>CP114484.1:6130000-7330000 GCA_027186245.1 Coriaria nepalensis | reverse complement strand
TGAGATCTTCAATCACGAATGACTTGACCTTCACCATTTTATTGTTAGCCCTTATAAATGTATTTTTATAAGCTTTTAAGGAGTCTAATGCTTCCAAACATTCCTTCCAAATTTTCCTTCTCGATGTGCATCGATTTAGAATACTCAAAAGCAGTTAGATTGTTCTGACAGTTAATCCTCAAGGACTTTTGTTGTAATTCCATAGGCAACACAGCACCATGACAGTATACTAAAGAAAAAGGGGTAGCAAGCGTAGCAGTCTTATTTATCTTTCTGTAAGTCCACAAGGTTAGTTCGAGAATATCAAGCCATGATCTTGCATTCTCATATATCATCTTCTTAATTAGGTTAATTACCACCTTATTGGTTCACTCCGCCTAGCCATTATCTTGAGCATAAAACCATACTCTTCAGCGAATTTGGCCACCAAACTTCCTGTGAAGATTGTTGCATTATCAGTTGTAATAGTTTTCAGAACTCTAAACCGATAAATACTCTTTTCTTCCAAGAATTCAATGAACTCCACTTGCGTTAGCATTTTCAATGGTACTGCTTCTATGTATTTTGTGAAATAATTTGTTACAACCAAAATTCGCATGTTCAACACTAACTACTTTTGTATTGGACCGTATTTGTGATAGGTACAACACCATATAGCATACCTGATGCAATCCCTTAAGATGAATGGCCAATCGAATTTGAAATTTTCTGATATTTATTCGTATTATTCGATAATAATATATTCATAACAATTATATAGAAAAATGTCAATTTTATTAATTTCATTAAAATATTACTTATTACATACTTTCAGGACATCATGCCCAATATAAAGAAGATGCATAATAGGTCGCAACGGACACAAAACTTGGCGGCTACAATAGTGGCCATTGAGAGGAAACATTGGGCCTAGCAAATAGAGGAATACCTCAATAGTTAAATAAAGGAACAAAACAAAGGTCTAACAATAGATCAATTAGACCTCACTCTAGCTAAGTTAGATGATTTAAAAGCTTATGTACGAGATCCCTTGATCGAAATAAATCTAAAATCGGCCAAACATCCATGGTTGATTTATATCATTAGCTTTATTCTTGTACATATTCAAAGCGAAATAATAAAATTGTTATCGGCTTAGTCTAATTGTTTGCTTGGAATTATCGCAAAATTCCAGAGTTAAATCGGTCTTTGGTATAACATCGATTCCCAATCAAGACCGGTAAAAATGTTTTCAGCAACCCCCTCTACGGATGTGTTTTGACACTAAAGGTCAAGGAATAAGTCAAACCACTACATAAAGCCGGCTTCATCCGAACCTCCAAATATTTTGAATGTATGTCTAACATACCCAATCTATCATTCAGGGATAGAAACTTCGGATATAATCAAATATTCATAGCTGAGGAAGATATCTATAAGATGGTCTTACAAAGTACATCATTTCTTATGACTGCAAGCATTATAGTAAGCATTTCATCCTAAGGGAATCATGTGGCCGCTTCTGTCAAGTTCAATGGCTTAGCTCTAAATCATTCATGAATTAAGATAGATGACACATGACCATTAACTGTGTTGGCAACACTTTCTAGACACTTAAATGAGAAGAAGTCTCGAGTGTGAGAAATGTTGGACTAATCGTATAAGATCTATGGTTTAAAGTTTGTACTACCATGTTTTATGATTAGTCGTGATGTGTTGTCACTATATGGATTCAAGTCCAAAATACATCTTTATCTATGCCTAAACACTATATTATCAAGATTTGAAAATTTTTATGGAGCCAAATTATCTTGAAAAATAGTGGGGGATTGTACAATTGAATAGTGATGACTCTTCATAGTGGGTTTTAGATGGTACATCTAATGGCTTGGATTAGATTGTTGATGGTGTAATTGAAAAGTGGCAGCTCTCTAAAAGTATATAACTCTCTAAAAGTAATTTTTGGATTCTATAAATACTTTCTCTATAATTTTTGGGGTCTTTACTTTAGACTTTCTCTATGAATAAAACAAACAACAGATCCAGGTTTTTAGAATACAATCTCTTATTTTCTCTACCATATTTTCCTATAGATCTTCTTTGATATTGTAGTCTTGCAAACTATAATTTCAAAATCATAGATAATCAAAGAAAAACTCATCAAAATATATGCGAGTTGTTTTTCAATAAAGCAAATTGCCAAACAATAAACGCTTCATTGAATCTTAGAGGAAATTCATCGGAACCATTTCATACATTTGTGGGGCGAATTAAGCTTTAAGAAAAGTGACATGGTCATACATTTAAGCCCTCTCTCTCAAAATTCTCATTACCCATAAATACTCACTAACAAATCCGCCATGATAGGGGAGAGATAGAAGTCGATGGTGGTGGCATAGAGGTGGTGATGGTGGAAGGAAATATATAAAATAGGAGAGGAAAGTATAATTAAAAGAAAGGAAAAAATAAATGAAAGGATGTGAAAATAATATGAAATAAATATATAAGGATCAAAGTATTAAAAGAAATAAAAATTATGTCATTTAGATGATGTAGCAAGCTGACTTGTATGCCACGTCATTATTTTTAATATGATGTGGCATGACTTGTATGTTATATTATTATTTTTAATAATAATATTCAAATATTGGGTAAATAGTAGTTGATTGAATATTTTGGCTCTTATAATTATTACAACAATATAATACATTACACACCAACAGTTTATTTGGAATTCAAAATGTAATTTACAAATACCATTTTGAACCTTAACCTTAAAAAATAATTATTAAACCCTACCTTTAACCCTAAATAATAAAACTCTAAAAATTATTTAATTTTTTTTTTAAAGTGATGAGGCTGCCCTTACACCAGATATGTTTGATTATTTTTAAATAAATATATATATATAAATATATATATATATATATATATATAAATAAAATAAAAAAAATAGGTGAGGGATTGCTCGTGTTTGATATTTAATAAGAATGATTAGGGTAGATAACTGGCTATCTATCCACTGTATATCCATACTTGAAAGTAAAAATCTCTATATGCATATTGCATATCTCTAATGAAAAGTCAAGGTCTATCAATATAGGAGTATGGTTGGAACCCATTCTCAGTTTAAACACTCTGCTTCTTGGGAACTTCTTCCTCCACACCAATTTGACTACATTCAAATTAATGATCTTAATTATCTCCTTAATCGTACATTTATCTCTATGATTCTTCTCAGTAAATTTAGACCCCCTTAAAAGGTAAGCTTCCAGACTACACTCATAAACAAAAATTTGAAATCTAACCATCTTCCACACATATCTTACCATTCTCTTATCCTTTTCAGAATCAGCCAAAATCTCATTAGATTAGCATCCGAACAAACTCTTTTCCATTAAATTTTCCATTAACTATTGAGACTTACTTGCGTATCAATTAGATTTTTCGACTAGAACCCCCTCCTCCTTCCACCATTACACCAAGCCTCCCAATAAACCAGCAAGATCCACATACAAATAGTACTGAAATTATAATATTCTTCCGAGTCTTTCAAACCTATTTCTCCTACTTTTTGTTTCTGTACCAATCAAATTATTGGGATCGTGAGTCCTTATTAGCTCAAAGAGACTCAAACTGTCAAAGAGGACATCACATCCTCACAATTCCAAAAAATAATGCCCATGAATCCCGCGTGACTATAGGCCAGCCACCTGCACCATAATCATTAGAGTCCAAACCACGGAACCCGCCCGAAATAATTTCCGTACACTCCCCATCAACAGATAGAACCATTTCTAACTTCAACTCCACCTTCTCATTTTCACCCGACCAGAACCTGGTTTCCTTCCTCTTCTTTGGCTTAGATTCCTTTCATGCAATAGCAGCCCCTTCAGCCTTACTGCCTGCTACAAAATTATTTGGCAAAGTGGCTTCCATACTAGCATTAACCACATGCACCCGCATAGCACTAAGAATTTTCTGCTTCACTATCCACTCTACCTACTTCCTCCACTCTCTTCTTTTTCAAACTTGGATCACTAAAATCGCCTAAAAGGGGTACCAACTTTGGGCTCTGACATACCACCTCATTCTCCACATCTTCATCCGAGGGGAAATCCACAAAGTAACCCCGGTTCCCCATTGCATTAGCAGACTTGCTTTCTAAGATCAATTTTCTTATAGGTAATCCGAAAATGGCAATGGTAATCAAGCTTAAATAACATCCAAACAAAACCTCTTATGGATTTTCCGCCTCCTCTAAGGCGAGAACTGAGAAACGAGCATATTGTACAGGACCTCTTGTGTATCATTTCTAATGGAATTCTCACCAAAACAATCACAAAACATTGACACCGCTTTGGTAAGCTTATAAATTGAAATTCAACTAAAACGACATTTAATATAATGTATTTTTATTAAATATTTTGTCGATCTGAACCAGATATTGCGAATCCAAATTAATCTTCTAGACTTAAACAAGATAATATTCCAAACAAAACAAAGTGTAACACGAGCGATCTTTATATTTCAACTGAATTGGATTCGCATATGGTGTCCACTGGTTTCCAAAAAAATAAAAAAAAATTAAATAAATAAAATAATCTCAGTTTGAAGACGATTTAAAATATATGTTGGCTAATTTTCTAAACTCGACAAACAAGTCCCGCATATTTATCACATAATTTTTCCAAATGTTAATTTCACTACTGTAAGCCAAATTATGAAATCCTAATGAATAAATTTAATATAGAAATCAACAGTTTCATCATCTTCAGTTTATAAGCTCCGCACCTTCCTACTTATCTAACTCAAGGCAAATAAGAAAAAGGGAATTCTATGAGAAAAGTATGAAAGAAACTTCACCCAAGCACATGGGTCCCACATCTCTCCATCAATCAACGTATGGTGGTTAACATCACAAGTACTGTTGTTGAATTCTTGCTTTGTTCTCTTCCCACCATGATCTCGCATGCTTCTCTTCGAACTTTTCTCGACTGCATCAACACAATACAGGCAAGAAGTTGTTAAACAGTGAGTTAAATTGGTCTCAAGATGATGCAAAGTAACTATTATGAGCTTACCAAACTTTGATTAAAAAGAAACACTCCTCACTTCCCCTTCCTCCTAACACACAGAAATGGGATCAAGTATTATAACTATTATAATCTACTGTTTGGTTGTCAAGTATCATAACATCGTGTGAAAGTCAAAGATGGGATCAAAGGTTCATTTGGATTAACGTTTAAGATTGAGTGTAATCTATAACAGTCAAGCTAAAATCTAGTTTCCCTTATAATTTGACTAAAGCTTCATTTGGAAGCACTTATCTTTATCCAGTTTGGACCTATACTTCCAATAAAGCCCATAAAATATACCTATAATTTTCTAAACATCAGTTCTCCGAGTCTACTGAAATGGAGCCTCTTATCACCTAAGAACTAAAATGTAAGAACTATAATGTACTCAAACTCTAGTTTCAAACATTGAACCATTGGCATACTTGGTAATAAAAGGTTCAAAATTTTTGGTCAGGTTTTCTAATTGAAGAATGATATAACATACCTAAATCGGACCCTTCTAAGCTCCCGAATGCCACAAGGCAGTGCTCTGATAGTAATGTACACGCCCGGTTCATCCTCTTCAACCCATTCAGTGTCCACATCACTGGAAATACTCACTGAAAGCTCTCCAGAGCAATCTGCCTCTCTTGATGAACTAGTTCTTGTAGAACCATCTATTGATGATGTCTCCGGCCTGACCCCACATATGCTGGAAACTTTAGGAGTTGCAGTAACAATGTCGCCTGGCTCAGAGCAATGACGAGATTGCAAGGGGCGATGGTCAAGTGAATCTGATGAAGAATATCCTGTGACGAGATTGAGGTTACATGGCAACTGCATATTGTTCAAAGGGGGAGTTTCCAGGGTAACCTTAGCAGATTCAATCTTCGAGCTCTGAAAGAAACGAGGAATAGATATGCACTTGTTTATAAACTAAAATCTATATAGGGTAACTATTTATGTAGAATGAGACGACTCGGTACAGAGTTTGGAAGAATATTTTGTGCGGTTGTTTAATTTTCATGGTTGATGGAATGAAGGCTTACCTCGTCTTCAGATCTAGGCGGTGTTGGAAAAGGGACATTTTTCTGATTGAACCTTTGAACATTGTATAATTCCATGACTTTGTCATAATTCTCCACCCACCACCTTTGAGCTTGCCATTTGTTAAATAAGTCACGGCTGATCAGATTAAAAAAAAAAGTAATAGTTAAATACCATACCATCAACAAGAGACTAGCACAGAAACAAACTTGCAAACTTCAGTCCTCAGATAACTATTGGGCCTTTTGTTATTTTGTGTAAGCCTCTACTAATCCCAAAAACCTGTTTGGGGACCCACATACAGTTGAAATCGTCATATAGAAAGGATGAAATGTCATTATGGTGCCTAGGATAACTGGTCTAGACAATTGTAGGTCAAAGAAAGCCAGTTTGGTATTGGCCCAATACGGGAGAGAAAATTATTACGAACATCTTATGACATGTATCATGTTAAATATTTAATAGTATCAGCCTATACTTGTTCTCCTAGAAGACTTGTCTAATTAAATTCCTGTAAATTCCACAGCTTCCTTCCCAGTTTTAAAGAACTGCACTGTTTTCGGTTGGCCTGGGTTAGAAAAACTGAACTGTGATTGCATACTGAGAGATAGAGGCATAAAATAATCACAATAAACAACATAACCATTGCCTATATAGGTAATGAGCTTAAAGAATCATTGACTGAACTGACTGTAAGAAAACTAAAAAACAAATGGTTGTTACTATCTGCATGATATCAGAATCGCTGCTAAAAGCTTATGAAGAAGGGCACAATTTTCCACAAAAAATAATAGAAACATGCAGATAACACAAAAAAGAATAGAAACGCTGCTAAAAGCTTATCAAGGGCATGGTTATGCTGATTTTCATCTGGTTTATATGATCAATACAATCATTGACTTGTTCCTTTGTTTGCTTCTGCATATAAAATTTTAATTCAATGACCATGTAACTTACACTTGTCGCAATCATGATGCAGGTTACCCACAAAATAAATCAAGCCAGTAAGCAAACCACAACAGTATCACTCTTTGATGGTTTTAGCAACGTGATCAAATTGAAACTTTGTTCAATTATTGGAGTGAGAAATAATAAAAACACTCCTTATTGTCGCACCCTTCTCCTTCCATTCAAAAATGAGGCAAGGTCCTTATTTAATGTCCAACACTGGGGGCCACTACAACCAACCAAGTGAACGTGACAAAGTGAGGATTCGCATGCATTTTCAGAGTAACTACAAGACATGTCACGATAGAATAACCCAAGTTATCACGCTCTGTACCAAAAAAAACATGTGACTACATTGAATCAAATCTCAAAGTAACGAGTATCTAAGCACAAAATGACAAATTGAAAATGTGATCAGAGTCAAAACAAATTGGCATATGTTGATTATCAGATCAGGGCCAAACAAAGAGACAAAAAGACCCGAAGTACCTGAAACGAATCCTTTTGAGATCATTCCCTTCTTCTTGAGGCAATGAAACGAAAGTGATAACCACACCAGGCTCCACTTGTGCAACCCATTCCTGAGGCTCATCTTCCTCCGTGAACACAATTGATTCAGTTTGCCCGCTTACTGATGCTGGTGTCCCTTCCCCACTACACATCCCTTTCAATCTTGCCTCCATTTCCTTTCCCCAAATCCGAGGAGTTGAGTTCAAGCTCATGGTTCTGTGATACGAGTAATGGAACTTTGCTGAATCTGCCGTATCCGACTCGGCAGAGTCTCGTTCTCCATTTCCATTGGAAGATCTGGAACATGGCTTGCAGTTCTTATATGCTCCGGAAGCCTTAAACGCCACATCTTTGATCTGAAAATTAATATGCAATTGCTACATTGTTACATTGTTACTGATTCTCTTCTTAAGTTTAAGAAATTGGAAAATAAAAAAAAAAAAAAATTATATATATATATATAGTCAAATTATAGGCATGAAGAAAAATCGAATCAGACGTAGAAGGAGAAATCAAGTATAGTTCCTTTTTCTACTTGACCTACATTTTCTCGGGATTCAAACAGCAAGAAATTGAGCCTATGGTAACCTAAATTACCTGAGAAGTGAGCGATTTGATGGCTTGCTTTGTACTCAGCGTAGCTCCAAGATTATCTTCTTCTTCTTCGCCCTGTTGCGGCAGAGATCCACCATGATTGAGCTGCTTCGAGCATGCTATGCACGTCAACATAACGGATTTCCGACGCGAAAATCTACCAGATTTCCATAGGAAAATTAAAAAATAAAATCGAGAGAGGGATATATAGAGAGAGGGTCGAGTGTTTTAAGTTCAAGCTCGATATCCTTCACGCAAATCGAAGATGGTGTCTCACTATGGAGAATGGAGAATGGAGAATGGAGAATGGAGAATGGAGCAGTTAAAACGCCGCGCCGGACTTTACTTTTTACTATTTAAGACAAGGTCGGGCTGAGTTTGAAAATGAAATGAATCGGTCGAGTTTCGTTTATTTTTAAATTGTAAATTCAGATTCGGTTTGGAATGTTATTTAGATTTATCATTGGCCCGGCTGGATTTTAAATGGATCGGATTTAACTAAACTTAAAATGGGCTTGGGTCAGCCTTTTTTTTTAAATATTAATAATAATAAATAAATAAAAATTTAACCATTATGATTTTGTAAAAAATGTCTTCTAACTTTAACAAAGAAAAAATTGTCCTTATGAAAATATAAATATAGAAAAATAAATAAATAATAAAAGTTTGTTAATAAAATATAATATATTATCTATTTATTAATGGTGATTGGTTATTGATAGACTGTAGAAAAAAATCTTCATCTAAGAATATATTCTGAAAATATTGAACCAAGTTTTCATAATGAGTTGTACGTTGATCTTAATGAGTTGTGTGCTATCAATCTCTTATGCATAATAATACTTCAACTAATTCCTGATTTAACAAAGTTATCTTATCTTTAATAATTCTTCCACCTATGATGAATGCTGATTCGTAAGAAACCGTTGAAACAGAAATAGTTCAGACATCTTATGCAAGTTGTGCTAATATAGAAAATCGTATAGAGTTTTTTTTTCACAATCCAAAAGGCATAAGCATTCTAAACCATTTGCACAAAAGTCAAAAAATGAGAAATCGATTTCGATGTATTTCAGAGTTTCATCCTAGCGAAACTGGAATTGGAATTGGACCGCGAACAAAATTTTAACTTTTTCACTTGGGTCGAATCTCTTGTTCTTGTATTTGTTACCAGAAGTAGTTGTACTTATTATCATAAAGAACAAACACTTTGTATAACTTATTAGTAATGTTAGTAATAATAGAATAATAATCAACATTTATATGTTGACTCATAAGTGTAACAATACTTGTTAGACCCTATAACTTAATCATATGATCTAATATAAAAGCAAAGTATATGAAAGAAGAATTTCCTCCCAATATTTTTTAAATTTTGAAATCATTTTCTGAACAATTGGTTTAAACACTTCATTATTCTTATAGATCTAAAACAAGCTAGTCATTTCAACAAATGAATACAAAATAAGAGGAGATGTAAGATATAAACACTTAAAAGTCTAACAGTAAAATTATAAAATATTTGTAAAAAGCATGTAAATTTTTCAAGTATATCTCAATGAGAATTATTTAATAGAATAGAAGGATCACAAGAATTAAAAAAAAAATACTAATTATTTCTTTATGTGGGAGGGCACTTTTTAACATAAAAAATGTGTAATTTCACCTTACCGACATATCAATTCCAAACTTTCGAGAGTTCACATTCAATACCCTACAATATCGTTTAAACTTAGTTATGCTAAAATTCGAACTACTAATCCAAGATAATATCAATCGAATTTTATAAACGTAATAGTTAACCTATTATTCTTTCATATCTAATTTTACAATGAAGTTTATGATATGACACACATAATGTTGATGTAGAAAAACTTTCGACATTATATTGGCTAAGTTGTAATTCAAATATTTACCGCAACATTATCCAAAGTTATAGATATTATACGGTTTTTGATATCAAACTCACTCAAAACTTTCGTTATTAAATCATATATATTTTCACTAGTATATGCTTCATGTATACTATTAATTTTTTATTTAAAGTTCATTCTAAATCTAAGTAATGAATATCAACATAGAAATAGTCATTTTTAGAACATGCATTCCAAATATCAAAAATTAAGGCAAAAGTCAGATTTAAATCACCACATTCTAATTTTAATTCATCACGTTCTTTTCTAAAATATGCAAGTATGTCAAATCTATTAGTATTTCTTCTAGTGCTATTATATTATGGGTCATATACTCTTCTAATGTGCTCCTCATAATAGACATTGTCATCAAAATTAATAAGTAAATCACTAGCAGCAATAAATCTAACTAAAGATTCTCTAGCAGCCATTGGATTCACGTACCAATAAACAATCAATGTTAAAATTTAGTTGAATTTGATTCATACCCACACCAGCTTTAGCCAGACAATTTTCTTTATGGCATTTCAAATGATTAGTTCCATCATTTGGACATGCAACAAAATACTTTTGCAATACTTGGACATTGCATCATCAATATTGTCACATATCTTATTTTTGTGTGGAACTTGTTGAAAGTAAACCAAATATTGGATTTTCGCTTATTACGTCTCTTTGTGGAAATTATATTTCACTTAAATAATTCTCGATAGTAAGAAATTAACTACAAATGTGAATTATTTAATGGCTATAATACACGTGATTCTCAGACTTTATATCACTATGGTATCTTATGGATAGGGTCCTATGCTTTGACATAATTCCAAAAAACTCTAGCCAAGGGTTACAAGGGGTGAACCGTTGGGCAGAAGATATTTTGCATGAAGATTGTGAATGATCAAGATAAAATCCACCACTCTTGTATTTCAAGTAAATAATATGAATTATATTCTTTATTGAATAAAGAATCTTTGAACAAAGTAGAATATTGTGAAATAGTTTTGGTATAGTTATTATCTTTATTCCTTAAAGATATAATTGTTCATATAATTTGTTCATTAGGGTTTAATAGTTAACCATATCCTAGGAGGAATCCAGATATTGGCCAGATGGAATGATCGTTTATTATACATTTTGTAGTCATGATAGGTTCTTAAAGAATATGATTATTTCTCATCTCTCGAGTAATCTTGACACTTTACTAGAAGTTAATCTCTTGGCTTGGAGATTTAATTTAATTAATCATGAAATAATTGAATTAATTATTTATTTAAAATATAGTTTTAACGTTAAACAAATCTAATTATGAATTACATAAAATCATAAAGTGTTATGAGATCCTCCTACTAGGGTAATGTAGAATATAAACGGTCACACCTATTAAAGTTTAAAAGTAATTCAGTTAAATGTTTTTTGGGAATAAGGAAAATAGGCCATTTTGATTTTAAGGGTAAACTCATAACTTGTCTTATCGTGTGACTATAAGAAAAAAAATGGTAAATTAATAATTTATGAAATATAATACTATATAGCTTTATTAGTACAACGAAGTATGATATTAATTTAATAAAAAATAAATAATTTACATACGATATTTTGTTTATTTAATGAAATATCATAAGATCCGTAGATAATAATTATACATTAAAGAGTTAATAGATTAATTTGGTAGATGCATGATATAGGCCCAAGTAAGTGTTAATTAAATCAAGAGGCGTAATGACAATATCATGGCCGATCTCTTAAGGTAATCACGACCATCTATTCACTTAATTATATTTAGTAAGACTTTGACTAAGTCAGAGTTGTAGTTTATCTTAATGTGATCTAACCCAATTAGAGTACTCCATAAACGCAACTAAGGGGTTAGCTGAAATCCCTAATGTCATTCTCTCATTGGCTGAAAATTGATGGAGAGAAATTCTTTTTTTCTTTCTCGAGTTTCTCGATTCATGAGTTGAATCTTAAAATAAAACATAACCTAGTGAAATCAAACTGTATGGTTTACTATTAGAGAGTAAGCTCTTGGACACTTTGAAATCTTCTATATGTGGAGCTAGTAAGCTACTATTCGGTTTTCTATTAAGATATGTTAGTATTTCTCTTAGTCTTTTATGTTTATTTTGCCGCTTCTGCACTTTCAAAAATATATATAGATGTATAATATGTGTTTTGTAGGATCGGTTTTGGCTATGATCTATGATTGTTATTTTCATTTAGATTTGGTCCAATAAAAAGTTTGAATTTACCACTTCCTTCATATGGGTGGCTTATACACTAATAGTGGTATCAGATCCAGGTTGTATTGGTGAGCATATAAATTAATTATTTTAATTTATAAGTTGATATGCTTGTTCTCGAGTGTTTATCAATTTTTTTCAAACTTGGAAACCAAACAAAGATAATTTGGAAGATTCACACAATTAGATTGGAGAATCATTGCGTGAAATGGTGAAAGAAGGCAACGATGCCGCTGCTACACAAGGCAGCCGCGTAGCTGCTACTAAGGCAGTCGCGTAGCTGCTGCAGCAGCGACAGCGATGCAGACCCCATCGACAGCAATAATGCAACCCCTATCGTCGGTAGTGTGTGGCAGTCATGGTAGTTTTAGGTTATATTTTGGTTATTAAAAATTAAATGGAATCCAATGTTGTATTTAATTGTTAAAATAAAGAACGTATTTACTTTTTAATAATTAAACTAAAGAAAAACTTCATAGGAATTCAAATAAAGCTGAAATCTGATTTTTGATTAACAAGATTAGAATTAGACATTTTTTGGTTAAGAAGAATTGATTTGGTAAGATTCAATATGATAGGGGAAATAAAATATGTCATATATATTATTTTATTAATAGGTCAGATTTTGGAAAAAAGTTTCCAAAATAATTATAGTTCATTTGGTTTGATTCTTTGGTGAGACTGAAAAGAAAAATTTATTTTATTCCACTTTGGTTTGAATGAATGATGGAATGAGAATGCTTTTTTCTATTTCAATTTGAATGAAAATATCATTATATTATTCCCACCTAAATATGTATTTATGGTGGAAAACAAAGTAATTTTCGTATTTTTTAAACTCTATTGTGGTACTTGTGTAATTTTTGAAATTTCTTCTTCAAACGGACATGAAAAAATCACTATTTTCATTCTCATTCCTAGTTATTCCCTTGTAACTAAACAGACACAAAAAAATCATTATTCCCATTTCCATTTCCATTTCATTCCCCTTTGTCATTTTCATTCCTATTATGATAAAGGAAGCAACCAAATGAGCTTTTAGAACTACCTTAAATTGTTTTGGTAACTAACATCTTTTAGAAACATTTTAAATTAGGAAATTTTCTTTGTCTTAATAATTTTTCTATTTTAGAAGGGGTTCTAAATTATAAAACTTTCCAAAAACAACACATTTCCTTATTTTGAAACTTTCCCGATCAAGAAACTTTTTGAATTTGAAAAGCGAACATTTACTAAACTTTCCTTCAAAAGTTAAGGAAAATATTTTGATTGTTTATTGTGCCTTTGACTGATTGAAAAATACTCAATAAACATAATTAGATTAGACAACCATGAATCTAAACTAATTAAATCTAAAAACTTGTTTGGATTTTTATGAACATTAGATAATCATGCATTAAAAGATAAAACTTTTATATATAGGCCGAGGCAGATGCTGAACTGAGGGACCATAGATATCATATATAATATTACATAGTTGATCTTTGTCGGCCATCGGCTGCACGAGAATGGTCTATCTCGATGACTATATGTGGGTAGTGTGAGACATTTATTTATAGCTTGCCGACCCTTGGATTAATCAAGAGTGGTATGCTGGCAACAACTAATTGTTTGCCTTGCCTAGCCCTATCGTTGGGATGTTGCGGCAGATGCGGGTTGGTCGCTCCTATGATCCTTGGTTTGGTTTGAAAGTCGGGGGCAACCAAACATCCGGTTAAAGTGGTTCAACAATCATTGGCAGGTCGACGACCGATGGCGACAATATAATTAACGTCCTATTAGTCATTGGTTAATTCATGGGTGTGTTGCGATTATCCTATATGTCATAGGGGTTTTTGATGAATTCGTCCCTACCTTAGCTCCGATGAATTTTTTACTTTATATATGGTTTAAATCGAACTTTTGAGTCTCTCTGATCAATTTTTTCGACAAATAGGTTGACATGACCTAACATGCTGATATGGCATGACATGTCGATTAAAAAAAAATTTAGGTTTTTAATATTTCATCCTTATTGTCTTTTTTTTTTTCACTTTTCTCCTATTTTAATTTTTTTTCTACTCCATTTTCTATTTAATATTTTCACTTAAAAAAAAAAGAAACTAGATCTGATTTCTTGCAAAAAAAAAAAAAAAGATGGAACCAATCTGATTTCTTCATGAGGTATCTAAATTAAGTTGATTCAGACCTCTGCGAGGAACCAGTCAAATCAATCATCAAATCTTTTGTGGGTAACTAGATTTGGTTCATTTTCTTCGCGAAGAAGAATCGTACCCGAGTTCGTATTCTTTGCGGAGAAAAATCGAAACTAGATTTGAGTTCAATTCTTCTTAACAGAGAAGAATCAAACCCAACTGATGTTTTTGTTCTTCTTCCCGAAGAACATGAACCAATATGTGGCTTTGTGTTCTTCCCGAAGAAGAACTCATCCAGATCTGGGTTCGATTCTATTTTGTGGAGAAGAATCGAATCAAGCAAGGTTCGAGTTTTTTCCATAGAAGAACCAAATCCAATTGAGTTCGTCTTCTTCGTGAAGAAGAACTGAATCCAACTGGGTTTGAGTTCCTCGTGAATGATTGGATCGATCGATCGAGTTCCTCACGAATGTTTCGATTGATTTCTCATGAAAAAAATAAGATCTTTTCGATCAATTTATTTTTTTTGTAAGAAATCAGATCAAGTTTATATTTTTTATAAGTGAAAAAAAGTTAAAGTAGAAAAGAAAAAATAATTAAGGGAGAAAAGTGAAGAAAAAAAGTATAAGGATGAAATATTAAAAATAAAGTTTTAAATTTTAAAAATGAGGTGGCATACAATGATAGCGTGCTATGTCAGCTTGTTTGCCGGAACCAAAAAGTGATTAAAAAGATTCGATTTTGATAATATAAGGGATAAAAAAGGTTATAGGAAATAAATTTATAAAAGTCGAACAATAAATCACGAAAAAATGAATTAACCCAATACTAATTTTGAGCCTTTATATTTTTTAAGATTTGTTCATTTTTATCTGTAAATTTATATTAGCCTTTATATTTTTAGTAATATTTTTGAAATATTTTATTTTTATTCTTAGATTCAAAATTATAAATATATTAAATATTAAAATAAATTTTAAATTTGTGTGTATCCTAAAATTAACACGTGATATATATTCAAAATATTACTATTTTAAATGATTTAAGTTTTTTTAACAAGCTTATTATTATTTTGCGTTATGAAATCTTTTTAAAATATAATATTTTTAAAACTTAAGCCATTTAAAATATATAGGCGAAAATAAATAAATAATAATAACTAAGGAATGCAAATAATAAATAGCCAAAAACTTTCCAAATTTCTCTGTAGTAAGGTCAGTGAGGCAAATACTTTCAAAATTAGGGGCAGGTTAGGACCCAAAATTCTCAACTAATAAAATAAGACTATCCCCCAAAGACTTTTTTAGGGGAAGAGTTGTTTTCAAAACCCTCGCCCCCAAACCCCCTACCCTCCACTCTGCTCTCTCTCACCCCCTCTGAAGCCGTTCTCTGTTCCTCCACTTTTCGAATGCAAATCCTAGCCCTAATTCCCCTCTCCTCCTCTGCTCCATTAGCTTCCGATTCAGCGGTTTCTAAATAGTTATATGTTGGCTTTCATACTCAACTTGGAAGGTTTTCAATTCAACATTGTCTGAGAATAAATGGTCTCTGGCCCGAGAATCGAAGGTGGTGGTGGGAGTGGGACTGAGGTACTCTCTGCTCGAATTCGCAAAACCATCCAATCGATAAAAGACGTTGTCGGAAATCACTCCGATGCTGATATTTACAACACGCTTAGGGAAAGCAACATGGATCCGAATGAAACCGCGCAGAAGTTGCTTAACCAAGGTTGCTCTCTTTTTTTTTTTTTTTCTTTTTGCCGTTTACATTTTGTTGTTGTTTCTGTATCTGCTCGTTGTTTGCGTCCCTATTTATTTCCTGCACTTCCCTCACTGTCAGTTCTAATTTTCATTTTAAGAAAGAGCTGCTTTTTATTGCCAGGGGAAGGCTATTTCGTTAATATTTTTAACGGTTTTGATGCCTTTCACGTTTCTCTTACTTTCTCAACCGTGTATTGATTCATGCTAGTCTTTTTCTTAGACCCTTTTCATGAAGTGAGGAGGAAAAGAGACAAGAAGAAGGAGGTACTGTTTTGTGCACCTTCTTTACTAGTCTCCAATTATGATTTTTGTTCTCAATTCGCATTCTACAGTAGTGTGGCATTGGATTGTGAACTGCATGAAATAAATTTGTTGGTCCTAGAACTACATTGTATTATGTTTGTTAATGGAAGGATGTACAGTTTTGTGCACTCCCTTTACTAGTCTCCAATTATGATTTTTAATCTCAATTCACTTTCTACACTAGTGTGGCTTTAGATTGTGAACTGCATGAAAGAAATTTGCTGGTCCTAGAACGACATTGTACTATGTTTATAAATGGAAGAACTGACAGGGAAATTTTGAAGCAATGTTATTAATATCTTGCATTATACACTCATTGAATGTCGGTGAGTTACTACCATTAATCATTCATCTGCCGAAGCATGTTATTCTTTGTAGCTATAGGCTCTTCAAATTCTGTGGCTCTTGTTATTTCGATCGGTGATATTGATTGCATAGAACATGCAGTCATTCTGTGGCAACAGTTTTTAAATACAAAAATCAGTTTTTTTTAGTCGCCAGTCATATTTGGCCACTGCTTTTTGCCTATTTTTTAAAATTCATTTTTTTTAAAACGGAAAGAAATCAACATTAGAGAAACACAAGAAGTGATTTTCTTTTTTTCCAACTACAAAATGATTTTTTTTGTAATCATTATGCAATATGTTTTTAAGAAACTTAATTTTAAAATACATTGCCAATCGGGTCCTAATAGTATTCTGTATTTGTATTATCAGGTCTGTGCATTAAAGTTCTGTGTTTTTTGATTTCTCTTATGTCAACTTTTTTTTTTTCCCTCCTTTGATTGAAAATTATGTAAAGCAACAGCTAAGTCTAGCTTCATAGTTTGTTTTTAATCCAAATTTACATTTTTTACACCTTGTCATGGGGAAAAGATGTTATCTTTCATAAGATGATTCATTATTAAATCACTCTTCTCACAATACACATTGTGTAGTTCTGGTATTGTGCAACTTTGTTATTTTTGTTTTTAATACTGCTGTACATTCGAAGTAAAAATAAGGAGGAGAACAGCTTATGTTTGATATATCTTTGTACCGGCATAATCTCACTTTTTAATACCTAATTTGATCTCAGAATGTACCAATTAATCATCCTGTGGGTCTCCGGAGGTATTATGAGGATGCAGGGCAAGGGGCAAGGTTTCATCCTTCTTTTGATCGCAATGTTCGAAGAGCGGGGTATCCTAGGATTGCTTCGCATGGTAATTGATATATGTATATATATATGTAATATTTTATTTAATGTATAAACCATCATTATCTTTTCCTTCACAGTAGTTTCTCTTATGGAAGAAAATATCTTCTTAACTTCCAATGTCTTGGTAAAACATGGTAACAAAACGTTCCCTTGTATTGTTTTTAAAGGAAATTTTGTGCTTGTTAAAAAAGTGTCTGTCAGCTGATGGATAGGATTTCAAGCAGTTGCAGTGGTGGTACTGAGAACATTGTGTTTTTTAAGTTGCACAATCAATGTGTTTAGAGTTATTTTTGGTTCTATCAGTCTCAATTGTGCTTTTTTTAACTGAGCTGATAGTTTCTTTTGATTTAATCAATACCCAATGCAGGAACTAGCAAAGAGTTTCGCAAGTTTCGCATTGTGAGAGACAACAGAGTTCTTAGAAATACAAATGGAGAACTGAGGCCTGCTGCACTGCAATTATCAACATCCACTGAGAAGGTGTCTTCAAATGCTAAAGAAAAGGGGTATGTCTGGCGCACTTATATTTGTCTCTCTAGGCTCATTTTAGTATTACTTGTGTTGATGCTTTGTGCCAAGATATCATATTCATATACAACGACTGGAAAACTTGTTTTGTGAATTTCTCTGATTAGGACATTGTATACAGGGCAATGGATATATATATATATATATATATATATATATTTTGGGGAATATGCTGAAACACACTTGTTTATATTTTCTTACATAATCTGAAAAAGAAAAAACAAAAACTTGGACGATTTGAAGTCTATATGTGCTCCAAATTTTCAAATTTAAGTGTGCCCTTTTGCCTTTGTGAACCCTTCCTGTTAGTCGAGTACAAAAATGGTGTGAGTTTATAATTCGGAAGCTTGGTTATATGGTGTCTTGTACTCCAATTTCAGCTACACGGGAACATTGGGTAGTCAGAAACCCTCTGGTTGGCGAATCCCTTCTCATGCATCACATGGGCCTGCTGAGCTGAACCCCAAAAATGCTCTAGATAACGATTCAACTGGAACCAGTAGGAAACAAGTGGTGGAGGAAAAGCGGTCAACACCTGTGACTTCAGAACGGGTCCAGGTAGGGAAGTCAAACAATCCTCATCAGCATTCTGCATTGTTGCCATCAACCAGTTCTGCTCTAGGGGTGTATTCATCTACCACAGATCCTGTTCATGTACCATCTCCTGATTCAAGATCATCTGCCTCAGTTGGAGCCATTAAGCGTGAAGTTGGGGTGGTGGGTATCCGCCGACAGTCGTCTGAGAACTGTTCAAATCAGTCGTCTGTACCTAATGGTTCTTTTTCGAATTCCCTGCCACAGAGGGATCCTTCTTCAACTGAACCATTTCGACCTTTTAGTTCTATTGCCAATGCTAACCCATCGAGTCAAACGTCTGATTCAGTGATGCCCACTTTACTGGGTAGTAAATCTTTCTTAAGTAATCATCATAGCACCAGGCAGCATCAACAACCTGCAGGTCATCAGAAAGGTATACCTGTAAATATTTGTAATGTGGCTATTTAAATGCTTAAATAATGTGCCTGTTGTTTCATCTAGGAGTTTTTATTATCATTTTTATTTTCTAAAGGTAGGAATCTTAGAATCACTAATTTGGTTCTCTCTCTTTTTCTTGTTTCCAAATCTATCGCATTTGATGGCAACTATGTGATAAGTTATGTCAGCCTTATGGTTAAACTCCTTAATTGATGAAAAGGTCCTATTATGTCAGTATGCCAACACAATACTCTTGCTTCTGGGAGATAACTAATTGTCTTAAAATCATATTAAACACAGCACTCTACAGATCCCTGTTTTATCCTTAGAATTGTGCTTATACATTTGCATACAGCAGATATATAGTTATAATTTGTGAGCTGTATTAGGAAGTTTACTATATCATTACAGAGAGTTAATGACAGATTCTTAATGCAGCTACACAGCCTAATATGGAGTGGAAACCTAAATCAAGTAAAAAATCTGCTGTTAACAACCACCCCGGTATAATTGGAACACCTACAAAGACAATGTCTCCACTTGCAGATGATCCTAAGCTATTGGCATCTGAAGCAGCTAATTTGCAATATAAGCTCTCTGGATTAAACATGTCCGAGAACCAGAATGTTATCATAGCCCAGCATATTCGAGTCCCTGAGACCGATCGCTGTCGACTGACCTTCGGCAGCTTTAGGGCAGACTCTGATTCTTCCAAGGATGTAGTATCTGAATTTCAAGCTTCAAGGGCTACAGAAGAATCCAATGGAGATCCTACAACCAGGTTTGCACCATCTTTATGTCTGTCATAATGACTTGATAGCTTCTAAGCAATTGTGTTCCCTAGAGTATTTGTCTCTGTTTACTCTCTGATTTACTTTGTGGGATGTCTATACAGTTTGTCAGTGTCTGCTGCAGAGTCCTCAGCTGATGATGTTTCTGGCAGCAAGCAGGTAGATTTAGTGGAGGATCAGGCCCGAAATCTGGGAACCGATTCTCCTTTGTCTGAACTTCAGTTAGCTGATAAAAGAGAATCTTCGAGTCCTCGGGACTTGGAAAATTATGCGGAGGTTGGGTTGGTCCGGGAAAGCAATCCATCATATACTCCCGAGCCTCAGCACCACAATCCTTCTGTACTGCCAGGATTTTCGGTAAGTTCAGACTTAGTACATTGGTGATATTTTTGTTATTCCTGTGATCTTACGATAATCCCCTTTGGAGTTTAGTGATTGGTGTATTGTTGACCTTTGCTGTTGGTTTTAAACTGAATGACCAGTAGATAGGTTTTAGCACAGTAGAAGATTTTTGCTTGTATGTGAATTTGGGGAGAGCTTTTCTGATGCTTCTTCATTTGCTAGTAGGCATATGATCCACAGACTGGTTATGATATTCCTTATTTCAGACCTACACTGGATGAAACTTTACGAATGCAGGGCATACAGTCTCCTCAAGATGTAAGTTCTGTTGCTTGCTCCTATCTCCTGAGGAACTGCTAGATGCATTCATGTGCATATTTTATATACCATTTCATATTGCCGAATTATGCAATCTGTTCATTCTTACATATGTGAGCCTATTCTAGTTATGCCGTTTGACTATAGAAAGTTGTTCATAACACATCTAATTTCCTCATCATAACAAGCTTTTATTTTGCTCTCTCTCGATACAGGCCTTGAGCTCACATACTGCGAACAGCATCTCTGCATCAACAATTGCTGTGGTACAACAGCAACAACCTCAGTTGGCCCAGATGTACCCACAAGTTCATGTTTCTCATTTTGCAAATCTTATGCCATATAGGCAGTTCCTCTCCCCAGTTTATGTGCCGCCCATGGCCATACCTGGCTACTCCAATAACCCTGCATACCCTCATCCATCTAATGGCAGCAGTTACTTGCTGATGCCTGGTGCGAGTTCTCCCCATCTTAATGCTAATAATCTCAAGTATGGAATCCAGCAATTCAAGCCCATTCCTGCTGGCAGTCCTACAGGGTTTGGAAACTTTAATAACCCTACAGGGTATGCTATCAATGCTCCTCCTGGGGTAGTTGGGGGTCCCGCTGGGATGGATGATTCTTCTAGAATTAAATACAAGGATGGCAACCTCTATGTTCCAAATCCTCAGGTAGTTAGTAATCATAACTGTGTTGAGCTCTTTAGTTTATAAATTTTATCCATAACTATCATGGCATGAATGATCTAAATGAGAATTACGGTAGAAAATTATATTTCAATCTCTAATTGATTAAAGATTGTACCATTTCTATTTTTACTTTTGTGATAGGCCTGAGACTAAGAGGGATTCAAAGGCCAAAACAGTGTTCAGGAATGATTATTAGGATAATTAACACAGCTCAGACTTTTATAATTTTCTATATTGATGTTGGCTACAAAGTAGTTAGACAGTTTTAAATATGTTTTAAGTTCCAAATTATGATAGAGTAGTCAGAGCTTAAGATGTCGCCCATTGGACACATTTGTCAGAATTTAGCCAATTGTTTAATGCTTCCTCCATGTTTTGAGCAATTGAGTTTTAAAAAAGGCTTGTCCTGGGATGAGCACCATTTTGCATCGAATTAATATTTTGCTGTAAAGTTAAAGATCATAATTTGTTTTTTCATATTTCGTCATGGCAGGCAGAAACATCTGAAATTTGGATTCAAAACCCAAGGGAAATTCCCGGATTGCAATCAAATCCATATTACAACATGCCAGGACAAACTCCTCATAGCACTTATTTTCAATCCCATGCTGGTCATGCCTCCTTTAATGCGGCGGTTCCACAATCTTCGCACATGCAATTCCCCGGATTATACCATCCTCCACAACCTGCTGCTATTGCTAGTCCTCACCAATTAGGCCCACCAGGTGTTGGTGGCAATGTCGGAGTAGGGGTTGCTGCTGCCTCTCCTGGCCCACAAGTGGGTGCCTATCAACATCCCCAGTTGGGTCTTCTAAACTGGACAACTAACTTCTGAAATTAAAAAAAAGAAAAAAAAATTTGTGAATCTAACCCCTTTTCAGATGAGGGTTTGGTAGCGCTATAGAAGAAGGTTTCTAAGTTTTGCTAAGAAGTGTATTAACTCAAAACATTATCTTATTCAATGCAAGCATAAGGTGGTAATTTTAATTTTTTTCCCCATTTGTTGCCGTATTATTACTATTTCGCACCTGATCCTTCTTATAAAGTGGGACCGTAAATACCACTAGAATGTCTTTCTTTTTGCTGAATAGATGGGCTTAAATCCAATGGGAAGTTCTTGGTTTGAAATTTAACGGCTAAATAACATGAAAGTGCTACTACTGCTGATCTCTTGGTTTTTTGTTTATAGGGGGTGTGATTGATCTCCTTCTGGAAAAAGTGCTTTCGTTTGGGTGATTAAAGTTGGATGTCAGAAGCTGATTTTGAACGATCTGAGGTGTGTATTTTTCTGTTCTTTGGAGTTTTTTGACATGAAAGAATGAGGCTTTATTTTGTCTGATGCTCTCTTTATAGGGTATACGTATGAAGCCTTTGTTACGTACCCATTTCTCTACTTTAACAGATCTGTCATCTTTTTGATTCCTCTTTCCTCGGGATCGCCAAAACACATTATCTCTCCCTTTTTTTGTCCCTGTTCCTTCATGCATATGCACGTCCAACCCACAGTTAAGCTTTAGCCCTAGCCATCACTCTAAGCTTTTTTGGTTCTTTACCAAAAGTTTCTTTATATCATCATCATCATGGAATTCATGAATGTTGAACCATAATAATAATAATAATAATAATTGTAATTCTACAACTTCTTTACTGCATTGTTATTTATTGTATTCGGTTTTTCGGCTTGAACTTGGATTAGTGTGTACGAAATTAGAGTTTGACGAACTTAACTCGTATAGTAATTTCACGGAAGCTGCATTTTCCAAAGAGAAAAAAAAAGAAAGAGAAACTTGGAAGCTATGTGGATCATACACAGGCATATGTTAAAGTGCTATACAGGGTATAAAGAGGTTAGAAGGTGTTGTACTAGAAGAGAATATTGAAAGCTTTTTTTGTTGGGATTGGCAAATATTTTGTCTAGTGATGAAGTGAGGAGGTATGTGTCAGTTGTCAGTCAAGTCTTTCCATGGTGGTCCTCTTTTTCTGTAAGGAGCTTCTCTATCCGCATGCTTTGTCTCAATTTATCTTTGAACAACAGAAAAGAAGAGGAGAGAAACAGCATAGGGACTGGCCTGCATTCTCAATCGAGATTATATTTTGCTCTCTGCTTTTTAGCTTGTTTGTATCATCTTTTTTTTTTTTTTTTTTTTTCCTCTCTTCCTTTTAATAAAGAGCACAAGTGTTGTGCACGATTAGCATTATGCTTCTCTCTGCATAGTTTGTTCTTTTCATTGTTGGTGAAATCCATGTGAGGTCCGCAAAAGGGCAACCCAAAATTAATCAAAGAGAAACTTGTTTGAATGTTGCCTTAAAAGGAAAAAAAAAAAAAAACTAAATATATAGACATATTTATAGATATGTATATACATAAACATATATAGATACATATTTATATGCATATATATATTTTCTTATATTATCTGTTTCTCAATCATCTTATATATGCTCTTATATTTTTCTCTTTCTTCTATTCAATCCGCCTCCGTGTCATTTGATACCGCCATTTTGAAAATGTTTGCTGTTTAGGGAAGGTTCTTTGAGTTCCTGGTTGACTTATATTGACATAAGTCGTGAATTCATGAGAAGGTTTTAAGAATTTCAGAAGTTGTGTTTGATCATAAGCGTGGTTAGGCGTTGAAGATCTCTATATTGTTGACAGTGTTTCAATATATAAGAAGTTTGCTGCGAAATGTAATATTCTGACATCCGATCAATATTTCATTCATATATTGATTTTCTGAGTGGATCGAACAGCCCTGATCATAAGTAATATCTACTGTGAATCATTAAGTAATATCTTCATGTCTGTATATATTTAGTAATATATATTTTAGAAATTCTGACAAGGATGGCCTCCACTAGTGAATATTCTTTCTAGTATCCAATGATAGAATAAGTAACAATGATTTATGGGCCGACAAAGATAAAATGTTGTCCATGTTGGATTCGTCATGTTAGTATGCAATATGATCAAATCAGGAATTGTGATAACCCATCCCAAGTAATCGTGATATCAATGGAGGTCAATCGAATAGCTCTCGAGTGCATGTTACTTCATTCCTTGATAGTGAAGTAATCGTGATATCAATGGAGGTCAATCGAATAGCTCTCGAGTACATGTTACTTCATTCCTTGATAGTGAAGTAATCGTGATATCAATGGAGGTCAATCGAATAGCTCTCGAGTACATGTTACTTCATTCCTTGATAGTGGCCAATTTAATTCATTTGCCATACGACAAAAAAATTAATGGAAACCTGTAAGGATACCCTTTGATCCATCGTTTTAATAGTTAAGTGGACATGATGAGAACGATGTTCTGGTGCATTTTACGTCATTTTGGATGACGTGGTATCATCAGTCATTGGGAAGTATTTATTGTATTTTAAATCATATTTTTTAAAACTAAATAATAGAATATAGAGTCAATTATAGAGCTATTTGAAATGTTATTGCTAAAATTTAAACAAAGATAACATATTAACTGAAATTAAATTAAATTATATAAATTTTATCAAAAATAGTGCGTGAATGTTCTAAAATATAGACATTAGTTTTACTATTTTATAGATAAAATGTTACTTGACTAACATGGCAAGTATTTTATGACTAAGTGTTATGATATTAAAGTTTAAAGAAAAATTCATCGCAAAAGATTAGATTACATCGATGAGTAGGAAAATTCTAAAACTTTAAGAATCCATATGGATTCCTATATCACTCATTTGTATGGTGTAATAAGATGAAGGGTATCCACACAGCAAAAACAATTGCGTAGAATGAAGAATATTATTTCCATTTTGTTTCCTCTTTCCCATTAAAAGATCAAATTTTTTATTCTGTAAGAACTTAAACTCAGGTCATCTCTTACATCAACTCAACCACATATTGTTACCCATATGTAAGGATACAATTTAATACTAAGTAGGCGACTATATATAAAAAGTTCATTAGCTAAATAAAAATGCATGACGAAGAATTAGTGTTGACCAACTTGATTCCTCTAGCACATGTTAGTGGCGTGTCTAATCCCATTGATTGTTTGTGACATGTGTAGACTCTACACACAACAATTCTACTTGGGTCAGTCCCTGTATAGGTGGGTCGATAATGGAAGTAGAAGCATAGGAAGTCATAAGACCACTTTTTCGTCGGTCCCTTAGAGAAATGGACATCCCTTCACGATGTGAAAGGAATCTTAAACACTTTCATTAGACCCACCGTCCTCCAAGGAATCTATATATGTTATTCATTATAGATGTATTAGAGACTTGACATTTAGTACTCTTCTTTTCATATTTCTTCGTACATTTACTCATATTTCATTCATCACCCTTGTTTGTCAATTTGTGTTTATCTTCTTAAGTTGGCTGGGAAAGAAAAAAAAAAAAAAAAAACTCGCATGCAGCTCTATCTCTATTTGATTGGAGTTGTTGCTGAGGAATGGTCTATAAATGAATGGATTGAGCAAGAGCATTCATTAATCCACACGCATGCCGGCCTATTTATTTAGTGAAGTGTTTCTGTACTTGATACCTATCAGCTTAAACGCTATCTTTTAACTTTAATCAAATCCCATGCAAGAAGCTAGGTATAATAGCTACTAGCTTAGTTGTTTGTTTAATACTAATTATATATAATTAACCTCTAATTAGTCTTAGATTCCTTTCTCCACAAATAAATAAAAAAGTTTAATTAAGAGGCACGAGTGCAAAATCATTGTGTAAGTAAGCACCCACCCACTAAAACTCCACGCACGTAAGGTTGAAAACATTTATATTATGAAATGATGGTGACTTTGTTTAAAATGTTTATCCTTAGTGACTAGAATGGATTGTAATTAGTAATTATTAGATCGAGTAATCATTATTATTATTACTAACATAAGATTCTTAAAATATCACTAGTGAATTTGGCCACAATATGATTCAGATCATGATATATATATATATATCTATATATATTTGATCAATTAAAGGGGAAAGAAAAAATGATGATGATGATGATTTTATCTTTATAAATTGTTCAAAATTACAAAAAAGTGAATGTATTTATTAACACTAAGAAGATTTTTACTCAGTCACTCTAATTTTTTATCTATTTTTTAATTAACTTTTTATAAGTTTAAGTTTATATCACTAGATTTTGAGACCAAATTTTGAGGTCTAGCTTAAGATGATAGAGAATGTAAGTAAGTAAGATGATAGATACTAATAGCATTTGTCTTAATATAAATTAGTGACAGTATTGTAAAGATGATAGATACTAATAGCATTTGGATACCATAATCCAGATAATATTTTTTTAGAGAAAAAAACCGATACATAGCGGTGGATCCATCTTGAGCCGAGTCTAGGCTATCACCTGAACTAAGCAATCGGAGAAAAAAAAACACAATGAATTAAGAGATTATTAAATTAGTATGGTTTGAAACTTTATCAATAAAGTGATGGTAGCTGGAATGGTCTTTTATCAGGGATGGAGCCAAAAAAGATTTTTAGAGCGGGCAAAAATGATAAAGAATATATATAGAATAATCGTTAAAGAGAAGCCCATGCTCAAATTTTTCTCTTCCTCCACGCTCGTAAAATCAATAGTGATTGTAGTAAATGGGTGTCACAAAATTGCAAAATGGCGGCAATCTTCAAGCTTTCTTAAACATTTTTTCTTTTTGGGGAGGTGAGGGGAGCGGCGCCCCCGTCCCTTCCCTCTCTCCCTGGTCTTAGTAGTTCGTTAGTGTTATGCCTTTACTCTTTGATGGGGTATGGATTCAATGAATTCTCTAGCTGTTTCTTTTACTTTATTTGATTTTTTCCCTCTTTTTTCCCCTTATTCCTCTTCTCCTGTTACCTTAATTGTCTTTATCTAAAAACTCTTAAAAGATAAAATTGGGTCAAACCCACATCATAATAGGCAATACTCATGGATATTTAATCAACGTTTTGACTAATTTAGCCCATAAATATTTAATTAATAATCCGGCTCGTTAATCATTTAATGTGTGATTACTAACACGAACATTTAGGACACTTTTATAATTAAATAAAAGTTCATATGTAACTTATTGATTTCTAATTAAATTAATGTCATATTTAATTGTACAAGCAAAGCTATATGATATTAAATTAATAATTATCATTTTGTCCTTATAGTTAAATAACCATTTTTACCCCTAAAATTGTTTTAGTCCATTTTTTTTGCCGGCTAAACTTTAACTGAATTACTACGAACCTTATGTATGTAACCGATTAGTTTTTACATCATGTTGGTAGGAGGATTTCATATACTTTATAATTTTATTTAATTAAAAATTAAATTCCTTTAATTTAAAACAACAATTTAAATTAAACAATTAACTTAATTATCTCATTAACAAATAACTTTAAACCTCAAAATTAAGATTGATTTCTAACAAAGTGTCTAGATTATCTGTGAGATGAGAAGTAACATTTTCAGAAAGAACCTGTTGTGAGTATAGTATGTTTACAATAACAATCCTTCCATTTTACAAATATCTTGATTCGTCCTAAGATATGATTTAATTGTTAAACCATAATATACAAATTATATGAATTATTATATCTATATTGAACATTGACAATGAATTCACAAAAACTCCAAAACTAGAAACCTTAAACTTAAACACTAATCCATATACCTTAAATTCTAACCCCTTAAACCATAAATCATAGTCTGAAATTCATATACCTTTATTATTTAGTCAAATTTAATAATTTTTATCTCGGGTTATATAATTCTAATTGAAGTCTTCTTCGACTCTATGAAAAGCTCTAAGAATCAATTTACGAATCTAGTTTTATGATATATTATCCTTATTTATGATTTTATAACGTCGTTGTTGGACCGAAAGTGTAGATCTAAAATGATTGTTCTGGTCTGAAATCTCAGATTAAAATATTTTAGTCAACTTTAAGAATTTTTATATCATGTTATATAACTCTGATTGAAGTGTTCATAGACTTTATAAAAAGCTCTAAAAATCTAATTTTATGATATTTGTTTTTTATGATTTTATAACATCTGGAAGTTGTCGAAAATGTTTAAACAAAGATCACAAACTAGATTAGTATGAAATCACGAACTTTCAGTCCCAAATCTTGAGTTTTGGTCCAAAATTATGATTTTTAGTTCGAAATCTTGGTCTGAAAACTCAAGCTTATTCCATCAATTTCAAGATTTTTTATCTCATGTTATATAATTTTGATTATGGTGTTCCTGAACTCCATGAAAAGCTCTAAGATTTAGTTTTGTGATATATTTTTTTAAAATTTTATAACATCGTTGACAGACTGAAAGTTCAAGTCCAAAATGGATGTCCTAGTTTGAAATCCGTGACTGAAATGTTTTAGCCAACTTCAAGAATTTTTATCTCGGGTTATATTACTCTGATTGAGATATTCACAAACTCTATGGTTAAGCTCTAAGAGTTTTGTTTTATGATATATATATATATATATTATAATTTTATAACATCTAGAATCAGCCTGAAATACAAAGATAAAGATTTTAGACCTGATTAGTCTAAAATCCAATCCAAAATCATGATCATGGACTATAAAACCAATCTGCATGGTGGGCGGCGGATGAAACATAGTAGAAAATATTTTTTTTGAACAGAAAAGGAGGAAAACGAAGTTTGATTCTTAAACGACAAAAGAGAAAAACATAGTTTGATTCTTGAACAAAAATGAAGCAAAAGCTAAAAGCGTTTTTGATGGATGTCTGGCCATTAGTTCGGTGAGAAAGAAGGAAGAAGAGGGAAGAAGAAGAAGAGAGAAGATGAAGAAGGGGTTTAAGGACGTAAATGAGGGTATTAGAGTAATTTCATATATTCTTTTACTTTGTATTAAATAAAATAAAAAAAGAGGTCAAAAAATATAGGGTATGTTTGGGTAAGCATTTTGAAATATATTTTGTATTTTAAAACATATTTTAACGCGATTTAAGGAGGGAGACAAACATTTCAAATCAAATCAAATTTTTATTTTTTAATTAATTTTTAATAATTATAAAAAATATTCTTATAAATTTAAAAATTATATTTTTAGTTTTTTCCTCAATTTCTCACTGCGGTAAAAGAAAAAATTAGAGCTCGAGCTCCATCAATGGAGCTCGATGCTTTGTTCTTTTTCTTTTTTGGGTGGTGGGATAGCGGAGGCAACATAAAAAAATAGAGAAAAAAATTAAAAATATAATTTAAAAATTTTTATAAGTATTTTTATAATTATTAAATATTATAATATTTTATTATAATATATCAAATCTTATCTATTAAGAAATTATTATTTCTTTTAAAATTCATTTTAAATCACTAAGGCACAGACCCATAGTGTTTCAAAATGAGTTTATATTGCAAAAATGTTTCCCACATAAAACCATAGAATTTAATGTTTCAATTGTCAACTTTGGTGTTGGCATCATAAAATAAAGTTGGATTCTCTTGGTGACTCTAAACCTTAAATTTAGCATTAAATATTTGTTACTATTAATACTAAACTTAAATTCTAATCTTTTTATATGTTAAATCTTATAAGAAATAAAAAATAAATTAAATTAAAATATCCCATCAAAGTTCAAACTATGTTATTTTAAAAGATTTAAAAATCACTCAATTTTTTAAGGAATCGAAAGACACTTGAGATAAATAAATATAATTATATAAAAAATCAAAATGATTTGTTTAAATGGCTAACCACCGTGTTGTTTTGAACTTTTTAAGGTTCTAGGCTTTTAAGATCGTGGAGGGGAACGAGACCCTCGTCCTTACAGATAGATATTATAAAAAAGAGAAATTTATAATAGATCTAATTAATTGATGAGCCGCGTTGGTTGACTGTTTAAGCACCAAAAAGAAAACAGCTTGAACAGTTATAATGGTTAATAATAATAGTGTTTAGATCACAACTTGGTTTTTTAGACTTGGAAGATGTGGTCCTAATTCTAATATGTTGTAATCTCTCTTTCTCATCCTCCCCTATATATGTTGTATCCAACGCAAGCATATTTCCCCAATAATTCCGATCAAGGTATAGAAAATATATATTGGAACTACCTTCCAAGTTCCAAGGAAATAAGCTTAGTAAAGTTGTCCAAACCGAACCTAACATATTCAAGCTGAAACAACATATTTTCTGCTCTTAATGGTTTTGTTTTGTTCAACTATATATATATATATATCCTTACGGTTTGATTTTAGGTTCAATCATGTTCCTATTATAACTTTTGTCAAATTGTATCCACAAAAAATAATGAGTCAACTCATGTTGTTTTCTCCTTCTTTTTCGTTTTTCTTCTTCTTGTAGTTTCAAATTGTTTTCAATTATGTCCTTGTGATTTTTTTTCTTCATATTTTTCATACTATCTTTTTCCACTCATACCAGAAAACAAGAAAACCACAAGGACATATTTTAAAATTATGTAAATATAAGGACATAAATGAATAAAAAGAAACAAGAAGGATTTTTTTATTAAAAAAATGAACTTACAAGGGACACAAAGAATATACTTTATTTATGAAATCCTACGTATCATAATATAACTTTTTTTTTTCTTTTTTCTTTTAAATAAAATCTCATAATATGACATGCGACATAAGCAATGACTGAAATTAGAACAAAACATTATTGAATCTCAAATGAGACAAAACAAGAACAAAATTATATTTAAAAAAGAGAGAACCAGAGAGATATTAATAGCATTTTTCCTTTTCTTTTTTTTTTTTCCTTCTTGGATTGTAATTTGTTATTTGTATTCTTTATTTTTATTTTATTTATATAAAGTGCGTGTGAAAGAAATGTATGTAGTAGATGTTGAGGAAAAAAAAAAACTCTCTTCCCAATCATCTCCTCCTTCCCTTCTTCGTTGCCTCTTCTCTCTCACTCCTCTCCAAGGGCGTTTGGCTTCGCCTCTCATTGCTCTCTCTCTCTAATCAGCCCCCTCAATGTCTGCTTTGTTTCCTTCTGAGTGTCTCTCCTTCTTCTACTACTTCAATCCAAACCCAAAATCATAGCCAAAAGAATCTAATGACAGCAGCACAAATCCCTGAAATCATATTATTTTTTCCCTACCAACATAATTATTATTTTCCCTTCAATTTCACTTCTATAAGAAAAAATTCATGGATCTGTACGATAAGCAGGGAAGAGAGAGCAGTCCGTCATTCTCTTCAACTCTCCTCGACGCCATTTACCGCTCAATTGACGAAAACAAAGATTCTGAAAAACCTGAGAAGAACCCGCGTATTTTTTACAGGGGAGAAGCGATGAAGAACAAGAAGAACAAGAGCAACAACAACAACAACAATAACAACAACAACAATAACAACAACAAGAAGCAGGTCGATAGGGCTGAGAAAGAAGAAGAAGATCGGGTGAAGAATTTACGGCGCGAATGCTTGATCGAGAAGTGGATTGAGTACAGGAAGAAATCAGGCGAGAAAGAAAAAGATGTTACACCTCGTAGAAACTCATCCATGGTGGATATTTCTAAATTAATGAATTCAAGCTCGAGTTCTTCAGAATCGAGCAGTGCCGGCGGCTTTTCTTCATCAGAATCATCAGATTGTTTCTACGCGTCAAGATCAATTCCAAATCAAAGGCTGAAACCGATCAAGACAAGCTTAGTCGAAGAAGAAAGGAAACGCTCTGAAATTCAGGAAACAGGAGACACGAAGAAGAAGAGAACAGAGTTCGAAAAAACGAAGTCCAGAGCGTCGAAAATCTATGGAGAATTGAAGAAAGTGAAGCAGCCGATTTCACCAGGAGGCAGGATTTCAAACTTTCTGAACTCGCTCTTTAATGGTGGAGGAGGATTAAAGAGTCCGAAGAACACAAAGCCGTTGTTCTCAAGCTCTGTTCAGGAGAGAGGTGGTTCCTCATCAGCACCAACAACAACAGCGTGTTCTTCTACGTCGTCGTTTACACGGTCCTGTTTGAGCAAAACGACGTCGTCCTCAGTATCAGGGAAAGATAGTAAAAGGTCAGTCAGCTTCTGCCCGGTTAATATGATGGTGGACGATAATAAGAACAAAAATAATAATAAAATTGTGATAAATTCTCCGAAAATTAGAAATTATGCTGAAAATGGCGATGATCATCATCACAAGTTGATAACTAAGAGGAATTATCATGAAGAGGAGGAGGAAGAAGAAGAAGAAGATGATGATATGGGAAGTTGTTCGAGCTCTGATCTGTTTGAATTGGATAATTTGTCTGGAATTGGGATTGAGAAGTATAGAGAAGAACTGCCTGTTTATGAAACGACTCGTTTTAAGCCTCGCTAATGGTTGAGTTTTCTATTTTCCAACCATTAAAAAAGAAAATTGATATATATTATTTAGCTTCGGATCTTCGGTTTACATTAGAATTGATTAGAGAATCAAATTAAAGAAGACGTTTTTATCTTTTATTTGCTCCATTCCTCCCTAGATGTACTTATTTATTTATATCCAAGTCCTGGCCGCAATCACACATCCCTCTCTTAGATCCAAGTCTGGGTTACATATTAAAAGCAATATTTTCTAAATAAACTATATATTATAAATATGGGGCAATACATTTTATAAATAATGAGCTTATTTACCCGTGCACGGTAATAAATTATTTATAGTCCAAAGAATTTTATTAATTATATATGATTAGTTGTGTTTTATTTTTTTGAAAAAAGAGTAATGATAAAAATGCACTCGAAAAGATAACTCTTTCGTAATAATTTTTGAATTGTAAATCTAATAGTTTATAGATTACATTGCTAATTAATAGATCTTTTTAAATACTCATCAAAGTATTTATGAATTATCAAACATCAAATTTTTTATTATATATTTATAGGAAATTTGTCGTAACCATTTTACATCATTATAAGACGAATTAGTCTTTAAAAAAAGCGACATGCGCGTGATCATGCAAACTCATCCCTCTCCAAATTTCTATTACCACAAGTTCCTACCAATAAATTGTGTTTTGTTAGTATAAATAACGACTTCAAAATATCTACGATCATTATATTATCAAAGCCGGATTATCTTTTTATCCCGGAAATAACCTTTTCTTTCATGTATGTTTGTAATTAAGGTTTACGAATTGCAAGAGAACGTGCCTAGAATCTAGTAGAGTATTTGTGTTGATAATGAGGTAAGTGGTAAAAGTAGGGTAAGATTTGAGTTGCATGGTCTCCAAAGCAATAGACAGAAGGATCAAAACTTTGATCCCCTACAGCTTTGTATGTCATTTTTGGTTGGCTTCTAACGTATTTTAAAGGGTTACTCTCTTCACTATATGTCTATACATAAAGCCTATAATCAAATATATATATATATTCCCAATAAAACTTTCCCAACTTATAACCATTTCTCTCTTTTCATTGACAGCAGCTAGTCGGAGGAATCTCATCTTCTCATTCACTTTGTGGGGGGGGGGGCACAAATGTTGAACACACGAGATGAAGAGCCATTATATATGAAATCATATCTTATAATTATATTATGGAAATTGCAAAATGTCAAAAATCTAGAAACTTTGATAGTTTGTGGTTTCAGACAAGTTTAATTGGTTATGACAAAGGATTTGAAATATAAGTGAGGGAAAATTCAACTTTATATGATAAATAATATATAATTTGGTCAACGATATAGTCAACGATAAAAGAAATTCAAATCCAACGAGGTAATATATATTTGTATATAATCCAACGATATAGTTAAATATTATGAAGGGTTGTAACAAAAAAATATTTAAAAAATAATATAAATTATCATTATTTTCTTTGTCACCAAATGACATGCGATATATATAATATAAGGAAACTTTTGGGAGGACCACAAAATCATAGCAGTTGATTTGATAATTAAGTTATCATTATTTTAATATTAACTACCATGTTATTTTTAACTAGTTAAAGGCAAGCTTCTTGAAACCCTAGCTAGCTAGCTACCTAGCTTGGGCTATTGTTAAGGGAAACCGGAAACCCTATTTTTACATTCCTACGTATCTAGAGTCAAAAGCATAGCCTTAAACTGGCCCACACTCAAGAAAGTTAATTATAATAGTAAATAAATAAATATTATATGAGAATATCATATATCAGCATATATCATGAATATATTATTTTTATAATTTAATAAATAATTTAATATAATTTAATAAATAATTTAATATAATTTAATATAAGTAAATAAATAATTAAATAAATAATTAAATAATTAATAAATAAATAAATAAATAATAAATAAATAAATAAATAAATAAATAAATAAATAATTAATTAATAAATAAATAAATAAATAATTAATAATTAAATAAATAAATAAATAATTAATAATTAAATAAATAAAACCTTTACCCTTATTTGATTTTGAACTTTAATTTGAGACGGAGGAAAAATGTTGTACAGTCTGTAGGGAAAAGAGAGAAGTGTGAAGATGACATGATAATAAAAGTAGAGGAAGACTTGGTTTTAGTTGTGGGACCGGATATGGACTGGCACCCAATAGAAGTGAGTGAAATTGGACTTGGATTTCGAAGATTGCCCCAACAGTGACTTTTTCTCTAGCACACTTGATGGCCGGGCCCGCATGTTCCACGGGCACACGTGCAGTCCACTCAGATTCCCGTCAGATCCGCTGCCCAACTCTCAATTACTGCACAGTTGAAATTATTTTTGACTTTCATTAATGCGTTTCGCCGTGGAATTGAAACTGAAATTTAACATGCAATTTTTTTGGTTAACTATTTTATTTAGTAATGACCAAATTGATTATGCTGGGGCATTTTTGGTTAATATTAAAATGATGACGTATCACAGCCATAACGGTAAATAAATATTTACGGAGAGTACTTTAAGAACTCAAATCTATTATAGCATTAACATCCAATTTGTTATAAGGTAAGGAAAATAAGATAAAACTCTTAAAATGTAATATAAATTTTAATTAATATATAAAATGTTTAGTATTATAAATTATAATAAATCTTTAAATAGGTTAAAAATAAATGAAATGATTATATGTATGTCATATGATAATTAAATGATTATTAAAATTTTAAATTTGACACAACTTAAATATTTATTTATATTTTTATTTATTTTAACTTAAATTAATTTTTTTAACATATTTTATTTATTTATTTTAATTTCTTTAGTATTTCTACTTTATCGGCCGCTATTATTATTACCAACCTCCAATATATAAAATTTTAATTATTTTCCTTTTTTTTCTCCCTCTGATTATTTATAAAATATTAAAATTTTTCTCTCTATCTTTTAAATCATCACTACTGCCAATCTAAACCACATATATTAAAATATTAATTTTTTTCTTTTTCTTTCTCTTAAATATTTAAAAAAATAATTTTTTATGTTCGCGATGGAAGTTGGAGGTATTGGTGGTGGCAACCGGTGTGGTGGAAATAGAGAATAAATTTATAAAAATGGTTAAAATATTTTATATTTAAATTAAAAGGAATAAAAATATAAATAAAAAATTTAATTTGAGTCAAATTTAGAATTTTAATAGTCACTTAACAGTCATGTGATATGCACATGACTATTTCATCTATTTTTAATATAATTGAGGATTTATTATAATTTAAACTTAAAATTAAATATTTATTATAATTTCTAAATATTTTAAGTATTCATTATAATTTATACAAAATTTGGCAGGTTATCCTAGTTTTCCTCTATAAAATTCTTTGAATTTGTTTAATTTTTACTAATATTCTATTTTAACTAATTAATTCATGGATAATTCTACATTTGATTCTCTATTCAATTCTTTATATGTATTTTTTACGATGAAAAAGAAAAGTTAAAATAATAAAGATAAAAGATAAAATTTAAAATAAAAAAGAAAGAGATAAGTTCAAATATTTATAAAAAAAATAGAAAAAAAAAAGTTCAAATAATAATAAAATAAGTTTAATCAAGCAACAATAATTTTCCAAATATATATATAAAGGTCGATTGATGCACACGTGCCTCTAGAATATTATGAGGAAGTGATACATGAAAACCATATTTTATATACTTAGTATAGCTTGGGTTAACGAAAAGTTAAATATGAAGAATCAAACCATATATTATGTGAATAATATGAATTTTCATTACAAGACAAACCAGATGTATTAGTTTTTTTTTTTTTCCTTCTTTAAATAATATTGTTTTAATTTTGTTGGATAATGTAATTAAAAAATCATAGGATTTTAACAAAATAAAATGAGTTTATAATAAATAATTATATGTTTGATTCATGATTTTTGTTTTTGTAAAGTTAGCTCTTATGAGCATCTAAAAAATCATTAATATAATATTGCTCTAAATCATAAATATTGGGTATATCTTTAGTGATATCTTTTATATGCTCATTAGAGTTATATTTATAAAAAAAGAAGTAATAAATCAAATACATAATTACTCACATAAACTCATTTTATTTTAATAAAAATTTCATAATTTGTAATTATATTACAAGATATAATAAAAATAATAGCAAAAATGAGTAAAAAAAAAGGGAAACTAAACAAAAAACAAAAAATCCCCTTTATCATATCTTGTGATGAAACTATATATCAAGACTGGTAATATTAAGTCTTTTAATTGTAAAGTAATCTAATATTAATTATTAATAATTAGACTAAACTTATTCAAGAGAAAATTGAGGAGATTTATTTATAATTTAAGATAAATATGAGAAAATTCACATAAAATTCTTAAATATCTCCATCGATATTTGTAATTGAGGGAAAATTTGGGGGGATTCATTTATAATTTGTGGCAAATCTAAAGGAATCTACTAATAATTATAAGAACTTCAAGAAACTTATCTATAATATCAATAAATTTTAAGAAGCCTACATCTAATTTACCCTTAAAAATATATATACTTAACTTAACTCAACCTAATTTTAACTATAAGGTGTATATAGATTAGATTTATAAAATTGATATTTAAAATATCATATTTTAAGTACATTTTAAAAGCGATTCGACCTCATAAAATATCATATTGATATATGAAGTCGATGATATTAATGAGATTGATATTTCACTCTTTCTTCTTAGAATGTATTGATTTGACCCCATAACCGGGACTGCCAACCCATTGCATGTTTCGTAAGCATAATCCCATATTTCTTTTAGAGAATCTACTAATTATTTCAGAGCAACTAAAAAGAGACTCATTAACCATAATGAAGATACCTATCAAGAAGTTTTTGCAACTCAATCATGTATGATAGAATTATCCAAGATTTGACATTTTCGAGTGTTGTCTGTAACTCAATATAGGCTTGAGAAACAAAGAGAAGATGTGCCCGAACAAGATCGAAGGAGATGGATGTGTGTGTACATACTATATAAGCTGTAGAACTTCTTTTTAGAGAGTGTATATTATAGATGGGCTGCTCCAATTACTGATTTCAGTCCATCCGAGAATGGCCCAAATACTCTTCCAATTACTGTTTCTCAGTTTCTATGCCCTATTCTCTGTCACTGATCACCCTCTCCCTCTCTCTTCCATCTTCATTCTTCCACTTTCTGCTTCGACTTCGAGCATCTGAATCGTTTGCGACTGAGTGAGTTATCGACTTAACAAGTTCTCTCTCTCTCTCTCTCTCTGTAGCTCAATGAATGCTACATTTCGAATCTTCTCTCTTAGATTTTTTTCTTTCTACTTCTTTCTAGTACACCATAATTCAAATCGATAAAAAAAAAATCGTAATTAAATCGGAAGCTTTCTACACTTTTTTGGGACAATCAATGGCGGATGAAATAGAAAGACCTGGTTGATTAGCTGCGTCTCTTAATTAAAAGTTTTACGCAACTGAGCTTGATTGGGAGTTTCTGCTATTAGTATAACGATTTTTCGTGGGGTTTTGTTTTTTTGGCAGCTGAAATTAAAGCAAGATGGGGATCATTGAGAAGATTAAAGAAATTGAGGCTGAGATGGCTCGGACTCAGAAAAACAAGGCAACAGGTCCCTTGAATTTCATCTCCAAGTTCGATTTCTCTAATCAGTTCCTAGTCTACAAATTTGGGACCTGAATTATTAGATTATAGGATTCTCTTTATGTTGTGTTACTTAGTGAATTACACATTCATGTCTTCTTTTTCTAAAAACAGAGTATCACCTTGGTCAGCTCAAGGCAAAGATTGCAAAGCTGAGAACCCAGTTATTGGAGCCACCTAAAGTATGTAACTATCTTGTAGTTGTTTTTTTTTCTTCTTTCCTTAACAGCTAATGATAAGCGATAATTTAGTGAAAATGACAGAAAAAATGTAAATACCACCTGATAGGAAGACGGTGGGAAAATATATCGAGCCTATAATCCCATAATTTCATAGCACTTGAATAACTGATGTTAGTTATTTCAAAAGCCTTGTCGTGGGGCTTGCCCCTGTACTGTATATGGTGATAATCATTCCTTGGATGTTCCTTTTGCTCATTAGTAAACATGGAATGAGCAGGTTTTGCGATTTTGCTGTAATTGTTTTTCTGAAATAATAAAATGCATCAGGGTTCAAGTGGAGGTGGAGAAGGTTTTGAAGTTACAAAATTTGGCCATGGACGTGTTGCACTAATAGGATTTCCAAGGTTTGTCTCTTTTTTACTTTGGGAATTATGTAAATTTTTTAGTTAAACAAATGCCATTTTGGAGTAGAAAAGATCCAATACAGTACAACATGCTCTTTAACAGCTTGATAGAACTATGTGTTACGTTAGGTTTACATTTACCCACACAAAAACCATTTCAGCCCACCAGATTGATTGTTTACACCTCAAGGTGTCTTTTTCAGACAAACATGAAAACTTTTATGCGCACTAGGTCTGGGTTCATACATGTATAACCTATCAGAAACTACATAAGAGTGAAAAATCAACCTTTTCAATTCTGTTATTACTTTTGGCAGTGTTGGAAAATCAACTCTGTTAACAATGTTAACGGGCACACATTCAGAAGCTGCCTCTTATGAGTTCACAACCCTTACCTGCATTCCTGGGATCATACACTACAATGATACCAAAATTCAGTTGCTTGATCTTCCTGGAATTATTGAAGGTGCTTCTGAAGGCAAGGGTCGTGGTAGGCAGGTAAAAATCTATCAATGGCTACATTGGTAATAAGTTGTCTGCTCAATATGACTAGATGGTGGACTTTGAAAGCTGATGTAACTATGTTTTATGACAGGTTATTGCTGTTTCCAAGTCTTCAGACATTGTTTTGATGGTTTTGGATGCCTCAAAAGTAAGTACTTTGTTTAGCTTCATGTTTTTGCTACTAAAGTTTTGGGGGTATGACCTGCTATTTTAATATTTTGTACGTGCTTCTAGAGTTTCTGCATTTCTCTAATTTGGTCACATTTCTAGGAAACCTCTAATTCTATGTTCTCTGACACCCTGCTGATTTGTTTATGTTTGTGATTTAAGTTTTCTTATTCATGAAAGCAGGGTCTTTGTGTGTGTGTGTGTGTGTGTGTTTTCCCTAGTCTTAGTGCACATCTCCTTGTCATAAGAAATATTATTTGTCAAATGATTCAGAGTGAGGGTCATCGGCAAATATTGACAAAGGAGCTCGAAGCTGTGGGTCTTCGTTTAAACAAGAGACCCCCTCAAGTAAGTTCATTCTATGCATGGGTGCTTATGGATTTTATTATTCTCCCTTACTTGCTTCATTGAACTGGTGTTTTCCTTTCCTCCGTCCCCTTTAGGTTTTGGGTATTTTCCTCATCTATCAGCAAATAATCTGGGACTTGAGCAGGCTTCATGTTTTATTTCTTGTGGCAGATATACTTCAAAAAGAAAAAAACGGGGGGAATATCATTCAATAGCACTATTCCATTAACTCATGTTGACGAGAAACTATGTTATCAAATCCTACATGAATACAAAATTCACAATGCAGAGGTACCCAATTTTTGGTTATAGACCAATTGCTTGTTTTTGCACATTTGACGGCAATGGAAAACCGAATTGTGTTAGAACCACAGTGATATTAGCATACTTCAGTTGCAATCAGTTCTTAGGCTCTTCTTCTGAAAGGTCTTTTATTATTCTCATTGGTTTCAGTTTAGTGCAATAGAAGGTCATAAAGACTAGGTTCCCAATGTTATGCTGATGGCACTTAGCATGTCCATCTACCCCATCCCTCCTTTTCTTTCTTTTTTGTTTCATCCTTTCCACGAAGTTACTGAACCTTCTATGGGTCGGAAAAGTTGAACTGGTGAAGTCCAACATACGCTCTCTACAACCTTTGTTCTATTCTCTGTCATATGTTGCATTAGTATTCTACTGCAGATATAAGCCTACTCATGTTATGAGATTTTCTATATACTCATGGAGTAGAACAAAATTTATAGTCCAACCACTCTTGTATCAAGATACATCTGCTTTTTAATATATCATTAAAGTTTTTACTTACTTACCCATCCAAGGTGTCTTGATATGATTGGATGGAGTAGAAATTTTTTTCTACCCCATGAGTCTGTTAAAAATCCCTCCTCATGTTATTATGGTTTTTGTTGCAGGTGCTATTTCGTGAAGATGCCACAGTTGATGACCTTATTGATGTCATTGAGGGGAACCGTAAATACATGAAATGTATATATGTGTACAACAAGATAGATGTTATTGGTATTGATGATGTAGACAAATTAGCCAGACAACCTAATTCAGTTGTCATTAGCTGTAATCTTCAGGCAGGTTTATCTTTTCACTTTTCTCTCCACTTTGCTGGCCTATATAATCATATATTCTCATTCCTGGTTCAGGAATTGAGCAACATTATATCACTCTTTCAAGCAACATTAAAAGTTAGTATATAAATAGTTTTTATGCTTGTTGCTTAAACAGCTCAACTTAGACAGACTACTTGCAAGGATGTGGGAGGCAATGGGGCTTGTTAGGGTTTATACCAAGCCTCAAGGCCAACAACCTGATTTCACGGATCCTGTGGTTCTTTCTGTTGTATGTAACTATATCTTTTTTTTTTCTTTTTTTTTTTCTTCTTGAGTTCAATATTTTATTTATGGACGAGCTATATATTTTTTTTGTCCCCCTTGAACATTGTTTTAGGATAGAGGTGGCTGCACGGTTGAAGACTTCTGTAATCACATTCACAGGAGTTTGGTCAAGGATGTTAAATATGTGCTAGTATGGGGCATAAGCGCAAGACACTACCCCCAACATTGTGGCCTCAGTCATGTTCTTCATGATGAGGATGTGGTTCAGATCGTTAAGAAAAAGGTAAAGGCAATCTGTTACTTTCATTTCCATCAGTAGTTGTATACTTGCCTTATTGAAGATAGAATTTTTGTTTGCTCCCAAAGCAACTCTTTAAAGTCCTGGTTGGGGGGGGGGGGGGGAGAGAGAGAGAAAGAGAAGAGAGAGAGGGGGGGGGGGTTGATTGGCACCAAAACACCCATGACTCTCCTGTTGGAAAGTCAAGTTGATGTGAGAATATGTTTTTTTTTTTCCTTTTACATTTATTCTTTCTCAATGGAAATCTTTGGCATTTCTCCAGGAAAGGGAAGAGGGAGGAAGGGGCCGATTCAAGTCGCATACAACGGGACCCGCTAGAATAGCTGACAGAGAGAAGAAGGCTCCCCTGAAGACATAATTGTATAAACAGTTAATACCAACCAGATCTCACATGCGTAATCGGAATGATTATTGAGATCCAGGGCGAAAGGATCGATGAAATATAACCCCCGAGAGAAGGACCATCCTTGGCTCAATATTCTATTTCCCGAGAGAAGGACCATCCTTGGCTCAATATTCTATTTCGAGATTATATTATAGTCTCATCTGCCCTATTATGAGTTGGAAGATTTTGTGGACTATTATATATTATAAGGAAAATCCATTCAAACGTTTTCTTTTTTATGCTGGGCTGAACTCAAGTGTATTTTAATCAAATTTTGCAGGTCTTGTGAATCAAGTTGTATTTTTAAGTACTCATCTGGATCTTAAAATTTTGTATCATTTTGTATCAAATGAAGGCCAGTGATTAGGATAAATTTAACTCATTATCATAACTTAATTATTAATCTCAATCTCGAATCCAGCTACAACCAGGAGATGTTCTCATCTCTCTTCCACTCATCATTTTCCTAACTCTCTCAGCATCACACCAATTTCCCCCTGAAGCATAAGCATTAGCCAAAAGCACATAATTCCCTCTATTCTCTGGCTCAATTTCAAACAAATTCTTAGCAGCAACCTCACCCAATTCTACATAACCATGAGCTTTACAAGCTGCTAACAAAGATCCCCAAATTTTCTCATCAGCAAATTTCACTTTCTCCCTAACAATCTCATATGCTTTCTCAACCTGCCCATCTCTTCCAAGTACATCAACTAAGCAAGCATAATGCTCCTTTAATGGCTCAATTTTGAAAACTTGAGTCATCAGCTTGAAATACTTGCAGGCTTCTTCAATCAACCCGCCGTGGCTACAAGCATTTAGTACGGCAATGAAGGTACGTTGGTTTGGCTTTATTCCTTCCTCTTGCATCTTTGAGAAGAGATCTAGAGCTTCTTTGGCTTTCCCATGATCTGCAAAAGCTGTGATTAATGTGGTATAGGATATAACATCTTTTACTCTCATTTTGTTGAATTCTTCCCTTGCTTGGTCTATACTACTACATTTCGAATGCATGTGGATCAGTGCATTGGACACGAATGGTGTCAGATCTGCAATTATTTTCACCGAAACTATCAGCATCATACCCTAAATTGTTATGGAGCATAGGAATTTCATATGAAAAATACATGTAAATGCATGCAATAATCAATGAAACCGAAGAAAAAATGAACATGGAGGAGAGAAAAGGAAAAATAGAAAGGTTAAACTTTGAGGTAAAATTAAAAATTATATACATATATATGTACATACGTATATGAAATTTGGTGCCATGTCATACTTTTTATGACATAACATGCCAATTGCGCAATCGGTAGTCAAAATCCAAATTTTGATGAGAGTGGGCTTTGGCTAGTTCTTCCAAGGTTTAGGTGGTAGAGATTAGTTTTTTTCGAGGTCAGGGGTACTTTGCATAGATAGTCGACAATTGAGGGTAGTTACTGCTAGTTTACCCTATAATTTATCACTAACTAAGAGGTACGAGAAACTCTCCAAGTGAGTATTCTGACAAAAATCTCTAATCACTACAAGTCTTTCTAGAGTAAACTAACAGACAGTCTATTTATCCAATAATAAATATATCAGATCTTTTTTTTTTTGCTAAAAATAAATATATCAGATCAAAAGCAACTTCTAATTATCAAAATAACTTACCACAACACTTTACCTCCACGTCTTCTGCTAAAACTCTCGCCATTTCAAAATCTCCAAGTTGAGCACAAGCAGAGATAGCCCCCACCATCGCAACTTCATTCATTCCCACAGCTTCTTTCTTCATTTTCTTATAGATATCAATGGCTTCTTTTCCATACCCATTCTGAGCATAACAAGCCACCATTGCAGCCCAACAAGAAACATCCCTCTCCATTTCTACACCATCAAAAAATTTTCTAGCCTCTACCACATCACCCTCCTTTCCATATCCAGCTATCACTGCAACCAATGATACCATATTCCTCTCTGGCATTACATCAAACAACTTTTTTGCTTCTCTCATTTCACCACAGTTAGCATAGCCTGATACCATAGTAGCCCAAGTGACTGAATTTCTCTGTGGCATTTCATCAAACAGCTTCCGTGCATTACTCATCATTCCCATTTTTGCATACCCACGAATCATAGCCGTCCATGTAATAATATCTTTATCATCTATGGTGATAAACACATCCTCTGCTTCTAATAAACACCCACATTTAGCATACATATCGAGAAGTGCTGTTTTGACAATCCGATTGGCCAAAAAACCCAGCTTTTCAATCATTGAATGGGCTTGTTTTCCTTCAGAAATTGCAGGAATACAAGCACAGGCAGTGAGCAGGGAAGAGAAGGTGAACCCAGATGGAAAGATGCTCGCACGGTGCATTTCAGTGTAGAGAGAGATTGATAGGCGGAAGTGGCCATGGTGTACATGGGAGCGTATGAGAGAGGTCCAAGTAAACTGGTCTTTTGTGATGGGTATTTGGTCAAACAGGTTACGTGCGTAGAAGAGGTTCTTTTGGGGAAAATAGAGGAGGCGAGCCAGTAATCGGGTTAGGAAGTGGTGGAGGATATGGGGTTTAGTTAGTTTGAGCAAAAGAGCGTGAGTTCGTTTAAGCTCGGTAACGTTTGCATGGAGGTTGATATTGTGGGTGATGAAATTCGAAGGATGAAATTTGCCTCTCATCGAAACTCAGCCCAGATCTCTCTCGCTATGTTCACGAAATATTTATACCTTTCCCCTGCGGGTTAAAAATGATCAGCCCCTCAAACTTTAGAAATAGTAGGATTTACCACCCAAACTCTTACAATAAGCAACTTCCATGAAACAAGAAACTACCCCCTCCTCTTTTCATATTTGAGAATTAAAATGAGGACATCACATCACCAAAAAAATTTTAAAATGCAAAAACGGTTTTTAGTTATTTTATTTAGACTCCATTTATTTTATTATTCTAATTCTTTGACCCCAAAAAATAATGTATGGTTGCAATTGAATTTTAAGTTCTTACGTACTCACCTATTTGTATAATTGCCTTTGTCTAATTAAACTTTGTTTAGGATTAGATTAATAAGAGGGTATGTATTAGAATTTTGTTAGGATTATGATAGTAACATAGAAAACCAATGCCCAGATGCATACAATATACAGTCGATTATTCTCAAAACTGATTTTCTTCCGGAAAAATTTAATATCGATATGTGATGAAACTCGTAACGAATCGTTATAAAATATATTCAATTTATTGTGTTAGATTGACCTAAATACTTACTCGCATTGATAAACGATATTATTCTTAATTATAATGATAAGAGACCGTTAACTTTTATTAACTTTATTCATTATTCTCAACCATATACTACTTACATGTATATATAAAGTAACTATAGCTAACAACACAATCTAAACTAAATCAACATAACTAATTACATGTGGGTCATGCTTGCATAAAAGCAACATAACCCTGAGCCTTGAGTTTGCATCCCAAGTCCCATTATTATGTTTCAGCCCATATTTCTTATACAATCTATCAATATATTGAGATTTATCAATATTATAAATAGATTCTTTAATATTTTAAGAATTACAAATGTATCCTCTTAAGGCGGAGCCAAGGAGGGTAAGGAGGGGTATTACCGATGCTTAACTTTTTAAAATTTATTATTTTGACCTAAAATTATAAAAAAAATTTATATATCAATCCATAGGACTTTAAATTAAAAAATATTTTTGGCCGTCCTAATTTATATTTTTTCTCTTAAATATTATTCTGGCTTCGCTCCTACTCTCAATTTATTTTAAATTACAAGTGTTGAATCCTTTAAGTTTTTAAAATTATAAGTGAATTTTTTCGTATTTATCCTAAATTTCATGTGGATCTCCTCAAATTTCCTTAGGTACTCATGATACGATGATGCCACTACAGGTACTCATGAAGGGCTGGTAGGACCAAATTAAACATGTATTAATTTGGCCATTATATGGACCGACATTAAATTGACAAACGGAAAAATCAAATTAGTTCGGATGTTCTTTGACTAGAATTAAGTTTGTTTTGTAGACCAAAATTAATTTGACTATTATAACTTAATCTCTCATTCATTCTTTACCATTTTCTAATAATTCTTTCTATACATGAATAAAAATTGACAAGAGAAATAAAACATATGTTTTTTTACCTCAAAATATTTTCGACATACACAAAACTCTCCCCTACTAACTATACATATTTGTTACAATATTTTAAGAAAATAGCTCATATTTTAATATATAATTAATAGGAAAATCATTACAGAACTTATATAATAGTAACGTTTAAAATGTCTTTAAAATGCTTGTATACATGTAAGCAGAAACATATACCAATATATGTTTCTTTATTTACTTATATATATTGTTGTTATGTAAAATCAGTCCACAAGCATATGCTGTCAAATTTTGAATTTTTAGTAAGAAATAATGTCAAACCCACAGAAATTGAAATAAAATTTCTACCAAATATTGTAATTAAAATAATCCTAATTTTATCTAGAAAATTCAAATCAAATAAAGTAATCAAATTAAATAAACAAAAACTAAAAATATGAATTCTAAAGAAGAATCTATATGAGAAAAAGGCTACTCAACTGTCAATTATGTTATTTTGCCAATAATTTATCCAAATTGGATTTTCCTAAATTATAAGTTAGGAATTTTAATTTATTTCTTGAGTGCCAAGTTAAATTTACTCATTTTTTATTTCAATATTTCTATTCCAAATCAAGGAAATAAGATTTCATTAAGATCTTTAATTCCCTAATAAAGATTTCAAAAGAACTATAGGCTCTTTCAAACTCCATAATTCCTAAGTTATATTATTCTATGGTCAATTCTAAAACTCCATTTCTCGAGTGCCAAATTTTAAATACAAAATCAACCAATTAGTGGCCAAGTAATTGAGAAGCATTAAGACAAGAATAACACAAATACATCATGGAAAAACCTCTAGAGAATAAATACAACTAAAAAATATAGTATCAAAGTCAAGCTACATCAGTCCCCTAGCAAGAAATAGTTTAGTTCATGATAAAAGACAATAAACACGTAAACATAATCATAAATATTGTAAGGAATAGAGGCAAAAGAAGAAAAATTGATTTGCAATTGATTCTTAATCTTCTCTTCCAAGTTTTTCTCTTTTCTCCCCTTTGTGCTCTCTTCAAACCCAAGTCAAAAAGTCCCTCAAAGCATCCCTAAACGATCTATTTAAAGCCAATCCATGTTCTAGGTCAAAAGACGTCGATTTTGGTAAGTTTGAAAAGTTTCCCGAAATCCTGCTACAAATATAGCGTTGTGGCGCTACACTTTCTGTCTGATGCTCTTTTTATTTTATTTTTTCATTTTTTCAGTGCCAAGGTGCTCTGTTTTAGCGCCTAGGTGTCACTCTTACTTCATGATGTCATTTTTGGCTTACAAGGAACAATTTTTACCCTCCAAAGTGTTGGCTTATTGCTATTTCTTCTAATCAACCTTCAATTGTTCCAATTTTTACTCATTTATCATCACATTGCTTATCCTAGAACAAAGGTATAAACAACATAAGAACAACTAAAATATCTCAAGAACTAACAAATCATCTAGCTTTAGACGTTTTTAAACAATGAGTGAAGCTCACTCATCAAATACCCCTAAACTTAACCACTTGAGAAAAGATAAAACAAAAACCTACAAAGGCCATTTTCATAGGGAACACGATGGCACTTAGCATGTGCTACAAGCCTTTAAACCTCTAGGTTTCCCTAGTCGAGAGCTTTTGTCTCCTAAGGGCTTACCAGAATGACAACCACAAACACTTACTTTCAATCAAACAAGATGTATCACTTTGAATTCCCTAATAAAAACTAATGTATATCATAACCACTACTTCTAAAATAAAATAATGTCAATCAATGAAATGCATCATGTGTAGTGTGAGCAACCTAACTCAGAGTATCTTAGCTAAAAAGTGATCATACCTCAATGCCATAGATAGAATTCTCCTCAACTGTAAGTCTCACCAGATTTCACTATTCTTTTTCTTTTCCCTGAACCTAAGTTGTCACTCTCAAGGAAAACATTGCAATTTTGATATATAAATCTCATGAAAGAAATTAAGTACTAAGAATGTAGAAAGAACACATTACTTACCTTCACTTCCAAGTAGGACTTTCCAACAGATCTTGGTCTTTCACTTCCAAGAGTGTGATCTATTGTCTTAGGGTATGAAAGACCGAATAAGATTATCAAGAAATTTGAGATCACACTAAGACAATTACTTAAGATTTTGCACTGACATGATTGATCCAAATAACTAATCTCGGTGCCTAGACTTCTTGAATTTTATGTTTCACCTTCCCACATCACGTGAACTAATTGCTTTTATTTTAACAAAGCATTTATGCATTTAGTCGTAGTTCAAACCTATATCCAAGATCTTGATACGAGTCGTCAAGCGCCTTGGAGGTGTTTCTTACAAACTAACTATACATCAATATATATATATATATATATATATATATATATATATATATTTTGGAAAAGTACATTAGATAAACTTCTTTGCCTTTTTATACATAACTCTTGAATAATAGTGCTCAACCATAAATTGTATTTTCTAGTAGTTACCGTAGCCTGATCCTAAAGTTATAAGGTATGGATTGAACGAGATTAATTGGGAAAGGGATAATGTGGTTAACGAAAGAAAATGCTATAGTGCTTGGCTTCAAAATGGGCTAATGGTGCACACACAAGGTTGGAAAAAATAAAGACTTTTCGAAGGTTAAAACATACATAGCCTAACATCATAACTAGAGGTCCATGGTTCCTACTATAGCAAACAACATGGTTCCTACAATAAAGAATAGTTCATTAGCACTTAATACAAAACTTAATTAGCATTCTACGAATGAAGAAGAAGAAGATAATATAGTTCAAATGAAGTCTCTCTCAAAGAATAGTTTAAGGCTCAAATAGCTCACAAGGTAGTTTGCACTATTCTTCTATGGTTGATTTGGGTATAACACTTTGTTCACCAAAAAAATAAGAGCATGGCCGAGTGAGTGCAAATATTTATAATGCAAATCTTTCATGTCAAAACCTTAGTAAAAAACTAATATTAATTGTATAGCATATAGGTCTTCAGTAGGGAACGAAAGTGACAATCAAGCTTAGAAGTCGATCATATCATCAAAACAAAATTAAAAAAATGTAAATCCACACCCCAAACTTAAATCACACATTATCCTCAATGTTCAAGTAAAATATAATAGAAAGGAAGAGAATACTCCCCTCGTGATAATGATTAGGCGAGAAGATCTATCTTTGTTGCTCTATATGCTGCCTATCAACTTCACTCATTAACCTGTTCACAAGAGATTTAGCGAGAAAATATTTTAACTAAAGGATACCACAAAAAACCAAAACAAAGGAAAATTAAGCATCCTAAACAAAATAATGAAAAACCATAATTTTTTATTTTTATTTTTATACTTTTTTTATTTTTTATTTTTGTTAGAAACGACGGTGCGTATGCATTGTAGAGATGACACCGCAGTGCTATTGCTTCTGCTTGACATATATATTTTTTTCATTTTCAGAGTGCCGATGCGCTAATGTTTCTGCCCAACTTTGTTTCTCTCCCTATTGAGCAATAATCTTTAATTCTTCCTTGTACTCCAAAACTTGACCCAATGACCATGAAAGTAAATTGAAGACAACTGACAATGTAAGAGAAAGCTTGGGTTGCCTCCCAAGAACAAATTCTTTAATGTCATTAGCTTGACGTTGCTCATTATGTACCCTGTCATAGTGCTTCATCTAACTTTTGAGACAAATCTTTTCGATTTGTGTTCACTGTCTTTTCCAAGATCGACTTGATTACACGATTCGGTGTTTCCGCTTGACCGTTGGATTGAGGGAGATAACCGAGATCCACCTTATACCATACTCCATCTCTTGGTCCCTGCGGAAGAAAGGAAAAAAAATTGCACGCTCTTCTTTTTGCTTGCGGGAAGGGAGGATTAAGAAAATCCTATTGATTACAACTTATTCTCATCTTCTCATTTGCTTGAAGGAGGCTTTCCTTCCATTGTGAATGACTCTTAAGTGGTAATGAATCAAGAGGTAAAGTGTAGGCAACCAACTCTTTATCGTCCGTGCATGTTTCAACAACAGGCAAGTTCTAGACATAAACACTAGTCATAATACATTGCTCCAAAGCATAAAAAAAGGCTTCTCCTTCAAAGGTGTCATTGACAATAGCTTCTACAAATTGAACTCTATGACAAGTATCAGTACTCTCTAGAAACTTTAGAGCTTGATAAATGTTGAACTTGACCTCATCTTCATTGACTCACAATGTTAAATGACCCCTTTCAACATCAATAAGTGCTCTACAGGTCGCTAAAAATGGTTGGCCGAGAATCACTGGAATTTATGGTTTTCTAGCCATGTGCAAAAATATGTAACGAAGTAGATGTTTGGATATATAGTTGTCGGTTTCAAAATAAATAAAGTACCAGCAACAAGAAAAGTCAAAACATCTACTAAAGTATCGGCCACTAGGCTGAACTAACAAAAAGTCAAGTCATCCATAAAAGTCGGCCCATTGATCGTCCAAAGAAATCATACAAGTCTAATAAAGCAAAAAAAAAAAGAAGAAAAGAGGCTAATTCATATGAAAAGAAAACATCTAAATAGTGTCTTATGTGACCTCTGTCTGCTCAAGCTCCCTATTTGCCTCCGCAACGGCTATAGTCTATATGTGAATCTAGTTGGTCAATTGTGTGACAGTTTGGGAAAGCTGAACTCCTAACCTAGTCACAACATGGTACATATCTTTGATAGTCTCTAAACTACCCTTTAGATCTCCAACCTTGTGCCTTGCCATCTCCAACTCAAGTTGACACTCGGTAGGTGCATCTCTCTAGAGTTATGTCGCTGCAGTCACAAAAGATAGCTCGACAATGGTAGTATCAAAAGTTGCTCTCTCTACCATGCTAGAAGCTCTCTGAGAACATGATTTAGTCCTATCCCAAACTAAGCAATCAATCTCATTCCTAAGAGTCCTCAAAGGGCTGTACTGGTCAGACAAGGGGTCTTCGTGGTCAAGCATCCGATCAATGTCAGTGAAGGTCTCATAATAAATAGTACCTCCAACAGCCTCAATGATAGGTAGTCTTGGGAATGCCTCGATGTGGTCTCGGATAGCCTATACGTCAGAAAATGTGGAAGACTTTGGTTGACTAGATGGATGGCCAAAAAATTTGAAAAGTGTTGCTGCCACGATTTCCTTAGGATTAACCTCCATAGTACCTGAAGAGAGATCAATCGACTATATGACATTGAAAATATGAAGTCTAAGCCGAAAGATTAAAAGCTTAAAAATAAAATTTACTTTTCAGAGTCAATGCTTACCAAGTTTGGTGATTTCTCTCTAATAGGGTGTTGATCGATAACCTCAACATCTGATGGAGTAGGGCCCCAGCGCCTATCTCAACATAAAAATAATCCAAGTCAGGACGTCCCCTGAGTAGTGAAGATGAAGTACGAGTCAGAATAACCAATCTCTTATGGTTACGCCATAGTCATGAAGTGTCTGCCTCCTGCGAAACAAGTATAAGTATAATAGGATGGGCAGATGAATAAACAAATAGAGAAATGTTCTTTACCTAAATATCGGCTACAATTGGAGAAATCTTGGTAGCCATTTGGGCATCCGACTCATCATCGATAAAAGGAAGGATCATTGAAGTATCATCGACCTTAGTCTTCTGACCAAGGTCGAGATCAATGAATACATACCTAGGATATTCACCCTCTAGCCTGGAGCTAGATGACGACGGAGGATAGAACAAAGCGCTCTATCACAAAGTGCCTTCACTAAGTGAAGAAGAGAGAGGATATTAACGCACTCAGATCTCAACAGTAAAACGCCCAAAATTGTGATAGCCGAGACTCGGTGGCAGACAATAGCCCATCTAACTCCTCAATCAAGGGAAAATAACATCAATGTGGAAAATCAATGTTGACTATAAAGGTCGGTGGTAAGGAACTACGCTGAATGAATCACAATTTTTAGGCCGCGGTCTCCGAAAAATAGAGTTCAAAGGTGCATTTGTAGTTTAGTGGTTTGGAATATGTCAAGTCGATTGGAATATCTTGGCCTACTAGAATGAGAGACCAACACCTATCAGATAGCCAGTCCTAAACAAATTTGATTAGATAAGCTGCTGATAAAAGAGGATGAAGACCACATATAGACTCGGATCCGATCGAATCATATCATAAGAATGCTAGAAATATAACTCAAATGAGCAACCGAAGCCTAGATATCCAATAAGATCCGCCTCATAGCAAGATTAGCCACATATAGTATGAGGTTTCCAGGGGTAATAGGTCGAGAAGTGAAAATATATCTAATACTAAGGAACTCAGAAGGCCTTATCCGCTGTGGAGAAAGGTCTAGCCATCATCTCACCATAGCCTCTATACAAGTAGCCCAAAAGGAAAGAGGCAAGAGAGAAACGGGTGCCTCGAGCTATAGCAATGAAGAGAGGATAAAGCTCCATGGCTGAAGACTGTTGGAACAGAGAGGAGGTGATCTTACTTGGTTAAGTTTAGAGCACATTAAAAGCGCTTTGATTTCCACTATAAACTTTCCTATCTGTCTTCTTTTCCTACTTCCTACATTAGTGCTACTAGAAGAGCGACATCCATTTTACACATGATAGTTGCTAGAGACAAATTCTCCTTCTAGAATTATGCTTAACTTCCCTTTATGACTTACATATTACTAAGAAGATTTTGATATTTACAAAAGAATCATAGAGTGAAGACTTTTGATATTTAACAAGAAATCCTTGGCCAATGCAGAATGGTATTAAGAGAGTTTCAGTAAATTAATTATCTATGCTCATTAAAGTTAGAATATAATTTTATGTCCTTTAATATAAGAGCGATGGATCACATCTTTATCATTCACAATTTTCATGTACAACATATTATACCTAACAATTCATCTCTCATGACCCTTGGTTAGGGTCTTTTAGGATAATGTCAAAATATAAGACCCAACATATAAGATACAATGATGATCTTTGGTCTGAAAATCACATGTACTTTAGTCACTAGCTAAATCTCATTAATAATTAGTATTATTACCATTAAAAGTTATCTAAGTATCACATTGAGTATACTTCACTAAGCACCTACACACTTATCTTGATGTTCCATAAATATCAATGGCAAAAAGAACAACCATCTTAGACATTAAAGAGATATTCTATATGATAGTCTATTTAGATTATCAAGGTCTATCTTAATAATCCTATAACTACGAACAATTCATATCTTAGGGTTTAAGCAACCCTCATGTCAGCTAGCATGATCTTTATCATGGCCTCAAGTGCATACCCTAAGATACTTGACTTGAATAAATATAATAAATAAATACATTTACTATTATTGAATGAGTAATAAATAAAATATAATAATATTATTAAAACTTATAACTAAGATTGTTTTAGATAAAATGTACATCCATAGGGTCTAACCTAGTTGGCTTGATGAACATATACTTTCAGATATAACACAAAATGGCACGGTCAATATATTTTGAGAAGAGAATTTGAGATTGGCCTAGAAGCCTGAGATTGCATTTTGGATGGTCCGGACCATTTATTGTAAATTAAGTTTATCCTCGTGGAGCAATGGAGGTTCAACACCCTACAAATGGTACTCTTAAGGTGAATGGCTAACGATTGAAATATTATATCGATGGTGGAGGTGAGATGAGAGGGTTTCAACATTTGTTTGAAAGTCATTATGAAAAGAGAGAAAGTCAAGCTTAAGACTATAAACAAGCGCTTCTTGATTGGCAACCCAAGCTCTATCATTTATTTTTTTTCCTTATTTTACTTCCAGTTAGTTATGCCTTTATTTTCTAATTAGAATTCAATCATCCTTGACAAGCCGTTATATGTTGCACATATTTATCTTCTAGCCTCTTCAACACCTCTAGGGGAGTATTCTCTTCGCCTGTATTCCATATTCTGAACATTGAGAATAATTAAAAAAAAGTAATATTGATTGGTGATCACATGTTGAGAATATTACTTGGTTGCAATTGATTTCAATTTTTTGAAAATGCTAAATTTAGTCTTGTTTTGTGCGTGATTCTTGTATTTATTAGCATATGTTTGTCTGAATTCTTTTCAACCGTTATGCACTTATCATGATTAACTTGTTACTTTGATTGCTTAGATAGATTTATGTGAATTGATAATTTTTAAAGATCTCCCTGAACTTTAGAACTCTTTTGATTATCTCTCGAGATGAAATCTTAGATAATACACTACTAGAGAAACTATTTAGGCCATCATAGACGTTTCAGCTTTTCAAGCCAGCCCATTTTCGTCAAATTTATCTCTAGTCACCCATTTTGAGCATTGATGATATAAAAGCCTTGTCTTTCTCTTAACTTTAAGAATATCCACATCCTTTTGAGGCTTAAAAATATGTATCCTTCATTTCCTAAAGAATATTGGTTACATGGAGTACTTGTTAAGAGATTGAAAGAAAAATGAGTTGAGAAGTAAAAAAAAAAAAAAAAAAAAGGTTGGTAAGACAAGCATCTATGGTGGTTAATAATATGCATCAAGGTTTTAAGCATGGATTTGAATTACTACTAAGTGCGTAGTTGATTGGTAGGGAGAACCTCCAACACATTTGACAAAACAGTGTTGTACGTATATGATATGTTGAAAAAACAAATTAAGGAACTATTGGGTTATGCATATAAAATCTCTTACAGTGTGAGTATGCTTGATTGAGATCCTTTGATTTTGATTTTTCCATCATTTATGTGATTAAACCAACCACCCTAGTCTCACATTACAAGCTTATCTAAAGACGTTTTGATATTTAGTAGGACATTGGTTCTATATTAGTGGAGAGTCAGATCTGAAAATAAGGTATGATGAAGTTCGAGAATTCATTTCTCATAGAGATTATATAATTCATTCAAATTTGTATAAATAGATCTGAGTTATCAAAGTGGTGAGCTGAGATTAGTGGACAGTTCCGCCGTAAGTCCCTTGAGGTGGGCAATAGGATAAAGCTCCAATATCAAATTTCCTATCCATTTATTCATGTCACTCCCTCTCTTAGATTACATATCTGTTTATTGTTTATTCACTCCTCCCCCTCCTTGGTATCAGAGCCAAATTTTGACCATGGCTAACCCTCCCGATCAAAACTCCCAGATCGTTATGCGCCATCATAACTAGTTGTCTTCGTCTCTATCCATCAACCCACCTTCAACTAAGAAGACTCAGTCTTCTAAGATTACCAATCTTGTCAAGTACACTTATATCCCTGAAGAAGCCCAGATCTCTGAAATAGCCTTACCCATTTTAAGCCCGTACAACATCTTTAAACGCCATAAAGGTTTTTCCAAGACCATCCGCTAATTGGTCAGTATGCCTAGGCTTCCTGTCAAGGAGTATGTTCAGTCCACTGGACTAGACAAGTGCCTAATCCCCTCAACCCTCAAAGAACAGTATGTGGATCTTACCATTGACCCCCAGATGGTGGCTCAATAGATTAAAGAAGGATATTCCCATTTGCATCTTGGAGCCATTAGGGTAGTCCTCACCCTTCATGGCCGCAAAGGGTTACCAGCAATGGTCATACTTTCTCTCCTTAACTCCTTGTTCACCAAGTATGACCAAGTAGTAATAGGAACCTCGATTACCATGCTCAATGCTGGAAGCATTTGCTGACCTTTTACCCCAATTTTAACCTTCCCTTACTTGATCCAAATATTTCCCAGTTCCTAAAGATCCAACTTCAGATCTCAGGAATCTCTATGGTCCCCACTGCATATATGGCCCATCACTAGCTGGCATACCGGTTACAAGACCATGCTATTGACCTCCTTTACCGGGAACCTCTGCTAATACTCTTCTCATTACTACTGAAAGAGAAGATGTTCCTACCATCATTCAAATCCCTCGCCAAATAGCAAGAGAACAATTTACTCAAGATGATGCCCCTTTAATGGGTCACCAATTATGAGAAGCTCTTTGAGGACATGACACCTATAACAATTCAGGAAGCTGAGATTAGTTGCCTACTAGATGGATCGATAAAAACAACTTTCAGCATACCAAGCACCTCTTTGGAGGAACCTATCTTCCAGAGCATGATGATCACCCCTGTGAATTTTGAGAAAGAGATTCCAGTCTACTCCTTCAATGCCGAAAATTCTATAACCTATACAGATAAGATCAAGGGTCACTTTATCTGGGATACAAACCCTTCTAAGTGTGATCCAGGGTGCTTATGTCGGAGATCAACTAGGCTCAAAGAGCCTTGCAGCATAAAACCGCGAAGGACTTTTAAGCCAGAAGATCCAGATTCCCCATGGATAGGGATTCAAACTCCACAGAAACCCCTAGACTTCTATGCAGAAGCCCTAAAAATCCTTGAAGCTGAAAGACTCCTTCTCTCACAGATCAAAGCTCTTTAAGAGAACCAGATCCCTGAACCGATCCCATGCTACATGACCTCACGGTATGATCAAGAGTTTCCGCCGCTCCACCCTCATACAAAAGAAACTACCTAAGCTCCAATAAGGCCCTTTGTACAATCGACTGAAGTTCTTCCTGGCGGAAGAAAGAAGCCAATTACACAAGCAGAAAAAGCTCTTAATTGGCAATCCAAGAATGCCAAGACACAGAACCGGCTGCTAAAGGCTATTGACTACAAGCTTGAGCAGACCATCTCATAGTCAAGCCTCACTGCCAGTAGACTTGAAGGGTTAGTTGGACCAAGATCTTCAAAAGATCTATTTGGAGCTCCAAGGAAGAATTGCTCAACCCGATGCTGACTTGCAATCCCAAATTGGAAAAGGGCAGTTTGATTCTTCCTTTAATGAAAAGGAAAGGGAAATTCCTGGCCTCAAAAGAGAGGTTGATTGAGCGAATCCACCGAGACATGGACAGAGAAAGAGCCGAGCAATGTCCCCTAGCTTCACAGACCCGTTTGCTATTTCTCTTAGCTACAAACCCTCCAGGGTAGAAGATTATTCGAAGCAGTTTAAAATGCTTCATGAGGTTTACAGGAGAAACCCAACTCCCAAATCTCCACTGAAAACGAACAAAGGCCAAGTGGATAGAAAAAGGAAAGGAATTGCTATGCCTAAGGAAAAGAAGACCAAAGATTTCCCTAAGGCATTGACTATAAGAGAACCCGCCTTAAGTGACTACTCCTTAGATGAAAGCCAAGAGGCCTCTGCCATCCAAGAGGCCTCCCAAGAATCTAAAGTCTCCCAAACTGATGTCTTAGAAACATCCGAGGAATCTAAAGATTCCCAGATCCTTTATCTATCACACATCTCCAAAGCCCTCCATATGATGATGGCTTCTCCTTCTTCATTAGAATAGCCCCCAAATACTCTTGAAGAAGACCCCATTGTTGAAGAACTAGCCGAGAACCCTGACCCTGCTGCTAGGCCATCTCGAGAGCTAAAGCCCTCTAATGCCCTTGGTTCTCTTTTAAAGGATTAGACCCTAAAGAATGGAGAAGTAGAATATATGAATTTAGTGACTGGATTGATCTTCATATGACAAGGTCAGACAGACCTCTCGAAGAAATACTTAAGGAACTCTTGTCCCGCTTTACTAGAACCCTTAGAGATTGGTATCAGTCTCTCGGAGAGTACAGACAGATTCAACTAGTTAGGAACCCATATGCCTCTCATATTCTTGGAATCATTTTTAAAGAATTCATTGGTGATTTCCAGCTCATTGATAAACAAGCCCGCCAGGAATACTTTGAGATGAGATGTTGCTCCTTGAAAAGAAAAGATCTTGATAAGTATTTTAAAAGGATGTCCGAGAAATATTACATGCTTAATGGACTTAATGATGAGACTCTTCGACAAGTTTACATTGACTCCCCTTCCTTTTCTTCTTGATTTTATATTAGTTTCCCCTTATTTTATCTATTTTATTACGTTTTATTATTTTCATGTATGAGGGAATAAATTCATGTAATTATAAATTTTGGAGCAAAAAGGATGAAAAGAGATAAAGGGTAAAAAGATGGGGCGCATATTGTAATAAGAAGAAAATATATGAGCAAAGGGATGGAAGTTTTTCGTGATCGGCCTTCTATAGAAAAATAAGTAAAAAAGGGTAATAAAAGCGACGATTGAATGCAAAAAAGTCACCTAGGGCTTCATGAAATTAAAAAGGGAGTAGATAGAAATTGAAGATAAGAGAGTAGCTTGAAGTCATGACCAGTCAAGAGGGGAATTTCATGCCTATAAAGTGTCGATTGTGTTTATAAAGTATTTAGTCTTCCCAGAAATATTTTTCGACCTTTTCTTTTATTTTTGGAAAAGCATTGAAATATTTCATTTCAATATATAATTGTTTATCGGAGTAATTCTTAAACCAAGATCACCAATAACCCACATAAAAAGTAATAAATTTTAATTTTTTGGTGATAATTGGTTCGATTTTCTAATTAAAATGAGGATGAGAATACAAATAAAAATAAGAGGAAATCAAGTTTTTGTTTATTGTTTGGTTGTATGAATGGGTAACATGGAACAATTTTGATTTCATATTATACTGATTACTTATTGTGTTCTACTTTTTGAATTAATTTTTTAAAAAATTAGGTAATATACCCACAATAATTTAAATATTAGTACTAAAAAAATCTATATAAATGATTGAGTATTCCATTTTGTTTGGAACACATGTTTTAAAAAGAATATCCGATTCCTCATTTTTTTAAGTTTAAAAAATTAAAATAATTCTTCATATCGAATAAAAACGAACCAAACAAAATAATGATGATAATTTTATTTCATATTCTCACTTAGGAATTGGAACTAATGGCTTAGTTTCTTGTATGTTTGTTGCTCAAATATTATATATCATATCAATGTCCCCACTTTTAACGTGGCACTGCTCCTAATCCTTAGATTGAGATTGGACGCCCCAAATCCTTGCATCCGTTAAAACTAGCCCGCAAGGAACCGGCACGGAATCTGTGCTCAAAGCGGTGATAAAATTCCTCTGTGCTAGACTAGATACTAATTATGAGGTATTGATTGACTAACAAAATCAATATAATATAAACTTCAATTAAGATGAATTTTACCTAATAGTTTAGTTGCATGTGAAAAACGCAAAAGCTGCCAAAAGCACGGAATTTTTAGTATTTCTAATGAATCTTAGGGCTCTAATAATAACCATATTCTTTCCTCTACATAAAGCTAATTCATTATTTAAAAACTTTTCAATCTCAAAAGCAATGATATCTTGAGTCTTCTTAGGGCTCTATATATGCTCGGGAGTTTTTATGTATTAATATTAGATCTTGTAGATGTTATTTTTAAAATGGTAATAATTGGATTGGTTGGTATTTTTAGAAGTTTCTTCCCTAAATTTAAAATATTTTATACTATTATTATCTTTAAAAAAAAATCTCAAAATTTTAAGAATATGATCAAAATAAGTGATTATATATACTTTCCATCTCTTTTAAATTTATTTACATAATATCAACTTATTATAATCACATATTTTATCTTATATTTTTCTCCTCCCTCTTGAAATAAAATCTTTTTTCTTTTTGGACAAAAATTATACTAAAAAAATAAATAAGGGTAGATTGACCGACCATTCAGGCAAGAAAGACTCTTTGCATTCAATGGTTACCAAGGATGTCAAGTCAGGTTTGAGCTACTAGGTTATATAGCATACACAAAAGATCCAATTATTCTTCTACATTTTTCATTGCTTGCAAGGATGGATTTACAATTTTACCCTCATTTTTTTCCTTTTTTTATTTATTTATATTTTTTTCTTCGTAACAAAATATATTCAGCTCGGACAAAACAGGAAAGATGTGATATATTTACAAAGGTTACAAGAATCCAGATTTGATCTCCTCAGGTGCACTTCTTCCTCCAAGTCTACCTGATATCTTCCTCGAGCTGATAAGGTTTGGAGGAGGGGCCTGATCGTGCATTTCGGCAAGCTCTCTCACACGTATTAAGATCTGTGATGGGATTGGAACCGACATAGTTTTCCGGGAATTTACCTACAAAAACAACAAAAACAGATTATTCTGAGTCAAAACAACTGCTATAACTAACACAAGGATACTTGAAAAATCAAGCATATTTACCTTAATAAAAGATAGCTCGTTCGAAATGCAGATTTATTTTATTTTATTTTATTTTTTTTATTTTATTTTATTTTATTTTATTTTATTTTATTTTATTTTATTTTATTTTATTTTATTTTATTTTTAATTTCTGGTGCTCGGATTGATTGACGGGAGTAAAATTTTCAAAGACGGTGTAAGGAATACTCACTGCTTCGTCTGGTGGTGTTGGCGCGAAGCTGGCTTTCAGCAGGTTCCTCCACTTATCCTACAAAGTTCAAAAGGAAAAAAACAAAGCAATTTTCAATCAAAAAGTTATTCAGGATCTGTTTGGTTTACTCGTTTGAAATTTTTATTGAATAAGGACCCAGTAAACCCTAAACCCAAACGAACTCCTAATTCAAAAAAATTATTATTTAAATGAGTTTATTAATTTATTAAGATTTTACTATACATGCAAAGGCCAAGATCTAACATCTTAATTACATGAACAGATAACTTAATCACATTACATGGTTCAGAATGTTTATTGGCCAGTTCGGGAAGTGAAGATTAGTAGAGTTTTGGCGAATAAGCAATTTTTGTTAAATAATTTATTATTTCAGGAGAATTGATAGTAGAATTTGTATGTGTTTGACTTTTTTGATTGTGAGTAAATCCAATGGAGACTCAGACTGAGACTAGCAAACTGGATTTTGGGTAAACAAAAGGTCGACAAAACGAACATTTAAAATCGTAGATTTTAGTTATATCTGGTATGCCATAACTGGAAAATTATGATCTCAGACTGGACGTTGAATCCAAATTAGACAAGAATATATGCTTCCAAATGAAGCCTAAGTATATTTGGATATCGTAGTTTAGAAAGTAAATTGAAATCTCGATAAGAATTGTTGTGCCCTAAATGCAATTTAGTTACACTATATGAGCTCTTAATTAGATTTTGTGACCCCAAATTGGATTTTAGTCCCAAACTGGCATTTGACAAAACGCACCCTTGAACAGGCATGCACTTAGCCACACATTTGAACAGTTGGATAAATTCTATTCAAATCTGATTCAAAATGAAGTTTAAGAAACCGAACTTTCCCAAAAACGCTTAGTCAAACTCACTCTTTAAAATAAATCCGACCAACAGAAAAAGATTAGATACCTTGAGATCAACAGATGTTCGGTACGAATACGAAGCAAAGGCAAGGCGTTTGATCTCGGACCACCTTCCGGCTCCATATTCGGCCACACCCTCCACCAATTTAACAACCTCAGCAAGAGTCCAAGGACGGTGATGTTTCCTTCTTATACCACCTTTCACAGTTTGAGGAATGGGTAAGGTAGTATCATCTGAAGTATCAGCTGAGGAATCTGCGGTTTTCCCCAATTTGGGCCCGGGATCCACTGAGCCCATTGGTGATGGCATCTTATCTTTCCCGGACGGAGCAATTTGCTGTACAGTAACAATAATACCATCCATTAGGGAGTGAACCAACTAGATAAAAAATAAATAAATCTGAGTAAATATAAGGTCCAAGTAGCTATTCAAACTTGAGTAAGAAAGTAAATAATTAAAATTATAAGTCTGAGTAGGACCAAGCTTGAAAATACTCAAACTCCAGATTGATCAGGCTCAAATGGTTACTCATAAGGCCCAATAACATGTTCAAAATATCTTTTCTACTTGCAACTTGTTTAGGTCCAGGAGAGAGATCAGCTTAATAACCAACTCTCAAGATATCGAGTCAATTAAATCAAATTCTCAAGCTCTGCTCGATTAGAATTTAGAACCCTGTCAAATTAAATCAAATTCGCAAGCTCTGCTCGACTAGAATTTAGAACACTTCTTTTCTGCATTATGTCATTATAAATGATAGAAAGCATGAGAGAGTAAGAAAATAACTACAATGGCAAGCGATTGAGAATGAAAAAGAACAATACCCCTTTCATATGTGCAAAATCTCTGAACAAACCCTAAATAAAAGCTATTATAAACCGTGAAACTACTTATATCAAGTGAAAAAGTAGAGTGATAGTGTTTCATCCAAACAAAATTTTCCAAAACTCCATCAGCATTACTAGCAAGAAACTTTCAGTAAGCATTCATTTGGTACACCTTTTGACTCCACTTTTGGTCTAAAATCCTGTTTGGGCATACAAAACTCTGACTTATCTCAAACACGGATCCAAATGTAAAAAAGGCAGCTTCAAACACTCAACCAACTTAAACTTATACAAGAAAGATAAAAAAATGGCCTTACAGAATGATGTTTTTCAGGAGCAGATCTAGCTTTCAAATCTTCATCACCACTATCACTATTTATCATAGAATCCCATGGACCATAGGCCTTCTTTACCAGCCTTGCTGCCAGGCCAAGCCCACTTTGATCGAACTTCTATCATAAGAAAATGGGACCCAGCTCAATTCGATAAGAAATCAAGATAAAGCGACCCCGTTGAACTAAATTACTATCCATATTTGATAAGGAAACCCTATAAAGAATAAAACGATAAGAGTCTAAAATGCTAGAATTAAGAAATAGTGAGATGTATATAATGCATAACTACTATCCTCCTCTTCTTCCAAATAAAATAAATGCAGCTCATTCCGAACAAACCACCCATAGACAAGTTTCTGTAATTCTACAAATCATATACCTGTTCTTCTGCTAGATTTTGGGCAAACTGTACTTTTATAAGATTGTAAGGTAAAACTAGAGTTAGGCTGAAAATTTGTGTAAAACAACACTTGTGACAACCTGGAGAATTGGAGGCGTAAACCAGAATCTAGTTGCTGCTAGCCAAGCGGAATGCTCGTATAAAAAGCCAAAAATGAATCAATACATATTGCATTTTGTATAAAAGGTGTTACATACCATGAGGGCCATGATATTTTTCCTTGGCCTGCTTCTTCTGAGCCTAGAAACACATGGAACATGAACCCTAGATCCACCTAAGGAATCCAACCTTGTTACGATAGTCCTTCCATCCAAAGAAATACTTTTAACAGGTCTAGAATCTGATTTTGAAAAAGTCTGTCTCACTCCAACATTTTTATTAGAACTTATTACCCTTTGACTAGAACCTTTGGATTCCCATTCAGAAAGTTCTTCAATATATCGCCTAGTAGGCTTCCTAATTCTTTTGGCACCTCTCTGTTTCATATGATCCTCACTTCCACATTCAAGTTCTACACTAAGACTTCTCAATCTTTTGCTAGAGTCATTTTGCTGATCTTCATTTTCACTACTCTGTGAAGTTAAAGTGTTATCCATGGTCATACTGCTTTCTTCCTTGTCTTCCTTCACCAATTTTCCATCTTTGATTATAAAATTTGAGATCACAGGAATGTCACAAGAATTAGTCAATCCCATGGAAATCCTCCTCTTCAACCAAGATTTATCCTTGACAGTAGTTTCTCGTCCAAAAGTTGCTCTAAAGAGTTCATGGAGTTCTCTAATTGATAGGCTATTCATGCATATTTCATCCTTTAGCATTGAAAAATCAGGGTTGGAACTAGTACAGAAAGCAGAAGGTGATGATCCACTTTCTACAGGTTGATCTAGATGTTTTGAGCTTTCCTCAATACTTCCAGATTGAATTATTTGGCTGTCACTTAAACTTGGTACATCCTTATGAACGATAGTTTCTTGCAAGGGAGGCTCTTCTTGGAAATTTTCATCTATATGAAGAAGGCTATCATGCTCAGGAGATCCACAAGATAAGCGGATTCTCTCTTCTTCTTTCACCTTTTGCATCATCTCCTCAATAGACTTCAAGAGATTTTTAGGCCGATAAGGATCCATGACGGTTAATCAATAAATAAGCTAGAATTTCACACTAACCAAGAAGGATGTACAAGGGATTCATTAAGATGTTACAGAGATTTTTTTTTAATCTAATTAGATAAGAAGGTTAGGCATACAAAGACTTTCAGGCGGCATGAGTTTCAAAGACAAAGCAGATGAAAAGAATACATTTGTTAAGGGTTCCATACCCAAGTACTTTTTTATTTTCTCAAATCATTGAATACTCATCATTTTGAAAATAAGCAACAAATGAGCACTTCAAATAACAAGTTTAACCAACATTCAGAAATCACTTGCATGTAGCCTACTGACTAATATTTGTATAACTTTCCACTACTCTTGGTTAAAATGCAAGGATATACAGTGGAATGGGTGAATAAAAAATTGACACATTGTAACTAAACATAACCTCTTTAAAAAAGGAGAAGAACAAAAAAAGACACATGAGTATAAGGTACTATATATAATATACACGAGGTGCTCTGGTCGCCTAAACTCTAGAGGTCAGACTGAAACTAAATTTTGAGAATCTAAACCAAATGGAGAAGGTCACCCTTTTTTTTTTTTTTCCAATCAGTAGTTGTAAGGGTCGGTTTAGATTCTCAAAATTTAGTTTGAGTCATACCTCTAGCGTTTAGGCCACCAGAAGAACTCCAACTCAAGGTAATAGGGATGTCCTCATAGCGTAACACTCCATGCAAAATTCACTAATTTTCCTAAATGCTCTAATTATGAAGCACAAAGTGATTCTCATACTGTAGGAGCACAATCAACAATGAAAGTTCATAAATGTTCTAGCACATGCAACTACTTATCATATGAGTGAATTTTGTAAAAGTGAAGGACACATGGAAGCATTTGCTACAATTTCTAAAAAGCAAAGTAATATCAATATCAATTATCAGTAACTTCATATAATAACAGACAGAACAGAACAAAGAGATAAGTCTTATAATAATAAAGTACAATAGTACCTCAAACCGAGCACTTATTTTTTCTTCATCAGCCTCAGTGTTCTCAAGCCTAGACAAACCTGGAAACAGACTTGCTACGTGATAGTTAAAAATTTAAAAGCATCATCCAAAAAGAAAAATAGGATAAGTGCATATAAACTGTGTTATTAACATGGAAAACTCCAGACATAGAATACTTGACAAGGACTGGAAGTCCAATACATATCTGAACTGCATGATAATCACAACCACTAGCCCTAATGCTACCAACATAACATAATTTCCAACCCAATGAGGAGAGAAAGAGTTAACACTCACTAAGGCTAGAATATTTAGAAGCAAATAGCATGTGAGGCGACAATTGACCTCTAATGCAACTTAAATGAAGTTGTATATTAGTTAACATGAAGTTTGTGCAAATCATATTTTAGTAACTAATGAAGTAAACAGGATTAGCATTTTCAGACAAGCTGAAGACTCGCCAACCCAGAACAGGAATTTAGATACAAAATTGGAGTTTTAAATGCTAGCAAAAATTATTTAAAAAAAAAAAAAAAAAGAGGACAGTTAGAAGCAATAGTGACAAAAATGTACCTTCGGAGATGTCATACTGAGGCCTAATAGAAAAAGAATCTTCATTTTGCCTTGTGTCTACAACCACACACATTTCGCTCTTGTCATCTTCCAAAGAGTTCTCTACCTCCATAACTTCATCATCAGTTGCAGGAACAAATCTCCCATCACCATCAACCTAGAAATTCAGATAGTGCAACACATGAAGAACATCAAGATGGGCAGTTAAGGAGATGTGCAAATTCTAGAAAGGATTACAATACAACATAAGAAAAACCATGTCTTTTATAACGTCTTTTACATAGTGATCAGGGTTTCAGATAAGGTAAATAGCATGTTAATCAGAGCTTAACTTGATATAGACTAACGTAAGGTCAGTCTTAATTTGTCTCATTCAAACTTGTGAACAATTGATTACTTAACTCATCAAAATATTCCTAAACCCTCATGATCCACCTCATAGACATGTTTGTAGCACTCGTGTATTCTTATATGTTTTTTCAACAGCTATGATTTTGACTTGAGATGAACATAACTCAAGGGACTCATGTCAAGTTGAATGGCTCAATTCATGGTAAAAGCTTTAAAGTCAATGGAACAAGAACTTGAATTGCCACAAAATTAAACAATCATAGTTTAATTACAAGAAACTTAAGCCCAGCTCTAAATGTTTTCAGACCTGGAGTAGTGATTATCAACCAATAACCACATATCAAAGAAAGACACTCCCAAAACTAGAGTTTAAGGATGCATCAATAAGGCGTTTGCAGATATAGTTTTGGTAAATTTAATCTTGCGCAAATGGTATTTCTAGTTTAATATGTTCAGAATAGTGTTTGAGATAAATTGAAGTTTTGTGGGCCCAAACTGGACTAATATTTAGATTTTCTAATACTAATGAAACCTAATCCTTGACATTGTTCCTAACCCGTGATTGCTTCCAAAAGTTTTCCAACATACCATGTGTGCTATGATGAACTTTGATAGCTAAGCTACTGAAAATGTTTGCTTAAATGTCCAGAAGTACCCTTTTTAATCAAATGAGAAAAGAAAAATTGAATAGGAATTATATAGTTGAAGTCATACCCGAACAAGCTTGTATACTACTGGATCAGCAACCTGCCTTGGGGAAGACAAGGTAGAATTATACTTCTCAACTCCACTTTCCTCAATTCCCTCAACTTCGACCACTATTTCCATTGAAAATCCACTTCATGAAACTCAAATAGACAAACTGAACGACCAAAATGAAGAGAGAGACAACAAGATGAATCGGTATCTTTCTTCAAAACAGAATCTCATGAATCAGGCAAACATACATTTCCACTCCTAAGTTCAAGAAAGAAACAAAATTAGTAAAACTAACTTTTAACTTTTCACGATAAAATAACACCCAATTGGCCAAGACCCATAATTCTTACGGCTACTTGACACTTAATGACCAAAATCAAAACTCATTTTACTCCAGAAACATCAAATTTCATACTTCTTAACAACACATGAAAGCATTAGGGTACCATATCTCATATATTAACACTAAGAAAAGTAACTGATACGTGAAAACATAAAATTGCAAGACACCCACAAAAAATAAATAAACAGAATGGTAAAAGTTTCAATTTTGTAAAATTTCAAGTGCAAACTCTAATAACCCCAAAATTTACCCTAAAATTAACACCAAAATGAAAACAAAAATCTAAATTCATGTTCTAAACGAGAACATCAAATATACCTGCAAAATTCTAGAGTACTATTTAATTGAAAATTCAGAAGCTTAATTGAGAAAGAAAACCATGTAGAAATTTAATGGGGTTGGAAGCTCACCATGTGACAGTGGAACTCGGAGTTGACTCAGTCTCTGCTAGTAGAGAAACATACTGAAAACAATACGATTCCGGCCGAGTTTGGAAGCTGGAGAGGAACCGTGCCTGACAAACGTGTAGTCGGAGAGAGAGAGAGTGAGAGACAGACAGTGGGTATATTATGCATAACAAAGGAAATGGGATTATGGGAATAGTGTAGGAAATAATTGGCAAATTTTACTCGCAAAGATAAACGACAACGTTCTAAGATCTTCATTACTCAATGGCATTGTTCGTAAGAAAACAATACTTCCGGGGTATAAGAGGAATTTCTCCGGTTTATCCATCTTCAGCGGGAAGAAAAAAAAAAACGGTTGGCTGCTCTTGAATCAGAAGAATCAGAACAGAGAGAAGAGAAAAAAGTTATTCGTCAATGGCGACGGGTAGTCTCTTTCCTTCTACTCTTGCGGGAAAAAACTTCAGTCATTTTCCTGCAACGAAATTCTCATACAGATTGTTGAGTTCTTCCTTCGTCTTCTTTGAAGATGAGAAAGACCGTACTAGGTGGCAGTGCTCAGCGAAGAAGAAGGTCGGATTCAGGGATCAGATTCTTGATTATATCGAAGGTATCATGAATTTGGTACTGGAATTTATCAGTTGAAAGTGTGAATTTTGGGAAATAATAGGTTGAAAAATCAGTGGAATTCTCCTGGAAATGATAGGGTTAATTATCCGAAATTAAAAAAATAAAAATTGAGAAAGTGACAGTTAAACGTTTTAAGTGTCATCAAAGAAGACACTTCGTTAAACCTCTATAACCTCCCCACCCCTTAAGCTAGCACTCACGGCAAATAAATAAATAAGAGAGGGGAGGAGAGAAAGGGAAGAGAGAGAGGAAGGAGAGAGAGAAAGATGAGAGAAGAGAAACAAAAGGAGAGGGAAATGGAAAGGACAAAAAAAAAGAGGTATGATACTCGATTTCACGATTAGCCTGGAAAACTCACTCTAAATATAAACCTTTCAAAATATTTAATATATGTTTACGATGTTATTATTACTTATTATTTAAATGGGTCGATTGTTTCGATTATTAAATAATGATATATATTTTTATTACGATAAGTACTTATTGTCTCTCCGATTATTATATAATGGTCAAACTAGTTATGAATAATTGCATTAATATATTCTACAATAATATTTTTATTTTCTTAAATCATGTAGCTATCATCTTATACTCATGTTAGGTAATTAAGAGATATAAGTGGATCAAAATGAGAACTAAGAAATAAATATTAACCTCTCAATGGAAGGGCTGAAATTCAATGAAAAAAGAAGTATCATACAAACCTCTCAAATTAAGGGTCGAGGTTGTTTAATAAAGATAGAATTATAAGCTATGTTAAGACATGTCAAAGCATGATAGGACTTTGGATAAATTCGGATCGGGTCACTCCTCCGACTTCCCATTGCTTTTTTGGGAATGATCCTCCATTTTCCTTCACCATGAGCTTCAATAAAATCTCTTAAAGAATTTTGTCTTCCACTTCTGTCCATACCCCTCTGTTTAACCCCTCCTTTGAACAACAAGGGCTTCTTCCCATCTCTCTCTCACACTAGCTCTGTGCATGCATGGAATATTGGTGTGGTTAATTTAATTTCTTCCTATTTATATTGCCAAGTAGAAGAAGTTGACGAATTTAGAGAGAGGGCCCACATTTCATTGTCAGGCGTAAATCTGTAAGAATTTTGTAACCCAATTAAACTAAACAATAAAACAAAAAAAATAGTTAGATATAAAAATGAATATTAGCTAATTTTTTTTAACAATGGATCTATTATCCACTATTTCTATATAAAAACATTTAATGCTTAATTTGTAATTGTTTACCATACTAAATTATGGGACTAAGCTAGACAGACTTCCAAATCCCATAGTAAATGTTTAGGACAGAAAAAAGTTATATATGATTGTATTATGTTTTGTAATTTTTACTTTTTAGATAGATAAAATTAAAAAATTGAAAAATTAAAAAATTATTTATTTAAAGGAGTTTGAAAGTAATGGCATAATTAGAAGTGAAAATGAGCAAATCATTAAGTTATTAATTTAAAGGAATTTGGAAGCAATCAATCATAATAAAAGTGAAAATGAGCTTATACTAATTTTAATTTATATATTCATTATAAATAATATTCGTTAAATGAAGAAAAATTATATTATAAATTAAATATTAATTGATTACATCATAAAACAATAAAAAATTTCAGAAAAGATAATTTGTACTATAAATACTTCAACAAACTATCTAAAGTATCGTTATGATTATTGTTGGATTACTTCACTAAATAATGAAAAGAACTTAATCCAAATTTAAAAATCAAATAATTGAAAAGAAAAAAATGAACAGAACAGTTGGATACATCTTCCAATCGGATTAGTGTTGGATTGGATGAATCTAACCGTATCAATATTTAACTTATCATCATGATGAGATGATGTTACACAATACATAATGTAACAAATCAGTTAACCAGTTTTATCTTATCAAATTCAACGAATTTTGCCGATATGTCATGCCATTGTTCCAATAACACATTCGTGTAAGTGCCGAACTAAACTTACTCCACCGGATAAAAAATATCACGTCATTTAAAATATAACCTTCTCATCCATTTTAATTGATGGACTTATTAGTCTCAGATCACAGAAGTCCACTACATAACATTTATGAACTTTCTCCTATCAAAGATTGACTCATTTAGTGGCATTACTCCCAAACAAACGTGATTGGAACGAATTGGATGCCTAAAATTACAGATGGGGCCCCACTACACTTAGAACGGATGTGATGAATGGTGAGGATCATCCATTGGATCTGTTAAACGCATACCCCTTTCCAAGCTTTTTAACAGAACCTCCAAGAATAGAACTGGAGAGGAGACAGGATGAATAATGGGAAATGAAGTATAACCATACACCTGAATATCAATTCTGAAGGGGAATCTGATAGTTTTACTCACATTATGAAAAAAAAAAGAGGTAAATAAATGTGTGGTTACTGCTGAGTTCGTCTATCTTCTTCCATTGAAAAATATGACAACTAAAGCTACAACTAATACAGGATCAACGGATCCAGGGAATAATGTTAGTCGAAATTTCCCTCTTCGGGCAACAACTTGGTGAAGTTTATGCATGAGGCTAGTCTGCATAGAAACATATAGGGATCAAGATACAGTATTTTCAGTCAATCAAAGAACAAACAAACCAAGAGATTTAATTAAATATGTTTCTTCTGATCTGAGCGAAAAGACAGAGGCGTTTTGTTTTTCACCAAATCGTCATTAGAGGATATGCCCTAAAGGACTAGACAACACAAAGGCAACATACTAGATTATAATTATTTAACCGTTCCATAACTTGGCACAATTTGATGTTTTTACAACTCACTACAAGTACAATGTTCATAAGAAGAGAGGATGCAATATATTTGCAGGCAGAAAAATAAAATCAGTCCACAATTATTTAGAATGATTAGTTGAATAGACAACATGATACAAATAATGGCACAAAAGTGTGTATAACATTTTGATCATGCATCAAGATAGGCCAAAAAACATATAAAGGACAGTTAAAAAATAAATAAAAAAATAGAAGACTGAACATATAAAAGATGCTTAGACCATCACCAAAACCAGAGGATGATGCATTAACATGAACTGGATTGAGACACTTACGGATGCTTAGCTAAGACAAACCCAACAATAAGGATGTTAGCAGACATTATTAACAGTAATAAGGCAGTTGTAAGTTAGAACTATTAAGTTTATTCTACACATCTGAAAGTAAAGTCATTTATGAGTTGGGGGAAAAAACCTCTAGTTCTACAGGGGCTTGATTTGGTTCATCAGGGGCAGTTCCTCTTTATATAACAAGTTACAAAGTGCCAGAAATAGTTATTACCTGTGCAACAATGGCATTACCATTATAAACTGTGCAGGACCTCCGGAAAGGCCAACCTTTCATCTTCATACTGGGGATTGAGTCCTCCATATTTTCAGCAGCAAGAAAGACTTCAAACTCGGTTTTTGTAAGCTTATTTACTGTCCTCTTTGTTCGGAAGATCACTCCACCATCCTCCCCCTTGAACCCTAGCCAGGATCCTTTCTTAGAAGAAGAAAAGAAAAAGGGTTAGTTCTGATAAGAAAATCACAATGTTTCCTTGCTATTTTAGAAGGAATAAATTAATGGTAGCTGATGCCACAATGAAAAGAGAAATGAGCTCCAGTTAAGAGTACTTTGATTATGAATTTTTGTGATCAAATACACACTCAAAGCAGACGTGAAGACATTCCACCAAATTAAACTGTGTAAATTAGAATCCTATAAGGAATGATATGAATTCTCAAGCATAAGGGGACATAGCAATTTTATTTTCACTGGCTCTAGTCCACAAGTGTACTCCAATAATCTAGGTCTCATACCAATTCCAATTTATGCCCATACACAATTTAAGACGGACCCAATTCGGTTTATCAAACTCGCATATGCTTTTTCAACTTAAATTACCAGATATGCCAGCACTTAAAGGAAATCATAGGCATCTAAAGAGAATATATATTTCACCATTCACTTCTTGAAGAAACAGAAGAGAGTACGGAGATGAAGTACTCACATCACTACGAAGCAGAGAAATGAGAGGAATTCCAGAAGCATCAAGTAACACTCTCTTCTTGGCAAGAGAAGATTCTGTAGATTGGTGATGAATCCGAAAAACTGTATCGCCGGAGGAGTTAACGAAGCAGTCAGGGTGTTTCTTGGAAACGAATAGATCAATAGGGATCGGTAGGGTAGCAGAGAAAACACTGGAGGCTGAAGAATCAGCCGAGACGCTCATTTCAAATACTCTCAGCTTATGAACAAGTACATGAAGATCTGCCCAGAAATGAAGGAGAAGAAGGAGTTAAGAGTAAAAGGAAATAGTTAGAAATCAAAACCAAGAATTCACAATGTCAATTCCAAATAGTTATAAATAAAGGCTTCGTTTTCCCGAGAAATTTTCGAACGATTTCATTCATATCTTCAATAATTCAGATTTCATTCATAGTTTATCGATCACTTCTGAGTTTGAACTATGGCCATCCAATTTCTAATTCCTAATATTTCACTTCCAATTGATTTCTTGCATTTTCCTCGATTTTCTCGCGTACCAAACAAAATAGAAACCGAGAGAGAGAGAGAGAGAGAGATGGAATACCTCGCGAATAAAGGTGTAAAGATTTCCGGCGAGACCTTGGCGTCAGCGATGAAGTGGCCGTTCACCCGTTAACTCCGATCTTCAAGAGAATCTCCAAGACCCGAACTATATAACGTCTCCGAAATCACAACTTTCGTCCTTTCACCGGCGTTTCGGAAATGAACTCCTGTCTCAAGTATATTTGGACTTCAAAGCAATCCTAATGCAAGTATGGGCCTCCAGAACAAAGCCCAATAGTTCGAAGCGTCGAGACTTCCTCCCTTAGATGAGTCAAAGCTTTTAATTTCAGCCTTTTATTTATTTATTATTGTTTTATTTTTTCCAGCAATTTCTTTCAGTCCATCACTAATTCATGAGGTAGAAGAACGATGGCAGTACCGGAATTACCAACTTCTGTTCGAAAAGGTAAGCTCTTTCAAAACAGCCATGGATGTAAATAATCCTTTTTGTAAATCTCTACTGGTATAGATTAAAATTAATAATTAGGTTCTATGATCATGTTTCTGATCTTTTGTCAGTGGCTGATTTATTAGAATAAAATTAAATTTCCAATTCGGAAGTTATTGCACGCAGTCAGGGGTTGGTTTCTTTTGGTCAATTGATCTTGTTCGGTTTATGATTTTAAGAATTGGGGTTTTCTTGATGTTTTGTTAATGGTGGTTTTTTTCAACTTGGGTGCAGTGGTTGTTCATTTGAGAGCTACAGGGGATGCTCCTATACTCAAGCAAGCCAAGTTCAAGGTTTTTTTTTTTTTTCTTTTTGATTTATCATCTTCTGCTTGCAGCCAATTCCTCTAAGAAATTTCAATTTGATTGATTATAGTTTAATGTGGAATGAAATTTTGGAAGTAAATGAATTCAAACTACAGTTTGGGAAAAAGTTCTCTTTGCATCAGTGCTTGAGAGAAAAATAAGTTCTAGAAAGTGAAAGTTTTCAAACGCCGACATGAAAGATTCCTATTCATTTTCATGTTCTATAAATGAATTAAATTCTTTATTTAGTGGCTTATAAACGAAAAGAATTCCATCTTTGCTTTTAAAATTAAAATTGGAATTGTAAATGTATTGAATTCTTCATTTAGTGGTTTCCAAATGGATTCTTGATCGACTGATATGTTTGAATATCAATGATATCAGATAGATGGAGTGGACAAATTCGTTAAAGTGATAGACTTCTTACGCCGCCAACTTCATAGAGAGAGACATTGGTATTGCTTTCAATCTCTCTCTTTTTTTTTCCCCCCTTCTGAATTTTGGAATCCATATATGCACCTCAGCATCTTATCTATGATTCTTCCATTTCAGTTTGTGTATGTGAACAGTGCATTCTCACCAAACCCGGATGAATCTGTCATCGATCCGTATAATGTAAGTTGTTATGCTGTCCGTACTTCTTATCTTATTTGCTGTTTGCCTCATTGTCTGATTACATCTTTTTATGTGCGTGATATGTATTTATATAAAAGTAAGTATACCAAAGTAGATATGTCTGTACTTGCAAGGTATCTTTGCATTTTTACAATGTTATTAAGCGGTAAAAAGGCAACTAGGAAACACTGTCATTCGATAAAATATTCCCCCCCTCTGTTAGAGTTTGTTTGTATGGATTTTTTTCCCTAAGTATTGATAACCTGAAGCATGTAGAGGAAGAGGGAACCATTTTTGGCCAAAATAATACTTCATAGCACAAAAAGAGAGAACCCCATCAACAAAATCGCCGGCTTAAAAGGGAAAGATGGGGCCAACAACACAGCTGAGCAACAAAAGCAAACAAACAAAAGAGAGAAAAGCAAGTGAAAGCAGACCCAATACAAGGGACCAAGAGAACTAAAGCAACAAAGAAACAAACCCTTCCATCCAAAACACAACTAGGCTTAGCCAAGCACTTCACCCACTCCACCATAAGCCACACCAAAATATCCAGAGAGAAAATCCAGCCAAGAATACCACCATTTCTAGCTAGATGCCCATTCAAGAGAGAAAAGTCATGCTTTATGTAGCCTGCACCTAGGAGATAAGCTCTCAAACTCATACCAACTAGCCTTTCATAAGGATCATGTCTCTAGGAGCTCAAAAGACCAAGAACCAGAAGCAAATTTAAGGGACATGGGGGTATAAAATGCATCACAACAGCTGGACACATCTCCCGTTCCTGCGATTCTAGCTGTTGATCGAATGATCAGTACAAACACAGATCTACCAAAAGCAAACCTCTCCTCTCTAACACCCACCAAAACAATCACCGAAGAGGGAACCATTGAGTCAAGTCTTTTTTATCTTACTTTTACAAGACTCATTTAGGGTGGAAAAGTCTATCTTGTATAGTGGGGCTTTCCCTCGTTTAAGAGGTGGTGGTGGAGCCCACCATTGGCATCATCACAGGTATATCCCCGTGACATAGGCATTATTTCTTTTGGATAAATCAATATATGGACGAACAGGCTTTAAAACTTGCAGCGTCTTGATGTTAAAGGTAGTTCAAAGGAGAGGAAATGATATCTCGTATGAAATAATCCGGAAATTAAAATTTTCATAGAAGCAATCATTGTATTAAGGCAAAGAAAAATAATCAACGTAGAAACTGCATAATGAAGAAGCTAATAAGAGTGAAGAGTGTAATTAATCTATAGTAGGATAGTGAGGCACATTATGCCTCCTTATGTCAAAACTCTTATATAGTTAGTAAAAGGATTATTTGCACAAAATTCCGGACCATAGGATAATTCTGCAGGGAAACTAGGATGAGCCCCAAAACTCTTAAATTATTATGAACACCAAAAACTTTTATAACTAACAATAAATACCCAATTTTAAAATTTAATTATAATGAATCCCCAAATTAAGTTAATTTAGATGGAGCATGGCTATTAAAATGTTTAAAAATTGAGCTTCTATCTTGAAATTAATTGGCAATGAGAAGAGTTTGTTCATTTTTCTTATATACTAATTTCCCAAGAGTTTTATTTCAGATGTGAGATATATTATTCTCAACACGTCTTCTCACGTGTAATATTATTTTGAGTTTATACGTGAACTTTTTTAAATGGATGACATAGAGCATGTGTAGTTGTTAGTCCAATCACGTGTTGGGCGTAGTTCCGATATCATTTAGAAAGTTGGGTTTCATCTCAAAAGCAATCGACAATGAGCAGAGTTAACTCATTTTTCTTATATACTAGTTTTCCAATAGTTTTTTTTTTTCAAATGTGAGATATATTATTCTCAGTAAAATATTTCACTGCAGCAAAAGAAATTGTACTTTCAAATTTGAGCCCAAATTAAACATCTCTTTTCATTTTAACTCCCAAAATTGTATTTTTATATTTTATAACCATTTAGTATTTTAATTTATTTTCTCCCGACAATGGAGGAATCTTAAAAATCTCTAAAGCCCCTATGGAAGCTTCTATCAGTAGAGGACATGTATTCACCGAACCAAGACGAAGATCCTTGTTATAGAAGAGCATTCTAGAAAGTTAGCTTCTCAACCCTCCTCCAAAACATCAAGAACAGTGGGATCAAGTCCTTTTCAAGCAACTGGATCAAGCTACTGATCCGCGGACTTCCAATTGCACCAGCCTTGCTCCGACCTGCTCCCTCCAGCACGGCTCCCAGCCGTGTTAGCCTTCCTCAGACCAACTTCCTCCAGCACGGCCACTATAACTGCACCTTGCTCTTTCACCCTTTCCTCTTCTCAAACCATATCTCTCTCATTGTTCCGCCTCCTCTCTCTCTCTATCTCATCCAACGAACAAAAGCATTAGAATCGTCTTTCATTACAATTAAGCTAACTTCATTCCCAAATTGTTTTCAATTTCATCTTGTGTAAAAAAAGGATATGTTCATCGACCGACATTGAAGAGATTTCTCAATCTATTTTTTCTTTGTTTTCTCCCACTTTTTTGGGTGAATGGTGAGTACAGTGATTTTCTTTTTTATGTGACAAGGAGTTCAACGAATTATTAGAGCCTAAAACCTTGGATTTTGATAGATTAGTTTGAACTTTTACATTTCTTTTCTTTTCTTTTTTTTTTTCTTCCAAGGATTATGCATCCGACCTAACCAACCCTCATCGGGCTTTTCAAATAGGAGCCATATTTGATCAGATCAGATTGCTCAGTACAGCACCACTGTCAGATTGGTGAAATGCGGCAGCGGATCTAACCGGATTTGCCCGATGCTCATCTCTACTAGTAAGGAAAAAAAAAATCTCCAAGGATACACTACATACATTCAAGGCTTATAAACCTTAAACTTTGCTTAAATATTTCAATTTATCCTTATTATTAATAAATAAATAAATAAGAGAAGAAAAGAAGAAGAAGAAAACAATTTCACAGGTTAGGACCTAAATTTATATTAAAGAGGCCTTTGACGATTTTTATTTATTTACTTTAGGAAGTGTCAAAAAAAGTGACCTATAAATAAAAACAGAGTAACAAAACAACAGTCATAAATTTAGACAAAGTGAAAAAAAAATAAAAATAAAAACTGGTTTTGGACAAAGTAATTTTTACCGGGCAGAGATATCCCTCCTCTTTAACTGGGGGCGGAGCCAGTAACTTGGCTTAGGGCAGGCGAAAATTTAAAGAATGGCTGGAAAAAATTTTGAGGGGCGGCGGCGGGAAAACACTTGTGGGATATGTTTTGCGATTTTCAGTTCTAGTGGGTAAAAAGGAAAAATTGAAAAACCTGTGGGAAATATTTTGCAGTTTTCAATTTTTAGGTGGGTAAAAATTAAAAAACTAAAAAATTAGATATAGAATTTTAATTTTAAAACATTTGAGGGGCCGCAGTGCCTTCCCTAGCTGCCCCCTGCTCAGCCACTGACTGTCTAGTTCCCTAAATATTTCAAAACACTGTCTCTTCCTTAACCTATGAATCTTTTTAACCGTCTTCTCAATTGCCCTTTGCAGAACTTAGGATTTGATGGCAAGCTGGTGATCAATTATGCATGTTCCATGGCTTGGGGCTAACATTCATTTACGATATGCAAATACAAACTCCTTCAGACGGGTGTAAATAAATATCATTAATTAGTGTTGATTGAACTTGAAAACTCCTTCAGATATGATGTAGATAGCCAAAGCAAAGTTTTCTCAGATTAGTACATACTGATTTTAGCCTTTACATTTTGGTTTTAGCCTTTACATCTGTTGGAAAATTTCTTTTTTTTTATTTTTTAAGGTAAATTCTTTGTAACAGGGTTTCATGTGGGAAAATTTTGCTAATGATGAAGAAGATCTAAGTTCACATTGATTGTCTGAGAATTGCTCATTATAACCCCTTTGCCGACACCACAAGGTGTGTTGAGACTGATTATGGCGGTAATTGTGCCTTGATGATACATACATACATACATACATACATACATATATATATATATATATATATAAACTTAATGGCAATTATATTATTCTCTACCAACTCATGATTCATAAATTACTTAAAACTACGGTGTTTGAAAGCATGAGTTGTCGTGATTACTTTTTAAGTATACCTGTTATCCCCAAGTGTTGATGTTAAAACCTTGTACATACACATCACATGAGTTGATGTTTATTTATTTATTTATTTATTTATTCTCTCTTTTTAATAGTCACTGAGCCTGATCTTGATAGTTTCATTCTTATTTTGTTGAATTACTATTTTTGTCCCTCCATTATACCCTTTTTCGTAAATTTATGTTTTGACTTTCAATTAGATCAAAATAATTCTTAAACTTTCTCAATTGCGCTATTTTGATCTGTTAGTTCCGAAAATTAAATAAGAAAACATCAAAGATTAATTTGATTCAATTGAAAGTTAAAAAGGACACATTTAGGAAAAGGGGATGAAAATACTAATTTAACCTTCTTATTTCTTTCTTTCTCAAACTCTAAAGTAACATCTTAGTTTAATAAATCTGGCTTATTGTCGGGATCGAAGCATTTATTCATCCCCAATTAAATAGAAGCTATAAGTAACAATCAAATGCTCTACGCTCTTGAAAAGGAAAGCTAATACAACATTAACCAAATTAGGTAACAAATTACTGGGTAAACATACATACATATATATATGCAATCGATTCATGATTGTTAATGCCAGGTTTGATCCTTGTCCTTTTGGAAAAACTGGGTCACCCATTCAAAATTAGGTCCTTCATTGAAAAAATCGAAAAGATCATTCACATCATATTCTGTATTAATATTTGAGCTTCCATCAACCAATCCTCGTGATACATTTTCTTCTTCTTTCCTTTGATCTTCAAGCTCTTGTCTTGTTGGAGTAGTTTTAGATTTTCTTTCATTATCCCATTTATTTTTCTTGCTCAAATGAGAATTCCAATGATTTTTTATTTCATTATCTGTTCGACCAGGTAATCTCCCAGCAATCAAGGACCACCTATTAATAAAAAAGAAAACATAAAATCTCATCCATATATATAGACTTAACTTGCCAAAACTAAAAGAATGGTAAGAACTAAAATTAAAAAATTAAAAATTAAAATAAATAAATAAGAAGTAAATAAGATTGAAAATTGAAACCTATTTCCGAGAAGTTCATGAAGTCTAAGTATTAAATCTTCTTCTTGGTCAGAAATATTTCCTCTTTTTATGTCGGGTTTTAGATAATTCAGCCATCTAAACCTACAACTCTTACCACTTCTTTTAATACCTACAAAATATATGTGTGTGTATTTCTGTTAGTTCTCTTAGTTCATGGGAAATGGGTAAAGACCCGCTTTAGCTGCAAGAATTTTCCATCTTTTAGGGCCGTTAATGGCGATAATTTCAGCCAGTTTTTGATCTTCTTCAGGCGTCCATGAACCCTTTTTGACTATTCCTTTCTTACAACTACTGTTTCTAGGCTCATGATTTATGTCAGCTTCTTCCACTGGCTTCAATACTACTGCTTCTTTTTTCAGATCAGACTGATCGTCCTCTGTTTTAGCAGCCATGGGATTCTAGAGAGAGAGCGAGAGAGAGATGAATTATTTGTGAAGGTGACAGAGCTTTGATTTGTCTTATATACACATAATAGCCAAAGGATATTTTGGACGCTATATATATATATATATATAGTATCATGATCTAGCTACCATAATGCTTCAAGAATAGAAAGGATGTCAACGATACGCCTTATATATATATATATATGTATATAGAAATTAAAAAATAATAAAATAATAAAAAATAATAAAGAAGATGAATAGACGATGATTGAGTATGTACGTGCAAGCTATACAACAAAGGCTGCTAGGGGAAAATGTTTTTAATCAGTATATATATATAATTTATTATTTTATTTTTTTCTTTCTATATGAATTATTCTCTAAGTGAATTATTCTCTAAGTGCGCTTTGAGGCACTACGTAGCTTTTAGGGTAAAATAATAGTACATTAAGAGTAGCCTCCAAAATTTTAGTTTAAATTATGGATTTATTAATCTTTTAAAATGTTTGATAGTAATTTTTTTTTTCTTGGTAAAAGGAAAAGATTTCATTAAATTGAAAGAAAATATAAGGATAGAGGTTTATAAATATTAAATTTTTAAATAAATTAAAAAAAGATATACATTTCTTAATATTTGAAACTTACTTAAGAATATAATATCTAATACTTTAAATTTAGAGAATAAATTTATAATTAAAGAGACTATATATTATAAATTAATATAATTTATTTATTAACAAAATTCATAAAATTCAATATAAAATATATGTTCGAATTAAACATTTATATCTAAAGAAAAAAACTTTATAAACAAAATTCTATATAAAATTCATTATCGATATATTTAAGACTTTGAGATTAAAATATTATCAAAATCATATTAAGTTTAAATAAATATCATTATTAAAAGTTAAAAATTTAATAAAACCCTAAAATAAACTTCTTAAAAGAAATAAATAAACTGCAAAAAGAAAAAAGTAATATAATATAAAAAAAAAAAAAAGATGAAAAGGCCGAAAGTCCTTACCGCAGACCTTGAGAGCCGCCACGCTTAGGTTAGAAGAGTCCTCTAGAGAGAAAAAGTTAAGTTAATATGAGAGAAAAAGTTAATTATATGGACATAGTCATTTTAGACCTTCAAAAGTTTTAAGAGTTTTTTCTTATTTATTAATAAACAAATTGTTTCCTTTTAAATATATTTCTTTTTAAGGTATTTTCATTTATTTCATTTCTTAAATGAACTTTTTTATTAGGTCTTCCTTAAATGCATATTTACAATATTACTCTAACAAAATCACCATCTCGACTATATTAAATGAGGACGTGACTGTCATATAAAAAAATAGGAAAATACCGTAGTCGACAAATTAATTTCATTTTCAATAAAAGAATCAACCCCCCAATCTGAAGAAATTTTCCTTCACAAAACACATGCCTGAGCGAAATCTGCATATAATAACGACTTCATGAATGACTCTACCCAAGAGTGCAACCAATAAGCTGGACGAGAATATGGCTTGTGAAACTCACCCACTAATACTGGAGACTCTGTTTGAACTTCAATGACATGAAAATCTAGCAGATAACACAAAAGAATATCATATCTTAATGTCTCAACTTCACCCGAGTTATTAGTCCATATGTCCTAGTGCAAAGAAAAACATAAAATTAACCGACCCTCTATTTAAAGTATAATATATATCAAGGCAATCGGCTATGACCCAATATGATCAAATATTTATAAAAATTAATTTTGAAATAAATAAATCATCAATATAATTAAATAAATAATATTTAATGTTACAAAATAGATACATACATATAATATAATAAATGCAGTGAAAAAATATCTAAAATTTTATTCAAATCATATAGTAGCATACATAGTTTATATCCAGATCAATCATACAATATTATATCATATATAAAATATTTTACAGAAAATACAATAAATCTCATTAATCTTAAATCAAAGTTTAGGAAAAATGAATAACTCTTTTGATTGACAAAATTGTTTTTGAATAAGATAAGAAGATGCTTACGTATTCGGCCTCTAACCATTATCCACATGATTAAGTTTCTATTTAAAATCTCAATTCATGAAATAATAAATTCGGGGAAAATGAATGGAAAATACTCTTTTCTCTTTTTTATTTTCGGCTAAGAGGCTTGTGTGAGCACTTCATAATTTCGGTCACCATATGCCATGTATTTATAGGCAAAGGCTAGGCCATATTTTTTTAATCCTTATTAGGAATCCTAGTATCCTTAAAACACAAAAGATAGATGAGCTAAAATTCATTCAATGGCCGGTCACCTATGGGTATATATAACATATGGATTATTTAATCAACTATTTAATTAATTTTGAGCCATGAAAATCCAATCAATAATCCGACTCATTAACCCTTTATTATCTTATTATTAATTATGAATCTTTATAATATTTTTATAATTAAATAAAAGTTCATATGTAACTTATTAATTTTCAATTAATTCAATATTACACATAGTTGTGCTAGCAAAACTGCATGATATTAAATTAATGAACTAATAATTACCAGTTTTCCTCTTATAGTCAAACTATAGGTCAAATTACAATTTTACCCCTAAATTGGTTTTAGTCTGTTTTTCATTTTTCTTCTACGAAACTTTAACTGTGTTACTTCGAATCTTATTTGTGTGACTAATTAGGTTTTACATCACGCCAACAGAAGAATTTCATAAATAGCTTTTATGATTTTATTTAATTCTAAATTAAATTCATTTAATTTAAAATAATATGTTAAATTAAATAGTTAACTTAATCATCTAATAATTAATTAACTTTAAACCTCCAAGTCAAGATTGACTTCTAATAGAGTATCAAATTACTTAGAAGATGAGAAATACTATATTCCAAAAGAACTTATTTGTGATCATCGTATAATTATAATAATAATCATTCCAACTCGCCAATATCTCGATTCGACCTATGACATGATTTAACTGTTAAACCCCAATAGACAAATCATATGGACCATCATATCTTTATTGAACATCGACAATGGATTTATAGAAACTCATTTCAAATCATATTATTTTGCAAAGCTTACTTGTTTAATAAAGTATATAATTCGTAGGATCTTATTCCCTCTTGACCACTCATAATTCTTCTTGCACAACACCTCATAACCAACGATTCACTTCATGTTTACCCATGGCTAGGGTTAATACAAATAATGTTAAAGTATAAAGTCTGGTACTCAAGGAAACCACGACATCTGAGGTTGGAGAATCACATGTAAAATAGTCATTAGATATTCTCATTAACAGTCAGTATTAATTACCATTGAGAATTATCCTAAGTATCATGTTTAGTACTCTTAATCTCTAGTAAGTGTTCATGTAATCATCATGGTGTTCTACTAACATCATTGACTGTGAGATTAGCCACCCTAACAAGTAGGTGATGAACTACATGATTATCTATCCGGATCAATCGAGTCTCTACTAACATGATTTCTATTATGGTCTCCAGAGTGTATAACTCAAGATATTGAACTTTATCATGATATGCATGTATAGAACATATAATTCCAATAAAATCAACAAACATGATAACTCGTAACTGACTTTCATTAATGAATAAATAATGTTTTGTTAATATATGTACAATAGTATCACATAAAGTATTTACCCAATCGGGTTAAAATTTAATTGGTTTGATGGGCATACACTTTCAATTTCTCACTTACACCAAAGCCAATCGTTTCTGAATCTAATTCTCATCTTATCAAGATGACGTTCAAACTTCTGTTAGAAAAATGCCTTTGTGAATGGATATGTTATGTTATCATCTGTATCGACTCTTTCTATGTTGACGTCTCCTCTTCCAATTATTTATCGGATGAGGTGATAACGTTGCAACACATGTTTGGTTTTTTTAATGAGATCTAGGTTCCTTTTGTTGTGCTATTGTAATGTTGTTATCGCAGTATACTACTACAAGATCAATGATGTTCGAAACCACACCAAGTTCAATTATAAACTTTTTCATCCAAACTTCCTCCTTTGCTACTTTTGAAACTGTAATGTATTCGGTTTCAATAGTGAAATATGTGATTATTTCCTATTTAGAACTCTTCCAATTAATCGCTTCACCATTTAGTGCGATGACAAATCTTGAAATTGATTTACTATCATCAACATTTGTTGGAAACTAGAGTCTATGTAACCCTCAATTTTCAAGTCAGATCCTCCATAAACCAAAAACATGTCTTTAGTCCTTCTTAAATACTTAAAAATATTCTGGACAACAATCCAATACTTATGGCCCGGATTGCCTTGAAACTTGCTTGTAACACTTAGAACATAGGCAACATCTGGTCTCGTACATAATATAACATACATGATGGATCTTACTACCGAAGCATAACAGATTCCACTCATCTCATCTCTCTTTGATTGTATCTTAGGAGATATATTTTTGGTGAAGTAGATTTCATAACTCGTTGGCAGGAGTCCTCTCTTGGAATCTTTCATGATAAATCTCTTTAGCACTTTGTCTATGTATGTCAATTGGGTCAAGCCTAGCAGTTTTCTATATCTATCTCTATAGATATTTATTCCGAAAATATATGTTGTTTCACCCAAATATTTCATAGAGAAGTTTTTCGATAACCATAACTTAATAGACTGTAACATACCTACATCATTCTCAATGAGTAGTATGTCATCCATATATAAAATTATGAAAGAAATGGAGCCCCCACTAACTTTATTGTTACACATGAATCATCTTCATTCTTAATGAAGTCAAACAATTTGATCATTTCATCGAAGCAAATTTTCCAACTTTGAGATGCTTGTTTAAGGCCATATATGGACCATTACAACGTACTTCTTGTTGTCTTTTGGTTCGCTAAGCCCTCAGATTGTATCATATACACATCCTCCTCAAGGTACCCATTCAATAAGGTTGTTTTCACGTGCATTTGCTAAATCTTATAATCATTATATGCTGTCATAGAAAGTAATATCTGAATGGATTTAGCCATTGCAACGAGTGCGAAGGTTTCTACAAAATCAATTCATTCTCTTTGTCTATAACCCTTTGCAACTAGACTAGCCTTATAGATTTTGACCTTTCCATCTGCCATAGTTTTCTTCTTGAAAATCCAAAACAACTCATGGTTTAAGTTAAATTGATGATAGAAGAATATCATATTAAATGTTCGACTTAAAAGGAGTTTTAGGTCCAAATTGTACATTTATCATAATGGATAAATCCACAAGTTGTTTTGGGGTCAACATGCCAGTGTAATGTAGAACATATATGATCATACACATAAATGTTGACTAGATCTCAGTCAAATTATAAGTTGGAGAAATTTTGACTCGTTCGTAATGAACTTAATGTAAAAAATTAAATCATTAATTTATTTAGTTTGTTAAGTCTAAGTCACACCCGCACTACTAGAATATCCGATGTATAATTTAGATTTAATTTGAAAAATATCAAATTGGCAAGATAAATTTATTTAATGGACATTTAATGAATTTATGGTTAAAGAATATTTTTCGGGTCACAAGGAAGTTGAGTTGATCATTAAAGTGTTAATGGCCTAATTGGGCCAAAGTGGAAAGGTCCAAATTTAAATCTGTATTTTACCAGGTAAAATTGGACATTAATTTGAACTACTTAAGTTTATTTTAATATTTTGAAAATGGGAATTAAAATGGACTTTCCAAAATCTAAACAGAAGTTAAAAGGAAACCAGACCTTGAAGGCTATCTTAAGCTTTGCCCAAGATAAAGTTTACGCCATATAAAAGGGCACACTTCCCTAAGGTTTAATACATTATTCTAGTCACCCACTCTAATGAATAGAGAGAAGAAAGCTTTTTCTCTCAACTTGGAAAAGATTTTTTTTTCTTTCTTACTTCCTCTCCAATTTTTACTCTTGAAGTGTTGAGATAAAACCTTGAACCCTCTTGTGAGTTATCAACCATGTGCATAATTGTCAGAGGCTAGGTGACAGCTTAGAATTGGCAGCTCACGACGGTAGCAACAAGTCTTGGTGGTGGTGGCTAGCATCACTAAAATAGAGAAGAGTGAAGAATTATTCGGTTCTTGAAGGAGTAGGATAGCTCAATATAAATTCTCTTATCTTATTTATTCTTTGTTTTCATTCCTCGATTCTTTTATTTTAGAAATAAAAATGAACTAGGATTCCAGGATGCTATGAATATAGCATACTTCCTATAATCTCGAGGTTTGTGGTTGAGTTGGATATTCGCCTCAGGTAAGGGAAGACTCATCGCCAACTTTCAATTTCACCAACATCAATGAATATGAGAGCAATCATCCTAAATACTTTAGGTGATGAACTATATGATTGTCTATCTGAATCATCAATACTCATTCTTGACGATCCTATGACTACAAACAATTCGTGTTTTGAGCTTTAAGCTACTTGCATCTCAATTATCATGATCTCTCATCATGGCTTTAAGTGCATAACTTAAGACACGTGACTTTATCATGATATGTATTTATTAAACATAAGACATTAATTCCAACAATATCAATAAACATGATAAAACAAACTGACTTTTAATTTAACAATAATGAATAATAATAATATTTTATTATCTTGCTAATATTTGCATAAAGATAATATCACATAAGAGATTTGTCTCACTGGGTCAATCTAATTGGCTTGACGTGCATATACTTTCACTTATGACCTAGGAAATGCACCTCCTCTTGATCAAATGACAATTTCTCTCTCTTGATATACAATTCATTCTCCTTTAAGGCTTAGAAGACCTTCCCCAAGTGATCAACATGATCTTCCAAAGAGTGGTTATACACAACAAAATGTCGAGATAAAAACCAATATCTACATCCCATATCTTTCTCCTGTATCTCTTAAAATTTAAAATCATGAGTTCGTCCTCTTTCTTTAGCCTTTTTCTGAATATAGATGTGAATGGGTCAGCTACAATCAAGCTTTAGCCTAGCCTAGTACAAAAGTATTGTCAAAGGTTCAACCATAGAAGAACAAGAGTACGATAAGGTAGGGCTATTGGCAACTCTTGCTATCCCTTTGTGTTTACTAGAGTTAGAGCCTGATTCTTAATTAAGGAGTATCCGTTAGGACTTCAACTCTAGTTAAAATCTAACAAATTGATTAGTTGTATCTGCCTTTGGTTCTTGGATTGTGCTCTTGCAGTGAATGAAAGAGATAATGAACATTTGTTATTTTCACCCCTCTTTGTTTAGTAGGGGTCTTATTTTATTGGTCATATGGTTTCCCTTCTACAACGGCTAGTGGAACACCCCACAATCTTTGTCATCAGGTGAATGAAAAAATGCAGCTCGGTTTCGAATTCATCACCTTCGTTAACTTGTGGAGGAATTTAGTAACTAAAGCTATATGGAACATAAAAGAGGGGCATATGGGTACATGTCAAGAGTATGAACCTGGAATTCCTTAATCATACATAGACTCATTTGATCGAATTTTGAATTCAAAGTCAGGCTTTTTTTAGGTTATCGAAATATAGGTCTAATTTTTGAAAATTAATGGGGGAGTATTTAGTATCAATCAATACATTGAAAGAACTTTGTAAGAGACCCGTTAGTGAGGTTCATATTGGTAATAGAAAGACCTGCCATAAAAGGCATTATGATAGAGCCGAGTTTAGATATCTGTATAACTATCAAAGACTATTTAACTCTTGGAAATTAAAAGGCATTGAGGAAAAAGAAATTGATTCATATGATCGATGATATACGTGAACACAATCTACTAATTAATTTCATTCAAATCTATACTATAACTATATTAGGGTCTCATCTTAAAATACTTATGGTGTTAATGAAATTAATTTCAACCCAATGTTGCTAAAAGAAACCTTGTCCTCTTATCCTAGGTTTTTTACTATCCATCTATAACCATTCCCTTCTTCACAACCCCTTAAGCCGCTTGCAGTAGCTATATCAGATCCTTACTTCTTTCCCCAATTTGAGCTTATATACCCTAACCACATCGAGTGGTACTTGGGTGAGATAGTGTTACGACAGTTTGGGAATGATCATCCGGTTAAATCCATCTTGTTATATCTCTACCTCCTTAGTCTCATCATCGTTTTCTACTACCTGAACTTGCCATTATCTCGATCATAAATCTAGCTTGGCGAACTATCTAGCATTCTCGAGTCGATCAAACAAGTCCTCCATGAGTGGAATTAGGTATGTTATTCTTCACCATGAGTTTGTTGAGAGTCTGGAAGTCAATGCACAACCTCAACAATCCATTTGCCTTCTTTTAGAATAACATATGTGCATTGTACGAGGTTTTGGATGACCGAATGAACCCCACATCGAGCATCTCCTTGAGTTGCTTCCTCAACTCTGCTAACTCGAGTGGCGCTATGTGATAAAGCACTATGGCTGGTGGGTTCGCTCCTTCCACCAATTCTAACTTGTGGTCCACTTCCCTCCTAGGTGAAAGCTTCTTCGGAAGTTCCGATGGCATCAGATCTTGGAACTTCTTAAGTACTCTTTGCACCTCCTTTGGAATCTCATCTCTCTTAGATGGCTCGCCCGCATCCACCTTCAAGATTGCAAGGTAGGTCTCTTCTTTCCACTTCAATCCCTTATAAAGTTGTATAGCAAACAACACATTAGTTCCTAATTGTAACTTTCTCGAGATTGAGATTGTGCAAGGAGAAGAAAAATCCATAATCATAATGGAATTAGCAGAAAGCATATGACAAACATTTACCTGATCTTACCAATCTAGCCTGAGCATCACATTGTAGTCGCCCGAGATCATCGTGAACTTGACGTCTTCAGAACAATATCTTACCTTTGTCTTAGCCTCAACTGTCCCAACAACTGACAATGCCTTCGAGTTCACCTCCCTGATGTAGCCACTCAACTTGACTATCTTAAGACCAAGTTTCTCTACAACGTCAACCTTGATGAAGTTATCGGTTGCTTCAGAATCTACTAGAGCTTTAAGTTACCTCCCCGCAACATTTATTCCGATATACATGGATCCCTTCTTTGGTACTTAGATCCTTTAACGACCTTGGCTTTGAGTACACTAATGAGTCGTAGCAATCCCATCCTTGCCTCCTTTTTTGGTCCATCATCATCTTTCACGAGCGTAGCCAATTTTGTATTAGTCGGGAAATCTCGAACTATGTACGACCCTTCACACATGAAGCACTTCAACGTTCTGGCTTTGGATGCTCACTCCATCTTTATGGTAGCTGTTGAAGCTTCCCTTGGTGGCTCCTCCACCTTTTCCATTGTCACTCTTGTGACTACTCTTGGGTATATCCTCCCACTTGTACTCTATCAAGCTTTCCGCTTTCTTGATTGCAGCTTTGAGAGTCTAGACACCCCTCCTTTGCAACTATTTCTTTGCCCAAGGTTTAAACCCTTCAATAAAGGTGAACTTGGCTTCCTTTTCCGAGAAGTCAAGACTCTCTAACACTATCTCTTGAAACTCCTTCACATAATTGAAAATAGTGATTTTATGAGCAATGTGGTGAAGTTTACCTTGTGCTTCGTCCTCGAGATTCTATGGGAAGAATTGTGCTCTGAAAGCTTCTTTAAATTCATCCCATGTAGTCATTTCGAAGAGACATTTCTCAATGTTGCTATTCAATCTTTGCCACCGCAGTGCCGCAATGTTGGTTTGATAGAGAGGAATCGTATCTAACTTAGCCACGTTACCTACAATCTTCATATTATTGAAGTAGAGTTTCATGTTCCATAGGAAGTTCTTTACTTCTTTTCCCTTCCTAGCTTATACATAAGCCTTGGGTCGAGGTATGTCCACCTTTAGTGCGAGATTGGGTTGACTATCTCACTAGTCACTTTGAACTTGTAAAGTGATACATCCCGCTCAATGGTATGCATTTGTCTCTTAAGAGTTTCCACCCTTTCATTCGCTTCCGCCAAAGAAGCATCCATATTGGCTTGGAGAGTCCTTATCTCCTCTTGAATTATGACGACAATTCTATCCAAAAATACTTAGAAGTCTGCTCATAGCCCATCTCTTTGGTCAGTTACTCCCAAGTCCGCCACTATTCCACCACCTTCTCCAGTGCGTTGCCCTGCCTATCCATAGTATTCTCCAACTTGAGAATACGGATCTCCAACAATGCAAGGACATCTCGAGATAGATCCCACTTTTGCTTTCGTCTGCCTTTGACATTCTCTCGCCTTGTCTCTCCTCTCTTGGAAAAAACTCAAATAACTCGCACCCTCATGTATAAACTTGGCCTTAATACCAACTGTCATGTGCGTAAAACTTCATCGAACTTAGATGCTTTGTACGCCACTTGACACTCTTCCAATTAATCAAGTTAGCCTAACCCGAACCTTATCAATACGTTTACTTGAATAACTCAGAGGAACACTTGAGCTAGAGAGAACTTAGAGAATTTGAGAAAATGAAAAAATAAATTACTTCTTAATTATTGTATGATTTATTAATGATAACTCCTCCTTATATAGATCATCACTTTAGAATAAATAATCAAGATCAATTCAATCTAACTATTAAAATCTACTTCTAAATATTTCTATATAATTATAAAAATATATAATATATAAATTTTTTTTATAAATATCTAAAAAATCTATAAAATTCAAAAAAGTTTTAGAAATTTATAGAACATTCCGAAAGTATTCAGTATTCTCCATCTTTCACCTATATATTTATAAAACCAAGCATTCTCGTGCGGCTCACGACATGTAAGATACGTGGCACGACCCAAGCAAAATAGCCTAATGAACGGCCACGGGCTGGCTTATATGGCACGGGTCCGTTTTGCCTGCTCCACATTAAAGTTCCAACTCCTCCTCGGGACAATTTTTTTTTTTTAAATAAATAAAAGATTACAAAATAAAAAGAAATTAAAATTGGTTTTGCCTGATCTGTAAACTTGTATTGGCGAAAAAGCTTTTCGTTTTTCTGTAGTTTCTTCCTTTTTAACCAGTCTTCCATTTCCATACACCAAAAACCCACAGGAGACCCCAGATCAGTTCTACTCGAACCAATGAGCCGTGGAAGTGGAGGCGGATATGACCGCCATATCACTATTTTCTCACCGGAAGGCCGTCTCTTCCAAGTAGGTGGGTAAGAGCTTCATCTTATTTCTTGTTCCTCGAACCCCTTTTCAAATCAATCTCACTGTAGTTCTTCTGGTTTTGTCTTTTTTTTTTTTTGGCTTATCGAATGAGTGAACGAAAATCATTCTTCCTTTTAATAGACCTGCCGAGCTCGATCTCTCTATGCGTATGGCGGAAAATCTGTGAGAAAATAAAAAGAGGAATCTCTGGTTGTGTCAATCTAAATTTGATTACGAACGAATTCAAACGACCATTAGCGAGGGGATGTTGCAGGTTTTTAGGTTTTAGATTCATTGACTGCTGAACCTATTTATATTATTAGTAATCAATGATCTCGCTTCTCCTTTTCCATTTTCCGAGGAAAAGAAATTAGGAATCGAGTCTAACAAGTCTTATAAAGTTACAAAAAAATTGTGTCTTTGATGTGTCTATGTGTACATTCCTGTTTTGAAAGGTGGGTTCGGTTTAATCATTCAAAATTGTAGTTTCTGTGCTCTGGGATTTGGGAAATTCTCTCTCTCAGATTGGGAGGTCAATTGGATTTTGCATTTAAAGCAAGGTTACCTGTATCTGAAGTGTCTTTTGGATATTGATTTTTCGTTAAAGGGTTTGTTCCTATCTATTAATTGAACTGTTACTTATTGTGTTAGTAATGGTATGTATTCTAATGATTTTAATGGATAAAAAGAGTATGCATTTAAGGCTGTCAAGGCTGCTGGAATTACTTCCATTGGCGTCCGTGGAAAGGAGTCAGTTTGTGTTGTGACCCAGAAGAAGGTTCCGGTGAGAATGATTGTGATTTAATGAAGTTGGAGTTTTAGATTATTAACACCGGAATAGATGTTCCTTATGAAAACTCTGAAACCAAATGCAGGACAAGCTTTTGGATCAAACTAGTGTCACACATCTCTTCCCCATAACCAAATATCTTGGGATGTTGGCAACTGGCATGACAGGTACCTTTTCAAGCCATACATTACAATAGTTTGTCTATACTCAATACCATTTACATATACTAAAGTTGAAAAAAAAATATATTCATATATTACAATGGACGAAAAATATGCAATTAGATTACTTATGCTAGAATTTACGTGATGAAGGCTGATGATGATAGCTCGGATCTAGCAGTAGATCAATCAATGTGATGTAGGATATTCTTATGTACTGGTATGAGATAAATTGATTAAATCATGTCCTTCTGCATGAATGATGTTTTAGTTAATTTTCGATTTGAATTTCTCTAACATGTTACCTTCCCACTAACCTAATATTTTTCTTGGTTTCTGGTTGTATTCATGGTCCTGAATTGCAACTGTTTACTAATTGCTCTCATGAATGACTTGATACATAACACTTCTTTCATGCTATCTTCAGCTGATGCCAGAACTCTGGTTCAACAAGCAAGGAATGAAGCAGCCGAGTTTCGTTTCAAATATGGATATGAGATGCCAGTGGACGTCTTGGCTAAATGGTACTATACTTATTTTCACTATGTTGTGTTCCAACATTGTTAAATCAATCAAGTATAAAGTATCAATTGCTGAACTGGTAGTAATATTTCAATTGTAGTTACTTTCCTTTTATAAAATTATAATGAGGCAAATCGGCATCCATTATTAGAATTTGAGTTTGAGTTGTTATTATATTATTTTGCTGTTATTTATTTCTAAAATCATTTTGAATTATGTTTCCTAGTTTTGAGCACATTTTTAGGTTAGTTGGTTGTTTTGTATAACTATATATAGCCTAGTTATGAATGAATAAAGTCAGTTTTGAAATTTGAAATTAGAATATTCTTTGGAGAGATTCCAGTTATTTTCGGAACAGATTTCCGAACTATGCCTCCCGGGTTCAACGAGAGGTTGTTCTTAGAGGCATTCTTCCATGGCCTGGTGAAATGTTGAGCCAACCACGAGCGAAGAAATGTGAGACCCGCCTTTAGCTTGAATGTATCCCTATTGTCCATTTTCATTGCTTCCATTCGCATCATATAATATCTCATTGCGTAGAAGCTAAAATAGTATTTTATTTTTTCTATCAAAGATATATTTAATACAAGATACATGTTTTTTTGTGGGGGGGGGGGGGGTGGGGTTGCTAGGGCAGTGAGTTCTCTAGGCTCAATTAGACCATCTGTATATCAGTTAATTGTTGCTGTATTTGTATTGCGTTTTTCTACTAGTTTCAACAATCTTGTTCAATTGACACTTGCCTATTATTGGTCACTTCCAACATGGGTCAACATGGGTGTTCTTTTTATTTTATTGTCATGGCATGTAGTTTTAGCATTTAATCAACCAATAATGAAATTGTTCTTTGATGCAGGATTGCTTACAAATCACAAGTATATACTCAACATGCTTACATGAGGCCACTTGGAGTTGGTGTGTTTCTCTAGACTTTTTGTTTCGCAATGTTATTAAGTAGTTCTCTCCTCTTGAATACTTGAGGTAAGTTGGCTCTCTAACTGTTTGTTTTCCCCCTCATTTTTCTGTCTTCCCCTTTTGTAGTTGCTATAGTTTTAGGCATTGATGATGAGTTTGGACCGAGGCTCTACAAATGTGATCCTGCTGGTCATTTCTTTGGTCACAAGGTTTGTCAATTCTGAGAAGCCTTCAATCTCATAATCAATATGAGAATATATTACAGTAGATCGGTTATGGTGATGAAATACCACGAACAATCTGACAGTTGTCCAATTATTCTAAATCCAAACTATGGGTCCTGCCCTTGTTTTTTCCCCCCTGCTAGACCAGAGTTGGCCTTTTAAATATATAACAGTATGTAATGTTATATATTTATTAGATAAGAGTAGAATTGCTGGCTCTCTAATATTTAGAGTTCCTTATGTATACTTTTTGGTGCCTGTGTCTGAGCTTTGGTTTTTTTCTTTTTAAGGTTTGTTCCAAACTTTGTTAATAGTTAAGGCTCTAAATTTATGTAATATTACCGTGTTAGGCTACTAGTGCTGGGCTGAAAGAGCAAGAGGCAATCAATTTCTTGGAGAAGAAAATGAAGAATGATCCTGCATTTACTTATGAGGAGACTGTACAGGTCAATGTTACTTCCTTTAATACTGGACCCAAATTCTCTCTCTCTCTCTCTCTTATCACCAATATCTTCTCCTTGTAGACTGCAATTTCTGCCCTTCAATCTGTTCTACAAGAGGACTTCAAGGCCAATGAGATTGAGGTATCAACGTCTTCCCTTCGTCTTAGATCTCAAATATTTCTCAAGTCTTAGGCTCCATTTGGGTAGACTTTTGTGAGTTAAATATAAACTAGGTATCAATCATTATATTTATCTCTGAATGAAATATCTTATATTTATAATCTCCCCTATCTTCACTTCATTAGCAGTAGTATGTGCAAATCACATCATATGCAAAGGTGATATACCAACATGAATACATCATAGTAGCTGTGTAAAAAGAATTTTGGAATTCTTGCTACAGGTTGGAGTGGTGGGGAAGGCCAGTCCCGTCTTCCGGGTGTTGACCACTGAGGAGATAGACGAGCACTTGACTGCAATCAGTGAACGGGATTGATGATGTTGAATTCTAAACAAGACGTTGTATGGATCACATTAAGCTCGAGAGTGTATTAATTTGCATATTATTGCTTTATGTATGACTTCTTTATGTGAGCGTTTTGTTTTCTAAGTGGTTTTATACCAGCAATGTGGGACCAATCTTTCTTTAGTTGGGCCTTCTGGAATGATAACAACCCACCCTCCCTTTCAGAAACTAATGTCGCGTTCTGTCAAAGAATGAGGAAAATGTAAGGGACTTGGGTTGTTCTTAAACTCTCACAGGGTAGAAGCCTCCAGGAGTGGAAAAGGGTTTTTCTTCTTCACGTTTTATTTTTACTTATTATTTTAGAGCAAATTACTTGTGATTGAGCGAAGGTTTTTCACCAAGTTATTCTTACACCTAGTTTAATAGCTCGAATTTGGTTGGGTGAGAGTGGTTTTTTTTTTTTTTTAAAGTAAATGATGAAATAGTATTTTATTCTATAAGGCTATACCTAAAGCAACAAATGTTATTAACTCATCAAATCGACACTTCACAATAACAGTGTCAATTACTCTGATAATATATAATGCGTAATCCACTCAAATCACGCAAGTTCTCAACATAGTTCATAAAATAACAAAAAAAGAAAAAGAAAATTTATGATTTTCATTGATTATTTTAGATAATAAAAGGGAAATCAGGTGTTTCATATAACATAAGAGAGCTTGCTTTGAAAAAAAAAGCCAATAAATCTAATTGAATGAGTTAAAAGCCCACAATTCTTGCTAACTACAGTCATGATTTATAGTACTTTTTAAAGGAGTCAATTTTACTTGGGAAATTAATAGGGATGAAGGGCATGTTAGAGAAATGATCAATTTGAATTTAGCCAACTTGGTGTGGAGAGAGGATTTTGTTAATAGCCAAAAGTCTAATCTGCCTACAAAGGGGACTGATCACTGTTCAATATTGGATGATCTTAAATATTAGGATATCAAAACTCTCAAGTTATTCAAGTTTGAGATAGGGTGGACATCTAATAATCAATGTGAGGATGTGGTGAAACAAAGTTGGCTACTTAATTATGCAGCTCATTTTCATACCAATGTGTTGGAATTGGGTGAGGCCCAATCTGGAGGTAAGACCCAACAGGATTGAGGCCTATTAGCTATTGGGCTTACCCGAATCCAATAAATTTTGCCGGGTCATAACTTAACCCGGAAGTATATATATCCCTTACCCGGTTGGTTAATATACGGATGCTCACTTTCTCTTCCTCTCGGGTTTTTGAAGTTTATGTGTATACTCTCTCTCTCTCTCGCACGATTAGGGTTTTTCGATTGGGTATGATTCTGACTTGATCTCTCGTTTGATCTTCTTGCTTCTGTTTGTGTGAAAGGTTTATGGTTCCTTTCTTGAAGATCTATGATTGATTTTCTATTTGAGGTTTTGAAAGTTTGAGATTTGTGTTATTGTTGAATATGTATTGTAATTTGTAAACTTGTACTGAAACTTCAATTATAGTACTATTGGCTTTTCGGTGATCTTTCTGGAGCCTGTGGAGTAGGTTTTATACCGAACTATGTAAAACTCTTATGTTCTTTATATTCTATCTTTTTTTAGATTTTGGTTGCATAAAATTTGATTAAAGGAAAAGAAAAACGAATAGGTACAATATGCATTTATACTTCGTATGAGAAAGAAATTGAGAAAAAGATATAGAATAGAGTAAATTTCTAACAGTGGTATTAGAGCTAGAATTAGTAAAGCCTAAACTTGATTTTGGTGATTATCTTGATAATATACTGTGTGTAATTGAACTTATGATTGAGCAGATCTGTGTGTCAGAAGTTTTTAGAATATTGTTATGTGTTTCTTGAATTAAAGATTATGTGATAAGCATCTCTGATTTGTGTTTCTTGGTTCAATATATAACTTGTATATTAAACTGAGGATGGAAAGTGGTTCTGGAATTTATTGACTCTATACAAACAATTTCTGGAAGCCTGTAGATACATCTAATACGTACATATTTGATTAATACCTTCTTTTTGAAATCATTACTGAAATCTGTTGGTTTGACCATCTTCATCAAACTATTTGTTTGAATACTCTATGCATTGTATATTCTCTATTATAATATATACTAATCACAAGAGAAAGATGACAACCACATGCATAGATATTTTCATATTTGATGGGAAGATCGACTTCGAAACATGGAGGAAAAAAGATGACTGCACTTTTGTCACATAATAAAGTCTTGATAGCACTTGAGACAGACATGAAGAAGTGGTATGCGGCTCAATTGGAAGACAAGGTCAATATAGACCAAGAGGTATACAATCTGTTGTTAATCTTGAACCTATCAGAAAAGGTTCTGAAGATTGTAGATGATGAGGCAAATGCAATTGCTTTATGGGGTAAGTTGATTTCTACCTACTCTGTAAGATCTGCACCTGATTTAGCTTATGTTAAATGATATTTATTTTCTTGGAAAATGGATCATGCTAAATCATTAGATGATAATTAGATGCATTCCTAAAATTAACTATAATCCTTAAAGGCACAGATCAAGCTATTGATGACACTTCATAGACTATGATATTGTTACAGTCATTGAATGATGAATATCTAGTAGTCAAAAACTCTCTTAAGTATACTGGAGTGGTACCTAGGTTAGACTTAGTAATAGCTGGTCTTAAGGCTACAGAATTAGAAATTAATGCATCTAAGAAGAATAATAATAACTTGTTCATGAAAGGTAAAGCAGATAAGAGAAACAATTCAAATACACTGAATAAGAAATTTAGAAAGCAAAAGTTTGTTGATAAGAAAAATAGTAAAGATGAATCTAGGAAGTATTATTTCTGTAATAAAGCTGGACACCTTAGAAAGGATTGTTATGCTTTTAATGCTAGAAAACAGGTTCAACCAAACAGTGAATGAATGGATTCTAGATTCAGGTTGTATATTCCATATGTGTCCTAACAAAGAATGGTTTCAAGATTTTATTGATAGTGAATTTGGTATTATATTTATGGGTGATAATCATATTTGTAATATTTTAGGTATTGGAAATATATAATTGAAATTGCATGATGATAGATTAATATTGTTAACTAAGATATATTCATGATCTAAAAAGAAACTTAATATCACTTGGTACTCTTGATGATTCTGGTTGTTTTTATATTGCTGAGAATGGTTGCATGACTGTTTATCGAAATATGAAACTTGTGTTAAAGGGCATTAAGAAAAATGGATTATGTGTGTTAAAGGGCATTCAACTAGTAAATTATCGTTCTGTGAAACATGCAGTCTAGGTAAGCAACATAGGCAAAGTTTTTCTAAGGGTTTGCATCTGTCTAAAAATTGTCTAGAGTATGTTCATTCTGATTTATGAAGACTTGAAAAGGTAACTTCACATGGTGGAACAGATTTTTCTTGTCAATAGTGGATGACTTTTCTAGAATGGTATGAGTATATTTACTTAAGTCTAAGGATGAAACATAAGAAAAATTTAAGACTTGGAAAAATCTAGTAGAAAATCAAATAGACAGAAAGGTTAAGACTCTTAAGACAGATAATGGCCTAGAATTTTGTAACACTGTTTTTTATAAATACTATAATGAAGAAGGGATACTTAAATATAGGACAGTCATTAAGACACCCCAACAAAATAGGGTAGCCAAGAGAATGAATAGAACTTTGTTAGAAAAGGTTAGATGTCTACTATTCACTTATGATATACCAAAATCCTTTTAGGGAGAAGCTGTTAAGATAGCTGCCTATTTAATAAATATGAGTTCATCTAATGCAATTAACCTAGAGTGTCCTATAGGAAAATGGAATAATAAAACACCAAATTTGAGTCACCTAAGGGTGTTTGGGTGTCTTGCATACGCACATAAATATGATGAGAAACTAAATCTTAGGTCTTAAAAATGTATTTTTCTTGGTTATAAAGAAGGGACCAAAGGTTATAGGCTATGGGATAAAGAGTCAGTAGGGGTCAAAATAATAATTACTAGGGATGTAGTATTTAGGGAATTTGAGGATGCTCAAATTAAGGTGGAACATGTAACCGTTGCAAGTCCATTAGGGCAGTAATAAGAGGGTAGCCCCCTCAAACCTCATGAACCCTATGAGGATGTGCCAAACACAACTGAGGGTCAAGGAGGGGAATCTGATGAAATAATATGCTTTAGAACCCTCTAACCATGATAATATCGTTGATTATCAGTTGGTTTGAGATAGAGAGAAAAGACAGGTTATTCCTAATACGAGATACTTATATGCTTATTTAAAATATACTGCTTTAATTGCTTGTTTAGATGTGCAGGGAACTGAACCTGCAAATTATGAATCTGCTATAGCATCAAAGGACAATAAACAATGGCTCTTAGCCATAAAAGAAGAGATGTCTTCTCTTTGGACAAACAACACTTGGACTTTGGTTCCAAAGCCTCTAAACTGTAAGTTGATTGATTGTAAATGGATTTATAAACTAAAAGAAGGAATTGCATCTAGTGAACCTGTTAGATTTAAGGCTAAATTAGTGGCAAAGGGTTTTACACAAAGAGAGGGAATTGATTATCAAGAAATTATCTCTACATTTGTAAAATTCAAAACCATAAGAATGATGTTGTCAATTGTTGCATATTTTGACTTAGAATTAGAATAGTTAGATGTAAAACAACCTTTAGGATTTGTAGATAACAAAAATCATGATTATGTATGTTTACTGAATAAATCTCTTTATGGTCTGAAACAATCACCTAAACAATGGTATAAGAGATTTGATGCTTATATAATAAAAGTTGGTTTTGTTAGAAGTAAGTTTGATACATGTTTTTATTTTTCTTTGTATGAAATTGATCTTGTTTATCTCCTCCTATGTATAGATGACATGTTACTATTAAGTAAATCTATTAAATAAAAGACTTAAAAGAAAAACTTAGTTTAGAATTTGATATGAAGGAGTTAGGAGAAGCAAAAAAATATTAGGAATGAAAATTCTTAGGGATAGATCTAAGAATTTACTTAAACTGCATTAAACTACGTACTTGAAAAAGGTTGCATCTAAATTTGGAATGAAAAATAGTAAACCAATAAGTCTTCCTCTAGCAGGTCATTTTGTTTTGAGTAAAATACAATGCATTAAAAATAAAACTGAAAGTTGATCATTGGGTAGCCTTAAAATGGTTACTAAGATATCTGAATCATATTGTTATGTTGGTTTAACTTTTATGAAGTGGTCTAATGATTTCTCTTTATTTGGATTTGTAGACTCAGATTTTGTAGGGGATCGTGATTCACACAAATCCACTACAGCTTACCAATTTCTTTTTGGGGAAAATTGTATAGGTTGGAAATGTCATTTACAACCATTAGTGGCATTTTCATCCACAAAGACAGAATACATAGCCTAAACTGATGCCTTCACAGAGGCTATTTGGTTACAGGGCATTCTAAAGGAAATTGGGATACTTCAACAGTCTTGCACTATATACTCTGATAGTCAAAGTGCAATACATTTAAGCAAGAATCATATTCATCATGAACGAACAAAGCATGTGGATGTGAAATTTCATTTCATAAGAGATCTTATTGCCGATGATATTGTGAAGATTTCTAAAGTTCCTAGTGAAGATTTATAAAGTTCCTACTGAAGAAAATCAAGCAGATATAGGCACTAAGATTGTTACGGTTAGCAAGTTCAATCACTGTTTGGACTTGTTACATCTTGAGTAATTTTGATGATTACTAAAAATTAGCTATGAGGGACTAATCATATGATGGAGGCCTTAACACTATGAAAGGTAGTATGAAAGGGTAGATTGTGCCTCAAGGTAGAGTTTGTTGGAATTGGGTTAGGCCCAATTTGAAGGTAAAGCCCAACAGGATTGAGGCCTATCTGTCATTGGGCTGACCCGAACCCAATAAACTTTACCGGGTCATAACTTAACTCAGAAGTATATATATCCCTTACCCAGTTGGTTAATATACATATGCTCACTTTCTCTTCCTCTCGGGTTTCTGTAGTTTACGCATATACTTTCTCTCTCTCTCTCTTGCAAATATGGGTTATCGATTGCGTATGATTCTGACTTGATCTCTGGTTTGATCTTCTTGCTTCTATTTGTGTGAAAGGTTTATGGTTCCTTTCTTAAAGATCTATGGTTGATTCTATGTTCGAGGCTTTTAAGATTTGAGATATGTGTTATTGTTGAATCTATGTTGTAATATGTAAACTTGTATTAAAACTCCGATTATAGTGTTATTGGCTTTCCAATGATCTTTTCGGAGCCCGTGGAATAGATTTTATATTTAACCATGTAAAACTCTTGAGTTCTATATATTTTGTCATTTTTCAGATTGTGGTTGCTTAAACTTTGATTAAAGAAAAAGAAAAATGAATAGGTACAATATGCATCTATACTTCATATGAGAAATAAATTGAGAAAAAGATATAGAGTAAATTCCTAACACAATGCATAAGGAAGTTGAAGGGTGTAGTAAGACTTCACTAAATGGAGCAAAACAACTTTTCCTAATAATAGAAAGGTGATAAATAAAATCAGTCAATAATTAATTTTGTTACAAAGTAATCCCCATTCGGTGGAGAATGATGTGGCATATCGTGAGTTTATGTTCGAATTAGAAGAAATTTGGGATCTTAGGAAAAATATCAATTTCAGAGATCTAGCGTTAAGTGTATTCTCTATGGAGATAGAAATGCGAAATTATTTCATCAAACAATCCAAAATAGGAGACAAAAGAATAAAATCGTAAGGATTAAAAATAGAGAGGGTGATTGGGTGGGGTAGTCAAACCTTATTGAACTTGAATTTAAACTTTTTAATAAAGATTTATTTCATTCTAAAGGTGACAGAGCGGGTATACGGAGTACCCGCGGGTATGCGGGCTACTCACGGTGAACAGTTCCATCCTGCTGCTTTATCCTGTGGGTATGCAGGCTACCCATTTAAAATTTTTCATCTCTATTATTTTTTCCTATAAATATCCCTTCAAATTATCTTCATAAATCACAATTTAAAAAATCATCTTTCAATTCTATTATTTTTCCTCTTCATTATTTTTCCTCTTCATTATTTTTCCTATAACTACCCCCTCAAATTATCTTTATAAATCACAATTCATAACTTAAAAAAATCATCTCTCAACTCTCAATTTTTCTCTATTTATTTTTCTTAATAATTTAAAGTCTCAATTATCAATTTTACAATTTTTGAATCCTGATTATAGTCTTGACTCTCAACTCTCAAGTTCCAAAATCGGATTTTAGGTTGGTTCAATTTTTCTATTTTATTATAATGTGTTTTAATCTTTATTACTATAATTATTTTTTGTAAATTTTATCTTCCAAGTTCTAACAAATTTTAATATCTATATATATATATTTTTTAATAACATAGAAAATGGATAACTTGGATAATACACATGATTTGGGAGGCCAACCAGATTTGCCATTTTATAGTACAGAATATATGGAATTGGACGAAAATATTCCAAATATAGACAAGGTACATGAGGATGGGGTCGATCTCGACGATGAAGTAACAACTACACTTAGTACAACTGCTTCTACAAAACGTAAGAAGACAACGTCAAAAGTTTGGTTTTGTTTTGACGAGTTATACAAGCCACATGAACACGGTAAAATTAAAAAATATGTTATATGTAAGGTATGTAAAAAGACTCTAACCTACTACTGGGACTGGTGGAACTACCCATTTAAAACGTTATAAAGATAAATGCATGCCTGATCCTACACTCGGTATAGGTATGTCTCAAACTCAATTAAATTTTCAACCTGATGGTTCAATCTCTACATTGTCATATAATGAAATGAGAGCTAGAGATAATCTTGCTAAGTTGATTGCTTATTTTGATTTGCTTATTGGTTTTGCTGACTCTGAATATTACGAAAACTTTGTTCGAGACTCATATTGTCCTTCCTATAGGAGAGGAGAGTAAGTAGAAATACAACTAGAAGTGACATAGAAGCATGTTTTAAAAAATAACGTAATGCTTTAAAAAAAGAATTAGGTTAACCTCATGTTAGTATTGCATTAACGTATGATATTTGGAGTGCAAGGTCTAAGCAAGATTATTTATCTATAGTTAATCATTATTTAGATGCTGAATGGTCTATGAAAAAAAAAATCATAGGTTTTAGAGTTATTGAGACACAACATAATGCTGAAAATATTTATGATATTATTATGCAAGTTTTGAATGAATTTGATATAAAACAACGTATAATATCAATCACATTGGATAATGCTTCTACAAATACGAAAACAATATCTTTATTTGATGATCAGCTTAGTGAGCATAAGGGTGGAATATTTCTACATCAACGATGTACTTGTCACATAATAAACCTCATTGTCAAAGTAGGTATGAAATTGGTAACAAATGAAATCACAAATATTTGAGATGCATTAGCTTTCATAGTTAGCTCTAATCCTCGTATAGCTGCTTTTAGATAATTATGCAAGAATGCAAGTAAGAAACCTCGGAAGTTTGCACTTGATATGGACATAAGATGGAATTCAACTTATATAATGTTACAACAAGCTATTTCATATAAAGATGAAATTACAATATTTTTACATCTAAAACAAGGTACATCCACTGTATTGCGTGAAAACGATTAGGAAACTGCTGAAAAATTTAACAAATTTCTAAAAGTTTTTTACGAGTCTACTATGATTTTATCTGATATTTATTATCATACTTCACCGTTAGTTATTGCAAAATTTGTTGATATTGTTCAAATGTTTACTGCTTATGATGATGATGTTGTTTTTAAACCGATTATAGAAAAAATGAAAATAAAGTACTTAAAATATTGGAAAGAAATTCTACTTTTGTATTGCTTTGGAGTTCTATTGGATCGTAGACTTAAATATGATGGTTTTAGTAAAGTTGTTTCTTTTATAGGAAGAGAATTAGATATTTTTTATGATGAACTAATCGCTAATGCAAATATGAAATTTCATGAAGTTTATGTTGTTTATGAAAATAAGTATAGTGATTTGCGACCGCGACGATCCGATCAACAAAATGAACAACCAAAGAAGGCGATATGGAATATTTACAGCAAGAATAAGAGTTCTTCAAGTAGTGGTACTTCAGAATACGGGGAGCTTCAGAAGTATCTTGAATTCTCAGATGATGAGGATGGAGATGACTTTAATATCTTACAATAGTGGAAGTATAATTCAAAAAGATTTCCTATATTAGCTCGACTCGCACATGACGTCTTGGCCGTCCCCATCTCAACAGTGTCTTCAGAATCAGCCTTTAGCATCGATAGGAGAATAATTTCTGATAGAAGAACTAAATTAACGCCTGAAATGGTTGAGATATTATCGTGCATTAGAGATTGAGAATGTGCAAATCAGCAAAACCAACATCAAATAACGGATCAAGAAGAAATGTATGGAGCATTTGATAATTTATATCTCGAATCTGAATACGAAGCTCCTAATTATGAGGTAGGAAGTAGTTCAACTCCCCATTATAAATTATAGATTATAATGTAATTTTAATAATATTTTTTTTTCTTATTTTTAATACTTTATCGTAAGTTTCATTTTTTCCTTCTTTAGGCCGGGCGATTTTTTTGACGGAACTATCTATCATTATAAATGACAATAAAGTTATTTCTTTGGCTAACTCTCAGTTAATAATATACTAAATTATAAGTCTTCAAAAATAACAAAATTGGAAAAGAAATCACAAAGTGTTAGGATAATATTATTTTAAGTTCATCTGTTTCACCAGAACGTAATAAAATATAAGTTATTAAATAAATGGATAAATATACTATTTTTGTATTATAAAACTTACTTACTACGTCATAAAACTTATTTATTCGAGATAATTTTTTATCAAAAAAAAAAATCCGTTTTTAACCGGGCTCGGGCCGGGCCTAGAATTTTGAGGCCCGACCCAACCTAAATGGGTTCGAGTCTAATACGTGCTGGGCCGGTCCGAATTGCCATCTCTAGTGATGACCTGAATTTAAGCGACAAAATATGACTATTTATTAAAAGTAAAATAATAGAAAAATTAAATTTAGAAAAAATAAATATCTTATTAACCATTCAGATTAAAGGTTTGATATATATACTAAATTTAGATAAATTTTAGATAAAATAAAATATGTTATCAATCATTTATACTATCATCTCTTAATTAATAATTAAGTAAATAATTTAAATAATGATCAACTCATTTTACTTTATTTAAAATTTATCTAATTTTAAATCATATATTATTTTCTTTTATATAAACTAATTACTAATTTATTAATTAAATAATTAATATAAATAATTAATATAAATAATTAATATAAATAATTATTAACTCACTACTTTATCTAAATTTTATATCCTTTCCTCGGAGGCTAGAGTTTCGAATTTCGAAAATCAATTTAGCGACGCTCGCCCGAGAAAATCCTCAATCTAGCAAAAGCCTAAAAAGTCGGTTTCGATCTTGACACTGTCTATCCTCAATCCGCCACGTGTCTCCGCTCACCTTTGAACATTTTTGTTTCGTTCCAAATAAATGAAAGGGAACACCCAAAAAAATAAAAAACCTGAAAAGAAAAAGAAAACCTACGGAAGTACAAATTTACAATTAATAATCCTATCGAAAATTTTCATACGTCTTTTTCGAGAGAAAGAAAGTGATCCAATTTGGTGGTGACAATCAGGTTAGTTTTCGTAATCTCTTCAAATTTCCGATTTGTAGGGTTTTTCCGATTCAACTATTGCTTGAAAGTTGAACTTTTCAGCCTTTCCTCGAGTTTGATCATTTTATTTTTCTCTGTCTCTGAATCGATAATTGAATAATTTTTTTTTTTTTTCCTTTTATATGATCGGGAAATATATCTTTCCTTTTGCTATCTTGTTTGGTTGCTGAGGAAAGATATATATTCTCTCTTGCTTTTCTCTTCTCTGCTGGCAAGCCCTGAGAAAAGATATATCTTGTTGAACATCATTTTTTTTTCTTTAATGTATTTAATTTTCCTATTGACCCATTTCCTATTGAAATCAAAATTGTGGTGCTTTAATTCATTGAAGGTTAAACAAACTAAAAAAACGCTGTGTTTTTCTTGGTTCAGTAAATCAGGGATTTATGGCAACTGCCACTATAGCCACTGCAGCTGGTGCAGCTACTCTGTTATACTACTCATTAAACCGTAAAATACAGAGGAATCCGCCCCCTTGCGATGATGAAGATATTACAAATAATACCCGTAGTCATGTTTCTTCAGGGGTCGATCGAGTCTCACGTAGACTAATTCAAGCTCCAGCAACATGGTTGGAGACAATTTCGACCTTATCAGAGACTTTAAGGTTTACTTACTCTGAGACTCTTGGAAAGTGGCCTTTAGGGGATTTGGCATTTGGGATCAGTTTTCTTCTAAAGCGGCAGGTATGATGCTAGTTAATGGCTGTTGTTGTATTTAACCGAGCTAAGGTTGTTTTGTTATGTGTTTTTGGTTCTGCTTTTAAGGGTTTATGTAGAATGTGATTTAGGGTCCATTTGGGTACACGTATTAAATTGTCATTTAGGTGAACTACTGTTCATGTTAAAATGGAAATTTTATGAGTAAAACTTTTCATAGAAGTTATTTGGATGCTATCATTGGTGAAACATCACTTTTTATGCCCAAAAAAGCCATTAGCCGAGATAGATTTCTGAGGTGAACTAGATTTTGTGTTGTTTTAGTCAAATTATAGTTCTTAATAGCCAGAAACTGCTGCTTAAAACGGTGAAGCAAATGTATTATTAATCAACACTAAACTTGTTATTGTTTGTATCAATTTACAAGCGTTCTATTTACTTAGAAAGTGTTGGTCACATTCTTTGTTCTTAGCTGTTGAATGTAGCCGAGTTAATTTAGATGTTGAATACTAATTTGTGACATTGACTTATTGGGAGTGGTGACTGTTGAGATAGTAGTCTGGTCTTGGATGAAGGAAATTTCTTTGCATCATAAGGTTTCATGTATTTGGGTTACTGTTGGGAGAAGGCCTAGGTCCATCGGTGGCTTAGGGGCAATCATCCACTATCATATATGGAGATGAAATCATTTGTTATTGGCAGAATAGCTTATTTTATTGTGCAGTGTTTTAATTATATGGGCACATTGTGCAGGGTAACTTACAAGTAGGGAACATATATTGTTGCAAAAAGAGCATACAGCTCAAGGGATCAGAAATGATTGATGAACTTACATACCTCTTGAACTTGTTGACGATGTGTTGGCATTTCTCGAAGAAACCATTTCTGCAGTTTTTGGAGGAAACTGGCTTTTCCGAGGAAAATGTTACCCTTCAGGAACCCAAAGCAGGAGTAAGTCTTGTTTGAACTCTTAACTTTTCTATAATTTGATAGGGAAGACCAATCAAAATGATGAACAACTGTTCTAAGTAATGAGTCTCATTTTTGTTTCCCAATTTCTAATATGATTTTTGATGTCTGATTTAGGTTTGTACCAGCAATATTAAATATTCTATTTCTTGCGCAGATTTTGAAGCCAGCTTTTACAATTATAGTTGATCATCAGACATACTGTATTCTTTTACTGATTCGTGGGACCCATAGTATTAAAGATACATTGACAGCTGTCACTGGAGCTGTGGTTCCATTCCATCATACTGTTGTCCATGAAGGAGGAGTCAGCAATTTGGTTTTAGGTTATGCACATGGTGGCATGGTTGCAGCTGCTCGATGGATTGCAAAACTGTCTACTCCTTGTCTTATAAAAGCACTTGGTCAATATCCCAATTATGAAGTTAAGGTAAAAAAAAAAAAGTGGAGATTTTCTTTTGCCTCTTCTTGCGCTTTAAATATCCTTTAGGCTGTCGTCCTGTTGATGAACTCGAAGTATCATAATATTCATTTACTTATGGTAGTTTGGATTCTAGCCCTCTATTTGTTTTCCGTCACTAAATACAAATGGTTGGCTGGAAGTGAAAAAAGAAAAAAAAATGCTTACTTTGAAGGTCCAGAGTCTTTTGAAATTAGTTTTAGAATTGGAATTCTGGATAATCATTTTTACTCATTCGCTTGCTTTCCTTGACAATCATAGTTCTTAGGATAAATTAGATTAATCAATTCTTTTTGTTGGATGGTGATAGATTCTGGGGCACTCTTTGGGTGGAGGCACAGCTGCACTTTTAACCTATATCTTACGAGAGCAGAAAGAATTGTCAAGAACCTCCTGTGTTACATTCGCGCCAGGTTTACATATCTCATATCTTTAATATCACAGTTATTTTCCCAGGTTGCTGTGTAATTATAGCTTATTAGAAATTATTTCTCCCAAGGAAAGCTATGACATTGACTGGATTTATCATATGCAGCTGCTTGTATGACCTGGGAATTGGCGGATTCAGGCAATGAATTTATCACTTCTGTGATTAATGGAGCTGACTTGGTTCCTACTTTCTCAGCTGCCTCAGTAGATGACTTGCGTGTTGAGGTATTGTATTGAATTACAATTTAATAATGTAATTACTTGCCTTATTAATCAGCCGTGTACTAGTTGGGCCAGAACCTTAAATGAGTCTATACAATGAAGAGTGCTATGTATATTTTGCACATGTTTCCTGTGGATGGGAGATATTGGCTGCTTTTTGGAGTTTGCTAGGCTAAAAGCTTTCTGGTACCGTTGAATAGTTTGTTTCACTAGAACCGCTAGATCATAAATAAACAATGAAATAAGATAAAAAGAAAATGAAGATTTTCTTGGATATTGTAATTTGTTAGATTTCTGTTATAGTATGGCTACTTATATCAGTACTCCATCATGTATGTATCTATCTACCAACGTGCTATATACAGGTGACATCATCTGCTTGGCTAAATGATTTGAGAAATCAGATTGAACGTACAAGAATTCTTAGCACTGTTTATCGGTCTGCATCTGCATTAGGATCTCGTCTTCCATCTATTGCCACTGCTAGGGAAAAAGTTGCTGGGGCAGGAGCAATTCTGCAACCTGTCTCCAATGGTACACATGTAAGTTTATCTTTTTTTATATATAAATTTATCATATGCACTCAATGGTTCCTGATAATGGCGCATTCAATTAAAACTTTTTACACTATATTTTTAAGTAATTTTGAGCTATGGCAAACTATATCTGGTTAGATTATGTGGTAAAAATAGATTTGCATTTGGAACACAGCTGGGTTTGAGAGCCAGGCTAGAAGTTTAGCACTGTGATCCAAATGTATGCCAAACTTACCTAGAATGATTGTGTTATTACTGAAACCATGTACATAAGAATTTTAATGAAGCATCTATGGTCTCGTGCTTGAGGGAATTATACCTTGTCAATTAGTTGGCGAATTATATATTCCTTGTCTGCAAAGTAGCTTTTTGTTCCCAATTGACTCATGTAAGTAAAAAAAACGAGGTCGATTCTACTTGTTTTATCCAATTTATTAAGATTTGAATGTCTACAGGTTGTGATGAAGAGAGCCCAGAGCATGGCTCAAGCGGCTTGGACACGGCCTGGTCTTCGGTTATCCTCTTTTTCATGTATAGGCCATCGTCGTCAGGCAACAGATCCTTCTGACTCAAAAGAAGATGAAAGTTCCTCAAATTCCTCTTCGGACCAACCCGATACTTCTGTTCTTATTCCTTCATCTTTTCAAAAAACAGTTGAGACAATCAAATATCCTGAATCTTCTTTTAGAGAAGAATACTCCCAAGAAATTGAAGTAGGCCCGGGTTCTGTTCGGGATGAGCATAATGATGATAGAGAATGGCCCGAAGATCGAATGACTGAAACTGAGTTGTGGCAAAAACTCGAGCAAGAACTGTACAATAGGAGGGAAGATGGTGAAATAGATGAGGCAAGGGAAATAATGGAAGAAGAACCTTCTATTGAAGATGCTCTGGGAGATACCCATAAGAATAGATCTATCCCAGAAATGAAGGAAGCACACAGGTTTTTTCCGGCTGGGAAGATTATGCATATCATCACATTTGAACCCGACAATACAGAATCTAAAAGTGAGAATGGACCCACCTCCCTATCTGAAGACGGTAGGATTGGTATTTTCCTTACTTCAAGATCACTCTATAGTAAACTGAGACTGTCACAAAGCATGATTAGTGACCACTTCATGCCAGCATATAGAAGACGAATTGAGAGGTTGATTACAGAAGGGAAGAAAGAAGCAGCTTGTGGTGGTCACATCAGTTAGCCTTGTAGATTAAGGGATAATAGAATGTAGGTTAATATTAACAGGCAATTTCTCCATTTTTATAGTCTTCTTGTCTGAAAAATGTAAATAGTTTGTTTTTTGTTTTTAGGTAGTTTCTCAATCTGAATTTCTTAGCCATGGAGATTGACAGAATGGTATTGCTTTTTCTAATGTATCTTTCCCGTAATATTGGACTTATATTGTGGCTTCATGAATTGATTACTTTCTGATGGAATATGAAGTAAACAAACAAATATAATTTGGAATTTTTTGTTTATATTCGTTCGCTGTTTCTTACCTTATAAGCTTTATATAGGAATGAACTTATCAACCGATAGTCAAAGTGGTCATATGAAATGTCATTGCCATTAAAAGAGGAAATCAGAATGTCGTTTTTATGTGTTGAAATGTTTCGATAACTTCTAGGATGTTGATTTTGGGCCAATAACAATCGACATTTTATTAATAAGGAGCTGTAAAATTTAAGCTAAATAAATAAAATAGAATAATTAAAGGGGTATAAAACTGTCAAAATTATACTAATCAAGTCTTTTAATTGCTAGGACAAGAGGCAAAATAGATAACATAAGTATCTCTATTTTAAGTGCATATAACTTTTAATGTCCCCTATTCAATCTTTGACCATAATGTTGCAAAGATTGAATAGGGGACATTAAAGTCTGTTTTCATGAGGTTTAAATATTTGCAAATGAACACACTTTCTAAAAGCTTCGATTTCAGCGACCATAATGGTGGTGATCCCATTATAACAGGAAATACCTTACCATAATCATCTCTAACATTGTAACAAATTCTACTTAGATTTTCACTTGAGGCTCTATCTGTGTTGAGTTCAAAATTGCCTGAAGAAGGGATAGGTCATATAACTAAGGTGAGAGCTCTTTGGGCTGAACGATACATTTATGTCAAAATTGTTTCATATCATCTATATCCAATTTGTTGATATTATTAATCAATTGCCTAGTCAATATCTTTATTCAAGTTCAATTCATTTAACCTTACCATTTTCTTTAATGTACTGTTACGTTTTTTATTCACAAATGAAACAATCAATTCATGCGGTTTACTATGTATAATTGCAGTAAACTTATATTCTTACATAAACATAAAAGGACACAAGTATTTTTATAGTGATACACCCATAAAATAGGTTACATACACTTGAGTTTCAAAATTTCAAGAGTCTCATTTATACTAGTTATAGAGTTTTGATACAAGCAACATATCCAAGAGCATACACATTACACCAACTGATCTATCAATAAATCCGAAAATCCCTTATTTAAGCAACAACAATCCTGACTCAAGATTTCAGTTAGATCTGCACAAAAGATGAAATCAAACTAAGGGAATCCATGAATCAATTAGATAAGAACAGATAGATCAAACAAATATGTAATCTCGAATCAAACTACCAGCAATTGGTGAAGAACTATGAAGAATTGCACTAAGAGAATCGGGGCTACTCCTTACAAAAAAGATAGGAGGCAAATTGAAATTGGTCCCTAAGCAGCCCGAGTAATAAGCTTAAGTACCAACCTTATTTTCTAACCCGACAAAGAGAGTCAGATTTCCAGAATTAAATCGAAAGGTATCCCACTATGTTAGTAATGGGCCATCCAGCTTAGGCTCATACCTAAACATGCAACAATCTCCACCTTTAGCTTGAAACCATCTATCACTATGCCACAATGAAAAGCAAACTCAAAAATCCCTTATAGCCAAATTTGTAGTGTCACCCCATGTGTAACAGATTTATGTAATGCTTAAATTTTGTTACGGTAACTATCTTTGTCCCCATATCCGAAGGATTCTCTTCCGTATGAACCTTCAATATGTGAATGATACCCGATGCTATAAGGTCATAGACAAAATAGTATTTTACATCTATATGTCTAGCTTGTTTGGGGTGTACCGGATTCTTATCTAAGTGAATGACACTTTGACTATTCGAAAACACCTACACTTACTATTCATAATACTCGCTTCCTTAAGCAAACCTTATAACCACACAACGTCCTTGAATGCATCCATCATGGCGACATACTCCACATACATCAATGAAAGTGCCACTAACGGTTGTAGTTGAGTCTTTCAACTAACACAATTGCCACCCAATAGGAATTGAAATGAGGTGGTTGACTTCTGGAAATCCCGACCCCTGCAAAATCACTATCTACGAAATTAACTAAATCCAAGGAGTTAGTCCAATCATGAAAATGTAAACCCAAAATAGTAGTACTAGTAACATACCTCAAGCACAATTTTAATGCATTCCAATATATTAAACCAAGATTTGACATAAACCTACTTATCAAAGAAATAGAAAATGATAAATCTGGATGGGTACTAATTATAGAATACATAATGGATGCTATGGCATTAGAATAGGGAATATGCTCCATTTTCACTAACTCGTAATCGGTTTTAGGGTTTTGTTCCTTAGTATAAAATGATTTGCTAAAGATAAAGAAACTAGATTGCAACCCTCCACCTTAAACCAAACACTAAGATTTTTAAGACATGACTCTTGATTTAATTTTAGAGATTTATTTTTTCAGTCTTTAACAATTTTCATTCATAGGATCCAATTTTAATGCCATAAGTCTTTCATATCAAATTCTAGAGAACTTTTTCTTGAGTTCATGTACCTTAATTTGTGATTTACTTATTAGGAGCATGTCATCTGCATAAATCAACAAATAAATATGAACATAATTTTCACATACAAAGTAAAAACCAAGAATTACTCTTAATGAAACCTATTTTCATTACAAATGAGTCAAACCTAATATAACATTGTCGTGGTGATTGTTTTAAACCGTACAAGGATTTTTTCATAGACAAACATGCTTGGAGTGTTTCTTATGTATATAATTGGGAGGTTGTTTCATGTAAATTGTCTCATCTAACTCACTATGCAAAAATTTTATTTTGACATTCATTTGTTCTAACTCTGAGTTATAAAAAGCAACTAAGGCTACCATGATCCTAATAGTTTTAAATTTTACAACCGGTGAGAAAATTTTATTAAAGTTTACTCCCTCTTTTTGCGTGAACCCCTTAGCTACAAGTTTCGACCTTAAATATAGAGGGTTGAGAACTTATATATTCTTTTACCTTGTATAGGCAATTTTAATTGATGAGTCTTTACTTTTTTGGCCTTGGAACAACAACCACATTTTGTTGGCATTTAATGACTCCATCTCATCATACATAGCATCTATCCACTTCTTTTTTTCATGGATGTCGTAACCTAATCAAAACTTGACGGTTTGTTTCCTTGAACCTCAACACATGTAACTAAAGTAGTAAATATATGATCCCCATGAGAATATTTTGGATTAGGTTTTACCCGCCTCCTTTCGATCCCTCACAAGTTGGTATTCAGCTATCGAATCATTATTTGACTCATCTAGGGTCTTAATAGTATTTGTTCTTGATTAAGCTCATCTAGTGACCCAAGCACATCATCATATGGTGTTGAATCATCGAGATAGGTGCCCTCCTCCTGTTGTCCAGTTTTGACAGTAATGGTTACATCCTCCACCTAATTGTTAGAACCCATATTTGAAGAGAAAGTACCTACACCATTGTTGGTAAACTTAAATGGAAATATATATTCATTAAAACAACATTTCCACTAACAATAACCTTTATTCCATTGATCTCTTTATCCCACAACCTAAGCCCTTAGTACCTTCCTCATATCTTAAAAAGATATTTGAGATCTAGGATCAAGTTTACACTAGCTAGATGGTGGTCTTCACCGCTTCTCCCTAAAAACTCATAGGAAAATCCAAGGTGAATATCATATATCTAACTTTCTCTAGTATAGTCCTATTCATCTTCTCCGCTACCTCATTTTGTTGAGGAGTTCTAGGTACCGTCCTATGTCTAGCAATCACACTTTCCTTACAATAGTTATCAAATAGAGCACTATAAAACTCAAGACCATTATTCGTCATAAGGTTTTTAACCTTTTTATTGTTTGATTTTCAACTAAGACCTTCTATTCTTTAAACCTCTCAAAGGTCTCATCCTTAGACTTCAATAAGAGAAACCATACTTTCCTACTAAAATCTTCAAATATGTATAAAAAATATCTAGTGCTGCCGTGGGATTGAACCCTTTCAGGACCCCACAAGTCGACATGCAAGTACTCTAAACAATCCTTAGCTAAGTGAACTCCCTCATAGAAACTTACCCTATGTTGTTTCCCTAGCACACATGTCTCACAAAAATCAAGATAAGTAATAGAATCATTGCCGAAACATCCTTGCTTACTTAGCACATTCAAACCGTCTTGGCTCATGCGCCCAAGTCTAAGGTGCCATTTTTCTGTCATATTTTGATTAGAATAAACAAGAGAAAAATCAAAGATGGCATCAAAATAGTAACCACAAAGAATATAAAGCCTTTGCTTCTTAACACCTTTTAGCAACAATTTTTCATTTTTAGAAACAAGTAACGTACCATTTTTTGTCCTATAAGAACAACTACCTTCATCTAGGATTCTGAAGGATATTAAATTTTACTTAAGTTCCGGAATGTATCTAACCTTAGAAAGCATAATTATCCTACCATCATACAACTTCAAGGTTATATTTCCTATCCTATGTATCCTACATGATTGATTGTTTCCATGAAACAATACCGTCATCTATTTCTTTAAAATCCTTGAACCACTCTCTATTCGAGCTCATGTGGAAAGTGTAACCTGAATCCAAGATCCAATCATTCACAACAATGCGTTGTGAAATATTTAGGACCTCAGAAATATAAGTTGCATTACCCACATTGCCTTCATTCTTTCCATGAGATGCTATTTTATTGTTATTATTCAAAGCATAACAATCATTTTTTAAATGACTTTTCTTATTATAATGATAAAACTTTCTAGTCAATCTTTTCTTAGGATTTTTATTCAAATATCCAAAATCCTTCTTTTCATGCTTTCATTTAACAAACAAGTTCATGTTGGTTCTCTTACTTATATTAACTTCTAATTCTCTAGCCTTAAGTCCTACTACAACTAATTCAATCTTAGTTACTACCCACGTATACTTCAATGCATTTTTAACTAACCATACAATCATCTGGAACCGATTGAAGTAAAATCATAGCTTGACTCGAATCATGTAGTACATGTTCGGTACCTTTTTAGGCTAAGTTTATTTTCAAATATTCGTCTAAGTTGTCATCTAAGGTCTTAGACATATCCATCTTCCAACTAAACAAAGTACCCTTAAGGTATGTTAAATTAGGAGCGGCTTGAGTTATATAGAGAGAGTTTAGCTTACCCCATTGAGATAAATGTGTCTTATAACCATCTACCTTTTAGAGGATGATATCTCCCAAATGCATGACTATAATGTCATAGGCTTCTTGATCTATCTCCACCCTTTTTCCTATGGCCGCTGCTTTCCATTTAATATCATCTTCTTCCAATGCTATCACTACTTTATTGTGAGGAATCAGAGCCCTGATTCTCTTCTTCTGAGTCCCATAGTCCGACTTCCTATCAAAGATCGAGATCTCTATCCGGGTGGTTGTCATTTCTTCAAGAACAATACAATTTCACACCACACAACCAAAAAATATAGCAAATAACACTTACTATTTTTTCTTTTATAAAGTGGTTCAAAGAACTCAAAACAAATCACAGGTGTAGTTTTTTCTATGCAAATAAACTATATGCTTGGCTTATCAACACAAGAAAGACTTAAGAAGTTTAGATCTAACTCATAAACCAACAAATTGAAAAACAAGAAATCAAAAAATTAATCACCCTTAATACAATTAAATCAAACACTATGCTCAAACAGTCTAGTTATACAACCTGGACAATAAACTTAATTATCCAAACTATGACATACCCATGAGGATCACTACAATTTATATCAATAACAAGTATCAAGAAAAGGTTTGGATTTCATACACAATCAATCAAACCAATGCTATGATACCACTGTTGATATCATTAATAAATTGTTAGTCAATATCTTTATACAAGTTCAATTCATTTAACCTTACTATTTCCTTTAATGCAATGTTACATTTTTTATTCACAAGAAACAATCAATTCATGCAGTTTACTATGTATAATTGCAGTAAACATATATTATTACATAAACATAAAAGGACAACAAGTATTTTTATAGTGGTTCACCCATAAAATAGACTATATCCACTCGAGCTCTGGAATTCTGAAAGTCTCATTTGCACTAGTGATAGAGTTTTGATACAATCACACAAATCCAAGAGTAACACGTGTTAACAAATCGATCTATCAACAAATCTGAAAATCCCCAATTCAAGCAACAAGATCCCTAACTCAAGATTTCAGCTAGATGTGTACAAATATGAAATCAAACCACGGGAATCCATGAATCAATCAAATAAGAAGAGATATGTCAAACCAAATTCGTAATCATTTACATCAAAACTATTTATTTGATTATAAAAGTATCTTGAAGGTTCGGAATTAGTAATTATATATTAAAAGGTTAATGTGCTATTTTTTTTAATTGGATTTCATAGGCTAAATAAATCAATGTATTTATTGAAATACATAGGCTAAAGACTTATGACAAGGCCGGCCATACATTAGGTGAGTTTGATCCATAGTTTCCTTAATTGGTTTAAGAAAATCTAATGCTATAAGGAAACCTAATTAAGAAACCTAAGACCTAATGGAGTATTATAAATACCACATTAGGGTGGCTGAAAATCAAAAAAGGTTTTTACTTGCCTCTTGATCAAAATCCCTAGGGTGAGAAAGTGAGACTTTTTCTTTCCTTTTTAGAAGCTCTTTGAATCATGTGATGAATCTTAGAATAGAAAATCAACCAAGCAAAATAAACTGTGCGAATTACAATTAGAAGGTGAATACTTGGGCACCTCATTCTTCCTACTAAATTTGGCCATGAAGGAGCAAGGAGATCCTTTCGATTTTGTATTAAGATCAGTAATTTTTCTTATATCTTAATCTTAGTCTTTTAGTTTAATGAAATTTTTATGTGTTTTCCGTTAAATGTATATTTGTTAGGTGTTTGTAGGATCGATTTTGGTGTATGTCTGAGTTTAATTCATATCTAAGATTAGATCTGAAAAATTTTAAATTACTATTTTCAGTTACAGATTACTCATAAACTAATAGTGTATAGTTAATGTATAAGGTTAGGATCTAGGGTTAGGGTTTATGGTTAGGATTAATGATTATGGTCTAGAGTTTTACTATCTAGGGCTTAGGGTTTGGGTTTAATACTTAGGGTTAATGTCTAGGTTTAGCGTGTAAGTTTAACGTCTAGGGTTATGGTCAAGAGTTATAGGGTTAGGGCTTAGGGTTAGGATTTAAGGTTAGGGTCTGGGGTTAGGGTCTAGAGTTAGGATTAGGGTTTATATTTATTGTCTAGGGGTTTAATATTTAGGGCTTAGGGTTAGGATTTAATACTTAAGGCTTAGGATTAGGGTTTAATACTTAGGGTTAATATCTAAGGTTAGGGTGTAGGCTTAGGGTTAGGGTCTATGGTTAGAGGCTAGGTTAAGGTTAGGCTTAGGACTTAGGGTTAGGGTTTAGAATTAGGGTTTGGGTTTATGGTTTATAGTCTAGAGTTATAGTTTAGATTTAGGATTAGAGTTTATGATTTATGGTAAATGGTTAGTGTTTATGGTTTATTATCTAGAGTGAGGGTCTACGGTTTAATCCTTAGGAACTGTAGCTAGGTTTAGAGATTTCTAAGTCTTTGGTCTAACATCCTAATAGCTCAATGAGTACTTTTAAGACCTATCGAGCCCTTGAGATTTGAGGTCAGAGACTTCCAAATGTATGTGATCTCATCCCAATAGCTTGATGGACACTTTCAAGTCCTATCGAACACTCAAGATTTGAGGTCGAAGACTTCAAAGTCTATGTAATCTCATCTTGATGGCTCAATAGGCACTTTCAAGACCCATCGAACCCTCGAGATTTGAGGTCAAAGACTTCTAAGTCTTTGTAATCTCATCCCAATGGCTCGATGGCATTTTCAAGACCCATCGAACCCTCGAGATTTGAGGTTAGAGACTTAGAAGTCTTTGTGATCTCATCTCGAAAGCTCGTGTGCTCGATTCGTTAAATTTGTTTAAGACGATTTATAGAAGAACAATGTAAACAATCCCACAATGAAGAAAAACTATAAGAAAACTTATTAAAAAAAAGGATAACACTATAAACTATATGAAAGTTTTACAAAAGATTATATCAAATCAGATCACGCTTATTAAGTTTAAGAGGGGATGCGGGGTGGCACTGGAATTAGGTTTTGGAAAGTCCCCTTATTATGTACAAGAACCATATTTGCTACACTTATTTTCATTTCATAGTTGTTGCCACTTGAAGGTATGAGTCTATTTTTGGGTCCCCCACTTTATTTATGCATGAGAGGGTTGAACATTAACCATAATATGCAATCTTCATCCATTCTTCTTTGTTGTGATTAGTGCTACGCATTGGCTTTGTTGTTGTGAGTGCTACGGTTTTCCTCTATTCTTTCAACATCAAAATCACCATCCTCAAAATAATCTGCAATCTCATTCTCTGCATCATCACTATCCTCATTCTCATCAGAGTCCCCATTCTCATTAAAGTCATATCATCATTGTGATATCTATCACTACGATTCATCATCATCATAAAAGGCAAATCAATAATTTTAATTAGAAAGAAGAAAGAAATGAATTAAAAATGACTGCTCGATGGTTTGAAGTGAATTAGTAATGCCCATTGAGCAATCGTACCATCTAGACTACAATGCAAACTGAGATTTACATAACACATTACAAAACTCAGATTTCTCAATTTCCTTTGCAAAACAAATTGAAAGCTCAATACAAAGAGAAAGAAACTATTCTGATTATGATTATCCATTGATGATTGAAAGAGAAATTAAGGAGAAAAGCTTCGATCATATTGAATGGGTTTCATAGCTTTCGAGGTTCGATTACGAAGGTTGCAACATAACGAAAAAAGAGGAAAGTGAAAATCAAAGATAGGATTAGAAGTGACGAAAGAGTAAGATCAGAATAAAAGAATCGGTTTTTTCGATTTCTAAAGTTATTTTGAAATTTTTGGTTTTAGGTTACCATTGGGTTGGTTTGGGTAAGGGAAGGGGATGAAAATATTTCAGTAATTTTGCAAGGATAAGGAGATGATTATATTTTGATAATTTCAAGTTTTATTAAACTAAGAAAACTTTTACATGAATTATTTTTCAAAACACTTTGGGCATGTTTGGCCATAAGTTTCAAAACATATTTTGAAATGTGTTTTGAAAAAAAATATAACGTTTTGATAGATATAATTTGATGTTTCACAGTAAAATATTTCAATTTTTAATAGCTATAAAAAAGATCCTTATAATTAAAAAACTTATTTTTTCAATTTCTTTATTAATTTCTTGTCGCCTCGGAAAAAAAAAAGTCTCTATGAGTAGAGGTGGCAAAAGGGGCTAGGTCGTGTCGTGCTCAACTATGTGGGCACATGGGCCATCACGGCACGGAGCACAACATGGCCCTTTTAGGCTGTCCAAGGCACGAGCCCAAAAATGCTTCCTAATCTTAGAAGTTTTTTCTCCGAAAATCACTTTGTATGTTAAAAATCTTTCGATTAATGCAAGATCTTGTTTGGCTAAATAATATTTATTATATATTTATAATATTAATTATTAATAGTACTAATTTCTAATTTACTAAATAATAACTATTATGAATGATTAATAATATATAAAATATGTATTAATATTTTACTAATCACTTTAAAACTCTTTTTTTTTTATTTAAAATTAATTTTTTTTAAAAGCAAGCTTTCGAGCTCACGGGTCGAAGCGGGTTCACGGGCCAAAACTGGCACATGGGCCGAATCGGACTCACGGACCGGCATGATACGTTTATGGCGCACGATTGGGTACGACACGTTTATGATCCATTATTATTTCTGTACCGTGATGTGCTCTTATTTTTAGGCACATGCAGCCATCGTGAATTGTCACCTCTATCTATGAGCTTTGAACTTCATCGATAGAGCTTCAAGCTCTATTGCTCTCAAGCTTTATTAATAGATATTTTTTTTCTTCGGCAAGGCGGCAGTGACAAGAAATTATAGAAAAAATTGAAAAATAAATTTAAAATTTTAAAAAAAAAATTAGAAGTATTAAAAATTAATCAAAATATAAAAATTAAATATAATTTGAGATACTTATTTCTTCTCTAAATTATAATATATTATCAAAATATGTTTTAAAATATTTATCCAAATAAATTTTTTCTTTAAAGGCAATTTATTCGAAGCATCCTAAATTATAAGTACATTTTGTATGGAGTGATTCTGATAGACTATGAGGCCACTTAATATCTTGTCCTTTTAGGCGCAGACTTTTCCTTCTTCTGCTTGCTGTATGTCTGTCAAATTTATTTTTATTTCTTTACATATATAATTTTTTTTTCCCCGTTGATTTCTAGATTCCATTCACCCAATCTATCTGTAAATTTCTTTCTTACATCCGCACACAGTCTGATTGTTGGGCTGGCCATTAGATTTTTAACAGTATTTTAATTTAACTGCACATTTATTTTACGTAAAAACATATTTATTGGAGGAGAGAGAAACATTTTGTCAGCTTGTGCGTGGGAAAGACGGTCATGAAGCCGGAAGTAATAGAAGCAGAATATAAATTATCGGGAGAGAGAGAAGGGGAGAGATATGTAAACAGAGCTCAGCGGGGACTGAAAAAGAAACCCTGCAACTTGAAAGGGCGCGCAGTTCAAGGCACCTCTTGGTCAGGTACATCAGTGTCCTGCTTTGACTCCTCTCTTGTTCTCTCTCTCACTCTCTTCGTGTCTGAGCCAAAGAGGGCGCCCGCCTCATCTTTTGACTTTTCCTTCCTCTCCTAACATCTTGATTAAGGGCTAAGCCTAAATGGGTGTACAGTACGCTGACGTGAGCTTGGGGTTCCACGGTTCATCTTGCTTTACACAACTAAGATCTCTTTAAACCAGGGGTGGTGTATTTTTTCAGCGTGTGAGAGGCTAACAATTCGTCTTGTTAATCAACACTTTACAATAACATGTATATAGTAGAAAATTAATATTTTAAGATATTATATTTATATTTCGTTTGGAGTAAGTTATATTTTATATCAATAAAAAATTAGATTCAAATTATTTTTGGTAAGAATTTCAAATTGATATATAATATGTTTAAAATAATTAATTTGTGAATAAAAAATTAAATCATAAAATATAATTATTAAAATGGTTTGAAGTATAAAAAATAAAAGGAAAAATTTATCTCATATTAGAAATGGAAACAAGTAAAAGAGTATTTATATAAAATTATATATTTATTAACGAGTAATAAAATATAAGTTAGAATACTCTCTTGCGCGCGTCTGAGGAGGGTGCAAATCCGAATCTGATTGGTGTTGGCTCGTGTGTGCCCGCATTCTAGGTATATCAAATATCGGCCCGAAAATATTCCGATTTGCTTTGGCCCACCTTTTGTTTTTTTCTCCTGAATTATTATTTTTTTTCTTATACAAAAACGTATAAAAATGAAAGTGTATAATTTTATTTTGGATTTTATCAAATTTAAATTTGTATTAAATCTATACAAAATGTTCATTAATCTACTATATTCTTATATAAGCCTATAAATTAATAATATTCTTCTATTTGGAAACATACCAAGAAAATAAAATATCTCTCAATTTTTATTTTCTCTAAAATTTTAAATATTCAATAAAGTAAAATTCATATTTCTTTTTAATTCGCTAGAATAATATTAATGATTTATCATTATTATTTATTTCTATTATATCCTAAAAAATAATTGTCGTTCAATCTTTGACATAGATGACATGCAAGAAAATGGGGATGATTGCTAAAATGCAAATTATGTTCTGCCCGCCGCTCATTAATGGATCAGTTGATATTGAAATTTTTTATTTTTAAAGATAATACTTACAATTTCAACCCTCAAACTAAATTGAATGTTGTCAGTTTTGCACTGCATACGGATTTGCACAGTAAAAGCTGCAAAAAAAGTTGCAAGGATCAACCATCCGCTCAAGAAATGACTCGTACGTTAAAAGGAGGGAGAGGGGGGCGGGAAGGATTTTTAAGCTATTTAACCATTCGTAAATGATCCCTTTAATTTCTACATTAATGTTGCAAACATAAATCCAAAATCAAAATCAAACATCAACTTTGATCTTTAACTCACAATTCCGTGTAGCATATTCTTTGCCCTAACTCCCCAAATTTAACTTATTACTAACTAATATAAACCTTTTCAACATGTTAAGTACAAAATTAAGCTTTCCTACACTTAAACTATGTCTTGTACTAAATCCCAAATCCCTAATTTCCCTCGTTCCATAAAGCAAACAGAGGAATACTGTTATCATCTAAACCCCCATGATCCCTTCGATCATCATATTTTTTCTCACTACCATCTTGTATTGAGAAACAACCATTCATGAAGTAACCACCATTTGGACAACCCTTCACATTATTATTATTATTTTCCAACTCATTTGTTGCGGCAGCAGCAGTATCCCATACCGTGTTGGCCACATCATCAGGAGGTACGGTGCCGCCAGTAATGGAGGCTAAAAGCGGTGGTTGTGAAGAGGATGTGGATGAGGCACTACAGGCCTCAAGAAACTGGGTTGGTGGAATATTATTAGGCTGATTATCTTTTGGGGAACGTTTGGCAAGGTCGCTGGCGATAAGTGTGGAGCTTGAGCAAATCCTCTTCACATCATATCTACTTATATCGAAATTGGTCACTGCACTCGTTCCTCTAAACTTTATGGCTGCAATGTCATATGCTTCCGCAGCTTCTTCTTGTGTGCCTTTACCAAAATATATGATTAATATGTAATCATGAAATTAGCTGTTCTGAAGTAATGTCATGGTAGTTATGTTATTAATAGTTACGGGTCACCATATAGAATAGTTACCAATTTGTATAGTGACCCTATTGTTAAATGTGTTTTATATGTCAACTCGTTATGGTGTTATACCATATGATTATCCTATAACAGATAATAAGGTCAGACCGGTCGGATCTCGGGCAGGTCGGATTAAGTTACTCAACCCTAATCAGAAATAAGGAATCACCTAGAAAGAAGGTATAATTAATCTTTCATGAGCAATGTCTAAGCTTTCCATAAGTTCTTATTACATGCAAAATGATATATAATTGAACTTGATCATGATCGACATGACAATGAATGATAATAACAAAATGAAAGCCGAAACAAAAAACTAGCATCTAAGATCATGATCAACATGACAATGAATGATAATAACAAAATGAAAGCCGAAACAAAAAACTAGCATCTAAGAATGTCTTAAAGACATTATGATGCGAGATCATCCCTAGGTGGAATAATGCACTAAAAGGAGGAGATAAGACTTACTAAAAGTTCCGAGGTACAAATCCTTGTTCCCTGCAACCCTTCCAATTCTAGCTTGCCATCTACCATGTTGATGATGTCTGCACATTTCCGAGTTGAAGTAAAACAGGTTGGCAATGAAAAGGGACAACATTCAATTTTCTTTTCTTTTTAATAAAAGAAGTTATAAAAAGCATGTTAAATTAATTGCGTGTATTTAGATTTTTTTTTTTTTTTTTTTTTTCTGAAAATTGTTACCCTATTATTATTGACTTCTGATAATTGATCTAAAAAAGCAGCAAGTATGTATTAAATAATAATAGGGAAACTCCATTATTAAAGTTGCTTTTCTCTCTGCCATATACGGACTCTCATACCTTGTTACTCCTCTGTATACTGAGGCTCCCCTCGAAAACCCACTACTTTTCCTGTTTAAAGAAAAGAAAATTTTAATACGACTGAAATTCATTTCGAAAGAATTGATTAAGAACCCGAACACAGACAAATTTATTTATTTTTATAAAATACAGTTTTAAATAAATAAAAAATTATTTAATACTTTTTTATTTTTATTTTTATAAAATACAGTTTTAAGTATTCAAAATAATTTTAATTTATAAGCATATGCTAAATATATTTTTAATTATAAATCACTTTCATTTATAAATATATTTTCTTTTTTAAGCAATCCACAACGTTGTGGGCTCTAAGAAAGAAAATATACAGACAGCTACCTTCTATTTAATTAGTGGGTTAATTACAACATAAGTCAGAACTTGCTTGAATTAATTACCTTCTCAAGTTGGCAACAAATTCTTGTCTGGTCATGTTTTTCATATCTTCCATCTCTTTCTCGTATGTGCTCAACTGAGGGCATGAAAAAAGAGAACAAAATGGAGAACTTTTGAGCGGATTTAATAATTAAGTATTTGCAAAGTAATAAATAATTGTAATAAATAATAATTGATTGAACTCTTATCACAAAAAGAGCAAAATCTGAAGAAAACCTACCGGGAAATTCATATGAGTTGTTGGGCCCCAGTACTTCAGTGCAGCTAAATCATAAGCCCTAGCTGCTTTTTCTTCCTTGTCATAGCCGCCTGATCATGATCGATCACGATTAGAAAAAATGGATGTGGAATGATTTTTCTTTTCTTTTTTACGTAATTGGTTTTACTTTTCTTTTACACATGCAGGCACAACTTCCAAAGCATCTAAGAAGAAGATGTTTCACTAAAATAGATAATGATATTAGGAACTGCATGGGAGAGATTTATTCACTTACCTAGATAAACTGCGTCGGTCGAAATTTTTGAAGCAGCCAATTCAATTTTCCATAGAATATTTCGTGAAAAAGAAAAATAAAATATTAGTATATATATATATATATATATATATATATATATGTATAAAGGAATTTTTTTTTTTTTTTAATTATCTTACCTTGCCTGCCTTTTCTTGTTTGCCCCTCTTTTCTGCAGCTATTATCCCACAAATGAGCCTCATATCTTCCGGTCCATCTATGCCTAATTAATCAAAATACAGCCCCATACTTATAGTATACGCCCATCACTAAAATAATATCAATTGACCTTTTTTTGCACATAAATATTCACATCAAAAAAACTATATATTATTTAAAAAAAAAAAATACTATATATTATTTTTTTTTTAAAAATACTATTCTCTTACTTACAAAAAAAAAAATGATTTTCCCACTTGTTTTCTTTACGAAACCTTTTTTTTTTTTTTTGTTTAAAATTTAAGATTTAATCTAGGTATATCCTTAATTATTACGTATTGATTAGAGTTAATCTAATATGTACTAATTAGGATACACTTAATTTTTAATTATATCCAATTTTTAATGGTTTTTTTTTACTAATCAGGGATATACTCGTACGTATATAATACATACTAATTAGGGACATACTCATACGTACTAGTTAGAAATACCCTTAAACTAAACCAAAAAATAAAATCAAAATTAATTAATTAATGAAAAAAAAGAAAGGAAATTTTCATGGTGAGATTTTTTTTATTAATCATATTTTTTTTTTCTTTGAATATGAAATAGAACTTTTATGACCATTTATTAAAAGTTAAAACAACTAAGTAAAAATATTTTAGGGGTAGATACATTTTTTTTTTTTGTTGGGTCGAAAATAAGACTTCATTAGATACCTAAACCTAGTACATACTTTTACAAACCTTTTGGTTAATTAATTTCTAGTAACATCTCCAAAAAGCGAAGGAAAAACAACAAGAAAAAACACTTTGTTAAAAATCAGAAGCAAATAAAATAACCAACAATAATTAGTTACCTCGTAACACCACGGTACTGAGAAGTTCTTTGTCCAAAAGTATCAATTGATTTTCTAGCAACGGGTTCTGTAACATCAACCAAAGTCGACTTTGCCACTACCGCCGGCCGTTTGCGGCTATTTGTATTATGATCATAATTAGCAATTTGATTCTGATGATGATCATTTTGTGAGGAATTAGTAGTACTAGTTGGGCTCATACTAAGTGAAAGTGACTGAAGATTACAAGACCCATTTGGCTCGTTCGAAGATTTTGAATCAGAATTAAAAAATGGGTGTTGGGTATGGGACTGGCCGGAGCCGATCCAAGTGATCAGGGTTTGTGGTGGGTTTTCAAGATAATTATGATCCGTACCATTATTGTCACCGCCATGAGAGTTGAAGCTTGGAGGAACGTTGACATTGATTTGGTGATCTTGATGATGATGATCACGTTGATGTAGATCAGAGTTTGAGTAGCAATTAGTAGTGCCCAAGAAATCCTCAAGCTTTGGACTTTGATCCTCCTGATATGGGTTTGTAATATTATCTGTTGAACTTATTCCATGAGCTCCATTATTCTCATGATATGACCTCCAGTCTAATAACCAACAAAGATGAAAGAATTAGATCCCTAGTTTTTCGTTTTTTTCTTTTTTTTTTTAAGTGTGGATTAAAATGCATAGTAAACAAAAAATGGAATAAAAAAAATTTTGTTCGAACATGCAGATTAACGGAAATTTTTTTTTGAATTGTGAAAAAAAGAAAAGAAAAGCAAACTATGTATATAATAGTGATTATAAATAGTATTAATTTAAGAGGCTCTGATCATGAATTAGCACAATAATCATCGAAATTATATTGTTATATATCAATATTATTACGTTTCTTGATACTCTCGAGATTTTTTTCTAAAACAAACATGCAAATTATATTGTACGGGAGGAAAATAAAAAGACGTCTAAATTGATTTTGATAAGGAAATGGGTGCACACACACACATATTATATATTTACATAATATATATATATATATATATATATGTATCATGGTTTAACATGTGAAGATGATATATAAGCGGTCGTAAAATATTACTACCTTGAGGAATATTGGTGCCTGAAAATGGATCTGCAGAAACAGAAAGTGATCCATCAGACCGTAAAGGCATAACAGATAAGAGAGGATGGAAGCCTCCATGGTTGTCTTCTTCATGAGCTTCTTGCTCTTGATGGTTATGATGATCTCTTCCATTAAACCCTTCATGGATTCTCAGGTGTGGAGTTAAGGAGTACCCCAACCAATTACTCATTCTTATTAATTATCCGCTTTCAACTCGTGATCTCTCTCTCTCTCTCTCTCTCCTCTTTCTAGAACTTCGTTGGGTTTTCTTTGGTGTTGTTGCAGCACAAAGTTCAACGAAGAATTTTTTTATTTCTTTTTTACTTCATGAATTGGTTTTTGTTGTGTTCTTCAAAAGATAGTGAAACTGTGAAAAGATGATAGAGGGTTCTCCTGGTCATTTTATATATTCTTTTGTTTGTTTGATGGGTCTGCTGTCTGCGTTTTCGTCATGATAAAATTTCATTGGGGTTTGTGCCCTAAAAATTAAACTTTCGATTTCTTTTCTTCAGAATCTTACAGAGGCGGGCCATGACGTGACATTAACATATATTAGTCACGAACAACAAATAAAAAATGTTAAAATAAAAAATGTTAAAATAAAAAATATGGCACAGAGAGAGACTCTGAGCCAGATTTGAATGAGCTGCATGCCTCTGTTCTGATTTTGGGTCTACGATATCACATTTAACACCAGTCAGGCAATCGCGGCCCAATGAAAAACTTAACGATATTGTCATCCAAATTATCTTAATATTAAATATCGCATTCATATTAATTCATATTAGGTTAGGAAATAAGGTTAGGTGTTGTAATTTAGATTTATAAAATCGAGTTTCTTGCATAAATTATAAGTTTAATATAAATTATAATACATTTAATATGTTTAATAATTATATTAAATACTAAATTTTAAATTTAAATAATAAAGACTCATCATCAATTTTATTAAAAATAGATAAATTAATTATATATATTATCATTAAATAATTATTAAAATTTTAAATTTAATATAATTAAATATTTCAAAATATTTTACCCTAATTCATTTAAATTTAATTTTTTTAACCAACTTATTTTTTTTTAATTTTATATTTATTTTCATCTCACCGGTCTCCACCACATTTATTCGTTGTTGTTACCACCACTCTCCCCACCTTCACTATAGTTGAGCTTCACCACCAATATAAAATTAAATTTTAAAAATTATAATATTAATATTTAAGAGATAGATAGAGAAAAAGAGAAAAATAAAATAAAATTTTAATATTTATATGTTGGCCGTAATAATAAAATAAAATAAAATAAAATAAAAGTAATAATAATAAAATAATAATAATAATAATATTTTAATACTAATATCTTGAGTATTTAAGGGATAAAGAAAGAAAATAATTAATATTTTAAATATTTTTGTATAAGTGGTGGAGGTTGGCGGGAGCGGTGTGGAGGAGGAGGGTGGAAATATAGAATAAATATAAATAAATAAAATTAGTTACAAAAATTTAAAATTAAAAGAGGTCAAAATAAATAAAAAATTTATGTTGGGTTAAATTTAAAATTTTAATAGTGACTTAACGACAGTGTGATATGTATATAATTATTCCATCAATTTTTAATAGAATTAAAGGTTTATTATAATTTAAACATAAAATTGGGTGTTCATATTTGTATTAAGTTTTTGAGGTTTATCTACTACAAAAAAGTGAAGCAATGGTGACGAATTATACGTGTCACAATTGCTTGACCCGTCATTTTACAAGATGTTTATCACAATTGACATAATTATTTTCGTTATTTTTTAGTGATATAAAATACCGCCACTTATTTGGTATTGTGAAGAGGACCAACATTAACCCAATGCATCTATCTTTAGCATTAGACTTTGAGATATTCAATGCTTATCCTTGGGGTGAAGTAGTGTACGAGAAAACCATAACATACATCATGAAAAATAACTTTAAAAAGAAAGCTGCGCAGGCCTGAGAAAAAAAAGAAAAAAAAAAAGAGAAGAAAAAAAAGAGATAAGAAACTTACTCTATATTCAATTTCCCATATGCGCTTTAGGTAATAATTACTCTCATCTATACAAGTTCTCATAATTTTTGAATTCAGTATTTGTTGACATTGCTGTTGTGTTTATATTACTACATAGGCACATGGGATTTTGAGGAAATTCTACAACTTAGAGGTACATGGGAAGCGTTTGAAGGGTACAGGTCTCATATCCTCATCTGGCAAACAAAAGGGTTTGAAGCAAGTAGCAAAATTCCAAAGTTCCATGATGTTGTCGATACGCTAAATAATCTAAAGGTGAGTTTTATTGCGATCAGAAAACACTTTACTGCATACTAATATGAATTAAATACAAACACCGATATAACATCAAGCTTTTTATGCAGATTGTAATGCATGGAATCCTACTCTCTAAAAATAAACGAAGAGGAAGATCTTATCATAGATCAGGTCATGGGTATGCTGCATTAGTTCGGTAACATGAAGCAAACATTTTAGAGGACAAAGAGGTTGAGGTTGAGGAGAAGGATGAGTTTGAAGAGAGTGATAAAAAGGCTTAGAAGAGGTTAAGAGGGTTGGAAAAGGAGCTCTTGCATGAAGTGAAAAAAGACATCGACCTCTAGTAAAGAGAAGAGGCAGCGAGAGTTCTCGTAAGAGTCAGTTGGTGGACTTCATGTGTAGGATGGATGAGAAGATGTCGAGGCTAGAGGACAAGTTTGAGGAATTTAGTGAGAAATTGGATCATATGTCTTGGCATAGGAGTGTATGCCCAACAGCTTCACACCAAGCCTATGATCTTGAAGACGATCCCCCTGGCGATAAATACGATGGTTCAACGGACGCGGATATAGCTAATATAGTGTTTGATATTATAGGAATTGAAGCATTACATGGTATGCAGTATATTCATAACCACCTAATTATGTCAATATTTATTTTATATATTTCATTTTTCTTTTTTGGCTTATGTGTTTTTTTATTTTATTTTTATATTACAGGTGCTGATAAACCCGTCGATTTACTTGGTAAGAATTATATTCATTTTCATTTATCCATTCATAGGTTATTTATTTTTTGCATATTTTATTTGGTTATTTATTTCTCTCTTATTTTATCTTCTAGTTAGCCATGATTCCACCAGCAATGATGTAAACATGGTTGATGCATAACATGAGGTAGATAATGTTGAAGGAGTTGACATTGTGCATAGTAGAAGTTTATATACAATTCAATTTTTTTACTTTGTATATTTCATATTTGTTTTGTGTTGTAAGTGTATATCAAAGAGACCCTATAGGCTTTTGTTCCAGCTTCATTCCAAATTGGCTTCGGTGATTATTATTCAGTTTGGGTATTCAGTTTGGTTTCTTTTTTTTTTTTTCAAATTGTAATTTAACCTAGAAACTATTTCCTCATCTTGCTCAACCTGAGTATTTTACTTCTTAGCTTCACATTTTATTAGTCCTAGCGATCTTCTTAGCATGCACCATATTCAGAACTTAGGAAGAAGGTCAACAGTTTACTTACTCTTAACAGCTTATTACGCTTGACCCTTAGTTGAAATCTAACTTCTTGTTTGACCTCTTTCTAGATGAGCATAGGAAATCAGAAGTAGTCATGTTTTCTGTTGAAGAAGATGATTGACAATGAGGATTCTTTTTAACCAGACCAGATCTAAAATAATTATTCATCTTAGCTTTGAACATGGCATTCTTATCTTGCCCGGCTACTGATCCAATGCAGGAGGTGGACTTAATCATCATCCTACAATGACATCTCCTGCTTGTTGCTTTCGTTGATTCATACTTTAATTGATTAATTGTTTTTTTTTTCTCTTAGTCCTACCCAAGAGGTGAATTGTTATTTTATTTTTTTCTTACCTATTATGCTGTACAGTTTGTGCAGAGTACTCACCTGCTTAGTGAGGCAGTGTTGATACTATTACTACCCTTTTTTATATGCATATAAGTATATTTTTTAACACTTTTTATAGATTTTTACTGTATATATATATATGTAAGTATATACATTTTACTTTTTCCAGAGGACGGTACTATTTCTATAAGTTATTTATCTATCAACTATTGGCTATTCACATTTGAGGGGGTTTACCGGTTACTATAGCGTATGGTAAATACAAGATATAATTGAATTATCTCTATAAGTTAAGAAGGTAGAAGTCAGATACTTACTTTGTCTTAGCTGGTTGGTCACGTTTGTGCCTTGATTATAATCTAACTTACCCACTCGAATTCTTTATGAATGAGAGCAGAGAACTAGAGGAGATGAAGCTTATTTTGTTGTTGTAAAAGATGACTATCTACGATGAATGATCTCTTACATGAACGAATTCAAAATGGTTATTAACCATGATATATTTAGCTTTGAAAGGTAGCACTCCTATTTGACAGAATGTTTATCCAAAGTAAGAGGTGTCCCTGACAAGATATTTGATCATTGAATGAATATCAAATCCTTGTTTAATATTTTACTTCCCTCTTGCTCTGATCTCCCCTACGCCTAGGACGTTGTCTGGGCCAAGAGCCATAGTTAGTTGCTGTTTCCGTTTGCTTGTTTTTTTTCTTGTTGTTGATACCGGCAAGACCCAGCCAGATGATGTCTGCTGGTTGGTAGTGAGAGGACTCTTAGTACCTGCATACCCAAAAGGGGGCGCTGATTAAAAAACAATCATTTTCTTTTCTTTCTTGCTCTCCCTTAGCAGCGGGGAAATTTTTTTTTTTTTTTTAACTTTTAAATCCTTACTTATATACTTCAGTCTTAATTATTTAATTATTATTATGTTGTTTATTTCTTTGGTTACCTGTTTAGTTAGTTTCAATATATATAAGTATATATTTGCTTTCATATGGAAGTTTAAATATTTAATGATACTATGAAACTTCATAATGTATTGTCTAGAATTCATTTGTCTACTAATTATAGGTTGTCCGAAATTCAAGGGGTTACATTCTCCCCTCCTTGTAAAAATTTCATCCTCGAAATTTCTTAATGTTGATGTTTGATCTAGATGCTTCGTAAATGGTTTGCGATTACTTATAATCTCCTCCATAGTATTATTAATCATATCTTATACTGGAACCCCACTTCCAATGTTTTCACTATATTGTAAGGAACATTATCTCCGTACTATTAGATTTTCACTCTTGGAATTCAGGTTACACATGTTACCATCGTCAAATGCTCTACTCCGAGACTTCTTACATGGTACCCTTACCACCACCGAGTCTAGCTTCGACCAATTTTAGATATCATCAATTATTTACTCTTGGCTTTGATCTATAGGAATGAGCTCATGTTTAATTAGGGAACAGTTAATAAGACCTCTAATTGTCTGCTACAGGTTCAATCAAATTGAACATTAAATTCTAAGATAATGGCTTAAACCCTCTCTATTTCTTATTTTTGTTTTCTAGATTGCCTCTAATGGCAACGAAAACAACAAATTCACACATTTTACATGTCATGGCAATGGCATAACCAGACATATAATACTCAGTAATACATCATATGTTACATGTTAGAGTGTATAATGTTCACATATATCCTAGTATTATTATTATGTTCCTAGGGAATTCAAATAATTCTCAATACTTTTTCTTCATCTAATCCTCTCTTTTCATGTAGCTTCTTCCATTTTATGGCTTCGCCATAGGACCTTAACTAGTGGTATAATCTTATTCCTGAATATCCTCTCCTTGGGGTCTAGGATTTGCACTAGCCTTTCTTCATAGGATAAATCTTCTTGGGATCTTAACAGGTTCATATTCTAATATATGGGAGGGATCAGATACGCATTTCTTTATTATAGAGACATGGAACAAGTTGTGTATTGAGGACATCTCTAGTGGCAAAGCAAACTTATAAACAACTTGCTAATACGTTCCAATATTTCGAATGGTCCTATGTATCGTGGGTTAAACTTTCCCTTCTTGCCAAAATGCATTAGACTTTTCAAATGTGAGACTTTCAGAAACACAGTCTCTAATTTGAAACTCCAATGGTCTATGCCCCTTTTATTTATTTATTATTTTTGTATAGCTCTTCTATCGGCTAAGAGTGGTTTCTATTCACTATTTTATCTTCTTGACTACTTCAGTGGTAGATTCCATGAAGTCAGAGTTCATTAGCCTCCCTTCTCTGGTTTCATACAAGTTAATGAGAGATTTACTCTTTCTCATATATAAAGCTTCATACGGTGTCATTCCAATAGATGCTTGGAAACTATTATTATAAGAGAATTCTATTGAGGCATATACTTATTTCAAGCTCCTTTGAAATCTAAGGACCTGCCCGAAGCATATCTTCCAATATTTGGATAGTCCTCTCTGATTAACCATCCGTTTGGGTGTGAAAAGTCATGCTAAGCTTAAGCTTCGTTCCCATTACTTGTTGTATGTCTCTTCAAAAAGTAGAAGTAAATCTACTATCACAGTCAGAAATTACCGACAGAGGCACTCCATGTAATCAAATAATTTCATTTACATACAACTTTACTAATTGCTTCAGTGAATGCGTGCTTTGTATTGGTAAGAAGTACGCTGATTGGTTAGTTTGTCAACAATTACCCAAATTGTGTCGTATCTCTTAGTTATTTTAGGTAGTTCTACAAAAAATTCCATAGTGATTTGCTCACATTACCACTATGGAATTTCAATTGTTTGTAGCTCCCTTGCTGGACATTGATGCTCAACCTTAACTCGCTGATACGTCATGTATTTTTCTACAAATTCAGTAACGTCCTTATTCATTCTTATGCATCACAAGTGCTCCTTCAAGTCCTTGTACATCTTAGTTACTCCTGGATGTACATACAAAATACGAGGTTTTATGTGCTTCAGAACAAATTTGATGTAATATTTCATCGTCATTTGGGATGCATATTCTCCCTTTATAATTAAGGATCCCATGAGGAGAGAGATTAAACTCTTAATTTCTCTCTTCTTTAACTCCCTATTGAATTCTTCATAAGCTTAGATCAACTTCTTGAGAATCCTTCATCCTATCGAAAATGGTAGGTGTAGTGTTAATGCCGACATTTTTCATATAACTGTCTCCAAACTCAACCTGGATTTCATTCTACAGTCGTCGAGGCAAGTATTAATTACCATCAGTGTTGCTAGAATATTCTAACTTAATACATCAGCAACTTTGTTCGCCTTTTCTGGGTGATAGAGAATCTCATAATCATAATGTTTTACCAATTCCAGCCATCTCTTTTGTCCCATATTGAGTTATTTCTAGGTAAAGATGTACTTAAGACTCATGTGACCCGTGAATATCTTATAGTAGACCCTATAGGGATAGTGTTTTCATATTTTATATATAGCAAACACAACCGATGCTTGTTCCAAGTCATGAGTTGGGTCGTTCCTCTCATGATCTTTATGTTGTCTCAATCCATAAGATACCACTTTTCCATCTAGCATCATAGCTACCTCAAGGTAACCTTTGATGCATTGTTATTGATCGTAAACTCTGCTTTCTAGGTAGGTATGATAAGAATAAGTGCGCTAGTCAATCCATTCTTTATTTCTTGGTAGCTCTGTTCACACTTTTCTGTCCACTCATACTTCCTTTCCTTCTTAGTAAGAGATGTGAGTGGTGTAGCGAGGCTAGAAAATCCTTCTACGAATCTTTTATTGTAACTCGCTAATCCAAGAAACTTTAAATCTTTGTAACCATGGTAGCAGTTGGCCATTTTTCCTTACGGCTACAATCTTTGCAGGGTCCACTAATATTCCTCCCTTAGACACTACATGTCCGAGGAATTTCACTTTGTCTAGCCAAAGATGGCATTTTGAAAACTTCTCTTAGAGTTTTTGCTCTTTGAATATTTGTAATATGGCTCCGAAATGGTGTCCATGCTCCTCTTTAAATTTGGAATACACGAGTATATCGTCAATAAATACTATTATGGATTTATCGAGAAAATCTTTGAATACTCGATTCATTAAATCCATAAATGATGTAGAGGCATTTGTCAATCCAAACGACATTACTAAGGACTCATAATGTCCGTAACGAGTCGTAAAAGCGATCTTTGGGACATCTTCTTTCTTAACTTTTACCTGGTGATATCCCGATCACAAATTGATCTTCGAGAAATTTTTCGCCCCTTTCAGTTAATCGAACAAATTATCAAATCCTTCGTAATGGGTATTTGTTCTTCAACGTCACTTTATTAAGTTCCTAATAGTCGACACAAATCCTCATCGACCTATCTTTCTTGTTTACAAACAAAATCGGTGCTTCCTAAAGGGAATGGCTTGTAGCTGAGTATGTAACTCTTTGAGTTATGCTGGTGCTATCCGATAAGGTGCCTTAGATATGGGCGATGTCCTTGGTACCAGTTCAATCTTAAAGGTCATAACTCGGTCTGGCAGTTGACATGGTAATTCCTTTGGGAATACTTCGATAAAATTCTTTACCATTCGTATATCTTTTATGTATTGCCTCAATCACTAACCTATTCCTTTGTTTGAGGTTAATGAACTCCGTCTATTGAGCTGCCATAACATTCCTATTATAATACTTCTTATTAATTCAAAAGTAAAGTCTTCCCATATCATTTCTATCGTATTATGTCGCATTTTAACTTCTGTCTCTTAGTAAGGTCCATGAAATTAAAAACAGTTTGAATTAAGAGTACAACCACTCCTCAGCTAATAATGGGTCATTGAACCCTTAAACTTCGCAGGTTTTATAGAGTGGAAACGCTCATAGAATGGCTCTTGTCGAATCTCCTACATCCCTTGATTACCCGAGCATGTCCTCGAGGTGGTACATCTTCTTGTAGTGCCTCTGACTCTAGTCCTCTCACCGGAATGCCTCCTTCACTAGTTTGTCGTTATTCCATTTGTCTCCTGAAATTCTGGATTTCAGGGTCTTGCATTTCTAAACTTTGTTGCAAGTTAGAAATTAACGTTGCTAATTCATGTTATTTCCTCTGTACCTTGGGTACTAGGTTAGCTCGAGTAGCTCTAGTTTTTAGGTTCTCATTTCTTATTCTACTGCTATGACCCTAAAGATGATTCCATCGGTACTACTATAATCTATGGTCCTCTATGACCAATAATATCTGAGATTAGATACTCTGCTCAATCCGTCCTGACCTAATCACATCTAGGATCAGCGACCTATCTTAGTCAAAAGCACAACACTTCTCTTCTAATCATCTTGTAACTCATGATTCTAACGTTTAGAAAGAGGTATTTGTATCCACTCTCCAAGTATTATCTCATCTAAGAACATATAATCATGATCCAAGTATTATCTCGTCTGATAGCGTAAAACCATGAAATGCACTTATGAAGTGCAATAAATCGCACCTAAGAAACTCAATGCCTTCAAAAATCAAATTATTGCAATCAATAACTAATGGTATTTACTTATAAACTTGTTGCACTGATAGGAGGTGGGGTAGTAGGACTTAGCTTTGATACCAACCACCACGACCACGACCCGCGTTGTCCGGACCTTTACATTTCTATACTTTTCTTCGTAAAATCAAAATATTTTTTTTCTTTTTTTTTCCTAATGATTTAATTGTAAATAATCTCTTAAAACATTTATACGAAGGTTTCCAAATTATAGGCCAAGTCTTTGCTATATACCAAAATGTTTATAATTATACTTTTTATAGTGTTGAAGCTAAAGCTTACAACATCACTATAGTCCTAGTACCACTACCTACTCCGCAATCACCGCACTTCCTCACCAAGTTTGTGAGGGTAACTTAATTAATTGCTTACCTTTAGTGCCTACAACATGGAACATAAGACGTGAGCTTTCGCTCAGCAAGCACAAATATAACTCACAAAACAGTTGTGAATGCATATGATGTATGAAACATATAATATATGACAATCTTAGGCTTATAGTCTTTGTAAAGATTATTACATGCTTCTATCTTAATTGTTCTAACATTTTCTTACATATTCTTTTGATTGGGCCCTCTGTACATACTAGTTGAGCGCTCGACCAATGGAAAGTCGGGGAGCGACCCGATTTGAACTTAACCATGGTTATTTCATGCCTTTACATGCATTAACATTCTTATGATAATCCCCTCTTCTTTGTGCCTCAACCTTTCCTTCGAGGGTCAATATGACACACTTAATTCATCTCTTTTTTTTCTATCTTCATATGCCTTTTAATTTCTTAAGATGAAATATGAGGTGAACTTTGCTTGATGCTTATGAGTACATATGTTGTTTCAAGATTTTTTTATAACAACAACTATAACAAATATAACACTCATAATAATCAATTATTTCATGACTATAAATCAATAATAACTCGAGCAACCATGCAATCATTAGAAACAACTCATCACATTTCAAAACAATTTCTATATTATAGATAAGGTTTATACATATTATTTCTTATTGTTTCTTTGCATAGCTTATCATGATCCCCTCTTCATTTGGCTTTTACTCGCCCTTCCTTCGAGGGTGCGTATAATACTTAACTTTCATTATCCCTCTCTTCAGGACATTTGCTTCCTTCGAGAGGTTTCATTTCTTATTTTACCTTTCATTCCACTTATTCCCCTCAATTTCCTAATATGGATATGAGGCAAATGTACAAAATTCATGTACGAACATATGCTATTGTGAAATTCAGGAATCAATAATCCATAGCTAATTTAACATTCATAGCAGTAACTCAATTCATGATGACTGTAAAAGCAATATTATCATACCAGTCAATCAATTCAACCACTCATTAAATTTTGGAAAACATATTCCATATTGTAGGTGAGAGTTGTAATTACCTGGATTTCATGCTTTCCCTTAAGGATTGGGTACTTTACAAACACTGGGTCCATTGTTTGCCTATACAATCAAGAATTTAACTTAGCTTATTAATAGCTTAACTTTCCATAAGCTTTTCAATTTAGTTAACTTATCTCACTATATATTTCTCATTTATTTTTAAGAATCTAGCTCCAACACCTTTATTATTAAAACTTTATTGATTAAATGAGTAACCCTTGTTCCCACTCATTTATGCCTCCCTTACTCATGTTTAAATCATTTAGCACATCTTTTACTTCATTCATTCATTTGTCTTACGACTGTCCATTATAGCAAACGTCATACTGTTGACCCATCGACTCGTCGATCCATTGACCTATCAACCCATCGAGTACGTCAAGTCATCGAGTACTTTGTGTATTAGAGGCATCGAGTACCTCAACTAGTTGACCCTTCTAATACATCGAGCCTTTGTATATTGAGGACATCGACTACGTCAATCCCATCGACCTATTCTCTTATTAAAGGTGTTAACCCTGTTGACCCCTTCTCATATTGAAGGTGTCAACCCGTCGACTTCGTCGATCCCTTCATGTTAACTTCTAAATGTTCATAACTCCTTGTTCTAGTGTCTTAACATTTCAAGTCTTATATCAATCTGAAGGTTATGACATCTTATTTTATTTTGTAAAGTTCCAAAATTTATTATGAACATTATCATGACAAAAAGTGTATGAGAGTACCTACACATGTTTATTCTAACTTCAGTTCTTACATACTTCGAGCTTCCTTTAGATTACAACTTAAACACATAAACCATTAACCAATCATATTCAACCTGAATATTATAGTTATTAGCTTAATATTTTCATTAACCCCTACCGATATGAAATTTCCTATCCAGTTACAATAGTGTATGGTAAATATAGGATATAATTGAATTATCTCCATAACTCAAGAAGGTAGAAGTTCGGTACTTACTTAGTCTTAATTGGCTGGTCACGCTGATGGCTTGATTATAATCTAACATACTCACTCGACTTCTTTATAAAGGAGAGCATGGAACTAGAGGAGAGGAAGCTTATTTTGTTGTTTTAAAAGTGACTATCTATAGTGAAAGATCTTTCACACGATTGGATTTAAAAGGGTTATTAATCATGATGTATTTAGCTTTGAAAGGTGGCACTCCAATTTGATCAGATGTTCATCTAACGCATAAGGTGCCCCTTACAAGGTATGTGATCATTTAATGAATGTCAAATCTTGTTTGATATTTTACTAAACCTACATACGTGTGTATATATATATAACTTTTAAATCCTTACTTATACACTTTGAGTTTTGATTATTTAATTATTATTATTTTGTTTATTTCTGTACTTACCTGTTTAGTTAGTTTCAATATACATAAGAATATATTTACTTTCACATGGAAGTTTAGATATTTAATGATACTATGAAACTTCATAATTTCTTATCTAGAATTCATTTGCTTACTAACTATAGGTTGTCCAAAATTCAGGGGGTTACAGTTAAGCCTGGAAATAAAGCCTATAGATAGAGTAAGATCAGAGTATCTAGATATGCATGGTCAACATGTGTCCTAATATGAAAATGATTGATGCTCATAGCTTAGTGGCATTTAAAAGAATGGTTCAAAAATTGTAAACCTAGTCAGAAAGAACATCTTTATAGGTGATCGATTACATCCGATATAGTATTGAAAACATGGTGAGTGCATTCACATGTGGTCCTACATTAATTGGAGTACACATCATACATGGTTGGACCATGTAGCATCAGTCATCTAACATTGGTTATTGGCCTTAAAATCAGTCATCGATCATCCGTCATCCACATCAAGGTCACGATTTTCATTGAATTAAATAGTTAATATCATATCAATGACGTTTAGGGTAATTATGATTACCGTAGATTGTAGATAAAATATACTTAGATCATACTAATCCAATAATGATAATTAGCCTAGATGATAAAGAAAAAACACTTAGATATCATACTAATTCAATAATGATGATTAGCTTAGATGATAAAGAAAACACACTTAGTTATCACTTTAATCCAAAAGTTTAAGATCACAAGATAAGATTCGAAGACTCTATAATAATAAAAATCACAAGCATGTATATATTGTTCACATAATAGACCCTACAATAATAGAGAACATGGTTTAAATTCAAATAAAGACAACAAAATTTCAAAAGTTGGTCAAACAATATTTATGATCGATTTGAGATATTTTTCTATTTTGTCTTATTAGGTCATCAAATCAGCAATAATCAAGCATAAACGGTAATTATTTGTCTGAAATAGTTTGTACTAAATCAATGATGATTACAATCTAAGGCAATGATGAAATAAAACATATTTTCATATGAAGGTCATGGTTTTTATTAAAATAGAATAGTTCATATCATATCAATGATGGTTACAATAATTAAGATTACCTTAGATTGTAGAGAAAAATACACTTAGATATCATACTAATCGAATTGGATTACACATATTAAAGGATATGAAAATAATTAGAGTACACATCATATAGAATAAGAAAATAATTGGAGTACACATTCTATACGGTTGAACCATCTAACATTGGATGTAATCGGTTATTCCAGATAAGTCGATGTGGTAAGATAAGATTAGATATGAAGAATCTACATTTGGTAGGAAAGTTACATCATGCATGGGTTGACACATGTAAAGCCTGTAGAGACTATGAAGCCTATGAATAGAGTAAGATCGAAGTATGTGTATATGCATATTCAACACGTGTCCTGATATGAAAATAATTTATGCTCACAACTTAGTAGCATTTAAGAGGATGGTCCGAAATTTTCATTCTGACCAAGTTATTAGGTGATCGATTAAAGCCGATATTATTTTTGAAAATATCAGTCTATCTTTAATTAATTTACTTCGTTGGCTAAAAGTATTTTCTGTAAATTATTTCACTAATTGACGAGCTGAAATAAGCCAATGTTTATGAAGATCACGATTTACATCAGGTTTTTTTTTAGGGGGATGATCTCCAACCACGTATTCAACTTGGGATTAGGGGCTGACCTCTAGAAATTGGAGATGTCCAAAATTTAGAGATCTAAAAAATCTCCAATTGATGATTGTTAGATTTTATAAAGATTTGATCTAACAGTCGAAACTTAATAAAGCCACAATCATTAGATCATTAATGATAAAATCTAATGGTTAGCATTTGGAGACTTTTGGGATATTTAATTTTTAGAGATCATCCACTCTGATCCCGAATTGAATGCATTGTTGGTGCATTAATGAATGGCTACATATCCATTCATGTTGACAGGTATCCTCTATCAACTATCGGTAATGACCAATTACAAGTCGGATGAACATTGAAAGACTTAATAGACGTATGAAAGATTATAGCTACTCGATTATTTATGTTTGACCAATTAAGTTATTTGGCTCTAATTAATCAAAATGTTTGCCCATATTTTTATTACAGGTCATTAAATTTAGAAACTGAAACATTTCATCTTCTTTGATAGATGCAGTTAATCCCTTGGAACATTTACTTACAACTGATTTAGGCCGATTTCCATTTTGTCTTATTCAATCTTGAATGATATAATTCCTACACTAAATATAAGTGTATGAATTGAATATAGTGGATCATAAATAATCTTATCAGTTTTCTGAGGATGACATTAATCCCCTAGAACATTTATTTATAATCAATTTGGGCCGATTTCCATTCCGTCCTACTTGGTCTTGAATAATACAATTCCCACATCGAATATGACTGACTATATGAACTGAATATAGCCGATCATAAATCATCTTATTGGTTTTCTAATGATGCCATTACCCTTGAAAAATTTAATTACAACCGATTTGGGCCGATTTTCATTCCATCTTGTTCGGTCTTAAATGATGTAATTCCCATCTCTCTTAAGTAAAGGTGTTTAAATTACATCAACAATGATTACAAATCTCCAAGACATATGATTACAAAGTTGTAGGACACAATTATAAATTTATAAGATAAATGATTACCATAAATGAGAAATAAAAATACAATAATAGAACACATTGATGTTATTTGATAGAAGATTTCATCATGAAAACCTCTAAGAGTTGCAATTTCTTTAGTCGACTAGAATAAAACGATGGTTCTACATATGTGACCCATCCTTCCCCAATGAGAATGATGCAGGACAGCTATGCAGGGTAGACTGGTGAGACTTATGCTCGACTCAACGCTACTAGATATTAGAGCATGTGTAAATCGTCTCTAGATCTGATAATTTCATGATATCTAAGTGTCGTGAATAATAATTCCATGATATCTAAGGGAAAATCTCTAATCTCGATTCCCCACTATCACGTTTTTAGTTGTGGTACCCCCTACATCATGTCTGGAGATGTGCATAATAATTGCACGACTATATGGAATGCAATCTGAAGGGGGAGTTGATAAAAATATCAAACGCTAAATTTAGAATGATAAAATTTGTGGACATAGTTCATGCTTTTATAGCTTCAAAGGGGTGAGCTATCATGTGTAGGACAACCATGCAATCATTAGAAACAACTCATCACATTTCAAAATAATTTTCATATTGTAGATAAGGTTTATACATATTGTTTCTTATTGTTTCTTTGCATAACTTATCATAATCCCCTCTTCATTGGGCTTTAACTCACCCTTCCTTCGAGGGTGAGTATAATATATTAGGATAAAGTAGTTACCTCAATGTCTTTTTCTTGAGCAGTAAAGCGAGTATTCTCAATGGAAACTTATCAATTCATCAATTTAATCCTCAAAGTGTAATTCAATTAATTATTATTTTAGCCAAGATGATGAACACTTATAACAATGTTGTCAATTCAATTTGATTAGGTTCACTCAATTCAAATCAAGGTTTAGGAATCATGATCAAAATCAAAATCAATCACGGAATAACAAGTCTTGTTTACTTGGAAAAATGACCAAAACTTCGTTTAGTGGTACTTGAAAAAGAGAAATCCAGTTATTCTAGTACATACTGATGTGTGTGGCCCAATGACTACAAATGAGAGATGTGGTTATTCTTACTTCATTACTTTTACCTTTAATCTCTCTAATTATAGACATGTGTATCTTATGAAATACAATCCGAATATTTTGAGAAATTCAAGGTGTATAATAATGAAGTAGAGAATGTGATTACCTAAAAAATAATGAGATTCTCTCTTGATGGACTCCTCCTAGAATTCTATAATTGAATTGGTGTTTCGAAGGAGAAATCAAACTCTATTAGATATTGTTTGATCACTGTTGAGTCTAATGGAGCTACCACTAACGTTCTGGTGTTAAGCCCTTGAAAGCACCATGCATGCTCTAAACAAAAATCTATCTAAGTTTGTTCCTTCTACACCATATTACATACGGAAAAGAAGAAAAATATCTATCAATCATACTAAGATATGAGGATGTTATGCTTATGTAAAGAAGCAAGAATCAGACAAATTGAATGTAAAATTTGAGAAATGCACCTTTGTAGGATATCCTAAGGAAACATGAGGATATTATTTCTAACATACTCTAGAACAAAAGGTGTTCGTTGCTAGAACTGTTGTCTTCTTCGAAAATGACTTTCTTTTCAAAACAAGTAGTGGGAGTAAGATATAAGTTGAAGAAATTCAAGAACTATGAGATGACACTTAGATATAGAATCTTGTAAGAACCGAACCTATAGTTGAGGAGCCTTTGAAAGAAGGAATTGTGACTTCTCAAAGTACATGCTCGGTTTGTAGATCTAGAAGAAAGACCAATAAATTTAAAGATACACATATCTAGTAGATAATCCCAAAGAAGATTCGATCATAAAAGATGATCCTACAAACTATATTGTGGCTATAAATAGTCATGATTTGTAGAAATGGCTTGGGGCTATGAAAGCCGAACTTGATTCCATGTACATCAACCAAGTATGATCCTTAGTACATGCACCTGAAGGGATAGTCCCTATAGGATGCAAATGGGTCTTTAAAAGAAAGACTGGGTGAATGAATAAGTCAAACTCTTAAAGCTAGACTTGTGGCCAAAAGCTATAGAGAGAGAATGTAATAGACTATAAAGAAACTTTCTCTACAGTACCAATGATCAAATCCATTAAGATACTACTTGCAATGGTTGCCTAATATTATTATGAAATCTAGTAGATGGATATGAAAACCACATTTCTGAATGGTAACCTCGAGGAAAAGTTGAATATGATAAAGTTGGAAGGTTTCTTCACAGACAAAGACATGAAGAGGTTGTGTAAGTTGCAAATATCAATCTACAGATTCTAGTAAGTATCTCAGAGCTAGAATATTCATTCTGATAAGACAATCAAATCACTTCATATATTTATCATTAATAAAGGCATTTATTATTATTATTCCTCTTATTGTTTAGTGCAATTATTAGGTTTTGTTTTTTCCTTTAAAAATCATTGTCCTAATTGGACCATTAGAAATCTTTGGCATACCATTTAGTTTTGGCTCATTTCTTTATGTATAACTATTAATCATGTGTATAGGTAATGTAACAATGCTGCAGATGCGCTTGCTAATTTTCACATTCCATTGCTGTTAGCTTTTTTGGTGAGGACCTTCTCCCTTATCCTGTTAGACTTTGCTTAGTGGATGATCAGAGAAGGGTTCCTCATATTAGTACATAATTCCTTTGTCTTAATCTATGATATCCTCTTTTAATTTTTTTTTAAAAAGTATTTTTTATTTATCATATTTATTATAATATTGGAAAATAATGTAATATGTACTAAATATACATATCATGATAAAGTATTAGAACTATAGGTTATGCTCTTAAACCATGTTAGTGACCATGTTAGTTGAGATTCAAGATGCTTAAAGTCTAAGGATCTTAATAGTTCGTAGTCAAAGGTGTATCAAGATATGACATGGATAATTCGTTAATACTATTACAAGTGTTATCTTCTTAATAGTTAACAATGGTTGATCTCATAATAATTGATATTAGAGAATATCATGATAAATATATAGGTGCTTAGTGGGAGACTAAGTTCATTGAACATAACTATTAAATAATCTCAATGGTAATTATACTAATCTATTAATATGATTCATATAGTGACTATATGTGTTAGTGATCATCAGACCTAATATCACCATGGAATCATATACTTAGGGTTCTATACTTTAACATTATGCTAACGCATTATATAATAAAATGATAAACGATCAAGTATAGAATGTTAAATATGAAGGTTGTGAGTTGTCTTTTTTGTCTAGATATCAACTTAAGTAATTATTAATTTATTTAATATATTGATACAAACTGAATTAATTATTATGTTCAAAATAATGTTGTATGGTATAATGTTTTTGTATCATACATGATAAACTCTCGGGGCTTAGGTTATGCACTTGAAACAATGACAATGATCACACTAGATGGGATTCAAGTAGCTTAACGTCTAAGATCTAAATAGTTCATAGTCATAGAATCTCCATAAAGGGATATTGATAATCCAATAAGACTATTACATGGGTTATCCTCTTAAGTAGCATGATTAAGTAGTAGGATGGTGATCCTCATGACTATTGATATATGAAAAGAATATCATGATAAACATATAAGTGGTTAGTAGAGATTCATCGAACGTGATCACTAGGATAATTCTCAATTGTAATAATATTGATGGTTAATGAGATTTATCCAATGACTACTATACTTGTGATTCTTAGACCTAAGATCACTATAATTCTTACATGTAAGATATAGTCAATTTATTATGGTTGCTTGTGATTCTACCGGTGTGATGTAGAATCTAATAAGTCACACACATAAGAATAATAATAAATCGATTGAATGACTCATAGAGAAATCAGACCTATTCTACTTCATGAGATTTAAAGAGTTAAATCGTTAGTGAGTTTAATTTATTAAATCATTATCACACTACACTCATAGCACAACCAAGTGTGATATTGATTTAATCTGAAATTAAATAATTAATCAAGAAATATTTAATTAACTAATTAAATTTATTCAACAATGAATTAATTAAATTAGGTCAACAAAATATTTCTAAGGTTGAAAGGAAATCCGGTTGGTTACTAAAGAATTAATGAGCTAAACTAAACTAGTGGGAGTAAGCCTAAGTTGTTTGTTACTTTTACTAGGTAAAAAAAATGACAATTTGGAATATGTTTTGACATAAAACTGGGACCATAAAAAATAAAAATTAATTCATACTTGGTTTTATGTCTCGAGTTCATTAAATGAATCGGACTTTTAGACCCATGAGAGAGGATCCAATACCCACATGCCTATATAAGTAAGAGTTTCACTCTTTCCTATACTAACTTAGCTACCCCACTCATTGAAAGGTGAGAGATAAAATTTTTCTCTCATCTTTTAAATACTTGTCCCTCCAAGTCAAATCCTTTTCCTCATGGTGGCAATGAACGGCACCGTATGCAAGAAGTTGGTTTCATTCAGTTCTCTAAGCTCCGAGTTGGTATAATTTTCTTCTCATCTCCTCATTTTTCTATGTTCTCTTGATAGATGAGTCTGGATTTTCTGATGAGAAAGAGTTTCTTGTATAACCTGGATCTTAGATGTTTGAGTTGATTTGACTAACTCAGATTCCTCAAACCTAAACAAAGCATGTCCAAAGTGTAATCGTGTGGCTCAAGTGGAGTTATGGGCTTTAAAGTCTTTATGGGCTTTATTTTTTTCCTATAAAAGGATGTGTAGGGAGCCTAGAGGGATATACAAAAAGAAAAAGAAGAAAACAGTAAGATAAGGAGAAAGAGAGGTTATAAGGAAACTAGAGTAGGTTTTGAAACTCATAGGGAATTTCTTGTAATCCCCTTCTTGTAAACTCTTTGATTGATTATAGTAGAAAATAAACACCACCGTTTTTTGACATAGAGCTTCAAATTGAAGTATGAACTAGCATAAAATCTTGTCTTCTTCTTTACTTTTTTCTAATTTGAGTATGCTCCAATTTATTTTATTTGGTGTAATTACTTGGTTAGTTGTCCTATAACTATTACTATATGTTTGCTTCAGTTTATTATCACTACAAATTGGTATCAGAGTCAGGTTAAGGCTGAGGTTTATGTGGTTTAGAAAAGGGAACTCATTAATATTGTTTAAATTCTTAACAATGCATGTCAAGTGTGCAAAACAATTACTAAAATGACTAGTTCTACTTTGAAGGTAGATATTGAAAGGTTTTATGAGTCTAATGACTAGGTTATGGAAATGAAGATGTTGGCACATTTAGAAAATATAGGTCTTGCAAAAGCACTAGGGGAACATCTAAACTTCTGGCTATTATGGATGATGATAAAAAGGAAGAGGTGCTTGAAAGGACATATAATACTTTAATTCTTAGTCTTAGTGACAAACATGCTAAGAGAAGTTGCGAAAATGAAATCGGCGACCGAGATTTGATTAAAGCTCAAATTTTTGTATAATATGACCAAGAATCTTTCACATAAGTTGTATCTCAATGCAGATTTCTTCATTTTCAAGATGGGGGAAGAAAAAGACTTACATGATCATATCAATGAGTTCAACAAGATAATTATGGAGGGAGTTAGAGTATATTTGGGTCACTTTTAAGGATGAGGATAGCTTTTTTTTTTTTTTTTTTGTTATATTCCTTGCTAAAAGTCATGAGAATTTTATGGATATTTTACAACATGGAAGGGAAACTATTACTTTGAAAGATGTTGTGGGAACCCTAAAGTCTAAGGAGTCGAAACGAAAGAATGAAATGGATGACCATACCGGAGATGGGTTAGTAGTTAGAGGAAGACCAAGAAATATAGATTCAAAGGGAAAGCAAAAGGACAAGTCAAAGTTTAGTGATGGCAAGAAGGTCATAAAATACTTTTTTTTCCATGAGGAGGGACCCATAAAGAAAGATTTTCCAAAGAGAAAGAAAGAAGTGAAGTCATAACTAGGTAGTGGCAAAGCAGCTATTATTCAAAAATATGAAGGCTATGGGAGTTTGGATGTCTTGGTTGTTACAATGAAGCACTCAGATAGGCAATGGGTTATGGATTCAGGTTACTCATTCTATATAACTCCCAACAAAGGTTGGTTTAAGAAATATAAGAAGATCGATGGCGATCAAGTTTTATTGGGGAACAATGAACCCTGCAAAGCGGTTGGCATTGGCTCAATGAGGATCAAGACTCACAATGGGATTGAAAGGATCTTATTGAATGTGAAGCATGTTCTTCAACTTTGAATGAAGCTTATTTCACTAAGTATGCTTGATCAACACGACTTTGGTTGGAATGGAGAAAATAATACTTTAGTCGTGATGAAGAGGATTAGGGATATATGTCTCTATGTTCTTCAAGGAAGCACCATGATTGACATCGCGACAATGGTGGCAGAACGAGAAAAAGCTCTTTGGCAAGCTTATGGCACACAAGTAACTTAGCCATGTTAGTGAAAGAAGTTTGCAGGAATTCAAAAAGCAAGTGTTGTTTGGTGGAGAAAACTACATGACTTGAACTTTTGTGAGAATTGTGTCTGTGGTAAGGCTACTCGAGTGAAGTTTAGCAAGTCATTAAATGTTACTAAGGAGACGTTGAGCTATGTTAAAGAGTGGAAGAAAATAGTAAAGGTCAAATCAGTAAAAAACTATTGAAATTGATGATTGATAATGGGTTAGAGTTTCTTAGCGGGGAGTTCAATAAATTCTATAAGGATAAAGGTGGCGTGAGACAAAATTGTTGCCCACACACCACAACAAAATGGTCTAAAAAAATGGATGAACCGAATTCTTTAGAAAGATTTAGATGCATGTTGCTTGAAGGGAGAATTCTTAAGAGATTTTGTGAGAGCTATCAATATAACAACCTACCTTGTACTAGACGACACTGTTTGGTTGTGTTAGGTTGTGTTTTCTTTGCACACCAAAAATAAGAAAAACTTGATGCTAGAGCTCAAAAATGTATATTTGTTGGTTACTTAGAAAGTGTAAAGCATTTCAAGCTTTGGTTTAAGGATGATAATTCATCTAAATATTGTATTTGCCGGGATGTAGTCCTTAGAGAGACCAAGTACTACATGGCAACAGGGAATCAATCAGAGGCCAGTGAAGATGCTAGTGAGAGATTAACAATTAAGGTGGATCCAATTGGTAACAGCGGTATAGATCAGAATGGTGAAGACTTGGCTAGTATCTTAGTGATGGGATTCCTTTAGAGCACGAGGAGAAAGATGGTAATTTGGATGATAGTCTTAGCTCATACCAATTGGTAATGAGGTTCCTTTATTTTGTTTCATTTTGTTTTCTTGCCCAAATAAGGATTGAGAACTTTTTTTTTCTTTCCTCTCCAATATCATCGTTGGGTCAATTTGGTAACACTCTTAAGAAACAATCTTCCCTTTGTTGGAATTCAGATTCAAAAAGTCATAGCAAAAGTGATTATTCATCCCAATATATAACAAAAATATCTAAAAAATATTTAACAATCTTTTATATAAATATATAAATTAATCATCAACACTAGATGAAGAAATCATACATTTGTCCATGCAAATCGACTATTAAGACTCACACTATAATCTTTCAAATCGATCATCGACACACTAGAACGTGTGTAGGCACGTAGAGACGATAGAGTTTTCTTTTGCTTTAGGATGATCTCTTCTCATTATCTTTTAAAATAATTAGAATAGAATGTATTTATAGAGTTATGTTAGGTTTTCTGTTTAATATTATTTTTAATTTAAATACTTTTAATTAATTGAATTAATAATTCAAACATAATATTAAATAATAACAAAATCATGAGATATCTTTTGGCCAAATCTTTTTAAATTTATTTTAAAATAGAATCTTATCTATTTTAAACCAAATCATATTTTATTTGAATATTAAATTAGTTTCTCAAATCGATTTAAATTTGACTTGCCTAATCAAAATATTAAATTAATATCTCATAATAACTTAATATTATACAACATATTTAATTCAAAATTAAATTTATTATTATTTTATATATAGTATATTTTGAAAATTAATATATATTTAAAATAATATTTAAATATATCTTTTAATTAATTAATTCTCTAATTAACTAATTAATATCAATTATCTCATAATTATATATTTTTCCTTGCAAATAAACTTTATCTTTATCTTTATGTCATACTTAATCTATACAGTGTTTTATAGAGACGACTTAGGGACCATAGATCTAGAATTCTAAACTCCAATAAATTAAATTATTAATTAGACTCTTTAATATAATATATCTTATTTATTAATTCCAATATTATTATACTAAAAAATGTGATTGTACTCTTGCAATTAGCAATTATAGAACAAATTCGTAAGTAAACTCTAAAGTCAATTGATATTATCATTACATGTAATTTAATCCTCCAATAAATAATTCAAAATTAGAACTGGTCAAAATTACCATTTTACCTCTCTAATATTCTTTTTATCCTTAAGTACCATTAATCCATTAGTGAACAGTCAATTTTGAACTTAATTATAAAATTGAACTCAAAACCATTCAGTTCCATAATTAATCCTTAAGGGAAACCAATATATAATCTTATATGAAGAAGGTTTGGATTTCGTATCTATAAATCATGTTTCCAGCCGCTTATCTCAATGAACATCCAAAACAAAGTCTTTAGCTTATTTTACAAACAAACCGTGACAAGTGAATCAAAAAATACAGTTAACATAAATAGGAGTTCATGACTACTCAAGATTCATATTGATCTGCATATGATAATCTATTGATATGAATAAAATTCTTTATAGCAAACGGTATGTTAATAAAGAATTAATTTATATCGGGTCCAGTGCTATATAATACAATTATATAAAGTACCTGCACTAAGATATCTATTTACATCAGTGATTCGGATCTAGATTACTTATATTTATAATGCTAGTAGACCATACTAGCATCCATTAATTAAAGATTTCATTTTTTAATATATTGCGAACAATTTAACTCATTATCTATAATCTAAATCATATCATATAAATACAAGATTATAGTTATATAAATGAATTTAGAATTTTCTGATATTTATACATATTATTCAATAATAACACATTCAAACAAATTATATAGAAAAATATCAGTTTTATTAATTTTATAAAATTATATTTATTACATACTTTTAGGGTATCATGCCCAACACCTTTTTCTTATAATTAAAAATAGTCAATAAGATTGTTTCGTTCCACTTTTATATCTGAAAAAGATTAAAAAAAAAATTTGTACTTGCTTTTTCCCGATGTTTCCATAAAAATAAATTGTGCTATGAAAGCAATTTATGTTGGAAAATTTATATTGTGATATGTTTCCTTCTGAAATATATATAAGAGGAAATTATGATAAATCCCTAAACTTAGTATAAATTATAATAAATATTCAAAATATATAAAAATTATAATCAATACTTAATTTTAAGTTTAAATTTTAATAAAATCATAATTCCATTAAAAATTGATGAAATAATCATATACATATCACATAGCTATAAATAATTATTAAAATTCTAAGTTTGACACAATTTTAAATTTTTATTGATATTTTTATCCCCTTAATTTAAATTTGATATTGTTTTAACCCCTTTATTTATTTATTTATTTCTACCCTAGGGGCCACCACAACCCTTCTCTACCACTAGTACTGCCAACGTCCACCACCAATCTAAAATATTAAATTTTTAATTACATACTCTCACTCATGTTCAATTTTTAACTCTTTTTTTTTTCTACCCATCCACCATCACTACCAAAACCGCTTTTACCTGAAATCACTCTCTCTTCGGAAAACATGGAATGCATGACCTAGTGGTGGTTTAGTCCACAAAATTTAAAAATTGAAAATTAGGACTTGGGGTCTCAATTTTCCGAAGAGAGAGATTTCTCATGGAGGTCGGTGAGAGAGGAGGTGGGAGTGATGATGGTTGGGTCAAATAAATGAAAATAAAAAAAAAAAATTTTAAAAAGTAACGAGGTGGAGAGCAAAAAATAAAAATATTTAATATTTAAGTTTGGTGTGTAGGTTGGTGGTTGCGGTGGAGGAAATAGAAAAAAAAAAGCTTAAAAGGTATTATATTTAAATTAAAGAGGATAAAAATATAAATAAAAATTTTAAATCGAGTCAAAATTATAATTTTAATAGTTATTTAACAAATATGTGACATACATAAATTATTTCATTTATTTTTAATGAAAATGATAGTTTATTATAATTTAAATTTAAAATTAGATATTCATTATAATTTTTATATATTTTTAGTGTATTATAATTTATACTAAATTTTGGAGATTAATATGAATTTATCATATATATAACATATATATACATATATATTTTCTTGAGTAAATGACTTTTTACTACGTTGTATTATAGAGAATAAGGCAAATAAATACTACATTGGACTAGGAAAACTTATACTTTACTATTTCAAACTATTACCTTTAGTCCAATAACCACTTATAATCCAATTTGAAATAGAAAGAGATCATTATTAATATGAAATATAATTATTTTTTTATCTATTATTATTTAATTATTTTTTATATTTTACTTATAATAAATTTTTAATTATTTTTATTTTCATATAATTTACCATCTAATTTGTCACAATCAATATCTATCATTACCTCCACCACTCTAAAATAGTAGGTTTAATTTTTTTTCCTAAATTTTTGAATTTCTAAAGAATTTAAAGAATTTTTAGGGTGACCAAGGTGGAGGTAATAATTAGAGCAGATGAGATGGTAAATTAATAAAAATAAAAGTGATTAAAACTTGTTGCGAGAAAAATTATAACAAAAATTAAATATTATTGAGTGAAAAAATAAATAAATTTTAAGTTAAGATCAATTTATATTTTAAATTAATGTGTAAAGATTATTGACTTAAAAATAATAATTTAAAATAATTTTATAATATATTATAATATTTAATTAAATAACTCATATTATAAGTAATAAAATATCATTTACCTTTTTTTTTATTTTTAAAATTAATAAATAACTTAAAAAAATTTCCATATAAACCCTATTTATAATATATCGATAATCTTAACCCCACTTTCACTTTCACATTAAAATATCATCAGATATGTAATTAATCAAGATATCTAATCATACAAGCTTCCCAATATAATCGATATAAAAAACTGATGATAATTAGAGACTTAAAACGAAAGAAAAATGGAAAAAACTAACAGTCTGTTGCCTATTTCTTTGTTTTTCCTTTCACTTTCTTGACGACCAAACAGAGGATTAAGAATAGGAAGTTGCGTTAGATTCGAACTGAATCAATATCTAATACAGATCCGAATCGTTGCGATTTTTATTAATGGGACTACTTTTTTCAGCTTTTTCACTTTGCAAATGGTGATCCGCATGGTTCCATTTCTCCGGAGGTTTCTTTTCTTCTTCATCCTCCTCCTGACCGTAGGTCCTTTTACTGGCTGGTATGCGAATCTAGGGTTTCAGATTTCTTTCCTGTTACTCTAAATGCAGTAACTATTCTGTAAAATTGCTTTCCTCTTATTAAATTGCAATATGTATTTTCTACAGATTTTCGTAATTTTATTTTCTAATGAATGAAAAGAAGATTTAAAACCTATTTTAATACTCTTTCTGAATTTCCTTAAAGATCCTCCTTGTTGGTTTAGTACTCTATATCTAATTTGATAATATAGCGTATTGTCTTACTACTTGAGGTATTTACAAGTTATTTCAGTTCATTCAATTTTAAAACAGTATACATGAATTGTAACTTCCAGATATTTCATGCTCTTGTGACGTAGTGTACGTATTAATTATCCTCTTCTTTTTCGAATTTCTGATAGACCTTGCTTGCTACGTGCTCCGTCAATGCATTTAGATAAGCATGTTGAAGTAAGCTTTGTGTTCTTATGTTTCATAATTAGTTAAAACAATGATATGTTTCATTCAGTAACATATCACTGCATCATCAGTTTTTAATAACGTGCTTGGACCTGATTTTTATGCCAGTGTGTGGGATTTTTTCATTGTTTAATGGCCTACATACTTTAAACACAGTTCCTTCAGTAATGTCACTAAACAGAAGGAGAAAACCTTAGCCCTCATAAAACCAGATGGATTGCATGGCAACTACACTGATACCATTAAGAATGCCATTCTGCAATCAGGCTTCAGCATCTTGAAGGAAAAACATCTGGAATTTGACAAAGAAAGTGTGTCTAGATTTTATGCCGAACATTCCTCGAAGATTTTCTTTCCTAGCCTTGTCAAGTACATGACAAGGTAAATGCAATACTTGAACTTTCTTTGCGGATCTTATTTAAATTTTTACTCACGATAGTGTCTTGTTAAGTGTGCCTTGATTGTTCCAATGGTAATGCTATCTATTACTTGAGTTCTGTATTTGTTGCACAATGTTTGGCTTCACATGAACTTTTGCAAGAGCCACTGTGTTCCATAATCTCCCTTCCCTCTATATATCTTATCCTAGATTGTGCTATGAAAGTGCAATTGACAATGCAAACCTTTTCCAGAATATAACTATCCAATATGTTTTAAATGGAAGACACGCTGAAGCAGGGGAGTTTTCTGAATGTTACTTCTAGGAAAATTTCCTATTAGAATCTAAATGCCTGCTCAGAAAATTATTTATATTACTGTTTCAAGTACTGGGTTTGATTTTTTAATCAGAAAGTCCAAATCAATCAGATTTTTGTCTGCCAGATTCAGATTTACTATCACTTGGGTTTATGAGAAATGTGAATTTCCTGGATGTAGGGAATAGCTTCTGTTGTAGCAATTATGATATTCATTTGGAAATAAGCTGGTCCACCCTCTGACATTATTTTTTAGCAGTGGACCAGTTTTAGTTATGGTTTTGGAAAAAGAAAATGCTATTGCAGACTGGCGAGCTTTGATCGGGCCAACAGATGCAAGGAAGGCTAAGATTACTCATCCTCATAGGTCATTCGCTCTCATCTTAATCAATGTTGACTCTATCTTTTATGAGTCGTATCATGAATTCAATTTCTTCCATACCATTTTTTTTCTGCTTAGTTCCTTGTTAGATTTTGTTTTGATTTATCCCTGCTTCGGTTTCAGCATTAGAGCTATTTGTGGCTTGGATTCAGAAAAGAATTGTGTCCATGGTTCTGATTCTCTTCAATCTGCTCAAAGAGAAATGTCATTTTTCTTTAAGGAGTCTGGTAAATTCTTACTCTCCTTCAGTAAATCAAAACTTGTGTACGGTTTTTCTCTAAGTTTTTTGGGGGGGTCCCATTGGCGTGCATCCAATAGGAATTGAACCTGCGAATTCGCCAATTTTTTAGGGAAGAGTCGGAAAAAGATTTTCAACTCTGTGTTCGTCTTCCCAAACATTGCCTTTTTTTTTTTTTTTTTTTTTACAAATTCCCCAACATTTTGTTTGATAAATGAAAAGAGTAATAAGTTTTCTCAAACTTGATTATGCCGTGTCCTATTCGTTACCTTGCTTTAATTCAAGTTACAAGCATTGAGTCATTAGACTGGTGAAAATTGTAAAATCTTCTATTTTGTTCAGTCTTTATTATGTTTTATGTGGAAATTTTTATCTTTATAGATCTCACACAACTGGAATCATGCTTGAAAATATCTAATAATCTAGGAAACTAAGTGACCTAGAAATCACCTTTGAAAGGACCTAATATTATCAACTTTGATTTCATCAGTATTCTTGAAGATTTCTGCCACATCTTGTCATTCTGCCTCCTGATTTGCAGTCATTCTACCTCTTGATTTGCAGTATGTTACCAAATCCAATTTTCTAGGTTGATCATCCGAGCATCTACTTTGCTCCAAAGCCTTTGATCTTCAAATCCTCAAGAAGCATCAAAAGTACGTCGTCTCATTGTCCATTAGTGAATCTTCCTGGTACCTCACCTCGCATCTAGTGGCCATTCTTAAATGAAAGCTCTGAAACTGACAAAGGATGCATAAGGATATAAAATTGGGGTTTACGAATGAACAAGACAATTTGCTACTAGCCTCCCATAGGATCTAGGGCTCAGACATTTGTTCGAGGAAATGTAACTTGCTTTGGATTCTTTCACCCTTCTTTTCTGTAGGATCTTTGATTGACAATAACTATGAGCTAGGATTAGGCATAAACTTTACTAGAACGATCAGGATTCTAATAAATTTTCCTAAGATTTCTATGTTGTAGTATCTTCCTATCAAACTGAGTTGAGAACTGAACATCTGAGAAGGACAACATATGAAAGAGGTTTAAAGGTTCTGATTTGTAGATTTGCATTTCTAAAGCTGAGCCCATTGAATGAAGGTCAATGGAACCGAGAATTATCGGCCATGATTACCCCCAGAAAACAAAGTGAACCCTTTGTTCGTATTAACAAAGAATGTTTGATATGTAATATTTATTAAAAAAAAATTTTTTTTTTTCAGTTTTTTGAAGTAAAAGATGTATGCTCTCATAGGTATCAGTTTTATCTTGACAGGGGTAGTAATTGCAGTGCACGATGAACTCTAACCTGGAATTCCTCGATGCAGAACTTGAGGTCTTGTACAACTCTTTTTGGCGGTTAGGCTAGCCATTTGCTTCATTGCATACTGCTTTAATTGAACAAATGACTTGCACTTCCATTTGAACAAAAGAATGGTAGTAAATGAGTAATGATATATTAAGCTGAGAGTGTATAATTGATTTAGATCAGCATCTTTTGGAATTTAATGCTAGTAAGACTGGATTACTTCGATGATTGGTTCGTGCAAAAATAGTTATCCAGAAAATGTTAGGAATCAGGAAAATCTGTGTACAGTTATTTTGCATTCTACAGTTAGTGGTATTATCCTAAGCAGTTTTTCCCAGTACAAAACTAGCTTCAAACTTTCAATTCCAGTGTCTTTAATGTATCTCATATTGAAGTACAGTTTTACTATTCCTATCAAATTCAATTGGAGATTAGCTTAGACCATATAGAGGTTAAGTGCGAAGGCACATTTTGAGCTTAAATATCATATTTAAACCCTTTTATTCCATTGAGGTGTAGTGATGAGTCCATTCCTTAACACTCCTTGGTCTCTGGTAATACCCGGAATTTGCCTCCCTGCTCTGCTGATCTCAAAATGTCGGAGAAAAAGCTGTCTAAAGTAAATTGTGTGGATTATTGATTTGTTATATTGGAAGGTGAAGTTGATATTATATATATATATTTATTTATTTTTATTTTTATTTTCTGGGGGAAATTTGGATTAATTAATTATAAAGAACATCTTAATTTGAGATTTAAATTATAGAGAACCTCTGATTTCATAGAAAATAATTTGAAAACTTAAAAATTTAAAATAAATTAATGTTTCATTTCTCAACCCCAAACTTATCGCTTTTGAGATTTTAGTGCTTTTGATCTATTTATTTTTAACTCAAACTTTTATCTTTACACACCTTTTTCTGCTATCTCCACCTATCACTTCGTCATTATTTCCAAAGACTATTTTTGCTAGAAATATTCTAAAATTTTAAGTTTAATAAATTAAAGTTTTATATTTATTTTTAAATCTTATTTTTAAATTTTATAAATTAAAATTTTTTACTTTTATATTTTCAACATCCATTCTCCTCCATCAAAATAAAAAAAGTTGATTTTCTCATTCTTCACCTCTTCCATCCTTCTTTGCCATAAAATTTCTCTTTTACTTAATATTTGACGAGGCTCGAGAAAATTGATTTGTAACATTCAAAATCAATTTAAATATGAATTTAACATTTTTAATTCATCAAATTTAAAATTTTGGAATACTTTTGAAATGATAGGCAGTGGCGAATGTGTGGATAGAGTTGGTGGTAAAAGGATATAGAGATGAGAAATTGATTTAAAAAATAAATGTATCAAAAGAGTAAGAACTAAAATTTTGAAATTAAGAGAAAATATTAATTTGGAATAAGTTTTACAGTTTTAAATCATTTTATATTAAATTGGAGAGTTTTATATAATTAAAATTTTAAATTATGATATAATTATGAAAATTTAAGACGTTTATTAAAATTATTTTAAAATATAAAAAATTTATCCTAATTTCTCCCTCTGTTTTAGTTAGAACATGCTTGAGAACGGTATTCAAAAATGGATATTTGGATTTCAATTTTTTGTGTCAGATTTTATCTGCGTGTCAGACATATTTATTGGTTTTTAAATGTCGTCTCTTGTTTGGTTCAACGGTATGAAAAACTCTTAGACATGTTTAGCGATTTTTAAATGTCATTTCTTGTTTGGTTCAATGATATGAAAAACTCTTATTTAGTTATTTTTAAATGTTATTTCTTGTTTGGTTTATGAAAAACTCTAATTGTATGCTATTCTTGTTTGGCAAAATAGAATTACAAATCGATTTCCTTTCATTAATTGAAACGCAGTGTTTGCACTTATTTGGGGGGAAATTTTGGTCTTTAGGGTTCTCTTCCTCTTCGCCTAAGTGCCCGATAGTCATTACTCCCTTACATTAGAGTTCTTCATCTCCATTTCCTTCGGCACGAGCTAGTTTAATATATTATGTTCCATAAGAATGTTTGGACTAAGCTTAATAAGATAACATAATTACCTATGGACCTATGAGATTATGTTTTATAGAGGCAAGATAAAAAAATTACATGAGATGTAATTGCAAATGCATTTGCTACTTTGCATGCTTATTATAATTGAAAGTATATGTTTGTCAAGCCGATTGGGTTTTTATCCTATAGGAAAAATATTTTATATGATATTATCTATATGTAGATATTAGTAAAACATTATTTATAATCATTAATGAAGGCCAATTACTATTTATCATGTTTATTAATTTTGTTTGGATTAATATTATATGTTCTATACATGCATATCATGATAAAGTCCATTATCTTGAGTTATGCACGCTGGAGATCATGATAGAGATCATGTAAGTAGATACTCAAGTCACTAAAACCTCTTAAGATATTAACGGTTCATTTTCATAAGATCCCGAGAATGGATAAATAATCATAATGTGTATACCTAATTGTTAGGGTGGTTGATCTCACAGTCAGTGGTGCTAGTAGAACACCATGATGATTACGTGGACGCTTAGTAGAGACTAAAAGTGTTGAACGTGATACTTAGATAATTCTCAATGGTAATTAATACTGACTATTAGTGAGAATTATCTAGTGACTAATTTTTATATGATCATTCCTATTAGCCTTTGTCATGGGTGAGTTCACAGGGCGAACCCTTGAGTATGAAGTGTTGTGCAAGAAATATTGTGAGTGGTCAAGAGGGAATTCATCGCTTATATATTTGGAATAAGGTCATATGGATTATATATTTTATTGAACAATGAATATTTGCAAAGTAGTATGGTTTGAAAGAAGTGTTTGTAAATCCATTATCGATATTCAATAAAAGTATGATGGTCCATATGATTTGTCTATTTTTAACAGTTAAACTATACCTTAGAAAAAATTGAGATATTGGTGAGGTGGAAAGATTGTTATTATAAGTATATGATGCTTACAAATAGGTTTTTTCATAAAATGGTACTTCTCATCTCCAAAGTAGTTTTAACACTTTGCTAGAAGTCAATCTTGACTTGGAAGTTTAAAGTTATTTAATCATGAGATTATTAAGTTAATTGTTTAATTTAAAAAAATATTTTAAATTAAACGAATTTAATAAAATCCTAAAGGTGTTTATGAAATTATCCTACGCGCTGATCTAAAACCTAACCGTACCACACACGTAAGGTTTGTAATAACTCAGTTAAATTCTCATCAAAGAAAAAGGAAAAAAGAGTCAAGCTCATTTTAGGGGTAAAATAGTAATTTGAACTATAGTTTGACTATAAGGGCAAAATGGTTAATTTAATTGCATGCAGCTGTACAAGCACAACTAACCATGCTTCGAATTAATTTGAAATTAATGTTACATAGGAACTTTTATTTAAGTATAAAAAGGTCCTAAAAGTCTTAAAGATTTATAATTAATAATCGAACATTAAAGGGTTAATGGGCCGGATTATTAATTGGATTTTCATGGGTCAAAAAAATTAATCAATGGTTGAGAAAACAACTCATGGTTGGCCAGCCATTGAATGGGCTTTTAGCTCATCCCACTTTCATATTTTAAGGCAATTTAGATTACTAATGAGATTAATAAAGTATGACCTAGCTTTTGCCTATAAATACAAGGCATATATGGTGGCCAAAATGAAGAAGTGCTCACATAAGCCTTGACCACAATCCCTAGAGAGAAAAGAGAGTCTTTTCCATTTTTTTCCCTGAACTTATTATTTCATGAGTTGAAAACCTTAAGTAGAAAGTTAACCGTGCGAAAAAAATTGTGTGGATAATGGTTGGAGGGCGAATAGTTGGCTCATCCCCATCTTATTCAAGAAAGGTTCTGTAAATCAAAATATGTATTCATTTTCCCTAAACCTTAATTTAATATTGATGGGATTTACTGTGCTTTCTATAAAATAAATTATATGTGATATAATTACTATATGGTCGGCCTGGATATAAACTGTACATGCGAGGATATGATCTAATTAAACTTTTAAATATTTTCTCTGATGCGTTTATTCTATTTTATGCATGCATCCATTTCCAACCCATTTACATCCTACTGTGAAGTGGTATGAAATTTGCCATATATAGGGTTCCAATTGTTGGATCGAGAATAGGTAGATCATACAATTGCAAAGCAAACCAACAAATGGATCAATAATCAGACACCTGATTGGTAGTGCTTTCTCGGTGGTGGCTCCCCGCGGGCTACTACGGCGATAAAATGTACATGTATCATGATATATGCATATATCTTTGCTGTTAAATATGTTATCATATCATGTTTAAATACTATGAGATAGAGCTTAATATATATATATATATTAGTATATATATGTTTGTTATGATGAGACTGTTTAGTGAAATCTTTTCCTTGATTATATTGAGTTGAAATTATTTGTGAAATTATTTCATGACCAACTTTCCAACATTATAATATATGTGATGTTTGCATGGATATAGGAAAGCCATGGACATGTTGGGACTTATATTTGTGTAAGTATGCATATATATTATTATTGCATAAGATGCGTAACTAAGTAATGTTATCATTCTGGATGTGGACTTGCACACACGCACGTCCTGGTTTAACGCTTAACATTTCCCAATAATGTTTGGGTTAAGCTAAAGTAAGGAAATATAAATTTCCGCGAACATGGGATTAAATTTGCTTAGAGGTAAGATAAAGGAATTATATGAGATGTAATTGTAAAGGTATTTACTACATTTCATTTTATGATGAATGGCCACAGACACGTAGGAGTTGGTGATTGGATCCTTTTCCCAAGAAGAAAAATCTTTTTCTCATTTTATATTAAGGAGGTGAATATATTCGAAATAAAATAGTGGGAGATATCGAAAATTTTGGTAGCTAGTATTTTCTACATATTTGCTTATGTTGTGTTTTATTTTTGTGCGTTTTGTAATTTGCAATGCCTAAAAAATTGAAATTGATTCTTGAACAAAATAAAATGGTTGGAACCAATTTTAGAGACTGGTATAGAACCTAAAAATTGTTCTCAGGTATGAACATTTGTCTAATGTGTTGAATCAACAAGTCATGGTTATCCTACCTGAGGGATTACATCTCGAAACAATAGCCGCATGGAACAAGTGATTGGAACAAGATAACAAGGTGCATTATTCTTGCATCTATGAGTAACGAGCTCCAAAAGTATTATGAAAAGTTCCATGCTTATGAGATTATCAGTTAATCTTAAATTTTTTTTTATGGTAAATATACTCAAAACGAGAGCTATGAGATATCTTTTGCCTTAGTTTTAATCCATAATCTTTATATTCATCAATGGATGTTAAAACTACATTCTTAAATGGTAATCTCAATGAGGTGGTCTATATGGAATAAACTGAAGGTTTTATTCTATCAAGAAATGAATATAAAGTGTGCAAACTAGTCAAATCATTATATAGTTTGAAGCAAGCACCAAAACAATGGAATGAAAAGTTTGACATCGTCATTCTTTTGAATGGATTTAGACATAACAATGCTGATAAATACATATACTCAAAATTTTTTTATAGCTATATCATAATTGTTTGTCTTTATATCGATGACATGTTAATCCTGAGTGATGACATGAAGGGTGTAATAGAAATGAAGAGGTTTATGTCCTCCACATTCAAGATGAAATATCTTTTACAAGTGGATACCAGTTTAGGTATCTAGGTGAAACAAAATTGTGAGGGATATATTTTAAGTCAATCTCATTACATTGAGAAAGTACTTAATAAGTTTAGCCATCTAAAGATCAAGGAGGCAAACATTCTATTTGATTCAAGTATAAACCTTGTTGAGAACAAGGGAAGAGTAGTGGCTTAACTTGAATATACAAGTGTTATAGGAAGTCTCATGTATACTGCACAATGCATAATAGCGGACATAGCATTTGCAGTTAGTAAACTAAGTAAGTTTACTAGCAATCTGAGCTTTGAGCATTAGAAGGCAATTGGTAGAGTTCTTGGTTATCTTAAGAGAAAAAATGAACTATGTCTCCACTATTTAAAGTTCCCAGCTATTCTTGAAGGATATATAGATGCAAGCTGGTTATTAAGTGTAGGAGATAACAAATCTAATACAAGTTGGGTATTCACACTTGGAGGTGGTGCTATTTCTTTGAGTTCCAAGAAACAAATATGCATCACCTACTCAACCATGGAGTCTGAGTTTATTGCTTTAGTAGCAACTAGGAAAGAGGCTGAGTGGCTAAGAGATCTTCTTTTAGATATTCCATTTACTTCAAAACAAGTATATGTTATATCTATATATTGTGATAGTCAAGCCACCTTATCCAGAGCATACAACGGAGTGTATAATGGGAAGTCAAGACATATTAGTCTTTGACATGATTATGTGAGACAATTAATTCAAAGTGGAATTATTGTCATCACATATATGTGATCAAGTGAAAACTTGACAAATCCTTTTACCAAAATCTCTTTTAAGAGAATTGGTAAAGTCTATATCTAGAACGATAGGACTGAAACTCTTGAGTTAAGAGATTCACCAATGATAGCAACCTAACTTAATACTAGGAAATGACTAGTACTAAGTTCAAAGGATAAAAACAAATTATTGATAAGTAGCTAGTATTTAAGCACTAAACCGATAGAGCCCTATCTGAGATGTATATTATTAGTTATTACGGTCGAGAGTTGAGTTTGTCAAACTTTTAATGAAGTTTAGTCTAGGAGTGACAAGTATCTTAAATGTAACAAAGATACTGAAAGAACTTCACCTATACGAAATTAGAGGTGGTGCCGCCTCTCATAAGAATTAAAGTTTTTCTTAAGAAAGTTCATGAACAGGATGAGCACAAGGCCATAATAGTGCTAAGCGAGATATAAGTGAAATATATTCATTATGAGTGTCTATGTATTCGTGATATCACCAGTTTTGTCATATAGAAATAACTAGTTCAAAACTTTAAGGTACCTGGGATTTCGATAAAATATTGTGACACTTAAAAGTAAAGTTCAAATCAAAAGATATTTTATTTTATACATATACATCGTCTTAAAATTCTAATAGGTTAATTTTCATTTACCCTTTAACCAGTAGGGGATTGTTGGACATTTCAATTAGTTAAAGTGAAATGAGTTAAACACTCAAGACCAAAAAATGCTTTATAAATGCAATTAAATGCATCCCACATTAGAAAGGGGGAAAGTTCTCAACGCCTTTATAAATGATTGCTAATAATAAGTATTTATATAATAAATAACGGTTGAGATCTGATCATGACTCGCACTCAAAGAAGTTGAAGTGTCCATGAGAGTTTCGTAGCAACAGAGGCAAGAGCACGGTACTCTGCCTCAGCACTAGAGTGGGCAACGGTAGTTTGCTTTTTAAAGCACCATGAAATTAAGTTGTGGCCAAGAAAAATAGCAAATCCAGTTGTTGAACGTCGAGTGACGGGACAGCCGGCCTAATCGGCATCCGAATAGCCAAGCAAAGTTTGAGAGGAATCCCGTGAGAGTTGCAGGCCATAATGGTATGTTACTTTGACATAGCGAAAAATACACTTCAAGGCTCTAAAATGATCAATAGTGGGAGCATGCATATATTGACATATAGAGTTAACAATGTATGATAAATCTGGCCGCGTAAGAGTCAAATATTGTGAAGCACTAGTGAGAGAACGAAAATGTGTAGCATCATGATAAGAAGAACCATAATCGGTTAGATGAGATCCCACTAAAAAATGAGTTGAGATAGGCTTGCAGTCCACCATTTCTACTCGAGTCAATAGATCAAGTGCATATTTAGCTTGGCTGAGAAAAAGACCCTTGTCATTTCTAACAACTTCAATCCCTAAAAAATAGTGTAAATCACCAAGATCCTTCATGGAAAATTCTTTTGCCAGCCGATCAATGAGAGAATGCAGCATAGAAGAATTGATTCCCGTTATTACCATATCATCAATATATAGGAGAAGATAAATAACAACATGAGGACTATGACAAAGAGAGAGGAATCAGCACGACTATAAATAAACCCAATCCTAATCAAAAATTGGCTGAAACGCTGAAACCATACTCGAGGTTTAAGGCCATAAAGAGCACATTGTAAGCGACAGACATGAGTTAGGAATTACAGATCAATGTAGCCTGGGGGTTGCTCTATATAGACTTCCTCATAGAGAAACCCATGAAGGAAGGTATTTTTTACGTCAAGTTGTTGTAAAGGCCAATTATTCATAGCCGTAAGGGACAAAATAATGCGAACATAAGCAAATCGAACAACGGGACTAAAATTTTCTTCAAAATCAATGCCATGCTTTTGAGAAAAACCTTGCGCCACCAGACGAGCTTTGTGATGCTCAATGGATCCACTGGCATGAAGCTTAGTCTAAAAAATCCATCTACAACTTACAACATTATGATCAGCTAGACGAGGAACCAATCGCCATGTGTTATTGTGCTTGAGAGCAGTAATTTCATTATCCATTGCCAAGAGCCATGCTAGATGCTTGACAGCTGACTTAAAACCACGAGGCTCTTTAACCGCAATATGTACCTGAAACCACGGAGGAGCAGTGAAAGCACATAACGAACGAATAATGCGAGGCTTAACAATACCATTCTGAGCACGGGTGATCATGGGGTGAGTAGAGGTAGACGGTTGGACAGCGGAAGAAGAGACAAGTGGAGGGACGTCCAAGGCTAGTTCAGGCGAAGAAGGCTGAGAGAGTGGGATATGAGGCATGACAATGGGACTTGAGTCAGCACAAGAAACACAAGGAACACAAGGAGTGGAAACTAAACTAGAAGCGGGAGTCACACCTATGGGGAAAAAACTGTCACTAGGAAGAAAATTTTCACAATTGTCAGTAAAAGTGACATAATGAGTGCCAACCGAAGAAGGAATAGTGGAGGTAGCATAACGAAAATAATTCTAAAAAAATTGAACATGGCGAGACACATAGACCTGGTTAGTTTTCTTATCCAAGCAATGAAAACCCTTATGAAGAAAACTATAGCCAATACAAACACAATGAGTGGAGCGAGGTGATAATTTATTGGGCATATAATCACGAAGAAAGGGAAAACAATGACAACCAAATGTAGGAAGCAAAGAATAAGAACGAATTTTACCATATAAAATTTCATGAGGAGTCTTGCCATCAAGAACAGATGATGGGAGTCGGTTGATGAGATAGCATGCCGTGGAGAAGGACTCAACCCAAAGATGAAGAGGTACATGCGAATGAAACATTATAGTGAGACTGGTTTCTGTGATGTGGTGATGTTTTCTCTCCGCAATACCTTCTGATTAGGGGTATAAGGACAAGCTATACGTTGCACAATACCACACTTACGAAGAAAATAAGTAAAATGGTGATTGATGAATTCCATTCCTCCATCACATTGAAAAGATTTGATTTTACAGTCAAATTGATTAATGACATAATGGTAAAATTGGACAAAAATGTCAAACAAATCGGACTGAAGCTTTAAAGGGAAGAACCAATTAAAGCGAGAGAAATCATCTATCAAGACACAATAGTATCGATAACCGGATGGAGAGGGAATTGGTGAGGGACCCCATAAATCGCATTGAATTCGTTCAAATAAAAAGTAGCAACGTTGATTCAAATTTGGAAAAGGCAAGCGGTGACTTTTTCCTAATTGACAACCAAAACATAGTTTTGAATCAAAATTGCCTTTATCAGAAAAAGTGATGACACCATGCTTATTCAAAGAAGAAACAATGCGAAAAGAAGGGTGTCCTAATCGTGCAAGCCAAATAACATAAGGTGCACGAGAATTACATAGAGAAAGATTGGACAAAAAACTTGCATGGCCATGATCAAGAATATAGAGCCATTTCGCATAGCGCCCGACTCCCATCACCGTTCTTGTTGCAAGATCCTGTATGGTAAAACCAGAAGAAGAAAATGTCAGTAAACAATTGTTCTCATGAGTTAACATACTAATGGACAATAGATTTTTAGTAATGTAAGGAACGAGAAGAACATCAGACATTTTTAATGGATGAGAAGCAACAAGAGAGGAGATAGAACCAATGTGAGAAATAGGCAAAGATTGACCATTACCCACAAAGACCCGTTGATTACCAGTGTAAGGGACAGATTTATCAAGAGATATAACATCATTAGTCATGTGAGAAGTTGCTCTCGTGTATGTGTACTACTCAGTATCTTGAGAATCAGTAAGGGAGGTGGCAACAAATGCTTCAATCAAATCTTGAGAATTAGTAAGGGAGGTGGCAGCAAATGCTTCAATCAAACCTTCAGCTCTAGCTTTCTTCAATAGTTGCCAAGTTTATGACATTTCTTGGTAGTGTGTTGTTCTTTACCACACCATTGGCAAGTGGTTGTAGAGGTCTTATTAGATTGTCCTGATGCTCATAAGGGAGAGGCTAGTTTGAAACGACTAGAAGAATAACCACGTTGGACAACCATAGCCAACTGAAAAGAAGAATCCGTCGAGATTGACCGAGAAAAAAGCTCATGGCTGAGAGCTTTCAAAACCATATTGGCAAAAGAGGGCAACGGCAACTGCGACAACATAGAGGTTGAAAAAATTTAAAAATCGAACCAAGGCCACGTAGAAACCAGTGTACCTTATCCGTGTCATCAACTAGGTTGCCAATAGCACTAAGCTGATCACATAATGATCTATAAGAGCATGCATATTCAACACCACCACGAGAGCCTGCATCAGCTGAAGTTCATCTTTTAGTTAGAGTTCTCTAGTTTTTGAACTATGAGAGAATGAAACTTCAAGGGCCAGCCAAGCATCACGAGCTGTAGTGCAATTAACGACTTCAACCATGCATTCCTCAGTGAGAGAGGCATATAGAAGGTTGAGTAAAATGCGATCCTGCATGTGCCATGTGTTGTAGGCAGGATTAGGAACAAGATCATTTCCAACATGGACTTGAGCAGTAGGTGTAGACAAAGACCCATCCAAAAAACATAAGATCCCGACTTTCAAGTAGGGGAAAAAACTGACGACTCCACAAGAGATAATTTGTGGGAGTGAGTTTGATGGTCACCATATGAACCATTGTATTGAGCGGAAGTAGAGAAGTGTTAGATTCAGCCATGGAAAAAAAAAAGAACCGGCAAAGGGTTGACCTATTGGCTTTGATACCATGTAAAGGAAATGCCTCACACAATATATTGTGAGGAGATATTCATTTATAGACAGAAAAAAACATGGTAGCTGTACAATTACAAATATTAAAATAAATATACAAGGAAAACAAACTGCTACAATTATGGAAGATCACTGATATATTGGTCATAATTAGAGGAATCAGATCGTCCTCTAATACTTCGGCCACTATTTCTGTTCTGGAAGAGGTAACTACACCTACTCGATCATAATGAAGAGTTGTAGAAATGCAATGTCTTGATAAAAGGGTAATAATAATTTATAAATAGGAGTACAACTGAATTATGAGTGGCAGGTAGTTGATGTTGTTAAGGGAATAGTTCCAATTCTCCTTGATGGAGGAATTCGGCAAGAAACTGATGTGTTTAAGCAGAGCCGGCTTTCTCTTGAGACAAGAGAAGCCACTGCCTAAAGCCCCAAATATTTTTATTTGGAGTTCTAAATATTTTTATTTGGGGTCCCAAAATATTTATTATATATATATATTTTTTCCACTTCCGTAATCAGCTAATCATTACTATATATATTGTATTACCTATTCGACTATTTAATAGGAAAAAAATTAACCAGCATACTCAAACGGGCAAAAATTAACGGTAAAAAAAATAACGGGCAAATTGTTTTTTCTATAAATTTCACTATTTAATTAACTTTTTACTCATATTTATTTTTTCTCATTCTTAATTTCTTTATACCATTTTTTTTACTAGAATTACTTTTCAACTATTGAAATTCGTGAACTTGTTGATGATCATTAGATTGAGGCTCTAGAGATCTTTTTAGACTACTTATTTATTAGGTTCTACGTTCTAATTTTTAATCTTAATTTAATTTATTTTTTGTAATTTATTTGTTTGTATTAGAATTTAGAAATTAGAATGTCAACTAGAAAATATAAATCTGGTTATGAAAAGCGTAAAAAGAAAAGAATAATAGAAAAAATAGTTGAATCTCAAAAAAGGGACCTTAATAAATTTCTTATAAACAATACTTCATCAAATCAATTAGAAAATAAATTGTCTATGGAGCACGTAGAAAATGTGGGTGAAAATATGGGAGAGTTAGAAGAAAATATTCGTACAGTATATCAAGGAATATGATGATGCTCAAATAGATTCATAAATTAATGAAAAAATTTTAAATACTCAAAATATTAATATCTATGACCCAGCAAATTGGAAGAATTATGATATTAACTTTAGAGATTTGATTGTAGAAAATGGTCCAATTAGAGAGGATGGTATAGATTTTCCAAAACATAAAAATAATATGCATTTTTCTACAATGCATTATATCCAAAAATTATTAAATGGAGAAACATATAATCAAAAATGGCTTGTATACTCAAAAGATTTGGATAAAGTATACTATTTTTATTGTAAATTATTTGGTTCAAAAACACATTTGGCTAATGAGGAGACTAGGGATTGGAAAAATCTTAGTCAAAAACTTAAAAATCATGAAATCAGTAATGATCACATTCTCAATATGACTAGGTGGATAGAGTTAGAAATGAGGTTGTCTAAAAATAAAACAATTGACAAAAAATTGTAGGAAAAAATTAATAAAGAAAAAGAGCATTGGAAGCAAGTTTTAGTTAGAATAATTATCATGGTTAAAACTTTAGCTAAGAACGGTCTATCTTTCGTGGAAATAATGAAAAGATTTATGAAGAAAGCAATGGAAAGTTTTTAAGTATAATGGAAATGATAGCTGAGTCTGATCTTGTAATACAAGAATACCTTTGGAGGATTCGATACACATAAATTAGGTATCATTATTTAGGACATAACATTCAAAATGAATTAATTGAGTTGTTGACAAGTGATGTTAGAAGCATAATAATTAAAAAAATAAAGCAAATGAAATATTTTTCTATTATATTATATTCTACTTCTTATCTTGAGATGTGTGGATACTTCTATAAATCCAATATGAGTCATAGAATATTTTGTTGAGTTTTTGAAGGATCTCGATACTTCTAGAAAAGGTCTTTTTAATGAGCTTGTAAGCACAATTGATAAATATCAGTTCGACATTAAGGATTTAAGAGGACAAGAATATAATAATAGATCTAATATGAAAGGGAATATAAACAGACATCCAAAAAATACTTTTGGATAAAAATTCAGGAGCATTTTATACATCATATGCTTGCCATAGTTTAAACTTGGTTCTTTGTGACATGGCCAATCAATTAAGCCATTATCACAAACACGTTGGGAAAGTCATAAAATTTCAAGCTTCACAAATTAGAGATGCTTTAAAAAACTTAATTGAAGTGAATCTAGATCCTAAAATAAAAAGTGAGCCTCGATGCTTAGCAACATATGAGATTGAAATTTTTGAATTTTTGTTGAGCTTGACTATCTAGTATGATGTATTATTTGCGATAAATCAAGTTAGCAAGAGCTTGTAATCTAATTACATGCAGATTTGCTATAGATAAATTGAAGTGTCTTACTTGTTTTTTAGAAAGTTATTGACATAATTGGATTTGCATTAGATTTAGCCAAGAAAATTGCAATGGAAATAAATGCAGAGCCAACATTCCAAGAGAAACATGTAGTTCAAAGAAAGAAACATTTTGATGAAAATATTAATCATGCAGAAATAATGAGATTGATTACTTTTTATACATAATTGATCATGCAATAACCTTTAAGGTAAGATTTGAATAATTTTCATATTACGAGGAAATGTTTGGGTTTTTATTTTGTTTAGAAAAATTAACATTTTTAAATAAGATTGATTTGAAAAATAAATATCTCAAACTTAGTGATTTTTTAACACATGATAGACATACAAATATTGACGATGGTCATGATTTATTTTCAGAATTAAAAGTGTTAAAAAAAGTTTTGAAAACACACAATAACTCTATTTTAAGAATATTTTTTTTTACTAAAAAAAATAGACTCTTTTCCAAACTCTTTTCTTGTTTATTGATTTTTGCTAACAACATCTATGACTGTTGCATCGACAGAAATAAGCTTTTCAAAATTAAAATTAATAAAAAATTATTTACATTCTATAATATCTCAAGAAATATTAAATGAATTAGTTATATTATCTATTAAAAATAAGACATTAAAAAATAGTGATTATAAAAAATTGATTAGTAATTTTGTATTTTTAAAAATAAAAATAATATTTAAATAATATATTTTTATTTTATTTTATATTACTAATTCTATCTTTTTTTTTTCTTTTATTTATCTATTTTGTAAAAATTATATAAAAAAAATATTCATCCACTAAAATAAATAATTAACCACGAACTACCTCTATGCTTAAGGCGTTAGCCCTTGGTGCACATGCAGTCCCTGTAAGCTCTCCTTTCACTACTTCTTAACTTAACAACATATCACAACTATAAGATTATTATAACAATATAAACTAAAATAAATAAATAAATAAAAATCTAAATTGTTGTTGACTGTGAGAATGGATTTAGTGAAAACGGAAATTCCACATCACAAGTTTATGTGGAGAGACCCACAAAAAAGAAGAGGATAGCTGTAAGACAATTAAAAGTAGGTAAACTACATTCAGGTCTAATAGTTTCTGTTATTTCAAAAAAAGCTCGACTTCATCTTCTCCATCTCATAACTGCAGCCGCCATAAATCCGCCGCCGCTGCCACTGCCGGAGGTCGTCCACACCTCTTTATATCTCTCTCCATGATTGATTTCAATCTGGTTCAAAGGTCCATAGATTTCATTATGTAAGAGAAATCGATCTAAATGTTAAGAGAAAACAATCAACTTGAGCTCCGTAGATTTCTTTATCATAGATTTCATATTCCCGATTCAAGTTCCTCATTGAGAAAAGACCAGATCTGAACCGTTGCAAGTTCCTCATTGAGAAAAAACCCTCCACATTCCCGATTCAAGCTCTAGAAATAGTAAGATGGATAGAAAAAAAATCAAGAAATCAGGGAAATGAAGAGAGAGAGACTAATGACAAAACAAAACAGCGAGATTAAAATAATGGAAAGAACGAAGAACACAAATGAAGAAGCTGTTAAAGTTCTAGAGAGAGACGGAGAGATATAGGTTGTAAACCAGATCGAAATCGATCCGGTGGAAACGATTCTTGAGAGAAGATAAAGGGGGGGGGGGGGGTCGTCGGCAGTGGCAACCGGGTCATTGATGGCGGTGGCAGCCACGGATTTATGGCGGCGGCGGTTGTGAGAGGGAGAAGATGAAGTTGGGGTTTTTTTGAAATAACCAAAGCTAGAGTACCTGAATGTAGTTTACTTATTTTTAATTTGTCTGATAGCTGCCCTCTCTTCTTATTGTGGGTGTCTCCATATAAGCTTGTGATGTGAAATTTCGGTTTCACTAGATCCATTCTCGTGATAATGCAGGTTGGAAGACCAGTGATCTATTGGTTAGCAGAAGCCAGGGGAGAATTGGAGTTAGACGTGTGATTGGAATGCTGAAGGATCAGCTAGAGCTTGCTATGGCCACTTCGGGTTGCGTCAATGACGTACAGTATTCTCTAGCAACATCTTTGAGGCAAACAGATAATGAGATATTTCAACTCTCTAATTCGTACACAAGTATGGTTCAACACAGCCATATATATTCGTGTATTCTTACCTCATAATGTAGGAGGTCTCTGAAAATTATAAATCTGTCATATACAATATCACATCGTGATTAGGTATGTCTATCAGACAGTCATTAATGAATGTTAAAATATGTAATAGTATTGGTGATATATTATGCGGGGGATTCCAATGATGGGCAGCTTTTGAAAAAAATTTCATTATGCCACCACCTTAGAACTTCATTTATTGAAACAAAAGTAAGCATTTAATAAAAGACTAAGAGGATATCGTGATCTTCTGCAAGGACAAAGAAGATGATATAAAATGAGTACATATTAAATAATCTTCTTCAATGATGAATAAAACATTCTATTTAGTTTCATATAAAATGAATCTAAAACCTTAAGACATTTCCTACACCAACTTATTCTACTATGAACAGATTCTATTGGCAGGTTTCGATATTTCTATCCACAGACTAGATACCGAGCCCATAAACTATCTCAAACAGGAAAATCATTTCCTCAGCCACAATGACATCTAGATGGCATCTATTCAAACAACAGCATTGATGCTTCTTTGCTTTCCCCTATCCATTATTGACAGAGCTACTTTTGTTCACACCTTGTATTTCCATTGGAGAATGTGCAATATTACCAACGGAACCAACAGTTTGAGAACTCAGCTGTGGGCTTGCCGGGCAAGCATCCAGATTACCAGCACTGAATGCATGGATTGCCCCTGAGCTCATCTGCTGTGGGCTCAATGGAGTTCTCTGGCCCATTTGCTGTGGGCTCATCTGCTGTTGTTGCGGTTGTTGCTGCTGAATTTGTTGGCTCGGTTGTGAAATTCCCAAGGTGGAGGGTGACCCCACTTGAGGAGGTGAAAGTGAAACAACAGTTTGAAGTGGAGAGGTTTCTGGTTGCGGTTGCTGCTGTTGCGGTTGTTGCAGCTGCTGCTGCTGTTGTTGCTGTGGCTGTTGCTGTGGCTGTTGCTGTGGCGGCTGTTGCTGCATTTGTTGTTGTAATTGCATCTGTTGTTGTTGATGCTGATGTTGTTGGTTCATGTAAAGATTCATCCCGGCCATCAATTTCGGGGGCCCCATGGTTGGACCCATTTGAGCTCGTTGCAAAGGGCCCATATTAGCCCGGTTAAGTGCTTGCCCAAGCATCGAAAGACTGGCAGAGCCAGGATGGATTTGTCTGGCTCTAGGCAAGCCGGCTAAGTTCAACTGGGGCCCGCCTAGCATACTTAGCCGGTTCTGTTGCTGCATCCTAACTTCCGACATGAGAGCAGCTTGTGCCTGTGCTGGCGTCAACGCTCCGGACCGAAGTTGCTGGCTGATCACATTAGTTATATTTGAAGCCGGGCTAAAGTTCATTGGGTTTTGACCCACATTACCCGAAATTGGAGGCATAGGTGATGATGAGATCCCAGGCCCGCCCATTCCTCTTGCTGCTCCAAGGCCCATCGCATTTCCCAGTCCACCAAGGCCCATCATGTTATTTCCTATGTTTCCCATGCCAACAGCCGTTCCAAGACCCATCATTAGTTTCCTCTGCATTGGTTGCTGCTGTTGTTGCTGCTGCTGTTGTTGCTGTTGTTGCTGCTGTTGTTGCTGTAAGACTTGCAGTTGAAGAGCAGAGGGTTTGTTCACCATATGGTTACCCAATTGCATGTTGGGGTTTTGCCCGATTGAATTCATGCTTGAAAGAGGGTTTGAAGCAAGCATTAAACGCTGGAACTGAGGATGCTGTTGCTGCTGAATCATGAAATGTTGGTTTTGTTGTTGGGTTTGTTGTGGTTGTGGTTGTGGTTGTTGAAGGGAAGGTTGTTGTGGGTCCATTTGTGGAGTCTTTGGAGGCATTGAAACTCCAGACATGATACCTTGAGACATCTGGATAGCTTGAGAATTGGTTCCAGGAGGTAACATCCTCGAATTTGGTAGATGGTTCTGGGATGGAGTCAGAGATTGGTTCATACCCTGTTTTGGAATCTCATTGGATTGTGGACCCGGAACTGGTTCAGTGAACTGATGCATCTCTGAGGCTGAAATGATAGGAGCTGCCCCAGGATTTAATTGACTGTTGGTGGGATGATTTGGGTAGTTTTGCTTGAGTTGGATATGGTCTTCCACGTCACAACCTTCACGTTCCATCTGCATGGTCATTTGATAATATTAATATTGAAACAGAGAACCTCGTGTTTGAAAACTTTCAGTCAAGTTGAAAAGGAGTTTAAGGGCATACCAGTGCATGGAACTGATCAGCAAGCAAATCTGCCGAATGCTGAAACAGGAATTAAAATCATGAGACAATCGTATTGGAAGACAAAGATAACATGTAGCTTGAGGTTGATTTAACAATACTTTTATTTCACTTATTTACTTCCCCCGAATTATCCAGTCAAATATAGATTATACGATAACCAGGTAAAGAGCCAGCGAATGTTCATTAAAAAGCCAAAAGTATTGATAACAGCTTTATCAGAATGTATTAACCCATCTGCTTATTGAGCTGTGCGTGTGTTTGAGTAAACAGCTTTTTAGGAAAGAGTGGAGGGTCAAAAACACTAACAAGAAGATGCCCTAAGTGCAGTAAATATGTGGAACTTAGAGGATATATGGGTACAGACTATCTGGAATAATTCTTGAGTAGCCTAGGTCTACCATAGACCGATCAATCAAAACTAGATATAGTGCGCAATGTGATGGGTGATGTGATATGTGAGGCTAATATTTCCGGTTGTGATTGATTGGTCAAATTTAGACCGAGTCGACCCAAAAATTTCTCAACTATGAACGGAACAACTAAGATAGTTTTTTTTGTTTATTGGCCATTCTCAGAGGTATCCATGTTAATCCGGAATATTCCTAACTATTAACAACTGACTAGCACCCATCTAGCTCCAAGGCCATGGCTGACGTTGTAGGTTTAACGTCCACCTCTTTCAAGGTTGATTAATAGATAGCTCCAGGAAATGGTCTCGGTGGATTTCAAAAGCAAAATCTCGAGACCTTGACCTTACGCCTCACTAAGAGAGTTTGTTGAAGGACCAAGAATAGGGTAACAAAAAATTACCTCAGAGAACTACAGTGAATTGTTCTAATGCTTTGTAATATTCTTAAAGGGAAAAAAAAACACTAAATATAACCACTACAGATATTCAAAATGTAAAATCCAATACAGCAATTTTCTGATATGGGATAGGTTAGCGGATAATTCACATTCAGCAAATTAAATAATTCAGCTGTGTTATGATAAATATGTTTTCTAAATCCTTAAAATAATTGGATTGTGTAATCATAAATATGTTTTTTAAACCTTAAAATACATTAAAGAAAAGCTTTTCGATTTTGAAACACTTCGGGGAAAAAGCTGCAGTTTTGTAGGTTCTCAAGCATAGAGGCTTTATAACAGAACTAATCAAAAAATGACAACAAATACAGCAAGTCCTTCCTTCCAAGGCTTTTAGAAGAAAACATTTTTACTAAATCCCACTGGTGCATCAAGGGGGCCCAGAACAACTCAATCTAAGGACACTGAAAATAAAATATGTAGTTGAACAACACTTACAGTATTGGGCAATGTAGGAAGAAACTCCTCTGCAGCAACAAAATCCGCTTCCTCTAATTCACCATGAGCCATTGCTACAGTGCCATCACTTAGCCTCTCTGAGAGGATCATCCTAGTGCGACACCTTGGAACATTAGTGACAGCATTTCCTAAAGATGAAAAGGTTAAACCTAAGTGATGGGGAGAACCAAATTCATGTAGCTATTCATGTAGGTTGAACATTAGTGACAGCACAAGATATATTTCCAACCAACTGTAGAACATACCTTGAACTATACGCTCTTGCACCAACGCATTAACTATTCTTTTCTTACAGGTGTTCAGACTGCCACCTATTAGTGACTTGGACAGTTTCTTTAAAGACGTGTCATCTTTAATGTCATCAAAGTTAGAAGCATTTGCCAGATGAGCCATAATGTTTTGAGCTGGAAACACATTTGGCTTTCTGGGGAAGTCTTCAACCTTGTTCTTTTTGCGGTTCAGTTGATGCCTATAAAATACATAATAAGACGTTTTAAGAGATTTTATATTAAGATAATAGGATGTGACACTAAATCTAATGTATTCAAATAACAGCGAATACAAGTATGTATGTCTTTGTATTGAAAAAATAGAATAAAAGAATTAATTGAGAGATTAACTTTGACAAACCCATCCATCTTTTCAGACCTGTCAAAATCAATGATTAGATCAAAAGAGCAGGAAACCATACATAAGTGAAAATTCGTAAGATATTGAGAAAATGGTAAAGCCAATGATGTCATACCTCATAATCATCTCAATCTTTGAGAACCTTTCAAGCATTGTTTGATCAGCTAAAGGTGGGGTTCCAACTGATGGACTATTTGCATTCATTGGAACACTCATATTACTAACACTAGCAGGAGAGCCAACTCCATTCATCGCTGGCGTCTTAGGAAGTGAATTTGACCTCCACTTTGCAGCAGCTTGAGCTTGATGTTGTCGTTGCATGGAATCATTAGCACTAGAAGTCAATGATGATGGATTTCCACCAATGGCAAGAGCTGGGGCTATAGCTGCTTTCTCCTTTTGTGAAGCCACAATTGCAGCATTATTAGTAGCTGCACCATAGTGTTGTGGTCCACCTGAACCGCTTGAAAACTCCCCCGATTTTGATGATAATGGAGATTGAACCAAGGACCCAGCAGATAATCGTGGGCTTTGGGCCATTTTCCTTTTATGGATCTGCTCCTCCTTCCTTGTATCTTTATCAATATGTTGACCAAGATTATTCCAGGCTGCCTGAGGGAAATTGGATCTCATAAATGCTTGTTGTAATCTTTGCTGAAGCCGTGATTGTTGTGGGTCGAGATGGGTCATTTCTGATTCCACCATCTGCATATCGCTTTTGCTTCTACTGGGTTCAGACCCATCTAATTTTTCTGTCTTGAACTGCTCTTCCTTAGCTCCATATCTCACACCAGGTTGTCCTCCATTAAATGGCATGGTCATAGCATCTTGATTCAAAACCCCTTCAAACACCTGCTGTGAAAACTTTTGAATGCCGGTCGAGTGTTGAATGCCGGTGTTCGACTGTTGAATCCCTCTTGCCATTGCTTGTTGTTGTTGAAGCAATGTATTCTTCCAGTTCACATCAGATCCATGGAGGTTGTCCATATGGGTTGCCAATTGATGCTGTTGAGCACCATCAACAGCTGAAGTAGACCTTTGTCTCTTGTTAAAACCAGGTGACATTTGAGAATCTTGATTTTCCCTTTTACCAAGAAGAGAGAAACTAGGATCCACATTTTCACCATATGACATGACATCCTGCCCAGCAGGCGAAGTTCCTGATGAATTAAAAATGGGCCCTGACATAGGATCCAGCATATTTCTTGGGGTTCCTGTACCCATAGAATATCTTGATTGATTAGAAACCAAAGGTAGACCCTGTGCATCAGAAGCAAAGCTCTTTTGCCGTACTAACATGTTTAGACCAAGATTTTGAGCACTCATATTCTCAGGGATTTGCAGAGGCATCATATTGCCTGACATAACTGCAGAGTCTAGCAACCTACCATTAGAGCTTTCTGGTACTCTATCTATACAAATATTCTTCCCATGCATCTTACTATTAGACGTGACAGAAACTTCAGGCAGCTGCTTCAACCATTTTCTTCGCAGATTGCAATGAGACAAATTAAGCTGCAAAAATAATAATAATAATCCAGAGTTATGGATTATAGAGTAAGCTCCTACAGATGAAGAAAATGACAAACTTTTGAAGGCTTTCATTACCTTAGTAGAAGCTGGGTTGTTACAGAGCCTATCCAATTTTGGAATAGGATCTAGGTGAAGTTGTGGTTTCAAGGCTTTCAATATCCTGGACTCTACTTCCTAGAAACCAAAGTGATATCTCAAATTGAAAGAGTGATTAAAAGTTTTGTTTTTAAGCTTTAGCTGAGTCCATGAGTAGATAATACTTACCATCAGATCACCATAAGTCCAGGTATTATCAGAGACCAATGGGATATCCTTCACAACATTTTCCAACGACATCTTAAGTTGTATTTTATTTACAATAGGGAATCCATCAGTAGATGGAACTCCAAGACCTTGGTCAGAAGTATAGTTGCGATAATCCCGCACCTGCAGATTCACCATCCCAAGTTAAAATTATCCCAGATAGAAGTGGAGCGACATATAAACCATTACTTTCTAGTTAGTTGAAGTTCCATACAATTTCAACAGGTTGCAGTGGAAATGGATTGAAATAGAGAGTGAAAATCAGTTTTATACTTTCTTCAGACGCTAAAGAAGATAGCATTCATGTTGTTTAAATCTCATATAAAATGGTCAGCAGAGCTAAATTCTCTCTATCAGTAACTTGGCTTCATATATGTTAAGCAAAGAATATGTAATATAGAATATAACATCCAAACATGTCACTAGAGGTTAAATTTATTAAGTAAGAAATCGGCAACCAATCTGGTAAGGATCATAGCAAAATATAACCGACTAGAACAGAAACAGCTTCAAAAGTTCCTAAAACATATTTTCAGGAAGCTTGCCTAGGGGCTAAAAACAGGGAGAAATCATAGGTTTTCACTCTGACCCCGACTAGGTTTGGATTTCACAAATTAAAAAATCATAGGTTATGTAGTGCAACACCTTTTCACATGATACAGGCTTCCTAAAGACAAATCAAGGACATAGAGATCATACCTCACACAAAAGTGTCCCATCAACAAACTTGCAGGGTATGTCATCTAGCACATCTCCAGGCAACTGGCCAGATTCAATTGCCTTCAAGAAAATAAGAGAAAAAAAAAACTGAGTTGATGGAACCTGATGGAAATAAGAGGAATTGATCATGGTTATCATAAAAACAATGACATAACAGTAAGATATAGCCATTCCTCAGTATTTACACTTATAAAGTGTAGCCTACCCATGCTTCATTATAAAAAGGATGAAAAGAATGAACCAATTAGAAATTCAGATAATAGGTAGCTTCCTTTCTGCAGTTAATTAAATCAGCAATATAGCAATGATTCAGTTTTCCCTATAGGCGAGTTTGAACTTGTGCACACTCAATAATACCATCAACAGCAAGGAGGTATAGAATGTTAGGATATAATCAAGAAAGAAACCACTACAAAGATAAGCACTAGAGAGAGGGGGAAGCTTACTGAAAATAAACTTTCAGATGTTCTATCATAAGGAAGTAACAACTTTGGAATATCTTGTGGGGTGATCTGATTTGTAGCCTCATTCTGGAAAGTAGAGGAAAAAAAGTAAGCAACAAAAAAAAGATTAAATGCAAAATGATAAATGGGTAAAAGTTTCTTTGTATTTATTTCAATACTCGTAGTCCTTTTTTTTTCTGCAAACCTTTGAAGCTTTTCCAATAGAGTATCCATCACGAAAGAGGTCCAACGTAAATGAAACTTCATTTTCTGCAGGAAGGAAAAAAAAAACAAAAAAAAAAAGGAAAACACACACACACACATAAAAAGGAAAACACATAACAGAATTAGAGGATTAATAAAGATGGCCGGAAAGAGACAATGGAAAACTCACCCGCAATGGGAAGCCCTTCAGAACCACAAAGCGGTTGAAAACCCTTTCCTCCTTCAGAAAGTTTTCCCTGTAATTTACCATAACATAAGCAACAAAGGAACTCAATCAAAATACAAAATAATACACTATATTCTGAAAATTTCCCTGCTCATTCAAAGTTCTAGAATCTATTAGTTAAGGAGATTAGGGCATGATGTGAAACTCCTTTTCAACGATACCAGATAAAAACATCACTCCTTATTTTTAAATTAATATAACTACACACCTTACTGAGTGAGTAGATATCTTGATATTAACAGAAAAAGATGTACTGTTCATCTGCTTCAAATTCGGGAAAAGGTAAAGGCAAAAATTAAAAAGAGGATATAAGAAATATAGATATCTACTTTTGTCCATTGTCTAGTTCCTAACAGAAATGTAAAGGCCAAAAGGTGAACCTCAGGAAATCCAATCACTCATATTCGCTAGGTTGACTGGCAATAGTAGTACACTTCGCTCAAAACCCAAATGTAAGAATGAACTAAATGTTCAAAACCTCAATCTCCATCTTACTCTACCCCTCTTATTGATATTTACCATGATTAACAACTACACGTTTGGCTCGTGACAAAGAGTCGCGAAATCAAAGAAAATATCTCCATTTAAAGTGGGGTTAAATCTATAATTTTTATTGCATTTCAGAATTTTCTGACAGATAGTTCCAAGTATTTCCACTTTTCCTCATTGAAAATTCTCTCCTTTTCCCACTTTTTTTTGCCGGAAACAAAGCAGAAAAAGATTCGACCTTACCGACACAATTACCTCGAGCTTTCGAGCATGAGCGGACTCGTTTCTGGAGGGAATTCGAGCGCTATCCTTTGAATTATTTGACTCTTCATCGACGACATTTGCGTTGGATTGTAGAAACTGAGGCTTGGGACGGAACCTTGAACCTCTCTTGGAGACCTTGAATGAGACGCCCATTATAGGAGTCTCTTAAGGGTTTTGTGAGAAATTAAAGCTTCCTAGCGATTTCGAGGCGTTTGGATAGTAGGATAAATTTCAGAGAATGGAGGAAAGACGAACGGAATCGTCCAGTTAATTCCGATCCGAAATCGTATGTAAGCCTACGGATTCCAGAAATAGTGAGATCGAACAGGGAGAAAGAGAGAGAGGACAGTCCCGTAGGGATGTCAGAAGTCTTAAGGTTTAATTTTGGGCAAATTAGCATGGATCCTGTGAAACTCTAAGTCCAATTGTAAAATAAGTATTGGCAAATTATCTTAGGATCATGTTTTACTCAAGTCCAATTGATTATATTATAACAGTTTTAGTAGTTATAAGTCAAACCTCATATATTGATATTTTTTATTATTAATTGAATATTTATTTTAAGTCGTCGTTTTATTTATTTATTTTTATATATTTAGACATATTAAAAAAAATTATTTTATCATTATATAAAAATCTGATTTCGGATTTTTTTTAAACCACAAATTTAGTGCGACTATAAAGTAAAATGGTAGTAAAATGCTAAGTTCTTAATTCATTAAATATAATATTATACAAAGCATAACTCTTGAAGATGTATCGAGTATAGTGTCAAAATATATAATGAGGATTATTTTAATAAAATTAATAAAAGTGATAGTTTTTATATAATTATTTTTAATGTATTGTTATTAAATAATATGTATAAATATCAAAAAATTAGTCATGTAACTATAATTTTGTAATAGTATGAGAGGATTTATATTATAGATAATGAATTAAATTATCTACAAAATATTAAAATATGGAATTTTTAATTAATGGTTGCTAGTACGGTCAGCCAGTATTATAAATGCAAGTGATTTAGATCCGGATCACTGATGTAAATAGACATCTTAGTGGATGTATTTTATATAATTTGATTATATAGGATATGATTCGATATGAATTAATTATTTATTAAAATATCATTTGCCGCAAATAATTGTATTCATCAATAGATAATTATATGCATATCAATCTAAATCATGAGTATACATGAACTCCTACCTATGTCGACTGGATCTTTTGATTCACTCGTCACAGTTTGTTTGTAAAACAGGCTAAAGATTTTTGTTTTGGAGATTCATTGGGATAAGTGGTTAGGAACATGATTTACAGATATAGAATCCAAACCTTCTTCATAAAAGATTGTATATTGATTCTTTTAAGAGTTTTCTATAACTGAATGATTTTAAGCTCAAATTTATAATCAAGTTATAAATTGACCGTTCACTAGTGAATTAATGTTACTTAAAGATAAAAAGATAATTAGATGGATAAAATGATAATTTTGACCAACTCTAATTGTGAATTAATTTTTGGAGGATTGAATGCATGTAATGATAATATCAATAGACTACTAGAGATTACTCAGTAATTTGTTTTATAATTACAATAGTGCAATCCAATATTTTTAGTAGAATAATATTATAATTAATAAATTAGATTCATTAGATTAAATAGTTTCATTAATAATCTAATTTATTATAGCTTGAAATTATATCTTCATGGTACTCAGGTCACCTCTATAAAATATTGTATAGGGTAAGAATGACAAAAGTTGAAAAATGACTTATTTGTAAGAAAATAGTTTTTTAAGGCAAAATTATAATTATGAGATAATTAGTATTAATTAATTAATTAAAGAATAATTAATTAAAATATATATTTAAATCATGAATTTCGAAATTCATTTATAATAATATATTTCATCTTGAATTAAATATGTTATATATAATATTAAATTAATATGAGATATTAATTTAATATTAAGATTAGGTAAATCAAATTTTAATTGGTTTGGAAAACTAATTTTAAATTTAAATAAGATATGATTTGATTTAAAATATATGAGATTCTATTTTAAATAAGATTTGACTAAATTAAATATGTCATTAAATATATGATATTATTTGAAATAGATAAGATTATATATTAAATCAGATATGAAAATATTTGACTATATCAAAGATTTCGTCTAATGATTATTTTATCATTTAATGTTATAATTAAGTCATCAATTCAATTAATTTAAAATATTTAAATTAAATTAAAAAATCTAATGAAACTCTATAAATACATCATATTCTAATTATTTCATGATGCGAAAAATAGAGAAGCTTTTGAAGATAGGTAAAATCTAAAGAGGTTTTTCTAAGAGAAAAGAAAAAGAAAACTTTGTCATCTCCACGTGCTCACACATGTCCTATTGTGTTGAGGTGACTTGGAAAATCGTGGTGTGAGTTTCAACGATTAATTCGCATAGGCTAAGGTATGACTTCTTTGTATAGATGTAGGATTAATTTATATACATTTAAAGAATTGCTAAAAGTTTTTCTGAAAATTTTTGTTATATACTGGAACCAATTAATCGATTTCGCTATAAATTTTTGAACTAGTTTTCCTACAATTGATATCAGACTGGTCTTTATATATATATAAATTAATCGATATGTGTGATTCTTGCATTATCATATATGTGGTATGTATGTTGAATAGATGATTATATTTTTTGAATATATGATTGATATAATTAATCATTAATTATATAGTAATTTGGGTTAATAACTTATTTAATTTTCTTTTTCTAAATTTTGTGTAAGCCGATTTATGGCATAAGAATTTTTGTATAATGTTTTTTTGTAAGATTATGTGCAACAAGGAGGAAGAAGAACACATGAGGCGGGTTCACAGGCGACGATGAACGGTAAGGGGCGATGGTGAGGCGAGGTAGCGGGCCATGGGACTGTCCCGTGGGATTGTCCCATGACACAACCGTTGCAAGCCATGAGATTGTCCAGGGGCACAGCCGATGCAAGCTGCGGGACTTTTTATCTTAGGATCCTGTTTTACTCAAGTCCAATTGATTATATTATAACAGTTTTAGTAGTTATAAGTCAACCTCATATATTGATATTTTTTATTATTAATTGAATATTTATTTTAAGTCGTCGTTTTATTTATTTAATTTTATATATTTAGACATTTAAAAAAATTATTTTATCATTATATAAAAATCTGATTTCGGATTTTTTTTAAACCACAAATTAAGTGCGACTATAAAGTAAAATGGTAGTAAAATGCTAAGTTCTTAATTCATTAAATATAATATTATACAAAGCATAACTCTTGAAGATGTATCGGGTATAGTGTCAAAATATATAATGAGTATTATTTTAATAAAATTAATAAAAGTGATATTTTTTATATAATTATCTTCAATATATTGTTTGTTAAATAATATGTATAAATATCAAAAAATTAGTCATGTAACTATAATTTTATAATAGTATGAGAGGATTTATATTATAGATAATGAATTAAATTGTCTACAAAATATTAAAATATGGAATTTTTAATTAATGGTAGCTAGTATGGTCAGCCAGTATTATAAATGCAAGTGCTCTAGATTCGGATCACTAATGTAAATAGACATCTTAGTGGATGTATTTTATATAATTTGATTATATAAGATATGATCCGATATGAATTAATTCTTTATTAAAATGTCATTTGCCGCAAACAATTTTATTCATCAATAGATAATTATATGCATATCAATCTAAATCATGAGTATTCATGAACTCCTACCTATGTCGACTGGATCTTTTGATTCACTCGTCACTGTTTGTTTGTAAAACAGGCTAAAGATTTTTGTTTTGGAGATTTATTGGGATAAGTCGTTAGGAACATGATTTACTGATATAGAATCCAAACCTTCTTCATAAAAGATTGTATATTGATTCTTTTAAGAGTTAATTCTATAAGTGAATGATTTTAAGCTCAAATTTATAATCAAGTTATAAATTGACCGTTCACTAGTGAATTAATGTTACTTAAGGATAAAATGATAATTAGAGGGATAAAATGATAATTTTGACCAACTCTAATTGTGAATCAATTTTTGGAGGATTGAATGCATGTAATGATAATATCAATAGACTACTAGAGATTGCTCAGTAATTTGTTTTATAATTACAAGAGTGCAATCCAATATTTTTAGTAGAATAATATTATAATTAATAAATTAGATTCATTAGATTAAATAGTTTCATTAATAATCTAATTTATTATAGCTTGAAATTATATGTTCATGGTACTCAGGTTATCTCTATAAAATATTGTATATGGTAAGAATGACAAAAGTTGAAAAATGACTTATTTGTAAGAAAATAGTTTTTTAAGGTAAAATTATAATTATGAGATAATTAGTATTAATTAATTAATTAAAGAATAATTAATTAAAAAATATATTTAAATCATGATTTCGAAATTCATTTATAATAATATATTTCATCTTGAATTAAATATGTTATATATAATATTAAATTAATATGAGATATTAATTTAATATTAAGATTAGATAAATCAAATTTTAATTGGTTTGGAAAACTAATTTTAAATTTAAATAAGATATGATTTGATTTAAAATATATGAGATTCTATTTTAAATAAGATTTGACTAAATTAAATATGTCATTAAATATATGATATTATTTGAAATAGATAAGATTATATATTAAATCAGATATGAAAATATTTGACTATATCAAAGATTTCGTCTAATGATTATTTTATCATTTAATGTTATAATTAAGTCATCAATTCAATTAATTTAAAGTATTTAAATTAAATTAAAAAATCTAATGAAAATTTATAAATACATCATATTCTAATTATTTCATGATGCGAAAAATAGAGAAGCTTTTGAAGATAGGTAAAATCTAAAGAGGTTTTTCTAAGAGAAAAGAAAAAGAAAACTTTGTCATCTCCACGTGCTCACACATGTCCTATTGTGTTGAGGATTGACCTGGAAAATCGTGGTGTGAGTTTCAACAATTAATTCGCATAGGCTAAGGTATGATCTCTTTGTATAGATGTAGGATTAATTTATATACATTTAAAGAATTGCTAAAAGTTTTTCTGAAAATTTTTGTTATATACTGGAACCAATTAACCGATTTCGCTCTAAATTTTTGAACTAGTTTTCCTACAATTGATATCAGACTGGTCTTTATATATATATAAATTAATCGATATGTGTGATTCTTGCATTATCATATATATGTGGTATGTATGTTGAATAGATGATTATATTTTTTGAATATATGGTTGATATAATTAATCATTAATTATATAGTAATTTTGGGTTTATAACTTATTTAATTTTCTTTTTCTAAATTTTGTGTAAGCCGATTTATGGCATAAGAATTTTTGTATAATGTTTTTTTGTAAGATTATGTGCAACAAGGAGGAAGAAGAACACATGAGGCGGGTTCACAGGCGGCGATGAACAGTAAGGGGCGATGGTGAGGCGAGGTAGCGGCCATGGGACTGTCCCGTGGGATTGTCCCATGACACAACCGTTGCAGGCCATGAGATTGTCAAGGGGCACAGCCGATGCAAGCTGCGGGACTTTCCGGCAGTGTAGCTAGGCCATGAGATGGTCCCGCGGCACAAGGCCATTGGTCGGACTAACAGCTGTCCCAAGCAACTGCTGCCTGCGGCTAACTATAAGAGTTTCACTAACTTTGGCCTATGATGCTAAAACGGGTCATGTTACGACTTCGACCCGTGGCCCACCTAATAAGTGGGTTTGACCATTTATTTTGAGGCCCAAAACTAATGTATTTTAGGCATGTTAACTTATTTTTAGATTTTTTGAAAAACAAAGGAACTTGTTGGGTTTTACCCAAATAAGTCTGATAGGCCCAAAAAAAGTTTAGATCTAATTGAAAATAATTAAGTTAAATATAAAATTGGGGTTAGAAAAATTGTTTTTCTATAGATTATGGAATTGGATTTGTTTTAAAAAATTACCAGTTAGGCCTAAATTCAAGATAAAGCAAGTTTAGAAAATGATGTAATACTTGAAGTGCTTATGTCATTTTTATATTTTAATTTATTTGTATTTTTTGCAAGGGTTGTAATTTTTAGAAATACCCAAAATTATCCGGTCCATTATATCTATTTATTTATGTTGATTGATTGATTTGATTGATTGATTTGATTGATAACATATTTATGCATTAATCGATTATATGGCATACATGAATATCCACACAGTTTTATTTTAAATCATACGTCTCATGAATATATTATACATGATTTAATTAGGATTGTCCTAGTTGTTTATGTGATTGATTTAGTGAAATTAATTACATAAATAGATTAAATTTTTAAATAGTTAAACTTAGTAATCACACCTTATAAAGTCAAACATCTAAGTTAGAACTGTAAGAACCAGTTTTGTTAAAAAGAGTTTTGACGAAATTTTATGAATATACTAAGTCTATTAGTTATAAATTAGGTTCACCGATAATATTAGGATCATAATAAAATATGGATAAAAAGAGTTTAATTGAACCTAGGTCCAATAGGATTGGCATTTATAATTAATAGGACTATATTAATTAGTTAACTAGTTATTAATTTAGAATTAATTAATTAGTTTTAAATTGAAAATATTGGATATTTTATGAAAACACATATTGTGAAATAGTGAGTGGGAGAATGTTGATATGACAATATAATCTATAGTCTCCATTATTAGTACAATGCCGTGAGATATGGTAGAGCCTCGAGATGACTTTGTTTTCGTCCCCCTAAGGAAGGTTTCAGACCATATCAATATAAATATTGGCTTCTTAAGAAGATAGGGAAAAATGATGTATTTCGAACTTAGCCGACCCTAAGGCAGCAATTTTTGAGTTAAGTCATGGATTCCAAAATAATAGATTACACTCACAAATACATAATTAAGCTTTAAATGGTTAATTGTATCTTGACCAAATAAATGATAACTTATGAGCAAAAGCGAAAATATGAGATATTTTAAGTTTGACTTGTAGGTTTGGAAATCAAAGCATCCGTTCACGTCTAGGTTTGGGAATCAAAGCGTCCGTTCATGTCAGGAATAAAGGTTTTTGATGTCTCAAAATTAATTTTAAATTAATATTATCGACCTTAAGGTGGTATATTAATTGTTGAGTTAATTTATCATTGTTTAGTAATAAATAATTTTATGTATTTTAATTATTGCATTCATGCATTAGATTTACTATTCCAAAATTTTGATATTTATTTCAATTATAATGAATGAATTATGTTTTATTTAATTTCAACAATCATTATATCTTCAATCAATAATCTCAGTAGCACTTTACTCAACGAGTATAAATTAATTGGGGATAATTTTATGAGATGAAAATCAAACTTAAATTTGGTATTAATTTGCGAGAACCATAAGTTTATCTTGATCAAAGAATGTCTTGAAGAGTCTGCTGCTATATGTACAAGAAAAGTATGACAATTTGATCTAATCCAATAACAAAGCCAAATGCTATATGTTGATGAGCATGAGTGATGTTCTTAAGAAGAAACATGAAAATATGAAGACTGCATATGAGATATTAGAGTCTCTCCGGGCCTTGTTTGGCTAGCAATTCGACAAGAGTCATCATGAGGCTACTAAAACCTACATGAATGCCAAAATGAAGAAAAAAGTTTATGTCAAAGATTATGTTTTGAATATGATCAACACGATGGATGAGGCGGAGATACATGGGGCTATCATTGATGAGCGAACTTAAGTTAGCATCATACTTTAGTCACTCTCACCAACTTTTACTACATTCACTACCAACTATGTTATGAACAAGTTGTAATACAACATGACTCAACTGTTGAATGAACTGCACACTTTTGAGACCCTTAATAAGGCAAAGTTTAAAGAGGGTGAAGCAAATGTTGCTAAATATAAGCTGTCTTCCTCTTATGTCAAGAACAATGAGAAAAGGTACACCAATAGAAAGGACAAGAAGGGAAAGAAATCCAAAAGGTCACCTAAATGCAAGGAGAATTAAAAGAATGACAACTCCAAGAAAAAGGAACCTAAGGGAAAGTGTTTCCATTGTGGATTTGATGGCTATTGAAAGAGAAACTATAACAAGTATCTCTTCGAGCTAAAGAAGAAAAAGAAAGGTAGATTTGATTTACTTATTTTAGAAGCATGTTTAGTGGAAGATGATTTGTCATCTTGGATAGTAGATTTTGGAGCCACTAATCATGTTTGTTCTTTTTTACAGATGCATAGTTCTTCAAGGGAGCTTATTGTTGGTGAGGTCACGATGAGAGTTGATAGTGGTGTGATCGTTTCCGCTAAAGCAGTGGGAGCAGTCCTTTTAATTTTTTAGCAATAATTATCTTGTTTTGAACAATGTTTATTTTATTCCTGTATTTTTCATAAATTTGATTTCTTTATCTATGTTGTATGAAAAATATTTTAATGTTTCTTTTAGTAATTATGAGATTCTTATTTCAAACAAAGGTTTCGATATTTGTCATGTAAAATAAACTAATGGACTCTACTTAGACCAAATGAAAGATCATTAAATAATTCAGAATTATTTAAAGTAGCAAATCCTAAATCAAACAAATGCCAAAAAATTTCTCAAAGTGATGATACGTATCTTTGGCATCTTAGGTTAGGATATATCAATCGTGATATGATAAACAGGTTAGTAAAGGATGGTCCTTTACGGGAGCTAACTTTTGGCACTCTTTTTGTTTGTGAATCTTGTCTAAAAGAAAAGATGACTAAGAGACCTCTCTCTGCAAAGGGCCAAAGAGCCAAAGAACCATTTGAGTTAGTATATAGCAACGTTTGTGGTCCTATAAATGTATAAGCGATAGGTGATTATGAATATTTCATCACATTCATTTATGATTATTCTAAATACAGATACATATAGCTAATGCAAAGGAAATCTGAAACTTTGGAAAGTTCAAGGAATTCTGAGCAGAAGCTGAAAAGTAATTAAAAAGGTCACTTAAAACACTTCGATCAGATCAAAGAGGTGAATACCTTAATTTTGAGTTCAAGGATTATTTGCTGGAGTATGGAATTCTATCCCAACTCACAGCACATAGAACACCACAACAAAATAGTGTTGTAGAAAGGAGAAACAAAACCTTATTGGATATGGTTAGGTCAATGTTAAACTACTCATGTCTACCACTCACATTCTAGGGATATACACTTCAAATCACGATATACATTTGGAATGTAGTTCCATCCAAGTTTGTACAAAAGATAGTTTTAGAGTTGTGGAATGACACTAAACCTAGTTTATGCATTTTTTATATATTGGGTGTGCAGCGCACATGTTGAAAATCAAAGACTGGGAAGTTGGACTCATGATCTGAAGTTTGCATATTCGTTAGCTACACTCCCGGCACAAGGGGAGGCCATTTCTATAATCATTGTGAGAAAAAGGTGTCTATATCGGCAAATGCAAGCTTTCTCGAATATGAATATATAACAAACTATAAACCTCATAGTAAGGTAGTACTAGAGGAATTGATTTCTAATAAGATCAAATCATGTCTATCACCATCTTATGAAAGATAACATCAAGAGACTACCGATACTAGTCAGAGCACCTTGGTAGTTCATCGTAGTGGGAGGATTGTGAGACAACCCATTGCTACAAATACGAGGCACATGTTCTAATGTCAGACAAAAACTAGGATGATCCATTTACCTTTAAGAAAGCAATGGATGATACTGACAAGGATGAATGGCAATATGCAATGAACCAAGAAATGGAATCCATGTATTCCAATTCTATCTAGGAATTTGTAGATCTACCTGAAGATGTTAAGCCTATTGGATGTAAATGGATCTTCAAGAAGAAAAGGTATATATGGGAAAGTAGAGATTTTCAATGCACGACTTGTGGCAAAGGGCTATACCCAAAGGGAATGAGTTAATTATGAAGAGAATTCCTCTCATGTTGCCATACTAAAGTCTATACGCATTCTTTTGTCCATAGCCGCTAGTTCAGACTATGAGAGATGGCAAATGGATGTAAGACAACTTTTCTGAATGGTTATCTCGAAGAAAACATTTATATGATGCAACCAAAAGGTTTTGTGCAAAAGGCCCAAGAGCAAATGTTGGGAATGATGTACAAATATTGTCAAACGTGAAGAAATGGCTAGCCGAGCAATTCTAAATGAAAGATTTGGAAAAAAAAGAGCTATATTTTAGGAATCCAAATCCTCAATGATATGAAGAACAAGCTTTTGGTATTGTTGCAAGACTCTTATATAGATAAGGTGATTGCTCGATTCTCAATGCAAAACTCCAAAAAGGGTGAATTACCGACCAGACATGGAGTACTTCTTTCTAAAGAGCAATGTCCAAAGATATCTCAGGAAAAAGAAGAGGTGAGACGAATTCCCTATGCCTCAACTGTAGGCAATCTTATGTATGCTATACTATGTACAAGACCTAGCATTTGTTATACAGTAAGGATAGTCAATCGTTATTAATAAAATCTATGTTTAGAACACTCGATAGTGATAAAGCGTATTTTGAAGTATCTTTGAAGAATGAGAGACTATATGCTTGTTTATTTTGATAGAAACCTGAACCCCATTAGATACACTGATTCTGATTTTCAATCTGATAGAGATAGTCGAAGGTCAACTTATAGATCAATGTTCACACTTGGTAGAGGAGCTGTAGTATGAAGAAGTATCAAACAATCTAGTATTGCAGATTCTACCATGAAAGTCAAATATATAGCGGCTTATGAAGCTCCGAAAGTGGCAGTTTGGCTCATAAGTTCTATACTAATCTGAAAATTGTTCTAGATATGGAAAAGCCGCTAGTCTTATACTATGACAACAATGGAGTAATGGCTAATTCAAAGGAACCAAGGAACATAACCTTGCAGATTTATTTAATAAGACACTTCCAGCAAAGTCTTTTGAGGATCGTGTATGTAATTTAGGGATGAGAAAGATGTCTCACTTGCTTTAAGGTCAAGTGGGAGTTTATTGGGGATGAGGTCTTAAAAGCATATGATAAATATTGTTTTAATGAAATTAATAAAAGTGATATTTTTCTATATAATTGTTTTGAATGTATTATTATTGAATAATATGTATAAATATCATAAAATTCCAAATTCATTCATGTAACTATAATCTTGTATTGGTACGAGAGAATTATGATTATAGGTAATGAATTAAATTGTCTGCAACATATTAAAGTATGGAATCTTCAATTAATGGTTGTTAGTATGGTCCGATAGCATCTAGATTCGGATCTCTAATGTCGATAGACATTTTAGTGGAAGTGCTTTGTATAATTTGATTATATAGGACAGGACCCGATATAAATTAAATTTTTATTAAAATGTTGTTTGCCATAAAGAATTTTATTCATACCAATAGATGATCATATGCAAATCAATCTGAATCCTAAGTATTCATCAACTCCTACTTATGTCGATTAAATCTTTTGATTTACTCGTCACAATTTGTTTGTAAAATAGGCTAAAGAATTTTGTTTTGGAGATTCATTGGGATAAGTAGTTGGGAATATGATTTATAGATATAGAATCCAAACTTTCTTCATAAAAGATTATATATTGGTTTTCTTAAGGATTAATTCTGAAACTGAATGGTTTTGAGTTCAAATTTATAATCAAGTTATAACTTAACCGTTCATTAGTGAAGTAATAGTACTTAAGGATAAAAATATAATTAGAAGGGTAAAATGGTAATTTTGACCGACTCTAATTATGAATCAATTTTTGGAGGATTGAATGCATGTAATAATATTGTCAATGGACTATTAGAGATTGCACAATAATTTATTCTATAACTACAAGAGTGCAATCCTATATTTTTATTGGAATAATATTGGGATTAATAAATTATATTTCTTATATCAAAAAGTTTAATTAATAATCTAATTTATTAGAGCTTGATATTATATGTCGATGATCCCCATGTCGTCTCTATAAAATACATTGTAAGAATGAGAAAGATTGAAAAATGACTTATTTACACGAAAATAGTTTTTTAGGGAAAATTTATAATTACGTAATAAATATTGTTAGTTAGTTATAATTAATTAATTAATTAAAAGATGTATTTAAATCATGAATTTCGAAATTATATATAATATTAAATTGATATGAGATATTAATTTAATATTAAGATTAGGTAGGTCAAATTTAAATTAGTTTGAGAAACTAATTAAAATTCAAATAAGATATGATTTGATTTAAAATAGATGAGATTCTATTTTAAATAAGATTTGAAAAGGTTTGACTAAATCAAATATATCATTAAAAATATGATATGATTTGAAATAGATAAAATTTTGTTTTAAATCAGATTTGAAAAATTTTGACCATATCAAAAATATCATATAATACTATAATTAAGTTATTAATTCAATTAATTTAAAGTGTTTAAATTAAATTGAAAAATACGTCATGTTCTAATTATTTCATGATGCAGAAAATAGAGAAGCTTTTGAAGAGAGGTTTTTTCTGAAGAGAAAAGAAAAAGAAATCTTTATCATCTCTACTTGCTCACACATATCATATTGTGTTGAGGATCGACTTGGAAGATCATGGTGTGAGTCTCGATAATCGATTTATATAGGCTAAGATATGACCTCTTCGTATAGATGTATAATTAATTTATATATATATATAAAAGATCGCTAAAAGATTCTTTGAAATTTTTTGTTATACGCCAGGACCAATCAATTGCTTCCACTATGAATTTTTGAACTCGTTTTCTAACAATTAGCTCATAAAGCAATTGGATATCGGTCCGATAGAATATATCTCTTATGTTGAACTATCATTCTTACATAACGTTAGCAAACAATAATAGTTATTATTCATTATTAGTAAAGACATTTTTTATTTATCATGTTCATTGATTGTGTTGGAACTAATGAGTTATGTTTATAAAAATACATATATCATAGTAAAGTCTTGTATCTTAAATTATGTACTTGAAGCCATGATGAAATCATGCCAACAAGATGCAAGATGCTTAAAGCTTAAGGTACATATTTTTCGTTGTCATGCAAAAATCAAGAAGTACCTTAATAATCCGAATAAATTATCACATAGTTCATTTCATAAAAAAGTTAAGATGAGTGTTCTCATGATTATTAATGTTAGTGGAAGATCAAAATGATTATGTGAGTGCTAGGTATTGACCAAGTGTAGTAGTATGTGACACAAAGATAATTATCAATGGTCAAAGAATATTACCAATTACTGAGAATTATCTAGTTATTATAATATAAGTAATCTTTAGATATGAGGTTTTCAGTGTATCTTGTATGCAATGTTCTATGTTTTGAGTTCATCTTACCAACCCCTAGATAAGGTTTACAAGGGGTGTATTGCTGGATATATAATATTTCATATAAAGATTATGACTGATCAAAATGAAAATCATCGCTTCTGTATTCATAAGGAAAAAATTCTATGAATTATATTCATTAAGGAACAAAGCAATCTTTGAAAAGTAGTATGGTACGAAAAGAATTTTGTATAAACTCATTGTCGATGTTTATAATGATATAGTATATTAATATGACTCATCTATTAGGTTTGACAATTAAAACCATGTTCTATGATGAATCAGGATAAAAGTTCATGGAAGAATCATATATTATTATCTTACGGGAGGTCAAGATGCTTTATTAGGAGATGCACTTGACCTGTGAGGCTTAAATTGGACATGAGATGATGAAGTTAAAATCATATAGATGTATGAAACCTATTGAGCATGGTGTCCTAAAAGTATATAATAAGTATAATTTTATAAAATTGATAAAAGTGATATTTGTTTATATAATTATTTTGAATGTATTATTATTGAATAATGCATATAAATATAAAAAAAATCAAATTCATTTATGTGTCTATAATCGTATTTTAGTACGAGAGAATTAAGATTATAGATAATAAATTAAGATTATAGATAATAAATTAAATTATCCGTAACATATTAAAGTATAGAAACTTCAATTGATGGTTGCTAGTACGGTCCACTAGTATTATGAATGTAGGTGATCTAAATCCGGATCACTTATGTGGATATACATCTTAGTAGAGGTACTTTATATAATTTGATTATATAGGATATGGTCCAATATGAATTAATTCTTTATCAACATATTGTTTTCCATAAAGAATTTTATTCATATCAATTGATGATCATATGCATATCAATCTGAATTATGAGTAGTCATGAACTTTTGTTTATGTCAACGAGATTTTTTTATTCACTCGTCACAGTTTGTTTGTAAAATAGGCTATAGACTTTTGTTTTAGAGATTAATTGGGATAAGCAACTGGGAATATGATTTATAGATATGGAATCCAAATATTATTCATAGAAGATTGTACATTAGCTCCTTTTAGAGTTAATTCTAGAACTGAATGATTTTGACCTCAAATTTATAATTAATTTATAAATTGACCGTTCAATAGTGGATTAATGGTACTAAGAAAAAAAAAAGATAATTAGAAAGGTAAAATGATAATTTTAACCAGCTCTAATTATAAATCAATTATTGGAGGTTTAAATTGCATGTAATGATAATGTCTATGAGCTACTAGAAATTGCTCAGTAATTTGTTCTATAATTATAAAAGTACAATTCCATATTTTTAGTGGAATTAATAAATAAGATTTATTCGATTAAAAAGTTTAATTAATAATTTAATTTATTAGAGTTTGGAATTGTATTTCCATGATCCCTAAGTCGCTTCTATAAGATACTGTATAATGTAAGAGTGACAAAGGTAGAGAAATGACTTATTTGCAAAAAAAATAATTTTCTAGGGTGAATATGTAATTATAAGATAATTAATATTAATTAGTTGATTAAAGAATTAATTAATTAAAAGATTTATTTAAATATTATAGTGAATTTAGAAATTCACTTTATAAAATAATAATATATTTAATTTTGAATTAAATATGTTATCTAATATTAAATTATTATGAGATATCAATTTAATATTAAGATTAAACAAGTCAAATTTAAATTAGTTTAAAAAATTAATTTAAAATTCAAATAAAAACATGATATAATTTAAAATAAATAAGATTCTATTTTAAATTTTATTTGAATTAGATTTAAAAAGATTTGGCAGAATAAAATAAGGATATAACATAGTCACAATACGACATATGTCACAAGCCTATCACTATGCAAGCATAGTGATAGTGGCCTAACATAAGGGTGGATGAGAGGCAGTGACAATCTTGTAATTATGTTACAAGTTTCATATTATCTCATTATTTTCGTTTTTGACATTCTGTTTGAATTATTAATTCAAATTAATTTAAAAATAGTTTTTAAATTAAAAAGATAGTGTTGAATAGAGACCCTAATTGAATTCTATAAATACATTATATTCTAATTATTTCAAGATGCGAAGAAAAGTTTTTTTTTTTCGAAACAAAAAATAGAGAGGAAAAATAAAACCTAGTCATCTCTATGTATCAACACACGTCCTAGTGTGTTGAGGATCGACTAGGAAGATCGTGGTATGAGTTTTAACAGTCGACTTGCTTAGGTTAAGGTATGATTTCTTCGTCTAGCTTATAAGATTAATTTATATATATATATAAAAAATCACTAAAAGTTTTAAGAAAATTTTTTGTTATATACTAAGATGAACAATCTCTTCCACTATGAATTTTAAAACCGATTTCCAATAATTGATATCAAAGTAGTCTTTATATATATATAGATTAATTGTTATGTGAGATTCTTGCATTTTCATATATATGAGATATGTATGTTGAATGAATATTTATGTTTTTTGAATGTATGGTTAATATAATGAATAATTAATTATATGGAGATTTTTGGTTACAAATTTCGTTAATTTTATTTCTCTAGATTTTGTGTAAGCTATTATGTGGTATATGATTTTTTATACAATTATTTTTTGTAAAATTTTGCACGGTAGGGAGGAAGAAGAAGCCCACAGCAGGACTCCATGAACGGCAACCAGAGGCGGTAGCGAGGCCACCATCATTGTGCCGCACGATGCAGGGCTGCAAAACTGTCCCATGGCTGCAGCAACTGCAGCAGTTGCTGTAAGGCTATAGGACTGTCCCGTGGGATAACCCAATCGCTGGAACTATACCGCAACCCGAGGCTGTTGGCTCTGGCCAGCGTGTGTAGCAGCAGGCGATGGCTACTGTCCCAAGCCATAGCCGCATGCAGCTTCCTCTAGGTGCTATAACAGAATGGGTCATGGATTTGACCCATGACCAACCCGGTAAATGGTTTTGACCCATTTATTTGTGGCTTAAAAATAATGTATTTGAATCCCATTAACTTAATTTTGGAATTTTTGAAAAACCAAATAACTTGTTGGATTTGACCCAAAAAGTCCAATAGACCTTAAAGAGTTTTGACCTAATTGGAAATAATTAAGTTAAATATTTCATTATGGTTAGAAAAATTGTTTTTCTAGGGATTATGTAATTCGGTGAGATTTAAGGAATTACTATAACGACTCACGCTATCCGGACTATTACACTACTAGTCTTGCCTTTAAATCAGAGATATATACATATATATATATATATATATATATATATATATATATATTTTTGCAGGGTCCACCGAGATTCCTCCTTTAAACGATACATGACCGAGGAATTCCACCTCGTCTAGTCCGAAACTCACCTTTTGAAAATTCCTCGTAGAGTTTCTTTTCCTTTAGCATCCGCAACATGGCTTCTAAATGATGTCTATGCTCCTCTTTGGATTTGAAATACACGAGTATACCATCGATAAATACTATTACCAATTTATCAAGAAAGTTTTTAAATACTTGATTCCTCAAATCCATAAATGCTACAGGGGCATTAGTCACACCAAACGGCATTACAAAAAACTCGTAATATTCGTATCACATTCTAAAAGCTATTGTTGGGATATCTTTTGTCTTAATTCACTGTTGGTGACATCCTGATCGCAGTTCGATCTTTAAGAAGGTTATTTCTCCTTTTTGTTGATCGAACATTAATCCTTGGTAGATAATTTTTGTTCTTCAACGTCACGCTATTAAGTTTTCAACGGCCTATGTATAATCTCATCATTCCATCCTTTCTCTTTATGAACAAGACTGGTGCTCCCTATGGGGAATGACTTAGTCGTGTAAATGCTTTCTCCCATAACTCCTATGGATGAGTCTACAACTTTATAAATTTTTTTGGCGTCATCCGATAGAGTGCCTTAGATGTAGGCGCCATCCCTAGCACAAATTCAATCTCTAAGGTAATTACTCGGTCTGGCAGCAGACTCGGTAACTCTTTTGGAAATGCTTCCATATAATTCTTTATCACAGGTACATCTTCTGGGCCCATCTTCATTTCTATCATTTGATTTATGATGCTGGCTAAATAATCAGCACGACCACTATTTAGCCATTTCTTCACTCCAGTTGCTGAGATCATCCTTTTAGGTTATCTTCTAAGGTCCCTTTCATACTCCAATATTTTATCACCGTTCAAATTAAACGGGACTATGATCTATACATCCAATGGATGCATTGTATTTTCCAAAAAATTCCATTCCTAGGATAACATTGTAATCTTGTTTGTCCATGATAACGAGAGTTGTGTACAGTTCATTAAAAAAAAATGAGAACTGGTACTACACGAGACCAGAAACTCGTTATCAGGACTTCCCCTGAGGGAAGGGTGGTTCTTAAGGTTTGTCTCATTCCATCCTTGTCACTATCATATTTACAAGCAATGTATATGATGTCTGGGAGGGGGTTGTGAATAAACCAATATGTAAGCATCTCAATTAGCAATGGTAATCTGACCGATCACCGTGCTTAAGTTTCCTATCTTCATATCTTTTTTGGAGGATGTGAACATTCTGGTACTCATCTCTGGTGCTTCTAACCTACCCCAATTGATTGTAGGGCCTTCAATCTGGGGCTGCATCTCGTGGAGTCAGGGCCCTTAAGCCTTTTGCTTGGTTATGGTGATCCCGAGCATAGGGACCTCCTTTGGCACCACTATGATAGATATTTGTGCCCAATCTTCATTCTCCTAGGTGTTTCCTTCCGCATTTAGAGAGTTGGAAAGGCAACGCTTCTATCAGCATCATTCCCTTTCCCTTCTCGCTGCCGTTGGCTGTCGATATTTCTCTTCTTATTGCTCATATACCTCTTAGCCTGATCGATTGATTGTTAGGTCTAAGGTCCTTATCCCTGATGGAAATTTCATTTCCCCATTTTGAATTATCTCTTGGGGTTTTTTTCATGTCTCCAAAAACTTGTTTCGTTCCTCTTTAGCCCGAGCCAGGCGATACTTTTCCTGAAGGGCTCTTCCGACAAGTTCGGCTATGATGATTAGAAGATTATCATCGCTATCAATGATAACGGCTATTTCTGGGCAAAAAACCTCCATCATTCTCTTGACCCGTTCTACCTCTGTGGGTACTAAGAAAGGGTATCATTGGTCTAGTTGATTAATTTTTTGTGCTGCCTCAATAACCAACCACTCCCTTGTTTTAGGTAAATAAACTCTATTTACTAGACCGCCATAGGGTCCTTATTATATATATTTTTTCTAACTAGGATGCTCTTTCTTATTCTATTGCTATGGGCCCATGGGATGCTACTGCCGGTACTTCTGTGATCTATGGTTCTTTATGACCAATAATATCCGAGATCAGTGACTTCCCTCAAATTGACCTGATCGAATACAATTTCTGAAGTCAGCAACTTCGCTTAGTCTACTCTGACCAGATCACATCTAATCAATTAATCTTGGTTGTATTTGTATGGAGCCTAACGGTGCATTTGGTACTTTTTGGAAAATGTATATATTCAAGTAATATACACTCAATTCCATCCTTCTAAATTAAAGCACAACACCACGCAATATAGTTTTATCACTCAATGCACTGTATGCTATATTGCATTTATGTTAATATCATCATCTCTTTACCACCAATCATGAGCATTCTTCGTAAGCATGTAGGTGGCACACATGACCTTCTCCTTCTCTATAAGGTCCATATAATTTTTAACATAATTTGAATGTAGTACATCCATTCTTCTACTACTAGTGGATATGTGGAACCCTCGAACCTCATAGTTTCATACGGCGGAAACGTTTATAAGGTGGTTCTCGTCAGATCTTTTGTATCTCATAATTGCCATGTTTATGTCCTCGAGGTGGTACATCTTTTTATAGTACCTTTAGTTCCAGTCCTCTCATCGGAATACCTCCTTCATAATTTTGTCATTGTGACATTCGTCTCCATAAATTCTAGATTTAAGTATTTTGTACTCTTAAACATTGTTGCAAGTTAGAAATCGACATTGTAACTTTTCGTTCTTCCCCTAGTACCTCAGGTACTAGTTTAGCTCAAGTAGCTCTCGTTCTTGCATTCTCATTTCTCTTAGCCATCTTATAGCTTATGATCTTCACGATTAGAAGGAGATATCTACATCAATTCTCTAAGTATTATCTCGTAACATATAATCATGAAATACACTTATGAAGTGCAATAAATAGCATCAAAATTTTCAATACACTCACGAATCAATCATTTCAATCCATAACTACGGTACTTACTTAACAACTTGTAGTGTTGGTCTGATGAGGCGAGGTGGGGTAGCAAGACTTGACTCTGATCCCAACTGTAATGACCCATGCTGTCCGGACCGTTATACTACTACTCTTAATTTTAAATCAGAGATATTATTTTTTTTATTAGGGATTTAATTTCAAAAATAATTTAAAAACTTTTTTTTTTATAAAAAGAGGTTTCTTACTTCATAGCAAAATTATCTCATTTTGGAAAAAGCACTATCGTACTACTATTCATTTTGCATGTGTTGACTATGAGCTTTCAAAATATTTTTCTACAGGCTCTTAAAGTATTGCCTAAGTCTTCACGGTACATTAAAATATTTATAACATGTACTTGTTATAATTTTAAAACGGAAGCTTACAGCATTACTATAATCCTGATACCACTAACACCTCCACCATCATCACACTTTCTTGGTAATCATATCGAGGTAACTAAATGATTTACTTATCCCTAGTACCTACAACATGGGACATAAGTTGTGAGCTTTCGCTCAGCAAGTACAATGTATCTCACAAAATAGTTGTGTCTACATATGAGTATGAGCATGTAACATAAGATGACCTTAGACTCATATTCTCGAAAAAGGTTATTGTATGCCCCTTTCTTAAACTTTCTAACATTTTCTTACTTATTCATTTTATTAGGATCCATGTACGTAGCAGTTGAGCGCTCAACTAATAGAAAGTCGGGGGATCAACCCAATTCGAACTTAACCATGGTCCTTTTATTTTCATGCCTCGTGCATGCATCATCATAATCCTCTCTTCATTTGGGCTCGCGCCTTTCCTTTGAAGGTCGGTATGACACATCTTACTTTATCTCACTTCTTTTTATCTCATACACCTCTTAAGTTCTCAACATGAAATGTGAGGTAATTGTGCATGATGCTCATGAGTGCATATGTTGTTCAAAAATTTTCTATAAAAATAATAATAATTTTTTTAGCACCCATCACAATCAATCATTTTATGACTATCACGCAATTCATATAAAAGCAACCATACAACCATTAGCATACAACACATCGCATTTTTAAAATAACTTCCATGTTGTAGGTCAGATTGTACTTACTTCGATTCCAAGCTCTATTTTCGAGATCGTATAATTCACGAACACGGAGTCTATTGTTTGCCTATACAATGAAAGCTTAATTTTCCATAGCTTCTCTATTTAGTTGTTTTGCATCTCTAAGTATTTCCCATTTAGTTTTAGGAATTTAATTCATACTCTTCCTTTATAATCCCCATATTGATTGGATTAAGGGAGAAACCCTTGTTTCTCCTTATTTATGTCTCTTACGTGAGGTCCATAACTTTACTTTAGTTCATGCTTATTGTTTTTCACATTTTGAAGCATTATGGAAATGTGAGCATTTACTGTTCATTATTACAGTTTTTCAGCCTCTTCTTCTTCCTTAAATTTTTTGTCTTCAATTGTCTAGATTTAGGTTCTATTTATAGCATTTAGAGTCTTATTCTATTTTTTAAGTGTCTGCTCAAGTTTCTGTTATACTATACTGCTTGCATACGTGCATACGGAGGGCGTTGACCCTTTGACTATTCATACATGCAGGCGTCAACCCTATCAACCCATTGAATATATTTAACTCTTTGTATAATGGGGGCATTGACCCTATCGACCCATTGAGTATATATAATCATTTAATATTCGATTATTAATATGAACATTTATGACACTTTTATAATTAAATAAAAGTTCATATGTAAGTTATGAATTTCTAATTAAATTAATATCACACTTAGTTGTGCTAGCGGAGCCGCATGACATTAAATTAATAATAGCATTTTGCCATTATAATCAAACTATAAGTCAAACTATAAGTCAAACTATAAGTCAAATTATAAGTCAAACTATAAGTCAAACTACAATTTTACCCTTAAAATGGTTTTGGTCAATTTTTCCCTTTTCTATGACGAAACATTAACTGGGTTACTATGAATTTTATGTGTGTATTCAATTAGGTTGTATATTATGCCAGCAAAAGGATTTCATAAACACTATACGACCTTATTTAATTTAAAACAACATTTTAAAATTAAATAGTTAACTTAATCTTCTCATTATTAAATAACTTTAAACCTCTAAGTCAATATTGACTTCTAAAAAAGTATTATGACTACTCGGAAGATGAGAAGTAACATATTCCAAAAGAGTTTGTTATGACTATAGTAAGCTCACAATAATGATAATTCCATCTTGCCAATATCCCAATTCATCTTAGGGCATGGTTTAATTGTTAAATTTTAATAGACAAATCATATAGACCATTATGTCTTTATTGAACATCAATAATAAATTTATAGAAACGACTTTCAGACCACACTACTTCACAAAGATTCATTATTCAATAAAGTGTATAATCCAAAAGACTTATTTATAAATACGAAAGCGATGGATTCCCTCTTGACCACTCACAACCTTCTCGCACAACATTTCATACTCAACGGTTCACCTTGTGTTCACCTATGGTTATGGCTAATTGAAATGATGTCAAAGTATGAAACCTTATACTCAATGAACCACGGTGTCTCAAGTATGAGGACCACATGTAATATAGTCACTATATAATTCTGATTAACAATCAATATTAATAACCATTAAGAATTACCTAAGTGTCACATTCAGTATCCTTAGTCTCTATTAAGTACCCACGTAATCATTATGGTGTTCCACTAATACCATTGGTTGTGAGATCGGCCACCCTAACTATTAGGTGATGAACTACATGATTGTTTATCCGGATCCATCAATTTCCATTCTCGAGATCCTATGACAACAAACCATTTTGTGTCTTAGAGCTTTTAGCGACCTAGAGTCTCTACTAGCAAGATCTCTATCATTGTCTTCAGAGTGTATAGTTTAAGACACTAGACTTTATTATGATATGCATTTTTAGAACATATAATATTTATTTTAACAAAATTAATAAACATAATAAACAATAAATGACTTTCATAAATGAAAATTAATAATATATTGCTAATATCTGTATCAAGATAGTATCCCATAAAGTATTTGCCTCATCGGATCAAAATCATATTGGCTTTATGCACATACACTTTCACCCTTCCCTCTTCTCTCTTATCCCCCATCTACCATAACCCAAATGTCTCAACTAACATTACATCACTCTCCTTTTAAAAACCCACTAAACCTCATGGAGAGAAACCAAAAACAAGAAGAAGAAAAAAGAGAGAGAAGGAGAGAAAGAAAATAAAAAGAAAGAGAACGAAAAAGAAAGAGAGAAGAAGAAAAAGAAAAGGGGGAAAAATTAGAGAGAAACAAGAGAAGAGAGAAGGAAAGAGAGAGAGAATAGTAGAGAAGAAAGAAAGAAAGGAAAGAAGGAAAAGAGGAATGAGATAAGGAAAGGGGAAAATTTCAGAGTGTTCATAAGTAATATGTTAGCTACCACCCTAACAGACTTGTCGAGGTGGTATGATGACCACAAAGATTGTAGTGGGACTAGGGCTAAGCTTCAACGTTAAACTTCCCCCTCTAAAGATAAATTGTACACATATTTATTATAGAAGTCAATGACTGGATCATTGTTTGTAATATAAAATATAACCTATTTTCTGAGTATGCTATATTTTCTACGAACCATAAATCTTCAAATTCAAAATAATAATTTTAATAATAAATATTATATTATAAAAAAACAATTTATTCCTGAAATTTTGAGTCTTTATGACCTAAAGTATTTTAAGTATGTAAAGTAATGGTCCGAACAATGTGAGTCATTACACTTCTGCAACAAGAAATAATGGAATATCTCGAATGACCAAACACAAAGGCACGATAAACGAAGGCCTAGCCGTGGAGGTAGAGCCTATAAGGGAGTGGGTCAATGATTCCATACGAAGCGCCCTAGACTTGGAAATGAGGGAGCTTTTTCCATATGTAAGCCACGAGATATAAGACCTACGAGTGCTTTACCCCAAGGAGACCAACAATGGTAAGGGCCAATCGAGGAGGATTCTCACTCTGACAATCATCCAAGAAGTATACTAAAGAAAGATAAAAAAAAGGCACTCTTTAACCCCCCAAGGATTGGAGAGAGAAGTTCTAAGAGCTCAAGAGGGCTATGGAGAGGAAAGAAGTCTCGACCGCCATGCAACTTGGGAGAAAAAGGAGCAACCATTTCATGGCCCAAATCATGGAATTTGAAGTGCTTAACAAGTTTAAAACCACCGCTAAGTAAAGGCTTATTATGGGATAATGGATACACCGGATCACATCAAATCTTATCAATCCAATGGAGCTATTGAGGATTATTGAGGGAGTAATGCATTGAGCCTTCCCTACCATGTTAGAAGGAACATTAATTGAATGATTTAGGAGCCTCATGCCGTTGTCCATCAATTCGTTCAAGAAGCTTAACGACCTATTTCTAGTCAACTTTTCTCGAGCCTCAACCACACATATCCCTCTCATTAGCCTGAGGTTAGTAAGATAGGAGGAGGGCAAAGACCTATTAGATTTCAGCAAAAGGTTCAACAAAGCCACCTAAAAATGTGAGAAGACTAGTGACAATGGAGTCCTTTATGCCTTTGTGTATGGGGTGATGAACAAAATGTTCATTAAGTCTACTACAGACAAGTACCTAACATCCCTTCAAGAGGCGATCCTCAAAGCGCGAAAGATCAGCACAACAGATCAAGCATTCTGGTCTCAAATTAAAGCATATAACGGTAAGGAGAAAAGCTCAAAGAGGAAGAAAGGCGACTATAGAAAGGAAGACAATAAGAGAGATTAAAAAATGAGTCTAGATCGAAAGGACAAAGACTCCAAGTTCAAATACAAGTTAGAGAAACTCCCTCCTTTAAGCGCCAGCACAGGTATCTCATATAATTTAGGAAGATTGCGATATTGAGAAGCACATCAAGGGAGACCCTGACCCAAGCGACAGAGAAACCACATAGTTGACAAAAAATTCGCCCAAAGAAGATTCTCTCAAAGACAAAGGGCTCATGAGAGAATTGGGAGGGACCTTACAAGATAACCTCAGAAGTGAGACCGATAACAAATTGGCTTCAAAATGCCAAAAGAATGATGGTGGCACATCTATGAAATACAAAGCATTTGAATTTTAAAAAAAAAACCATAATAAGACTCCTCCCCTCATTTTTTAGTTTTCGCATCAACACCTAGTGTAGTTTTCAAAATTAGTTCAAGTCTAGTTCTTAGAAATCACTTATAAAAGCTCAACTTGCTTTCTTTCAATGATTTCTTTTAATATTAGTTTTTATGAAAATTTATGGAAAATATATTTCACAAAATCTTGCATAAAAACAAAGCTCGTACGACAATGACAAAAACAAGTATGCCTTCTTCAAAGTAGCATAGTCGAAAAGATAAGAGTGACTACAATGCCCTTTTGAGGTTGGGCTGAAATTGAGGAACTTAGTTGAGCCTCAAAAAACACTATAGTTAGAGAGATCTCCCACATAAAAGAATCCATGCAAATTCTGAGGCAGCACCCTCGATAAGTAAAAATGAATGAAATAAAAGTTGAAGATGCATGATCAATTCTTAGTAAGAGTAGGTGGCCCCGGCCATCCTATACCTATCTATCCTCGACATGCCGAGAACAAAGCAGTCCACACATGCTGTGGTTGCTATAAAAGGAAGGAGAAGAAAATTTTTAAACAAAACTTTACAACGGCTGAGTGATAAAGAAAAAGATAAACGCAAGGAGACGATACAATGCAAGCACTATGATGCTAAGATAAAATCATTCGCAAAGCCTAAAAATATATAGCCTAAGTAAAGGATGACTTAGGCTAAATTTTTTTAGGGCAAAAGGGCTAGTAGCATAATACCACTAAAGAGCATTCATAATGCTAAAAGCTACAATAAGAGTGTTCATAGTGCCAAAAGAGTTACAGAGATACAAAAAAAGAGGCATCCATTAGAAGCCACAAAAAGTGATCCAATGCAAAAGAGAAGAGATACAACAAAGAAATGATGTTTGAAGAAAAATATTGTAAAAGACCAAGGGGCTCTGCTAACTAACCGCTAGGCAGGAAGAGAGTCAACCCCTCTCCCTCCCCAAAACCCTCCTTGTCATCCATATCATTCTCCGACTCTTACTCCATATCATCCCTAGAGGAAAACTCCCTATCCTTAAAATTCCAATAGCTCGCCATCGTCAGAAAAAGTGGTGTGAACAAGGCTCTTAGCAAAGCGAAAACCTGTAAACTCTCTTTTTTCTGAGGCTTTGGCCCAGATCCTATCAACCTTGGAGGAATGATCCGTCTGCCACTCCTCTTTTTGTCAAGGAACTTGAAAAAAAAAAGACTTGTTCTCCCCCATCAAATTATCAACTACTTCTAAGGGAACTCTCTTCCCAGATTCAGACAGCTGAAGGGCCTTTTTCGACATCTAGAAGAGCAACCTCGACCTTCTGCCTCAAAGCTTTCTCTTGAGATAAGCTCTCTTTAAAAGTGCCCAACTGGAGGCTAAATCCCATCTTGGAACGACGAAGAGACACAACCTCAGCATGAGTGGATCTTAGCTGATATGTCATCTCACCAAGTTACCGTTTGAGCTCATCATCGGATATCACGACAACAACTATCAAGCATTGAAAATAAAATATAAGAAGTTTTCAGATAAAAGCAACTATAAATAAACGAGTCAGAGACTCCTTATCCATACTCCATTAAGTGCCGACCTCATCTTTCTCCCAACAAATGAGATGTTCTTCAAGACTATGCACCAAGGGAACTCGGCCGATGATTCCTCAAAAGAGGTATGCCTTTTGGGGGGGAGACCGTGGGAAATATCGGGACGAACAAGGGCAGACAAAACCTCTTCTGATGATGGGGTCGGCTCGCCCACACCCACAACCTCCAAAGCAATCACAGGAGGAAGTGCCTTATTCAAACTAAGACCTTGAGACATGTTTCTTCTCTTTGGAGCCACTTTCTCTAAGAGTTTTCCTTTTTCTACTGATCAGCTCAGCAACAGTTAGTTTGGTCCTCATTTGACTACCTGCAAACACAAAAGGACGATAAGAAAGGCGAAAGAAAACTACCACGATATGAAGAAGAAGTCTGTGAAATATTTAGAAGACAAACTTTAATGATCTCGCTGAGAGGCGACAGAAGTAGGAAGAGTTACCTGAGAGATAAGGCCAACTTCCAACAAATTCCTATGGGTTAGCAGAATGAAGTGGAACCTAAGTCCGACATCAAACTTTCTCATCTTCTCAACAAAAGCAAGCTCAAAGTTGGTTAGCCCACTCTTGTCAGGAGGAATATATGCAAAAAGAAAAGATAGGAAATAAGCATGAAAAAAGATGATGAAGATAATAGTAGATAAGGCGAAGGTTCAGACATTCACACTCCTCTTTGAAGGTTCATCTGAATCTCGAGCAACATCACTTGGTCACATCATCATCCGAAGAGGGCACCACTTGCCTCCCACAACAGACCAATTCTTCCACCAAAAGTGGTTGGATGAAGGAAGCTTGACGATCTGACTCTCATTGGAGGAAAGGTAATAAAAGCCATAACATTCGATACTAATCTGATATATCCTAGCGATCAGAGAAGGATCAAGCTCCATCTCAATAAGTCACTTCCGCAGAATGTAGGTCCCAAGTATACATTTCAAGCCATTAGGCGACATCTGACTGGGAGGAATCTTGAAGGAATCCAAAACACCCAGGATAAAGGGATGAAGAGGGAGGCGCACACTCACCTGAAACATCTCAAGATGAAAGGAAATCTCTTCTTACTGATCTCCCACATTCGTTGTTTTCGAAAGCAGTGGGTACTCGAAGATAATTATCAAGAGGAACTCGATATCGGGTAGACCACCCATCAACTTATGAAGGACGAGCCTAGACTTCACATCTTTTGGATTTTCCTTAAACCTAGACGATTTAGTTTCAGATCCCTTAGAAGGGGTCTCACTGGCCACAGCTCATTTGCCGTATCTACATCAAGAAAGTCATTCTCTAATTGTCCTAAAGATTCGGTAACCTAAAATCACACACTGCGTCAGCTAGCCTTAGAGTAAAATTCTAAAAACTAGCTAACGTTCGAGCCTAAAAACTCAAGCAAACCCAAGTGAACAGAGGGGAAACAAAGTACATGAAGGATCACCCATAGTCGATGGAGCAATAGAAGAACAAAGTATCGATGTCATGGAAAATGACCCACTTACGGGTTGGGAAGGACCCATGACAAATGTGATGAGCAAATCGATGAACAGATTCAATGGTCAAGGGGCTGATTATGCACCCACGGTCGACCACCATGAGAGAGACCACACCAATCGAGCCGAGGCAAACTGCGGTTGACCACCGCACCAACCGAGCGCCTCACGGCTGAGCCAATAGCAAACACGCGGGGCTGAACACACGAAAGAGAGAGGGAGAAGAAGAGAGCCACAATGAGGAAGAAACATAACCTAGATTGGTGAACCTTCAACATGATAAATGAACATTTACGGAGAGCATCCGACGTTTGTTATAGGAGATCAAGAAAGTGGGCTACCAAATTTGAAGAAACTCATGGAGGGAAGAATGAGAAAAAAGAAAAGGAAGGAAGGATTTTGGAGATTTCTTTTTTAAAAAGTGAAAAATGAAATGGTGAAAAGTACCACCTAAGAAAGCTCCTACTAAGTAGCACCTAAGTGAATTCCAGTTAAAATGCAGATAGAGAAGAAAAGAGAAGAAAGTAAATTTTGGCGCAGCTCGACGCGTAAGTTGATTTGTGCCAAGGGGGTTATGAGTACGAAAACACCCTTTTAATACGGTGATAGATTTAGAGGCCGAGGTATGATTCGGGCGAAGAATAAATTAATTTAACTTACCAAATTCCCGGAAATGCAATTTTTGCCCAATTTGGGGACCGTATAAAAGCAGCCCACAGGAACACCGAACAAGACGTACGTTTATCCGAAGATGATGGCGATTGCAATCCACTGCTCTTACTTCTCAACCCGTCCCTGCCAACATAGATCTCCGCCGTCTGGTCAACTTTCCGGAGAATTTGAAGTTTCCGGTCGGTACCTCCTATTCTTAGTGTAATAATGTACTCTTTATTTTCCAATCATCGTGCACTGCTCTGTTTCCTCGATTTCGTTGAATTTCATAGGAGTTTTAAGTTACTGCTTCGAAACTTTAGTTCCAGCTTCTTCTTAGTTTTCGACTATGATCAGTTCTTTTTTTTTCATCTTCTTGCATTTTTTTCCCTGGACTTGGAGCATTTTGTTTTCGTTTTGGACTTGTGTTGCTGCCGAAAATTATGAGGAAATGGGATGGAAAATTAGATCTCAGCCTTATAATTTCTGTCAATATGAAGCGGAATTTTCAGTTGAGTTATAGAAAGAAGGTACTGGATGAGAAAATGATGGTTCCTTTTTTCTAATACCCTTTATAAGGTCTACATGGAACGAATATTTTTATTTATTTTTTATTTTTTGTTCTTTATATTTTAATCGGGAAATATAATTATGGAATGGGTAAATAGCCTTTCTTTGAGTGTTTTCAATTCAATAATGAAAAGTTTGCATGGTTGAAGGTGTATGAGAATCCAAAGAGACCTTTTGAAATTTTATTGATTGTGATCTAAACCAGGAAAAATAGCTTCTCTTCTACCAGCTAAGGGGGAAGGGCTTGTACCATCTGTTGGAGATATCATCACTGGACCGCTTGGGATTCATCAGATGTTTCCGCTTACAAAATGCCAGGTACGATGGTGAGTTTCCTACTACCAATTGCGGTTTAGATTATGACGTTTGGAGTGCATTTTTGGCTCTGAATTCTCTCTTTTTTGTCATGTAGAAATCTCAAACATGTCTATTCTTCCATCTTGGTAGCGTTTACTTTATTTTTGCTTTCTTCAGCCAATGTTACCAAGTCTGTCTTATTTCACTATCAGGCAGATCTTATAGACTGTATCGGATTCCAATGAAATTTGCATGTGCGTCAGACTATCAACGTGTTAGCCCATTTGGCTTAGTGTTTAGAAGTTCAAACTTCAATTTGTGTCTAAAAATTTATTTTGGCCCCCACAAAACTTCAATTTGCCTCAAACATCAATCCAAACACACAATCCAGTTTACCACCAAAATCTTTCTAATTATAAGTTTCCACAAACTCCAATTTTACCTAACCTCCAATTCTGCGTAACCTCCAACTTCAAATTTTGAACCAAATGGACTCTAAGCCTGCATCTGCTAGAATGTGCAAGAAAATCTCTTTGGCAATCGTCAGTCTTCTCTTTTTTGCTTAGGCAGTAAATTGTAGTATCTCATTGAAAATTATCTTCATGGCAGGGAAACATTGATCTACAATTTCCAACAATGGCGTTTCTTGCTAGTAATGCATTGATGTATACTGCACCATTCAAAGCTATGGCAGAAACATGTGAAGCTGAGAACTCTGTTTTCAACATGCCCGTGGTGCTCGCAGTTGCCCTCATTGGTGCTACTGTTGGAGGTGAGGTATTAGTGTCTTCATTATGACCTTTAGTATCTTAGAATAGCATATATGCATCCATTGTACGTGCCTGATGGTGGGTCCCATGTTGTGGGTCTCACTTACCTTTTCTCACAAGAGGCGCATGTACAGGATACATGCAATTGTCTCTTGCACCATTGAACTGGAGAACTTGCATGATTCTATATTCTCTTTCAATACCAATAAACAAAGAGTTTATTATAATCCAACCCTTAGGACCGATTCGTCTAGATTTTTCTTTTTTGTTTTCAATTAATTTGATTTAATTAATTGAAGGTAAGAGACACAACTGTTTCTATTTTATATTTGCTTATTTAAGCCAGATTTGCGGGCATGGTTCATATGATATTCACTTTCCTGGGTCGATGTATATTTTAATGCAGAATGGTTAACTGAAATGAGGAAATGTCATATAAGGTCCTTTTATCTAATATGATAGCGTAACTTTACTGTCTGATGGAAGTTAGTTTTCTTTGATAGAGAACATATTTACATATATGTATGGCTGGAATACAACTACGGTGACCTAAAAAAACTACAATTTAAATAGGTTTGCTTGCTCGGCAAAGAAGAGGGGAATTGGAACGCGTAAATGAACAGCTCCGCCAGATCAATGCTGCTCTAAGAAGGCAAGCAAAGATTGAGTCTTATGCTCCCGCCTTGAGTTATGCTCCTGTTGGTGGACGAATACCTGAGAATGAAGTAATAGTTGATCCAAGGAAGCAGGAATTGATTGCTCGTTTGAAGTCTGGGAAGAATTTTTTGAGGAATCAAGAGCCAGAGAAAGCATATGCTGAGTTCAAAACAGGCCTTGAGCTTGCTCAAAATTTAAAGGATCCTATTGAGGAGAAGAAGGCAGCTAGAGGTCTAGGTTGGTATCAGTATCTTTCGTGCATGATATTCCTCAAAACAGGCAAGTTAAACCATGTTACTATGTTCTTACCTCAGTTTATCATAACTGGAAACTCATCTTTTCAGGGGCTTCACTACAGAGGCAGGGTAAATATCGGGAAGCGATAAAATACCATTCGATGGTATTGGAAATCTCCAAGCGAGAAGGAGAGGACTCAGGAAATACTGAAGCTTATGGAGCAATTGCAGATTGCTATACTGAGCTTGGAGAGCTTGAGCGAGCAGGGAAGTACTATGATCAGTATATATCAAGGCTTGAGAAGGATTGACTTGCTGCGATTTAGCTTATTGTCCGATTTAAATGTAACGAAGTTGGAGTGTTTAGGTGAGTTTTCCATATTTGTACCTGCAGATTTATAGTCCTTTCAACTTTTTTCTTGGGTTGCTGCAGATGGTTTCACGTTGGGGGCAGTGGGCCCCAAGCTTTCAAAAATGTAGGTTTTTACCTCTTTTAATTAAAATTTTATAGAAGTTCCATATAATCTTTCTCCCCTGAATTTTTTATAGATATATAATTTAAAATTAATGAGTTTTGATTTATTTTTAGATATGAATTTAAATTGATTCAATTAAATTTTTTTCAAAATATTAAGATCCAAATGATATTTTTCTTAAAGAATGAGGTATAATTCTAAATATATAAAACATCATAGGATTATATGGTATATTTAATTTCCTACTTCTAACTTTTTTAATAACCAATCACAAAATTAAAATATATATTATATATTAGATATCTCAAATATATAATTTTATTTATTTATTATGAAAACTTTGATAATAGGTGCAAGTGAATGGTGCAAAGTGAATGGATATCTTATTTATTGGATATATTATATATTGGATATCTCAAATATATAATCTCAAATTTATTTATTATATATTGCATCATAGGTGCAAGTGAATGGTGCAAAGTAATCCTTCTACATTATTTTCTGGATAAACTTCAGTTCTTTGTTTGACTCATTTACCGGCATGTGAATTTACACCAATCTTAGTTTCAAATGCAGCATCTAGAGAGCCCTTTTTTGTTTTATTTTTATTTAGTTCTGATTATTGCTTATGATTTTATGGAAAGCCAAAGTTTGATATTGATGTTGTCTATGTCGGGCAACATCCCCCTCTAAACATTCCACGGTCATAGAATTATTTCATGTTCCCTTGGTTGTTTGATTATTGAATGGATCAATTTCGTGATTATTGTTGTGTAATCAGTAATAATAGTAGTATGAGTTGTGAACGAGTAATTTTAACAATAGTAGTTTTGATATGACCTTGTAAATGTACAAAATACTAGAAAACATAATTCATCGTCATAATGAATGTAGTCTTAAGTTGATTAAATAATGATTTGAACATTATAATCTGAATATTGAAATTGGAAGAGGCCATCACAACTTCAACATGTCTAGTGAGTGATTTAGACGGCACAGTCTACAATCCCCCGGAGCAAGGGGTGTTAGGGACGTAAAATGGGCTCTTGACTTCTATCTATGTACTGAGTGGTTCCATGAAAGTGCAATTCTAAGTGGAGGTATTTGTTTTTGGGCCAAAAAATAATGACTTTATTATGAAAAAACGGACGGCTCCCTCAAAAAAATCCTGGCCACAGCAAAACACTCGAGCCTGGGCCTAAGAGACACCTAAGCCCAAAAGGCAAAGAACCTACACGCGCTCCAGCAACCCAAAACCAACAAGAAAATATAAACAACACAAGCAAAGTCACAAGACCAAACCTCAAAAAGACAACAGACAAAAGTCAAAATGGGTTATTTGGCTTGCTACGAGTCAGACTTTTTACTATTTAAAATAGAACCGGGCCAGCTTATGGAAAAAAAAAAAAGGTCGAGCTAATTACTATATGCCTAGGCCCAGGCTGAGAAGCCCATTACTTTTATCCCAAGCTAGGTCGGGCTTATGGGGACGGGCCCAAAATGATTCGGGCCTAGTCATGATAAACCCAAAATGAGCCAACGAAATCTAAAACCAAGTCACCATCCTTTACATGTTCCAAGTCTATAATAGAAGAGTCCCCTACCAACACAACTTGCTTGCACTCTAAATTACAAGCTAGTTTAATTTCTTCAGAAAAAGCGAGGGCCTCATCCACCGCCACAGAAGGAGTAAAGTAGACCTTACCCATCAAGCCAAAAAAATTTCCAGAGTAACCACGATCCACAACACCTATACTAGCTTGAGAATCATTCACCAAGAAAGCAACATCATAGTTTAATTTGATCCAACCAGCTTTAAGAGGACTCCATAAGGAAGAGGGAACAAGGACTCTGTTGAAAATATGAAAAAATACTATGAAGATTATGTTATGAGAAATCTTAGAATATTTCCCTATAATATGTTATTATAAATAGATTGTTAAGATTTATCATAACTAATTTAGGATTTCCTATGTATAAATAGACTATTGTTGTAACATGAAAATATAATAGAAAATTACCAAAGTTTTCATGGAATTAGAACACTAGGGTTCTTCTAAGGTCACTCACGGCTGACTTAATCAGACAATGATTTCTATTCATTTCTGGCTCTGAAAACCAAACCTTATTTGAAGACTTATTCTTCAAACTTCTAACAACATGGACGATGATTCTTCAATGATCATTGGGAAGAAACTATCGGCTCTAAGCCTCAATGAGAAGTCTACCATCTAGATCACAACTCACCTTCTGAATGGACAGAACTTACTACGATGGTCTTAGTTGGTGAGACTGTTTCTCTAAGGCAGAGGAAAGATGATATATATAACCGGATCAATAATGGCATCGAGTATGAAGGATCCGAGTTATGTTACTTAGGAGGAAGAGAACTATACCATTATCTATTGGCTTGTGAACTCCATGGTTGAGGATATTGGCCAAAACTACATGTATCTTCCTACTGCAAAGGAAGTTTGGGATGCAGTATCCTCCACTTTCTTAGACTTAGGAAACTCAACTCAAGTATATGAGATCAAGACAAATATTCGAGAGATGAAATAAGGAGAGATAACTGTCACCAATTACTATAATAAGATGCTAAGGTTATGTCAAGAACTAGATCTATTTTATGATCTTAACTAGGCATGTGGAAAAAATACTACACAGTTCAAGAAAACATTAGAAAAGAATAGGGTGTTTGCATTCTTGGCTGGTCTCAATCCTGACCTAGATGAAGCAAGAGGATGAATTCTAAGAAAAGAACCATTGCCCTCTACAAGGGAAGTTTTTTAAGAGATTATAAGGAAAGAGAGTCGTAAGATCATGATGATGGGAAAGAAGAGCTTTATGGAAACTCTTGAAAAAAATTCCCTTAACATCATGGTATCAACATAACTATGATAACTGCAACATCGGCTTTCAAGCCAAGAGGGTCTAATTCCTCCTATGGCCATCCCTCGAGGTTTGATGAGAAGGTGAAGGTCTGGTGTGATTATTGTAATAAGCCTAGACACAATAGGCTACTTGCTAGAAAAATCATGGAAAGCCTTAAAACTGGAAAGGTAACCGAAGTGGAGACAAAAACAGTCATGGGATACATGCTTATGTTGAAACCAAGACACCATCTTTGTCCCTTAGCAAAAAACAACTTGATCAAATATACAAAATAATTAGCCAGATTTCTACTTTTAGTTCAGGTTCAGGTTTTCTTGCTCAAAAAGGTAGTTTTCTCATAGCTTCAACTGTTTATTCTAATATAGAACTAAGGATTTATTGATTCTGGTGCTTATGATCACACGACTCATTCCTCTCATGTTTTCTCCTCATATAGTACTTGTCCTGGTAATCTTAAAATTTGTATAGAAGATGAGAGTTTATCTCCAATTGCAAGAAAAGGTTCAGTCGCTATTTCAAAGAATTTCACCCTAAAATATGTCTTACGTGTTCCTGAGTTATCATGTAATCTCTTATTTGTTAGCAAACTCACTAAAGATTCTAATTGCCTGGTGAAGTTCTATGGTTCTTACTGTGAATTTCAGGACCAATATTCGAAGAAGATGATTGGCAGTGCTAGAATGGTTGATGGACTCTATTATTTTGATGACTTGACTACCAAGCGTGGACAAGCTCAAGTTGCCAGCAATAGTAATTCTATTCCTATTAAAGATAAAATAATGTTATGGCACTATAAGTTTTAGGCCATCCTAGTTTTCCTTATCTTAGGCAATTTGTTTCCATCCTTCTTTAAAGATAATAATGTTAACCCAATGTGTTTTCAATGTGAACCTTGTCAATTATCGAAGCATCATAGAGTTTCCAATAAATCTCATTCTTATCAAGCTCTTAAATTGTTTTACTTAATTCATAGTGACATTTGGGGACCCTCTAGAATAACAACTATTTCTAGTACTAGATGGTTTATCTCATTTATTGATGACCATACTAGGATATGTTGGGTGTTTCTATTAAAAGAAAAAGTCAATGCTGCAAAAAAATTCAAAGAATTCTACTATATGACTGAAAATCAGTTCCAAACATGAATCCAAGTTCTTAAAACTGATAATGGAAAATAATACTTCAATTCATTTCTATATGATTTTTTGACAGAAAAAGGCATGCTTCATCAATCTACCTATTTTGATACCCTTTAACAAAATAGGATAGCTGAAAGGAAAAATAGACACTTATTAGAAGTTACTATATCAATTATGTTTACTATGGAGGTCCCTAAGTATCTATAGGGAGAAGTAGTCATTACAACCACATATCTTATAAATAGAGTTCCTTTTAAAATGCTAGAATATCAAACTCATCTAAACAAATTGTTAGAAACCTTTCCTCACATCCGGATTTTCGACTTCTTATCCCTTATAATTTTTTTCTGCATAGTTTTTGTTCATATACACAAATATAACTGGTCAAAACTTGATCATAGAGCTGAAAAATGTATCTTTGTAGGCTATTCTCCAAATCAAAAAGGGTAAAAATGCTATAATCCTACCTCAAAAAAACTCTTTATGAGTATAGATGTCACATTCTTTGGAAACACACCTTAATTTACCAAAAATTCTCTTCAGGGGGAGAGTCATTCTAGAGAAGATCATTTTTAGGAAACCTCAAATTCCTTACCTTTACTAGTTCTAGATCTAGCACCTACTCTAAATGTTCCTTCATTGAGTACTTCACCCGACCCTTCCTTACCTATAGAATCAAACATTATAAACTCTTTTTCAAGGGAACAAATATTACAAATAGTGTAGCAACTTGAGTTGCTAGTTTACTCTCTTAGGAAGCAGGTTTAGAATAAGGAACCACAACTTTCTACCTACTAAGACAGGATCTTTGGATAATGGTTTTGTAAATGAAATAGGTATCATAGTTCTAAATGTCTTGAATCATCATCAAACTGTTTTTATAAAATTTGATCTTGATATTCTTATTGCCCTTAAGAAACGAACCCGTACTTGTCCTATACATCCTATTGCTAAATATGTCTCCTAGCATAGGTTATGTCCTAGCTATAGAACCTTTACTGCTAATTTTTCTAATGTTTCAATTCCAAAAGATATTCAAGAAGCAATTAGTCAACCTGAATGGAAAATGATAGTATTAGAAGAGATGAGGGCACTTGAGAAGAATGATACTTGGAAGATTATTAGTTTACCTAATGGAGGAAGAATAATAAGTTGCAAGTGGGTATTTATTATGAAATACAATGCTGATGGGAATATTGAAAGGTACAAGATAAGGCTTGTGGCTAAAGGTTTCACACAAACCTATGGAATAGATTACCAAGAAACATTTGCCTCGGTTGCTAAGGTAAACTGTATTAGAGTATTGCTTTCTCTTGTTGCTTACCTTGAGTGGCCTTGACAACAGCTAGATGTGAAGAATGCATTCCTTAATGGGGAATTAGAAGAGGAAGTGTTTATGGTTTTGCCTTCTAATTTTGAAGCACATTATAGAACACAGAAGATTTGCAAGCTAAGAAAGTCACTATACGGTCTAAAGCAATCACCTAGGGCATGGTTTGGTTAGCTTACTAAGTCTTTGAAGGGTCATGGATATCACCAAACTTAGGCAGACCATACGTTATTTGTCAAGCATTCTATGGATGGTAAGATTGCTATTCTCATTGTGTATGTAGATGACATGATCTTAATTGGAAGTGATGTTGATGAACTAGAAAAATTGAAGAAATTTTTTGCTATGGAATTTGAGAAAAAAAATCTTGGATTTGTGAAGTATTTTTTGGGAATGAAAAATTCTCAAAAGAAGTATATTCTTGACCTGCTCAATGAAACATGGTACCTAAGATGTAACCCGGCTGAAACTCCTATGGAAGCAAATTTAAGATGTACTCGGGCTCTATCTACTTAAAATGTATGATTCTCAAGTAGACGATTATAAGTTGGATTGTTTAGTGTCTAGAAGTCGGAGTAGTACTATTAGTTGATGTCCTAAAGATAGTCCAATAATGTATGGCACTATCGGTTAGGCCACCCAAACTTTGTGTATCTATATAAATTGATAAGACCTAGACATGGAAAATGGAGTAGATATCTGGAGGAAGGAGAGGACTATGTAGAGTAGGGTGATTATTTATTGGCAGAGGAGTGACCGAGAGGATTACTGGGATGGCTAGGGATTCCTGGTAAACTAGGACCCATTGCGGTCTAGACAACATATCTAGAATTACATTGTCAGTACCTTTGATATTTGAAACTTAGAAATCATACCGTTGGAACCATAACTTTAATTTTAAAAGCAAGGTCAAGGAGGGACTTTATTATTAAAGTTGAGGACCTTAGGGAAGGACGAGTGATCCATTTTTACAACAATAGGGAATCTCCTAAGGTAGAAGTCAAACTTTAGGATGCCAAATTTTACGGCCAAAATTTCCTTATAGATCATGTTGTAGTTTAGCTGGGATGGCTTAAAGGAACCACTGGTGTGGGCACAATAGAGCTTCTTTCCTTCCTTTTCTTCAAGGAGGAGGGCACTCCAATGATGGTCAGATGCATTAGTCTGGAGGATCCTTATGCCATTTGCAAGAATGTGTAGTGGAGGAGGCTGTTATGCTATCTTTTTCAACTAGACGACGACTTCAGTCTGACCAGGGCCCCAAGTAGGTGGTTGTTTGGAAAGGAGAGAGAAGAGTTTTGAAGTATACTTAGCCGCATGAGGGATGAAGTCATAAACGTAGTTGACAGTTCCTAAGAACTGTTGAACTTACATTCTCGTGAGGTGGCTATCAGGGAATTTTAGGAGCTCTAAGGCTATATAGGAGGGCCCGGGGAGTGGTTTCCATTAGTGATCTCCATGCCCAGGAAGTTTACCTTTTCTTGCCCTAAACTGCTTTTCTTTCTCGAGAGCATAATCTCATATTTATCGATGAGGTCACAAAAGGCAGACATGAGGGCCTTGTGATCTTCTTCTCTCTTGCTAAAAAGAATAATGTCATCTATGTAGATAAGTGTGGAATGGAGGATTGGCTGGAAGTTCCTTGTCATGGCCTTTTGGAACAAAGAGGGAGCTGTCTTCGAACCAAAAGGTAAGACTTTCCATTGAAACTAGGCGTTAGGAATGCAGAAGACTGTTTTTAACCTGTCAGGGGTGTCGATTCCTATCTGCCAGAAGGCACCCTTCAAATCAAATTTGGAGAAGACTTTAGCCTGGGCAAGGTGGACAAGAAGGGTTGTGATCCTTAGTAAGGGAAACTTATCATCCTGCAAGAACCTATTTTTAGGGGTTTATAATCAATAACTAGCCTTTTCTTACCCTGGGTTTGTTTTGCTTTTTTTTCCATAAAAAATGCCTGGCAGGCCCAAGGGGAACTGGTCGGTTTAATAAGTCCTTGCTTCAGCAGGGTATCACATTAATGTTTGGCTTGGAGGAGGTTTGAAGGAGACATCCCATAGTGAGTGGCCTCGTTAAGGTTAACATCCTCATTGAGTTTAAAGGGAAGCCTGACAAAGAAATTTTGGTTCAACCATAAAGGCTGGGGATGCTCGAACTCTGCATGACGTTCAACACAAAAAGGCATGTGCCTATTCTGAAACTCAAAGAAGGACTGGGATTCTGTCTGAAGAGAGAAATTCTTCATCTCCTTCAAGAAGGGTTTAAATTCATGCTTGAACTTGATTCCTCTAGTGAGGATTTTGGGCCAGTCAAATTTACAATAGATATTCCAACCTAACATCGTGTCTTTCCCTGGCAAGGGATTACCTATTATTTTTTCCTAGACTATACAGTTAGAGAAGAGCTTGATACCTATTATGTGCTTTATGATGAGAGTGATGGAGAAGTACTCTCCGTTCGCTATTTTGAAGTATTGCTTATGAGGGGCCCAATGGTTTACAGGGAGGACTTTGGGGTTGAGCATTGATCTGTAGGCTCCAGTGTCGACATAGGCCATAACTGTTACAGGCCGGTCATACTTGGAAGGCAAGATGTGGACAATCACGTGGGGACTCGTTGGTGTAGAATGGGCTTGGAGCACTAACTTTTCTGCTGATCCAACATGGAAGACCGAGGTTGAAGTCCATTTGCGCTATTTTCTTTAGGTTCGCTAGAACTTTCAGAAGCTGAGTCAACTTCCAGAGGGAGAGCAAATATCGTATCCTCATTAGGATTTGATTGCTTAGAGTAAGCTGATTCAAGGTCGGCCTTGGAGTCATAGCCCAACGGGGACTTATATTAGCCTCTTTTATTCTTTCTTTTGAAGTACCTAAACTTACCCCTCTTTCTTTTTAGACCTTCGCGATCAGACTTTACAAAATGGGATTTATTTTTTGTAGTACAGGAGCATTTATCCTTCTTACACTTAATTTGATGGTAGGGCTTTGAGCAAACCTTATCTATCTTTGTCTTGGCACGGACCATTTTAGCAAAGAGGCATTGGGTGTTGCAGATCTTTTCTAAGGAGGCGAGAGACATCTAGTGAATCTCTCCAAGAGTTACAGTATAGAGATCTTTCTGAGCTGCAGACATTAATTGGTAATTTTATATTAAAGTTCTTTAGGGAGGGAGTTGATATAGATTTGTCTTAGGGTCTCGTTGTTGAGGCCATTCAACATGTAATAGTGTGTAGACATCCTTTTGAAATGTAGACTGAGGTCTTTCTTTTGCAAGGAATAACATTCCATTAAAAAAACTCTTGTCTCACCTATTTTTCAATCAATTGAAAATCTCTAATAAATTCTTTGAATATGATTCCCAAAATATGAGCAACATTGGGACTTCCAACAAGCTGTAGCTGTCTGTATTCTCTCATTATTTGATACTAATCTAAGAGAGTCCTGGTGAACCTGGAAGTAAATTCTCTCAAAATCTCTTCTAAAGACTTGGTCGATCTTGTCATTTGAAGGTCGGTGTCGTTAAAGGAAAACCAGGGGCCACTAATGGGCCTATCCTGAGCGAGATCCCTTCTTGCATCCAAGTTTTCTGGGGATTCATCGACATAAGGCTCTTCTGGAGGTTCAAAGGCTTCTACTTGCTCTGGGCTAACCTCATGAGCATCCATCGCAAACTACGTTAGGATGACTCTGAGGAGCTGAGAGAGGTAGCTTCGGTGGCTAGCGAAGCACAAAAGTGACCAAAGGAGGACCTGAAAGACAACATTTCTCTAGACCTTGCGGAAGTGGAAAGGCTCATATCTTCAGAGCGAAGTGGTTGCTTGAGCTTAAGTTTGGCAACGACTTTTCTAAAATATGGCTCTCGTATCGGATGTTTCTTGTAGACTTTGGAAACCATCTTAAAAGCTTTGGAATAGTCTTTAGGTGGAGAGAGCTTATATTCTGGATACTAAAAGAGGGGAGAAGTGTCAATCGTCATAGTGGAAGTTAGGACAAAAGGCCTTCGCCGGTCAAGGTCTTCATATCTTGTTGAGCTCTACTTTTAGCATTCATATCTCTCTCTCCTTGTCCTCAAAATCTAGATAAACATAGGGCATCCTCAGCTGGTGTGGTAGGTCAACATCCAGATCCTCTATTCTTCTATGGAGATCGAGGTAAACCTTTTGGAGGCTAGCATCCATGCCTTGGAGACATGCATTAATAGCCTCAGAATTTAACAAAGCCTGATCAAGCTTCAAGTCTATCTTAGTGAGGAGGGTGTTTTAGGACCTAGTGTTTCTCGTTTTCCAGTTTGATACTTCCTATGCTTGGGACGATAACTTGGTCCTTCCATCAGGAAGGACTTCTGCAGCCTAGATAAAGGGTCGGGCTATGTAAGAATGTCTTTCTTCAGAGAAATGTTGTAGGGGAGGAAAATCTTAGTCATAGGAAGATGCCATATAATAGGGAACATCTATAGGATTATCATCAGAGAATGGTTTAGAGGTAGCTATAGGGCTCACATAATGAGGCAACTCTGGGAGTATATAGCCCTCTTTCTCAAGTATGAGAAGGGACTTTCTCATAGAAATCCAAGGGCTTCTTATCTGAGAGATCAAAAAGAGGCTCCTTTGGGGGGGGGGGGATATCCTTGAAGGAAAGACTTTTTTTTCCAGAACGAGCACCTTTCATCAAACATATTTGTATCTGTATCTCAAATGAAATGTCTTTTGATTCAGTGAAGACGGGGGATCCATCAAAGAAGAAAGAGTAGATCAGGATTTCTTATTCAAAAGTTACCGAGGTAACCATCATAGAGTGGAAAATTAGAGGTGTTGAGCTCTACTCAGTATCAAGAGGGTAGAAGACGGTCTTAACGGATCCATCCGAGAGATTAGAGAATTTAGCTTCTTGGATCTGGACAAGGGTAGTGTCTCGAAAAAGCTTCTCATAATTGGAAACCCACTTAAAGGGCATAAGGTTTATTAGTTGCTAGCGGACCAATTGGTGAGGGATCTGGCTGATAGTGGGAACTTCATCTTCACGCTCTGCTGTGATCAATAGAGTATCAGAAGATGTCCCTAGGAGAGGGAGGTCAGTCACATGGTTCTATAAACGATAAGCTAGCTGGTGGTGAAGCGTAGCATATGAGAGGAATTTACCATAACGATACCTGTAATTTGAACTTAGATCTTCAAGGAATTGGCAAGGTTGGGATCTGCCAGAGGAATATTGAAATTAGGGTAAAATATAAGGCACGCGCTCCCTGCATGGTGGGTAGTAATAAAAGTGTCAATAACAACTTGATCATATTGGGTATAAAGGGAGTTTAAAAGAGCCAAGCGGATTGTGATGTGCAGACCTTTTTGGCCATAGAGCATAAAAACTATCTTGATACCTCCAAGGAAAAGATGGGAATAACATTCAAAAATTCATTGTTAGATCATTGAAGGGTCGAAAGCTAAATCAACATATTATTCTACATGCAAAGCAGGGATGAGGCAGTTATCGAGACCTGTGGACTGTACATATTCTTTGACGGGTGGTCGGGGGGTAGAGATGAGCTGGTGGAAGGTCCTTTTGAGCAAGCGGTGACATTTAAACAGGTTGTAGGGGCTGAGGACAAAGAGAACAGTTTTAGAGATCTGGGCGCCTTCAAGGATGTATATATACTCAATGAAGTTTGTGATCTTGGAAGAGCTGGTTTTCTTAATAGCTAGTTTTCTTAAGTAAGTTTACCTAGGCAAGAAGAAGATGGACCCATATGAGAACTCGAAGGAGGAGAAGTCATAGGGAGAAAGCTTCTTTCTTTCCTTTCACACTCTAAAACAAACAATGTCTGGCTCTAATACATTAGAATTCTAGGTAAATCAATATCAATTCATAGTTACAGAGTGTTGTGCGATATCAATTTTAATCAATTCATCATGTGCCTAATAATCTCATTATTAACATATCTCGATTTAACTCTTCAAATCATATTTAAGCATATAATTTTATTTCAAGTGTATAACATAAAATCTTGGACTTTATCATATTATGCAATAATCTATATAAACATATTATAGTATTTCCAACAAGCATAATAAACATGATAAATTAAATGTCTTTATTTAATGAAGAAATCATTTAATTGTTGATATTCATGACCAAAAGATTTTTCACACAATTAATATGCCTAATTGGATCTTATCAATTAGCTTGAGGAGTATATAACTTTCAGTATTAACTTTAGGTGTCATGCGGGGTTGGTCACTTAGGAAAATAGATGTCGACAATGAATTCCTACATAGGAAGAAACTGTGTATATGCATCAACCTCCAAGATATAAGGATCCAGATTGATGAGATCACGTCTGCAAACTTAAGAAAACTATTTATGGTGTTCAATAGGCCACACGGCCTGGTACTCTACTCTCAAATATAATATACTTGATCTTGATTTTCAAAACTGAATTATAGATATTTCTTTATTTATATTTTAGTCTAAATCTATTATAGCATATTTCCTTATTTATATTGATGATCTGATTATATTTGGGAACGCTAATGCATTTATGAGTACTATTATTCGTAAATTGGGTGTTCATTATTCTTTGAAAGATATGGATGTACTGCACTATTTTTTAGCATTTATGGGTACTATTATTCATAAATTGAGTGTTCATTATTCTTTAAAAGATATAGATGTATTGCACTATTTTATAGGTATTGAGGTTATTCCTATTACCAATGGATTATTTTTATCATAACATATATATATCTGAGAAATATTGTGTCAGAATCAAATAGAGGTTACTCGATATGTTTCTAGTCATCTTGCAACTACGATTCCACTACATCTTGTTGTTGAAATATCTTTAGTTTATTACATTGAATTTTAGAGTCTTGGAGCACTATAAAAAATATAGTACTCATAACAATCAATCATTTCATGACCGTGAATCAATTAATAACTTGAGCAACCATGAAATCATTAGGAGCAACTCATCATGTTTCAAAACTCATTGGGCTTTAGTCCGTCTGAGGATCGGTACGACATATTTTACTTTATCTCATTATTTTCTATCTTCATATACCTTTAAATTTCTTACCATGAAATGAGGTGAACTTTGCATGATGCTTGTGAGTGCATATGTTGTTTCAAGAATTTTGTATGACAACAACTATAAAAAATATAGTACTCATAACAATCAATCATTTCATGACCGTGAATCAATTAATAATGTAAGCAACCATGAAATTATTAGGAGCAACTCATCACATTTCAAAATAATTTTCATGTTGTAGATGAGGTTTATACTTATTATTTCTTATTGTTTCTTTTCATAACTTATCATGATCCCCTCTTCGTTGGGCATTAACTTACCCTTCCTCCGAGGGTTAGTATGATACTTAACTTTCATTATCCCTCCCTTCAAGATGTTTTCTTCCTTTGAGAGGTTTCATTTCTTACTTCACATTTTATTCCACTTATTCCCCTCAATTTCCTAATATGGATATGGGATAAATGTACATAATTCATATACGAACATATGCTATTGTGAAATTCATGAATCAATAATCCATAGATAATTTAACATTCATAATAGTCACTCAATTCATGATGACTGTAAAAGCAATATTATCACCTTAGCAGTCAATAAATTCAATCACTAATTAAATTTTGAAAACATATTCCATATTGTAGGTGAGATCTGTACTTACCTGGATTCTATACTTTCCCTTAAGGATTGGGTACTTTACGAACACTAGGTCCGTCGTTTGCCTATACAATCAAGAATTTAACTTAGCTTAATAAAAACTTAACTTTCCACAAGCTTTTCTATTTAGTTAGCTTATCTCACCATACATTTCTCATTTATTTTTAGGAATGTAGTTTCAACTGTTTTCTTATTATAATTTACTTGATTAAATGAGTAACCTTTGTTCCCACTTATTTATACCTCTTATGTGAGGTCTATAAAATTTTTAGCTTGTAATTCAATCATTTATCACATCCTAGAACATTATGAAATTTTGAATGTTTTGGTTTCAATTTCATTTTCAGTTTCCTTCTTTTTGATTTTTTTTGTTTTCAATTGCCTAGATTTAAACCATGTTTCTAGCACTTGGTGTCCTATAACATTATGAAATCTTGAAGATATTCTCTACCAATAACTTATTAAGATGTTGTATAAATTGTAGCTCAAGATTCGTATGTTTGCCCCTTCAAAATTAATTTGTCTTAAAACTATCTATTATAGCAGACGTCGACCAGTCGACCCCATCGACCCATTCGCATATTGAAGGCATCGAACTCGTCGACCTATTTGCGTATTGAAGGGGTCGACCATGTCGACCCTTTCGCATAATGAAGGTATTAACCCCATCGACCCATTCGTGTATTGAAAGCATCTACCCCGTTGACCCGTCGATCCATTGACTCGTCAAGTCGTCGATCCCTTCATGTTTATTCCTGATATTACATAACTCTTGGCTCCTATGTCTCAAAATTTCGCGTCTTATATCAATTTGAAGGTTATAACATCAAGTTTTATTCTGTAAAGTCTCAAAATTTATTATGAACATTATCATGACCACAAGTGTATCAGAGTACCTACAGGTCTCTGTTCTAACCTCAGTTCTCACATACTTCATGCTTAACCTTCATATTGCACTTTAAACATATAAACTATTAACCGATCGTACTCAACCTGGATATTCTAATTATTAGCTTCAAATTTTTTATTAACCCTTACAAATATGCATTTTCTTATACAGTTATTATAGCGTACGCCATATACATGATATGAATTATATTTGTGACTTAATAAGGTAAAGGTTATATGTTTACTTGCTCCCTAACTGGCTTGTCATGCTTGTCCCTTGATTATAATCTAGCTTAATCACTCGACTTCTTTTTGAAGGAGAGCAGAGAACTAGAGGAAAGGAAGCTTATTTTGTTGTTGTAAAAGATGATTGTCTCTGGTGAAAGATCTTTTACACGACCAGATTCAAAATAGTTATTAAACATGATATATTTAGTTTTAAAACATGGCATCTTTATCTTGACTAGATGTTTATCCAAAGTAGGAGGTGTCACTTAATAATGACATATGATCATTCAATGGATGTCAAATCCTTGTTTGATATTTTACTATACCTGTATACGTGTATACATATATATATATATATACATTTTACTTTTAATTCTTACTATATACTTCAAAGTTAATTAGGTATAATTTATTTCTTTACTTACATGCTTATTTAGTTTCATTATATATAAATATATATTTGCTTTCATATTGAAGTTTAAATATTTAATTACACTATAAAACTTCATAATTTCTTGTTTAGAATTCATTTTCCTATCAACTACTCTTAAAGATGGCCAAAAAATTATCTCCCCTCCGCCTAGTATTGCGGAATTGGGTACTTCCCTTCTTGAGAATATTATTATAGGTCACTTCTTGGATACGAAGCTTCCTTTAAATCTAGTGCAATACCTTCCCAATTGTTTATGGAAGCATCTTGGTCTTGTTAAGATTAATGCCAACGATGGGTTTTATTTTTTCCATTTTTCTAATCAAAGTGAAGTGAATAATATCTTTGAAAAAGGACCTTGGTTCTTTGTTGATAAGTATATGAATCTTAAAGAATGGAAAGCATGGTTGGTTCTCAACCATGAAGAGTTCACTAGGGTCCCTATTTGGGTAAATTTCTACAACATTCCAAGAGAGTTTTGGATGGCGGAGTGATTAAGTTATGTGACTAGTGCTATTGGATGCCTTTCAAAGTTGATAAGAATACTGAAAATCACCAATATTTGTACTTTTCTCGTATATGTGTTGAAATTAATCCCAGAAGAGATATTGTTGAAGACTTTGATCTAGTTAATAGTCATGGTTGTATCATCAAAATCCAGGTTGACTATAAATGGAAACCTTTCATTTATAAGGAGTGCAATACTTTTGGTCACAGAAGTTCCAAATGTCCAAAAATTCCTACCTTTCTTCCTATTTCCGATATTAACAAGAAGGTCTCTTCTACCAAGAATAAGCCTCAAGAGTATGAATGTGTTGTTGTTAACCAGAAAGGAAAAGGAATTGCTCAAGATAGTAATAATATGGCAACCTCGGATCATTCATTGGACCTTAATGAACCGACTCACCCGGATCACAAGGGTCTAATTGCCTCTAATCCTATTATTGTGATTGATAAACATGGTGAAGCTAGTAGTAGCAAAATTACTTATACTACTCCTATTGAGGTGGATGAAACTCATAGAGTATTAATTCTATCAACACCTAAGAGGGGTTTGATTGATGAAGATGCTAGTGAAAGTGATGAAGAGACTATTCCCTCTGCTCCTTCCTCCAACCCAGTTGGTGGTAATGCTCCTAATTCTTCTAGTCATCCCAACAAGCAAAATCGCAAGAAAAATAAAAAGAAAGGGTTCTCCCACAAGAATATTCAAATTATGAGGTATTGACTCCCTTTCCCCGCTTCATCTTCACTTTCAATCCTTTTTTATGTCTATTTTAAGTTTGAACATTAGGGGTCTTAATGATCATGTTAAAGAAGAAAAGTTCCTAATATTATTTTGAAGCATGATGCTTGTGTTGAAATTGTTGAAACAAAAATCAAGTTGCCAAACTTTTCTTTTATTAGTAACTTTACTTGTCCTTCTTGGACATTTGTTAATAATAATTCTACCATGGTGGAATGTAGAATCTTGGTTGGGTGAGACCATATTCGGATTTCCCTTTCTATTTTGAGCTACAAAGATTTCTCCACCGCAAGATTACTTTTATTGATCTCAAATAGTGGATCCTTGCCTCTTTTGTTCATGGTGCCAATACGGATAATGAAATGCTCTCTCTTTGGTCCTCCCTTAGATCCTTCAAGCCTACTTCTCCTTCTACTCCTAGGATTATTTTGGGAGATTTTAATGTTACTAGATTTTGTTTAGAAAAATGTGGTGGGAGTACCTCCTTTATTAAAAGCATAGGTGAGTTTAATTATTGCATTTATGATATTGAAATGGATGATCGTTCTTTTACTTGGAGCAACATAGATTGGAGTAACCTTAATGCTATTCAGAGGAAGCTCGATAGAGTGCTTGTTACTACTATTGGTCAGAATAACAAATTCCCTAATTCTAGTGTTTCTTTCCTTCCTCCTAGTATTTATAATCATAGTCCTATGATAGTCTCGAGTATTATTGATAAAAGACACTTTAAAATTCCTTTTAGATTCTTTAATGCTTGGATAGTCATGAGGATTTTTTTTCTCGCTTGTTACAGCCTCTTGTAATGTTGAGATTCATGGAAAACCCCTTTTCCGGCTTGTTAGAAAGTTGAAAAATGTCAAGTGGCTCTTAAAGAGTTTAGAAATTCTCATTTTAAGAATGTCAATGGGAACATCCAAGAAGCTAGGTCATTTCTTGAATTCATTCAAAGGTTGAACCATTCCTCCCATGTCACCCAGACTCCTTACTTCAAGAAAAAGAGGCTCTTGACAAATTTCTTTTTCTTAGTAATATTGAAGAGAGCATGTCTAGACAAAAGTCTAGAGTGAAATGGCTTAATATTGGTTATCAAAATAATGCCTATTTTCAGAAGGTTATCAAGAAAAAGCTAGTTACATCTAAGGTCATTTCTATTGCGAATTTAGATAGGGATATTATTAATGATTACGATATGGTGAAGAGAGAAGTGGTTAGCCATTTCTGCAAACTTTTTTCTCTTTCGACCTCTCCTCCCCCTTTATACCGTGAGATGGTTGATAGGTCTATTTATAAAAAGCTAAATGATATGGATCATTGTCCTCTTACTCGTGATGTGGATGAGGAGGAAATCAAGATTTCCTTTTTTGATATCAAAGCTAGCAAAGCTCCGGATCCGTATGGGTTTTCTTCCATAGATGTTGGGACATTATCAAAGAGTATTTCATTACAGGTGTTCAACATTTCTTCCAGTTTGGCATTGTTTTTTGAGGATGTAAAAACTACTGCTATATCTCTTATTCCTAAGATAAATGCCCCTTCTTCTCTTTCGAACTTTTATCCCATCTCTTGTTGCAACACTATCTATAAACGTATCTCAAAAATTTTGAGTAAGAGGATTTCTATGGTGCTTGATGAATTGGTGAGTTGTAATCAATTCGCTTTTATTAAGGGTCAAAGAATTAGTGATAATATCCTCCTTACCTATGAGTTTCTCCATGGCTACCATCTTAGACGAGGGTCTCCTAATTGTGCTTTTAAAATTGATATTATGAAGGCCTATGATATGGTTAGATGAGATTTCTTGGAAGAAGTCCTTTCCTCCATGAATTTCCCACCTATCTTCATTCATTGGATTATGGCCTGCATATCAACGACTTCCTATTCCATCTCTCTTAATGGTGAGCTTACGAGTTTCTTTGGTAGTTCGAGAGGGCCTCTCAAGGCAATCCCATTTTTCCCTATCTCTTTGTTCTTTGTATGGAGGTTTGTTCCGGTCTTTTTTAACAACTTGAAGAATGATTCTCGATTTGGCTTTCACTCTAAATGTGCTAGGAAAGGGATTACTCATCTTTGTTTTGCGAACGATCTCATGGTTTTCTCTAAGAGGATAGTGGTTCGCATGTTGCCATTGGTGAGGTTATTTCTATGTTTTCTTTTATATCCGAGCTTTTTTCTAATATTAGAAAGAGCAATATCTTCTTTGGAAATATTTCGGATGCCATCAAATAGTCCATTATGTCTTCTCTTTGATTCACGGTGGCTCCCTTCCGGTCAAGTATCTTGGTATTCCTCTTTTATCCTCCACACTCTCTTATTTTGATTGTAAGCCACTTATTGATAGAATGACTTGAAAAGTGAAAAGTTGGTCTACCAAATTTCTTTCTTTTGCGAGTAGACTTCAACTTATCAACACCACTCTCCTCTCCCTTTAAGTTTATTGGGCCATCCTTTTTATCATCCCTTCTAAGGTGATAAAGAGATTGATCGCCTCATGAGGGACTTCCTTTGGAAATGTCATTCTCTTTCGTATGGTGGAGCAAAAGTGGCTTGGGATATAGTTTATCTCCTTAAGAATGAAGAAGGCCTTGGCATTAAAAATCTCAAGGTATGGAATAAAATTTCTCAATTGAAACATATTTAGATTCTATTTACTTTCCTTACCTCTATTTGGCTCACTTGGGTCTATTCGCACCTCTTGAGAAATAATTTTTTTTTGGACTTGCCCTATTCCTAGAGTTTGCACTTAGGGGCAAAAGATTCTCAAGGTTAGAGACATGGCTAGTTCCTCCTTTTACTGGGAAATTGGTAATGAGGCTTCAACTTTTCTTTTGCCAATCTCTCATGGGCTCATTGGTAATCTTATTGGTGACCATACTATTGTCTCTTTAGGCCTTAGCAAGAACCTCATAGTGAGTAGGATTGTTTCGAACATTTCTTGGAATTTTCTTTCTCCTCCGTCTTTTATATGCCCTTCTAGCATTATTGCTTGGTGGAAAGTCAAAGATCTCATTACTTCTACTATATGCCCTCATAGTGAATGTCCTGATGTTTTCTCTTAGAGACATTCTCGTAATGATTTCTCGATCTCTAATGCTTAGTATGAATTTCATACTAGGGTATTTTGGTTTCTCGAGCAAAATTTATTTAGGGAAAAGTTTCAATTCCCCATCACTCTTTTATTGCTTGGCTAGCTATTCTCAACCTTTTATCCACTCAAGACCGTAGCTCTCATTATGGCACCCCAACTTGCAATGCATACCCACTTTGCCTCCTTGATGAAATTCTAGAGATCATGTTTTCAAGATTTACCTTGTTCTCTTCCTCGGTGTGGTGGAATTATCATTTTCCAAATGCTCCTTGGAATGGCAAGCTCGTTTAGCTCTCTTCCCTTAGTGGAAAGAATCTTAAAGACAATGTTGCATTTATGGCCTTTAATAGCTTTGTTTATCATATTTGGAGGGAAATGAACAATTGAGTTCATAACAATGACATTTTCCTTCATATCATCACTATCAGCCTTATCACTTCAAGTGTCAAGAATAGGGTCCTCTTTCTCCTGATGCCATGTTGCAAATTGTTTTGCCACCTGTGGCCTTTTATTTTGTTTTGTTTTGTTTTTATTTTTCCTTTGAGGATGGGTTGTGGCCCCCTTGGTGGCCACCCTGAGTTTTTCCCCACTAGTGATTTTTTCACCCAAGAGGTGGATGGGTTGTGGTCCCCCTCAACCTTGGGGTAGGCTCCTTGTGCTGCTTTGTAATGGGGTTTTCCCCTGTTTGAGCCCTTGGGTCCTTTTTTATTTTTTACTTTTGTTAATATATACTTAGTTTCCAAAAAATAATTATTATATATGTGAGTATAATTATTGTTTGATCGATCTTGTTTATGGCTATGATTAGTATGAGATAAGAAAATTTTAGATAATTACTTCTGCCGTTTTATATGCATGAATTCCTAACAGTGATATCGGAGCTTAAGTCGTCCTGGAAAAATATGAATTGTTTGTTTTAATTTGATGTTTTGATTATGTTCTCGGATGTTCTTTGTTACCATGTATATTTTTTCTAACAAAATTCTAATCAAGAATTTTATGGAAACATGCAAAATGGGACTAGTGTTTGTGATAGCCGCCACGGCTACCGCCAAACAGTGGTAAGTGCCACATTGTAGCGTTCCTGCCATCTTGCGATGCAAGCTGCATGGGGGCGGTGATACACGATCTACTGCCCTTAGGGGCGGTGGTGGCAGTGAATCGTTCGTCACAAAAAAACCCTAGTTTGGTTAAGTCATTTTTGTATGCTTTTCTAAAATCAAATAAAATATAATATTTGATTAAATTAAGAAGAATATGATTTTGAGCATATAATTAATGGTTGGATTAGGTATTTGATAAATATTTGGCGAGTAAAATAATATAAATTATTCATATGTGTTTTACTATTATATCAAATATAAAATCAATTAAGTTGCAATAATTTTGGGTGTTTCCTAATTTTAGAAATGGATCTAAAATAGAAAACTTTATAAAAATAATATTTTTTGTTTTGGAAATAGCCCAATTAGGAAAATTTTCAAATATGAAAAGTTGATTTTTTGCAAGTACCCTTAAAGAGCTAAGGATGATGATTATAATTGTTTGTTTGTATTTAAAATAATTAAAGTGTACAAAAAGGAGCTAACAAGAATAGATTAGATCTAAAAGATCTATTTGGATTTCCATGAACATAACTTTGTCATGCATCAAAAGATAAAATATTAATAATGTATGAATGATTAAAATTATTTTAACATGTTCATGTATTAGATGTGTGTAATTTAAGTTGTTAAATGTACATGCATCATGATATGTATTTCTAATATATCTTTGCCTACCCCTATGCTTGTGAATTTGAAGAATGTTACCCTTGAATCTCACTTTAGTTCTATAAAAGGTGGTGTGGAAATGAAGCGAATGGTAGGTTACGAGGTTGAGTCGGTGGGGAAAAATTGGGTTGGTTATATATATATATATGTTTGGTTAAATATGTTGTCACATCAATTCCTTTCTATGATTACATTGGGTTGTAATTGGTCATGAAACATGTTTCGTGTCTTACCTTCTAAATATTATAAAATATATGATTTGCATTAAATATAAGTTGACTACAAACACGTGAGACTGATATTTGGTGTAAATATGCACATTTATTATTTTTTGCATGAGACGTGTGACTAAGTAATATTATCATCCTAGACATTGACATAGACACATGCACAGGCTAGTTTAATACTTTACATTTTACAAGAATGTTTGGTTAAGCTCAACTAAGATAATATAATTAGCTATAGATACATTGAATTATGTTTTCTTAGAGGTAAGATAATTACATGAGATGTAATTGTAAAGAGTTTGCTACCTTCCGTATTTGTTATGATTGGCTACGGACACGTGAGGTGAGATTAAAATACTCGATTGTTGAATCCTTTTCCCACTAAGAAAAATCATTTTTCTCATTTTATATTAAGAAGGTGAATATAATTTCGTAATATAAATAGTGAGAGATGACTAATATTCTATGCATATTTGCTTATGTTGTTGTGTTTTTTTTTTTTTTATGCATTTTGTAGTTTGCAATGTCTGATAAGCTGAAATTGATACTTGAGTAAAATAGGTTGGTTAGTACCAACTTTAGAGACTGGTTTAGAAATCTAAGAATTGTTCTCACATATTAATGTTTGTCTAACGTTCTGAATCAGCCGGTCATGCAGATCCCACCTAAGGGATCATATGCTAAAACAATGGACCTATGAAATAAGTGCCTTGAGCAAGATAAGGAGGTGCAATGAATTATGCTTGCATCGATGAATAACGAGCTCTAGAAGCACTATAAGAAATTCCACACTATTGAGATTATCAATAACCTTAAAGTTTTTTATGGTGAAGATACTCACAATGAAAGGCTAAGACGCCTAAGACAGCACGACAAGAATGATAGACTTACTTACCAAGGAGACAGCACGACACAACGATAGACTACTTGACTATACAATAATACTAAACGAAAGTAATATACTATACCCTATACTCTAGTATAGGCAATGGAACTAGCGAGGGATTTCTTATGAGACTGACTCGCGACCTCTAGGCGCTCGCAACTGTTGTTACTGATTATGCACTCGCAGCTTTTATCGCGCTCAGCAAACTACTATGAGATATCTAAGGTATTGTTTAGCATGAAGATGACAGAGGGCACCTCTGTTAGTGACGATGTGCTGAAGATGATTACTTGCATTGAAAGGCTAGAAGGTCTAAGCCTAGAAATGGACTCTAAGTTAATCAATAACTTAGTATTGCAATCACTTCATGATTGATGTGAATAATATGGAAGCCGAGTTACATGATTTGCATAAGATGATACAAACGGCCGAAAAATCCATCAAGAAAGATAAACATGTCTTGGTTCTAGGAACCTCTGTGGGTAAGAAGGGAAAAATTAAGTTTAAGAAGTGAGGCAATAAAAGGATTCTCAAAGTAAAGAATGATGATGGAAAGAAACAAAAAAGTAAAGATGGAAAGTGTTTTCACTGTGGAGAATCTAGACATTGGACGTAGAATTATAAGGTTTTTCTTGCAACTCTAAAAAAGCATGGTGATGTTGCTTCAAGTATATTCATGATTGAGGTTAACTTTTCTTGCAATAATTATACTATTTGGGTATTGGATACCGGATGTGGCTCTTATATTTATAATAATATGCAAAACCTGAAAAGTGGTTGAATGTTGAAGAAAAGAGAAGTCAACCTACGAGCAGCGAATAGAACAAGAGTTACTACTTTGATTGTAGGAACTTATAGTTTATCTTTGCCTTTGGGCTTAATTTTAAATTTACAAGAATTTTATTATGCACCAACTATGATAAGAAATATTTTTTTCATTTCTAAACTTAATGAAGAGGGTTTTACCTTTTCTATCAAGGACAATATTTGAGTTTCCATTTGGATCGATTATTTTATAGAAGTGGTTCCTTTGTTGTTTATGTCTTGAATTTAAATAGTACAACTTGCCTTAGTATTGAACAGATCAATACCTATTGAATTGTGGTTTAGATAATGCCAATGAAATAAGAATTCACAAGTTACATAAAGATGGATTTTTGGATCCATTCAATTTAGAATCAATGTCGGCTTGAGAATCTTATTTATTAGGCAAGACTATCAAATCTTCTTTTAGTTGAACTAGAGAAAGACCAATCGAATTTTAGGTGGTTTTTTATACTTCATTACGTTCACAGATGATTTCTCTCGAATACATCTAGGCAAAAGTATTAAGATACTTCGATTAGATCGATATGACGAATATTTAAGCTTTGAGTTTCTTAATTGCCTAAAAGAGAAAGGAATAGTCTCATAATTGACTCTTCCAAGAACGCCACATATAAATGGTGTCTGAACAGAGAAATTGAACCCTCTTGGAGATGGTACGGTCTATTACGAGTTTTACCGATCTAGTTCTTTCATTCTGGGGATATGCCATAGTAATATCTCTGCATATATTACAAACATGATTACTTCAAAATTTGTTGCTTCAAAGCCATATGAGATATGGAAAGGCAGAAATGCAAGTTTTAATCATATTCACGTATGGGACTACCATGCCTATGTTAAGAAGCAAGAAGCATAAAGTTGGAGGCTAGGTTTGAAAAGTGTTATTTTTTGGGGGTATCCAGAAACTTTAGGATACTTCTTATATAATCCCACTGATCATAAAGTATTTCTTTCCAAACATGTTATCTTCATATGGAAAGAATTCCTTTCTTAAAGGAATAGTGAAAGTAAAATTGTTGATGAAGTTCAAGACTCGTAAAATAAAAGTCATGTCGAAAATCTTGTTACCTTAAAACTTTCGGCTAAGATATTGTGAAATCTCAGAGTACACGGCAGATTTAAAGATATAGTAGAATATTTAGTAGGCTAGAGCATCACAGATTTCTAGTAAAAAAATTATAGCAATTGACTGATCATAATGATGTTCCTATGACTTATGGATTCCTAGGCAATTAAAGGCATGGATTTCGAGAGGTGGCTAAGAGTCATGAAATCCGAGATGGATTTCAAGTATACCAATCAAGTCTAAGACTTTGTAGATACACTTGAAGGAATAGTTCTTATGGATGCAAATTAGTTTTCATAAGGAAAATTGGGACAGATGAAAAAGTTGATTCCTTTAACCTTAAAATATTTCAATGAGTCATTTCAAGTCAAAAACTTATTTCAAAGCAATCCGAACGAATTCTATTTTTGCACTACAAACACAAGTTTTGTGCATAACTTGCAAATGATCAATGCAAGGAAAGTCTACATTCGTTTAACCTTAAAATCATTTGAAAGAGTCATTTCAAGTCAATAGCTTATTTCAAAGTAATTCGAATGAATTCTATTTTCGCACTTCAAACACAAGTTATGTGCACAACTTTCAAATGATCAATGCAAGGAAAGTGTGCATTCGTTTAACCTTTAAATCATTTCAATGAGTCATTTCAAGTCAATAACTTATTTCAAAGCAATTCGAACGAATTCTTTTTTTGCACTACAAACACAAGTTTTGTGCATAACTTGCAAATGATCAATGCAAGGAAAGTCTGCATTCCTTTAACCTTAAAATCATTTCAATGAGTCATTTCAAGTCAATAACTTATTTCAAGGCAATTCGAACGAATTCCCTTTTCGCACTTCAAACACAAGTTTTGTGCATAACTTGCAAATGATCAATGCAAGGAAAGTTTGCATTCGTTTAACCTTAAAATCATTTGAATGAGTCAGTTCAAGTCAATAACTTATTTCAAAGTAATTCGAACGAATTCTATTTTTGCACTTCAAACACAGGTTTTGTGCACGACTTTCAAATGATCAATGCAAGGAAAGTGTGCATTCGTTTAACCTTAAAATCATTTCAATAAGTCATTTTAAGTCAATAACTTATTTCAAAGCAATTCGAACGAATTCTTTTTTTGCACTACAAACACAAGTTTTGTACATAACTTGCAAATGATCAATGCAAGGAAAGTCTGCATTCCTTTAACCTTAAAATCATTTCAATGAGTCATTTCAAGTCAATAACTTATTTCAAGGCAATTCGAACGAATTCCCTTTTCGCACTTCAAACACAAGTTTTGTGCATAACTTGCAAATGATCAATGCAAGGAAAGTGTGCATTCGTTTAACCTTAAAATCATTTGAATGAGTCAGTTCAAGTCAATAACTTATTTCAAAGCAAGTCGAACGAATTCTATTTTCGCACTTTAACCACAAGTTTTGTGCACAACTTTCAAATGATCAATGCAAGGAAAGTGTGCATTTATTTAATCTTAAAATCATTTCAATGAGTCATTTTAGGTCAATAACTTATTTCGAAGCAATTCGAACGACTTCTTTTTTTGCACTACAAACACAAGTTTTGTACATAACTTGCAAATAATCAATGCAAGGAAAGTCTGCCTTCCTTTAACCTTAAAATCATTTCAATGAGTCATTTCAATTCAATAACTTATTTCAAAGCAATTCTAATGAATTCTATTTTCACACTTCAAACACAAGTTTTGTGCATAACTTGCAAATGATCAATACAAGGAAAGTGTGCATTTGTTTAACCATAAAATCATTTCAATAAGTCATTTCAAGTCAATACTTTATTCCAAAGCAATTTGAACGCATTCTATTTTAGTACTTCAAACACAAGTTTTGTGCAGAACTTTCAATTGATCAATGCAAGGAAAGTGTGGATTTGTTTAACCTTAAAATCATTTCAATGAATCATTACAAGTCAATAACTTATTTCAAAGCAATTCGAACGAATTCTTTTTTTGCACTACAAACACAAGTTTTGTGCATAACTTGCAAATGATCAATGCAAGGAAAGCCTGCATTCATTTAACCTCAAAATCATTTCAATAAGTCATTTCAAGTCAATACTTTATTCCAAAGCAATTTGAACGCATTATATTTTCGTACTTCAAATGTAAGTTTTGTGCAGAACTTTCAAATGATCAATGCAAGGAAAGTGTGAATTCGTTTAACCTTAAAGTAATTTCAATGAATCATTTCAAGTCAATAACTTATTTCAAAGCAATTCAAACGAATTCTTTTTTTGCACCACAAACACAAGTTTTGTGCATAACTTGCTATTGATCAATGCACGGAAAGTTTGCATTCCTTTAACCTTAAAATCATTTGAATGAGTCATTTCAAGTCAATAACTTATTTCAAAGCAATTCGAACGAATTCCTTTTTCGCACTTCAAACACAAGTTTTGTGCATAACTTGCAAATGATCAATGCAAGGAAAGTCTGCATTCGTTTAACCTTAAAATCATTTCAATGAGTCATTTCAAGTAAATAAATTATTTCAAAGCAATTCGAACGAATTCTATTTTCGCACTTCAAACACAAGTTTTGTGCATAACTTGCAAATGATCAATGCAAGGAAAGTGTGCATTCGTACCTTAAAATCATTTCAATGGGTCATTTCAAGTCAATAACTTATTTCAAAGCAATTCCAACGAATTCGATTTTCGCACTTCGAACACAAGTTTTGTGCACAACTTTCAAATGATCAATGCAAGAAAAGTGTGCATTCGTTTAACCTTAAAATCATTTGAATGAGTCATTTCAAGTCAATAACTTATTTCAAAGCAATTCAAACGAATTCTATTTTCGCACTTCAAATACAAGTTTTGTGTACAACTTTCAAATGATCAATGCAAGGAAAGTGTGCATTCGTTTAACCTTAAAATCATTTGAATGAGTCATTTCAAGTCAATAACTTATTTCAAGGCAATTCCAACGAATTCTATTTTCGCACTTCAAACACAAGTTTTGTGCACAACTTTCAAATGATCAATGCAAGGAAAGTGTGCATTCGTTTAACCTTAAAATCATTTGAATGAGTCATTTCAAGTCAATAACTTATTCCAAAGGAATTCCAACGAATTCTATTTTCGCATTTCAAACACAAGTTTTGTGTAGAACTTTCAAATGATCAATGCGAGGAAAGTGTGCATTCGTTTAACCTTAAAATCATCTCAATGAGTCATTTCAAGTCAATAACTTATTTCAAAGCAATTCGAACAAATTCTTTTTTCGCACTACAAACACAAGTTTTGTGCATAATTTGTAAATAATCAATGCAAGGAAAGTGTGCATTTGTTTAACCTTAAAATCATTTGAATGAGTCAGTTCAAGTCAATAACTTATTTCAAAGCAATTCGAACGAATTCTATTTTCGCACTTCAAACACAAGTTTTGTGCATAACTTGCAAATAATCAATGCAAGGAAAGTGTGTATTCGTTTAACTTTAAAACCATTTGAATGAGTAATTTCAAGTCAATAACTTATTTCAAAGCAAGTCGAACGAATTCTATTTTCGCACTTCAAACACAAGTTTTGTGTATAACTTGCAAATGATCAATGCAAGGAAAGTGTGCATTTGTTTAACCTTAAAATCATTTCAATGAGTCATTTCAAGTCAAAAACTTATTTCAAAGCAATTCGAATGAATTCTTTTTTTGCACTATAAACACAAGTTTTGTGCATAACCTGCAAATAATCAATGCAAGGAAAGTGTGCATTCGTTTAACCTTAAAATCATTTGAATGAGTCATTTCAACACAATAACTTATTTCAAAGCAAGTCGAACGAATTCTATTTTCGCACTTCAAACACAAGTATTGTGCATAACTTGCAAATAATCAATGCAAGGAAAGTGTGCATTCGTTTAACCTTAAAATCATTTGAATGAGTCACTTCAAGTCAATAACTTATTTCAAAGTAATTCGAACGAATTCTTTTTTTGCACTACAAACACAAGTTTTATGCATAACTTGCAATTAATCAGTGCACGGAAAGTTTGCATTCCTTTAACATTAAAATCATTTGAATGAGTCATTTCAAGTCAATAACTTATTTCAAAGCAATCCGAACGAATTCTATTTTTGCACTACAAACACAAGTTTTGTGCATAACTTGCAAATGATCAATGCAAGGAAAGTCTACATTCGTTTAACCTTAAAATCATTTGAAAGAGTCATTTCAAGTCAATAGCTTATTTCAAAGTAATTCGAATGAATTCTATTTTCGCACTTCAAACACAAGTTATGTGCACAACTTTCAAAAGATCAATGCAAGGAAAGTGTGCATTCGTTTAACCTTTAAATCATTTCAATGAGTCATTTCAAGTCAATAACTTATTTCAAAGCAATTCGAATGAATTCTTTTTTTGCACTACAAACACAAGTTTTATGCATAACTTGCAATTAATCAGTGCACGGAAAGTTTGCATTCCTTTAACATTAAAATCATTTGAATGAGTCATTTCAAGTCAATAACTTATTTCAAAGCAATCCGAACGAATTCTATTTTTGCACTTCAAATACAAGTTTTGTGTACAACTTTCAAATGATCAGTGCAAGGAAAGTGTGCATTCGTTTAACCTTAAAATCATTTGAATGAGTCATTTCAAGTCAATAACTTATTTCAAGGCAATTCCCACGAATTCTATTTTCGCACTTCAAACACAAGTTATGTGCACAACTTTCAAATGATCAATGCAAGGAAAGTGTGCATTCGTTTAACCTTTAAATCATTTCAATGAGTCATTTCAAGTCAATAACTTATTTCAAAGCAATTCGAACGAATTCTTTTTTGGCACTACAAACACAAGTTTTATGCATAACTTGCAATTAATCAGTGCACGGAAAGTTTGCATTCCTTTAACATTAAAATCATTTGAATGAGTCATTTCAAGTGAGTAACTTATTTTAAAGCAATTCGAACGAATTCCCTTTTCGTCCTTCAAACACAAGTTTTGTGCATAACTTGCAAATGATCAATGCAAGGAAAGTCTGCATTCGTTTAACCTTAAAATCATTTCAATGAATCATTTCAAATCAATAACTTATCTCAAAGCAATTCGAACGAATTCTATTTTCGTACTTCAAACACAAGTTTTGTGCATAACTTGCAAATGATCAATGGAACGAAAGTGTTCATTCGTTTAACCTTAAAATCATTTGAATGAGTCATTTCAAGTCAATAACTTATTTCAAAGCAATTCGAACGAATTCTATTTTCGCACTTCAAACACAAGTTTTGTGCATAACTTGCAAATGATCAATGCAAGGAAAGTGTGCATTCGTTTAACCATAAAATGATATCAATAAGTCATTTCAGGTCAAAAACTTATTTCAAAGCAATTCGAACGAACTCTTTTTTTGCACTATAAACACAAGTTTTGTGCATAACTTGCAAATAATCAATGCAAGGAAAGTGTGCATTCGTTTAACTTTAAAATCATTTGAATGAGTCATTTCAACTCAACATATTATTTCAAAGCAAGTCGAACGAATTCTATTTTCACATTTCAAACACAAGTTTGGTGTATAACTTGCAAATGATCAATGCAAGGAAAGTGTGGATTCATGAATTCGTTTAACCTTAAAATCATTTGAATGAGTTATTTCAAGTCAATAACTTATTTGAAAGAATGTCGAACGAATTCTATTTTCGCACTTCAAACACAAGTTTTGTGCATAACTTGCAAATGATCAATGCAAGGAAAGTGTGCATTCGTTTAACCTTAAAATCATTTGAATGAGTCATTTCAAGCCAATACTTTATTCCAAAGCAATTTGAACGAATTCTATTTTCGCACTACAAACAAAAGTATTGTGCATAACTTGCAAATGATCAATGCAAGGAATGTGTGCATTCGTTTAACCTTCAAATCATTTGAATGAGTTATTTCAAGTCAATAACTTATTTCAAAGCAATTCCAACGAATTCTATTTTCGCACTTCAAACACAAGTTTTGTGCATAACTTGCAAATGATCAATGCAAGGAAAGTGTGCATTTTTTTAACCATAAAATCATTTCAATAAGTCATTTCAAGTCAATACATTATTCCAAAGCAATTTTAACGCATTGTATTTTCGTACTTCAAACACAAGTTTTGTGCATAACTTGCAAATGATCAATGCAAGGAAAGTGTGTATTCGTTTAACCTTAAAATCATTTTAATGAGTCATTCGAAATTAATAACTTATTTCAAAGCAATTCGAACGATTCCTATTTTCGCACTTCAAACACAAGTTTTGTGCATAACTTGCAAATGATCAATGCAAGGAAAGTGTGCATCTGTTAAACCATAAAATCATTTCAATAAGTCATTTCAAGTCAATGCTTTATTCCAAAGCAATTTGAACACATTCTATTTTCGTACTTCAAACACAAGTTTTGTGGACAACTTTCAAATGATCAATGCAAGGAAAGTGTGCGAATGTTTAACCTTAAAATCATTTCAATGAGTCATATCAAGTTAATAACTTATTTTATAGCAATTCGAACTAATTCTTTTTTTGCACTACAAACACAAGTTTTGTGCATAACTTGTAAATGATCAATGCAAGGAAAGCCTGCATTCATTTAACCTCAAAATCATTTCAATAAGTCATTTCAAGTCAATACTTTATTCCAAAGCAATTTGAACGCATTCTATTTTCGTACTTCAAAAATAAGTTTTGTGCAGAACTTTCAAATGATCAATGTAAGGAAAGTGTGAATTTGTTTAACCTTAAAGTAATTTCAATGAATCATTTCAAGTCAATAACTTATTTCAAAGCGATTCGAACGAATTCTTTTTTTGCACTACAAACACAAGTTTTGTGCATAACTTGCTATTGATCAATGCACGGATAGTCTGCATTCCTTTAACCTTAAAATCATTTCAATGAGTCATTTCAAGTCAATAACTTATTTCAAAGCAATTCGAACGAATTCTATTTTTGCACTACAAACACAAGTTTTGTGCATAACTTGCAAATGATCAATGCAAGGAAAGTGTGTATTCGTTTAACCTTAAAATCATTTTAATGAGTCATTCCAAGTTAATAACTTATTTCAAAGCAATTCGAACGAATTCTATTTTCGCACTTCAAACACAAGTTTTGTGCATAACTTGCAAATGATCAATGCAAGGAAAGTGTGCATCTGTTAAACCATAAAATCATTTCAATAAGTCATTTCAAATCAATACATTATTCCAAAGCAATTTGAACACATTCTATTTTCGTACTTCAAACACAAGTTTTGTTGACAAATTTCAAATGATCAATGCAAGGAAAGTGTGCATTCGTTTAACCTTAAAATCATTTCAATGAGTCATATCAAGTCAATAACTTATTTTAAAGCAATTCGAACAAATTCTTTTTTTACACTACAAACACAAGTTTTGTGCAAAATTTGCAAAAATTCAATGGAAGGAAAGTATGTATTTCCGTAACCTTAAAATCATTACAATGAGTCATTTCAAGTCAATAACTTATTTCAAAGGAATTCGACCGTATTCCCTTTTCGCACTTCGAACACAAGTTTTGAGCATAACTTGCAAATGATCAATGCAAGGAAAGTGTGCATTCGTTTAACCTTAAAATCATTTCAATGAGTCATTTCAAGTCAATACTTTATTCCAAAGCAATTTGAAAGAATTCTATTTTCGCACTACAAACAAAAGTATTGTGCATAACTTGCAAATGATCAATGCAAGGAAAGTGTGCATTCGTTTAACCTTCAAATCATTTGAATGAGTCATTTCAAGTCAATAACTTATTTCAAAGCAATTCCAACGAATTCTATTTTCGCACTTCAAACACAAGTTTTGTGCATAACTTGCAAATGATCAATGCAAGGAAAGTGTGCATTTGTTTAACCATAAAATCATTTCAATAAGTCATTTCAAGTCAATACATTATTCCAAAGCAATTTTAACGCATTGTATTTTCGTACTTCAAACACAAGTTTTGTGGACAACTTTCAAATGATCATTGCAAGGAAAGTGTGCATTCGTTTAACCTTAAAATCATTTCAATGAGTCATTTCAAGTCAATAACTTATTTCAAAGCAATTCGAACTAATTCTATTTTTGCACTACAAACACAAGTTTTGTGCATAACTTGCAAATGATCAATGCAAGGAAAGTGTGCATTCGTTGAACCTTAAAATCATTTTAATGAGTCATTTCAAGTCAATAACTTATTTCAAAGCAATTCGAACGAATTCTATTTTCACACTTCAAACACAAGTATTGTGCATAACTTGCAAATGATCAATGCAAGGAAAGTGTGCATTTGTTTACCCTTAAAATCATTTGAATCACTCATTTCAAGTCAATAACTTATTTCAAAGCAATTCGAACGAATTCTATTTCCGCACTTCAAACACAAGTTTTGTGTATAACTTGCAAATGATCAATGCATGGAGAGTCTACATTCCTTTAACCCTAAAATAATTTCAATAAGTCATTTCAAGTCAATACTTTATTCCAAAGCAATTCGAACGAATTCTATTTTCGCACTTCAAAACAAGTTTTGTGCATAACTTGCAAATGATCAATGCAAGGAAAGTGTGCATTCGTTGAACCTTAAAATCATTTTAATGAGTCATTTCTTGTCAATAACTTATTTCAAAGCAATTCGAACGAATTCTATTTTCACACTTCAAACACAAGTATTGTGCATAACTTGCAAATAATCAATGCAAGGAAAGTGTGCATTTGTTTACCCTTAAAATCATTTGAATCACTCATTTCAAGTCAATAACTTATTTCAAAGCAATTTGAACGAATTCCCTTTTCGTACTTCAAACAAAAGTTTTGTGCATAACTTGCAAATGATCAATGCAAGGAAAGTGTGCATTCGTTTTACCTTAAAATCATTTCAATGAGTCATTTCAAGTCAATAACTTATTTCAAACCAATTCGAACGAATTCTTTTTTTGCACTACAAACACAAGTTTTGTGCATAACTTGCAAATGATCAATGCAAGGAAAGTGTGCATTCCTTTAACCTTAAAATCATTTCAATGAGTCATTTCAAGTCAATAGCTTATTTCAAAGCAATTCGAATGAATTCTATTTTCGCACTTCAAACAAAAGTTATGTGCACAACTTTCAAATGATCAATGCAAGGAATGTGTGCATTCGTTTAACCTTTAAATCATTTCAATGAGTCATTTCAAGTCAATAACTTATTTCAAAGCAATTCGAACGAATTCTATTTTCACACTTCAAACACAAGTATTGTGCATAACTTGCAAATGATCAATGCAAGGAAAGTGTGCATTTGCTTACCCTTAAAATCATTTGAATCACTCATTTCAAGTCAATAAATTATTTCAAAGCAATTGGAACGAATTCTATTTTCGCACTTCAAACACAAAATTTGTTTATAACTTGCAAATTATCAATGCATGGAGAGTCTATATTCCTTTAACCCTAAAATCATTTCAATTCAATACTTTATTCCAAAGCAATTCGAACGAATTCTATTTTCGCACTTCAAACACAAGTTTTGTGCATAACTTGCGAATAATGAATGCAAGGAAAGTGTGCATTCGTTTAACCTTAAAATCATTTGAATGAGTCATTTCAAGTCAATAACTTATTTCAAAGCAATTCCAACGAATTCTATTTTCGCACTTCAAACACAAGTTTTGTGTACAACTTTCAAATGATCAATGCAAGGAAAGTGTGCATTCGTTTAACCTTAAAATCATTTCAATGAATCATTTCAAGTCAATAATTTATTTCAAAGCATGTCGAACGAATTCTATTTTCGCACTTTAAAGACAAGTTTTGTGCATAACTTGCAAATGATCAATGCAAGGAAAGTCTGCATTCGTTTAACCTTAAAATCATTTCAATGAGTCATTTCAAAGAGTCATTTCAAGTCAATAACTTATTTCAAAGCAATTCGAACAAATTCCCTTTTCGCACTTCAAACACAAGTTTTGTGCATAACTTGCAAATGATCAATGCAAGGAAAGTGTGCATTCATTTAACCTTAAAATCATTTGAATTTGTCATTTTAAGTCAATACTTTATTCCGAAGCAATTTGAACGTATTCTATTTTCATACTTCAAACACAAGTTTTGTGCACAACTTTCAAATGATCAATGCAAGGAAAGTCTACCTTCCTTTAACCTTAAAATCATTTCAATGAGTCATTTCAAGTCAATAACTTATTTCAAAGCAATTCGAACGAATTCTATTTTTGCACTACAAACACAAGTTTTGTGCATAACTTGCAAATGATCATTGCAAGGAAAGTCTGCATTCGTTTAACCTTAAAATCATTTGAATGAATCATTTCAAGTTAATAGCTTATTTCAAAGTAATTCGAACGAATTCTATTTTCGCACTTCATTAAGAATGAAGATGATTCATATGTGTATAAGAAAGCTAGTGGGAGCTCTATTGATTTTGTCATTCTATATGTAGATGACATACTACTCATTGAAAATAATACAGGAATGCTACAGTCTATCAAGTTACGGCTATTAAATAATTTCTCCATGAAAGATTTGGGAGAAGAAGCCTACATTCTATGAATCAAGATCTATAGAGATAGATCTAAGAGGCTGCTTGGCTTAACCCAATGAACATACGTAGATAAAGTGCTAAAATGGTTTAGCATGGAAGATTCCACGAGAGGATTCCTACAAATGAGTCATGGAATCTATCTTTCCAAGAATATGTCATCCAAAGACATAATCGAAGAGGGATGAGATGAATGAAGTACCTTATGTCTCGGCAATAGGATCCATCTTGTACGCTATGTTACGTACGAGACTGGATGTTGCCTATGCTCTAAGTGTTACGAGCAGGTTTTAAGGCAATCTAAGGCAAAAGTATTGAATTTTTATCAAGAACATTCTTAAGTAGTTGAGAATGACTAAAGAGATGTTTTTGGTTAATAGAAGATCTGACTTGAAAATCAAAGGTTTCATAAACCCTAGTTTTTAGTCAAATGTTGATTATAGCAAATCAATTTAAAGTTTGGTTTTCATACTCAATGTTGGAGTAGTCAGTTGGAGGAGGCTCCCAACAAGAAACAACCATAGACTCTACTACTGAGGTCGAATTCAGTGTAGCTTCAGAAGTAGCAAAGGAGGCGGTTTTGATGAAAAATATTCATAATTAAACCTTGTTTGGTTCCAAGTATCGTTGATCCGATAGCCATGTACTGCGATAACAATAGTGTGATAGCACAAGCAAAGAAACCAGTGTCTCATCAGAAATTCAAACACATGTTGTAGTGTTACCACCTCTTTCAAGAGATAATCGGTAGAGGAGACATCAATTTAAAAAGTGTCGATACTGACGAAAAAATTGCATATCCATTCACTAAGGTACTTTCCTAACAATAGTTTAATCTCTATCTTGACAAATGAGAATTAGATTCAGAAATTATTGGTATTAGTGCAAGTGAGAGATTAAAAGTATATGTCTGTCAAGCCAATCGAGTTTTGACCCGAAGCGGAAAAAAACTTTATTTGATACTATTTTTTTGTAGATATTAGCAAGACAATGAACATTGTTATTCATTATCATTATGAAAGTTAGTTATAATTTATCATGTTTATTAATTTTGTTTGAATTGATATCTTATATTATATAAATGCATATAATGATAAAGTCCATTATCTTAATTTATGCATTTGAAGTCATGATAGAGATCATGTTGATTGAGACTCAAATAGCTTAAAGATTAAGATATGAATTGTCTATTGTTATAGGATCATCAAGAATTGACATTGATGATCAATATTGACAATCACATAGTTCATCACCTAAAGTGTTTAGAATGTATGATCTTATAACCATTGATGTTAGTATCATGATGATTATGTAGGTACTTAGTAGAGACTAAGAGTACTAAACGTGATACTTAGATAATTCTCAATGGTAAAATACTAACTATTAATGAGAATTATCTAATGATTATATTGTATGTGGTCCTTAAACTTGAGATCACAATGGTATCTTATGTGTCAGGTTTCATGATTTAATACCATTCCAATACGCCCTACCCAAGGATGAGCACGGGGTGAACCATTGGGTATGAAATATTGTCTGTGAAGATGTGAGTGATCATCTAATCCATCACTTTTGTATTTGGAAATATGTCATATGAATTATATTCTTTATGAATAAGGAATTTTTGCAAAATAGTATGGTATGAAAGGAGTTTCAGTCAATCCATTGTCGATGTTCATTAATGACATAATGGTTCATATGATTTGTCTATTATGATTTAACAGTTAAACTATATCGTATGACGAATCAGGACATTGGCAAGAGAGAGTGATCGTTTATTGTAAATAGATATAGTCACAGGAGGTTCTTTTAATAGATGATATTTTTCATCTTCCAAGTAATCTTGACACTTTGCTAGAAGTCAATCGTGACCTAGAAGTTTAAGTTATTTAGTTATGAGATAATTAAGTTAACTGTTAATTTAAAATATATTTTATATTAAATGAATATAATTGTAAATTAAATAATCATAAAGTGTTGTGAAATCTCCTACTGGCGTGATGTAAAACCTAATTGGTTACACACATAAGATTTGATAATTTGACTTGTAGTTTAATTAAATAAGTAAAATGATAATTATTAATTATTAAATCTAATATCATGCAGTTCTGCTAGCACAACTAATTGTGATATTGATTTAATTAGATATTAATAAATTACAAAAACTTTTATTTAATTATAAAAATGGTCCTAAAAATTTGTATTAATAATTGGACATTACAGGGTTAATGAGCCGAATTATTAATTGAACTCTCATATGTCAAATTAATCAAATGTTTGATTAATATCCATGAGTAATAACCCATGGTATGGTCGGCCATAATATATGGGCGACCCATTGTTTCTTTAATAGATTAAAGGAAATATAATGATACAAGAAAACATAATGTAATTAGGAAACTTTACATCTAGTGGAACATTATAAATAAACCACTAGGGTGGCCGAAAATCACATGCTACTCCATCTTCTCTTAGCTAAAATTGAGAGTGAGAAAAGAGAGGATTTTTCCCATCTCTTTCTCATACTTTTTAATTGATGAGTTGAATCTCAAGATAGAAAATTAACTGAATAAATAGATCATGAGGATTACGATTAGATGACGAACATGTAAGCATCTCGAATCTTTCTTACAATAGAATTGCAAAAAGGTTTATAATAGTTTGCTTATCAACTTAAAATAAACATTTAATTTAAACGAAAATTTAAATATATGAAATTTGTTACGTTTTTCTGTAAAGTGATTATATATGTGATATATAATTGTTATATGATCGATCTTGTTTATGGAATTATGCTATAATTAGAATGAGATCCAAAAATTTTAAAATATTACTTCTGCTATTTTATATGCATGAATTCTTAACAATTCCACCTTGAAAACTATAGGGAAATCAATTAAAAATTAATAAACTAAATAGAGAAATTATATAGACGGAAATTATATACTTAAGTATTTTGCATTCAATCAACACATAAATCAATTAAGTGCTATCTTTGAAAATTATACAGGTAGCCCTAATCTTAACTAAACTTAAAAAAGTTCAATCCGCACAATATTCCCAAATTCAGCTAATCCTAAAAATTCTACAAATAGCCCTAATTTCTACTAGCACAAAAATATTCAAGTGACCTAATTTAATGTAGTCAGGAAGAAGAAGATTTGGAGAAGATATGGACGATAGAGAAGACGAGGACATACCAGTAGAGAGAACTCCTTTCGAAACCTAGAGAGGATCGTAAGAGGGACAGCGTTGGTATGGAGAAAAGTCTATGAAAATTGATCTTGAAGAAGGTTGCGATAGAAATGAGAAGTGGAAGAGAAAGATCGCAAGCAGATGTAAAAATCGATTAAAAAACAAAAAGAAAGATAAAAACGGAAGAAATGTTGGAGTCCTGGCTTGAAAAAGGTTTCATAAACACCATTATCATGCCTTCCATGTTAATAAAAACGGAAGAAATGTTGGAGTCCTGGCTTGAAAAAGGTTTCATAAACACCATTATCATGCCTTCCATGTTAATCAAGATTCCTGATTTTTGACATTTTCGAGAATGAAAAGTAATTCTAGCAATTGGGTAGAAATGAACCAAAAGACTGGAACGGAATCAACTTCACTCAAGGCATATTCCTATTCCCAGTCATTACCCCTAATCAAACGTTGCCCTATAAGAACATGACTACAGGAGCGTAGGACAACTACGGGTAGTCAGGACAGCTCTGAAACTACTTGCTAACCAATATAGACGACACTTCTTACGTCACTTCAACTCCTTAACAAAACTACTTGTCATCTAGCAACATTCTATAAACAAATTAAGAACAAATGAGCAGTTTATACCCCCACCGATTAACAAAATTAACAACAAAAGAAAGACACCCATTTAAAAAAAATTGAAGAAAATGAAAACTCCCCTTGCCGAATAGGCACTTGCCCACTCGTCCAATATAATTTTTTTTTTGGGAGTAATAGACAATCCCTTGTAAAGGGCACTTTCATTCGTCTATTAGTATAAGAAAATAGACATACGTATTTTATTTACTTATTTATTTTTTATATTTAACTAGAATTAGGACTGAAATTAAAATTGACTTTGATCTCGGCCTCTAGTACCGAAACGATTACCAATTTTAATATTGAGGCTTCTGTCGAGATTAATATTTTTGTCCACTATTATTTTAAATCCTGAGATATAATCAAGAAGATAATATAAAACATTTTAAACTTGAGGAATGAACCTTCTAAAAAATTATATAATCTAACTATTATCGTTTAAAATTAAAATTTCAAAAATTCACAACAAAAGTTGAATCTAATGAAACCCAAAGAAAAAAATATATATATTACAATTCAAAATATCATGAATGTTTGAATCTTTATTTTTTTTTCTATAATATTCCGGAACAAACCAATATTTTAAAATTGAAAAAATTTAAGACACCAATCTAATTTGATATTACTTTTATAACAAAAAAATCCTCAAATGATGGGCTAGGGTTGGTAGAGAAAACCAAGATAAAAAAATTAGTAAAAAATACTGGAAAAAAAATTAATAAACAAGAAGAAATCTCAAAAAGAAAAAAGAAAAAAAAAAGTAGCAAATAAATGGTGACTAGGATTTTATGGAGAATGAAAAAAAAGAAAAGGTGAAAGACCGTAACATGAAATTGGGTCTTCTCATTTCTCAACATGCCGGTTAGGATTTTGGGGGGGCTTATTTGAGATCTAAGATCTTTCCCCACTAAACAGTTGGATTTGTACCCTTTCAGAATATATTGGGCTTCCAGTAAAGATCCAATAGTTAATAGTAGTGCAGATCTGCGATCTCAGATTAGCCTCCAAACCTAGCGATGCAAGTCCAGCAATATTTGGCCAAAAAAAGCTACAATAATTCTATTAATACACTAAGATATGTAGAATTCAACCAAAAGCTTATCAACCCTAAAAGAAAATGACTATTTACTATCTTATACTACCAATAATTAGTCAAATATTAACTTATGAAAACTCATATTTTACATTTTAAATTATTATCTTTCAGTCAATAACTCTCTTTTATAATCCAAATTGAAATACAAAGTAATATATATATATATATTTTTTATTTATTTATTTATTTATTTATTTTTAATTATTTTTAATTTTTCCTAACTTATTATCTCTTCCATCACAATCATCTTAATGTTGCAATTTTTTTCCTTCTAAATTGGAAAAACTTAAATAAAATTAATCAGTTATTTTTTAAATTGTGATTTGTTTTTTCATTTTTAGCTTTTGGAACGATGATGACAATAAAAGTAAAAGTAGCGCCGAGACGATGATTGTAATGAATGAGATGTTTTGTTGGGCAAAAAACAAATGGTTAAAATTTGTTGTGGGTAAGAATATAATGAATTATATATTAATGAGTCAAAAGTAAATAAATTTTAATGTAGGGATTAATTTATTTTTCAAATTGGGTAATAAGAGAATTTCTTAGCAATAAAATAATAATTTAAGATAATAAAATATAAATTTTATTTAACAGTTTTTCAGAACTAAAATATTATTTACCAAAAAAAAAGATTAAATAAATAAAAACAAACCGTTATAACGGTTCTTTTCCTCAAAATTAGACTCTTTCAAGTTAGTTTCTTTTTTCTGAGGCTGTCTTGCTCCAAATCAAACCAGCACCCCCACTAATTCCACTCCATTTCAATTTAAGTAAAAAAGAAAATTGGTAAAAACAGAGACCTCTAAACGAACACAAAAATTACAGCGAATTTTTCGTTTTTTTTTTTTTCCTTCAACTTTTTATTTTTTACTTTCTCCCCAAATCATCCCATCGCTAGGGCGCTCAAACGAACCCCCCCCCCCCTCTCCCAAAAAAAGCTTCCGGCTTAAATAATGGCCCCGGCGGCGCCTCGGCTTCTCCTCCGGCCGTCTCTTTTCTTCTCCATCCTCATATTCATATTTCCTCCCATACATTCCATTTCCGAATCAGAATCTTTGCTTAAAGTCAAAAACTCATTCATCTCCTCTGATTCTCTTTCATCTTGGACCCCTAATTCTACGCCTTGTGCGAAAATTCCATGGACGGGGATAATTTGTAATGAAGGAACGGTCTCGGCAATTCGTCTTCACGGAATGGGATTAGCAGGGAAGATCGATGTCGACGCTTTGCTAGAACTGAAAGGGTTAAGAGGTCTAAGCTTGATGAACAATTCGTTCTCTGGTCCGATCCCTGAATTGAACCAGTTAGGTTACTTGAAGGCGTTATACTTGGCGAATAATCAATTCACGGGAGAAATTCCGGACGATTACTTTGCGCAAATGGAGTCGTTGAAGAAAGTTTGGCTTTCCAATAACAATTTCTCCGGAAAAATCCCTTCGTCGTTGGCTCAAGCGTCCAATCTCCACGAACTTCACCTCGAAAACAACAAATTTACTGGAGAAATTCCCATCTTTTCTCAAACATCGATAACCTCTCTCAACGTTTCAAATAACGAATTAGAAGGAGAAATTCCGGTCGATTTGGTCAACCGCTTCCAAACCATTGCATTCGCCGGAAATGCGGGCCTCTGCAGTGAGAAAATCGGAAAACCGTGCACAAAACAATATGCAAAACATCAAGAGACCAAAATGACCCCGTCTTATGGAAACGAAGGGTCGACTCCGGATAACTCGACATTAAGCAACAAAACGACGACGATCGTCGCCATATCAATAGCTTCATCAATCGTTGTGGTTTCAATAATGGTAATAGTATTTATAAAATCAAAGAAAAGGGGTGAGGATTTCAATAAACTAAGGAAACAGAGCGCAGAATATCAACTGCCCGCAGTGGAGGTACACGTGGCTGATCATCAACAGCCGTCGTCCAATCATAAGAGAGAAGTGATGACGACGTCGCTTAAGAAAAATAGTTCAAGCCGTAAGTCAACGTCGTCTAGAGGCGGCGGCGGTGGAGCGGGGGAGATAGTTGTGGTGAATGACGAGAAAGGTGTGTTTGGGTTGCAGGATTTGATGAAAGCAGCGGCGGAGGTGCTTGGGAATGGAGGGCTGGGATCGTCGTACAAGGCAATGATGTTGAACGGTGCGGCGGTGGTGGTGAAGAGGATTAGGGAGATGAATGTGATGGCGAAAGAAGGGTTTGAATTAGAGATGAGAAGGTTTGGAAAATTGAAGCATTGGAATATTTTGACTCCCTTGGCTTATCTTTTTAGAAACGAGGAGAAGTTGTTGGTTTCTGAATACGTACCAAAGGGGAGCTTGCTCTATGTTTTGCATGGTACGTCCGTAGAAATTAATTTCCTGTCACATGTTCTCTCCCTCTGCTTTTACATTCATCATCATCATCATCATCATATTATTATTATTATTATCGTTATTATCATTATTATTATTATCATCATAATTATTATTATTATCATCATCATAATTATTATTATCAATCATAAAGATTAATCAGTAAATAATTAATATAAATAATTATTTAAATTTAACCATTTGCTAAATCATTTTCCAAATTGTAAACTAGCAAAAATTTCTTTAAAAACTCCAAAATCATGCAATACGTTGTTTTGTACGCATATTCCTGATAAAACAATACATTTTATATTTGTTTTTCTACAGGACAACATTAACTTCTCCTAAGAGTTTCTTTTTCTTTTTCTTTTTCTTTTTCTTTTTCTTTTTTCCAGTAAACATGAGGGTTGTCTTTTCTCGGGTGAAATGTCATGTCTTTGTTTCTTCAAGGGATCTTTATTAATTTCAGCAACGGATAGTTATGTTATACATTACAGCATTATGATGATTTTTAATGTTTACAAATAGAGAAAAATGATGAAATAACAATTTGTACTTCACTATTCAAAATCATCAATCTAATAACCATATTATTTATTACTGTAATGAATAATCATTTTCGTTTCTGCGTTTTTCAGGTGATCGCGGCTCAGCCCACGCAGAGCTAGATTGGCCCAACAGATTAAAGATAATCAAAGGAATAGCAAAAGGATTAAATTTCCTTCACATCGAACTCTCATTTCTCGATCTTCCCCATGGAAACCTGAAATCGAGCAATGTTCTTCTCAGCCCAGACAACGAACCATTACTCACGGACTACGGATTCAGTCCAATGATCAACCGATCAAACCGATCCCAATCGCTATTCGCCTACAAATCTCCAGAAGCAATACAATTAGGGCGAGTTTCCCCAAAATCTGATGTCTACTGTTTAGGAATCTTAATCCTCGAAATCCTTACCGGAAAATATCCGTCGCAGTACGTGAGGACCGGAAAAGGAGGAATCGATGTCGTCGAGTGGGTTTCGTCGGCAATTTCTGAAGGGAGAGAGTCTGATTTGTTGGATCCGGAGATTTCAGCGAACGCGGCTGATTCGATCGGGAATATGGAGAAGATGCTTCGTATTGGAGTTGCTTGCGCTGAAAGTGATCCTGAGAGGAGATTAGATATGACGGAAGCCATTAGGAGGATACAAGAAATCCGAAGAGACGGAGGGATTCAAGATGCGAGAACGATCCAACTCCTACCTTCACTTCGAGATGGTTATGCTGATTCGACTATTGAAGTACAGACTGAACACTAGAAAGAGGAAGGAGAAGATGAAGAAGAAAAGTATATATAAACTGTGGATGTGGCCGGAAGTACAAATATGTAGCAAACGACGTCGCGTGGTTGAAGAAAGGAAGTGTTTGTCTTGCATGGAAAACGAATACATGCATATATTGTGGATTCAAAGTTCATGGGGGGAGAATGCTGAGTTATATTTTTCTTTTTCGAATGTGGATTTTTTGGAAAGAAATTGCATGTTTTTTTCTTATCTGTAGAATGAGATAGAGAAACCATGGATTTCCATTTTTTTTTAATTTTTTTTAAATTGATCTATTTTAGAATTGAGAAAGGTTTACATTCTTAATTCAAATAATTGTTTGGGTCATGTGGATCAATGTTTGTTTAGCTACAGATTGGGAACTGGCTTATGATGTATGGAAACTTCGAAAGTTTATTTTAGTGGGAATTTCTATAGTTTTATTAGTGTTTCTATTTAAACCTGAAATTTTGTGAAGACTGTATTTGAAAATTTTAAATAATTCAAACATAGGAATTTCTGTTTTTTGTTTTTTGATTTGTTTTTATTCCTGCGATGATCAGAAGGGGAGAGGCGACATTGTATGGAGATGCATTGTATACGTAAGGTGTACAATTACATATCAATTCTATAGATCATTGAAAGCTAATTTACCCGTCAAATTGGCCATCGAATTAAACCTGATGTCTTTAGTTTGAAATAATTTCTTTATTAAGAATATTGGTAACACTATTTGATATTTCATTTAATATAAGGTATTTATTCATCACATTTATTATATTATATTTGTTGAAAATATATATTATATATATTTAATAATTATAAAAAAATTATTATAAAATCAAAGATTAAAGACTATATATACACTTCAAATTAGGATAAAAATCATAATGATTGAGATTTAACTACCTCAAACTTATAAATTTAAATTATTTATAATAGTAAGATTATTAATAAATAATATTGATAATCTTGTTTCAGTTCATATGAACTGGAGATGAGGTGTAGAGCACTATTTAGAGAACAAAATCATTTTTTGAAAAAAAAATAAATTAATCAGTTAATTAATCACGAATAAGACAATCATACATAGGTTATCTTCAGGGGTGGGGCGGCTCAATGCTTTTGATGGCCTTAGGCAAGATCAAAATATGAGGCCTTTTTAATAGACAGATGCTAATGTTGCATATCAGTTGTGGGTCTTGGTTTTTCCCATTGTCTAAGTAACATTGCACAAGGAAGAGCAGGTTGCATTAGCTAAACAAATGATTAGTCTACTATCAAAGGATTACCATAAGAAACAGCAAGCCCACATACCAAATGTGGTACATGGCCTTCTAGAGGGACTCAAATTCTGCAATTGAGCCACCCCAAGGGCCCCAACCTCGAAATGCCAAGTGAGCTCATTAAATATATTGGGAAAACTTACAATGCTTGGCATATTGCATTAGCTCTACTGGAGAGTCATGTCATGTTGTTAATGAATGAGACAAAGTGCTCCAAGTCTCTAGCGGTGCTGTATCGTTTGCTCAATGAAGAATATATGAGGTGTGGGTTATGGAAGAAAAGATCAATCACTGCAGAAACTAAGACTGGGCTTACGCTCGTTCAGTATGGTTATTAGCAACGAGCTCCAGCCTATTTTATCAAGCAATGATCAAAGCTACTCAAGTCAAGTATAATAACAATATACCAAAGGCTGATTAATTCAAGCATATTTTGCTCTCCATGATAGGAAACTCAAAAACTTCGATTACTATAAAAAAAAAATGAGGGCCTTTTTTTTTCCAATGAAGAGTGGGGCTGGAATCCCTATTTTAATATTTTAGTTTAGTTTAGTTTAGCATTTTGTTTTTTTGTGCTTTTTAGACTAGCTTGGGGACCTTATCCATTAGGGGGTGTTAGGCAAAGGCCTAGCCCACCTAATGGACTGGCCGGCCCTGGTTATATTCTTCATCAATAGAGGAAAAATGCCTCACCCGAAGAGAATCATTTTTAATGATCACCAATGAAATAAAAATCAATAGCAACATGTTTCATTCGTGAATCATGAAAAACTAGATTAGATCAAAGATGAGTAGTCCTAATATTCTCACAATGAACAACAAGACTAGTAGAAAGTTGAACACTAAGATCATGTAATAAAGAACAATTGTTCTTCATATTTAGTTCTCATTCATTAGAATATTTCTCTTGTTAATTCTTCATAATTGAAAAGATATCACAGTAGTATGTAATAAATAGATTAATTAGATTGACTATGCTATTTTATTACTTGCACGATATTGTGCTCTTATAATTATTCACATCAAATTTTGCTAAGAAAAGATTTTCAACTTGTCGAGTATCATAATTTTTTGTTTACTCAATGAGTAAACGAGACATTCGACCCATCAAATATCATAACTTCTTATTTATTTCGACGAGTCGATAGATTGATAACCCTACCTACCTATTAAGCTATTACTATATTATTTATGCTACTAAAAAAGTTTTTTTTAATCATTAAAAACTACAAAAGAGAATTAAACACTACATATTACACTGCAACCGCACCGAAATTCATCTGTGCAGTGCAGTCCATGGGGGGTCTAAAATACAAAAATTCAGTGTATTGTCAGACAGGGCACATCACAAAATTTCAGTGTGGTGCAGTGTTAAAACCACACCGTGCACATACCCAGTTGACAAAGTTCCCTTGACAATGGACAATCGAAGTACCAGTATTGACATGAAGCATTTTCAAGACTACCAGGAAACCCTTGACTTTACCTTTTAAATTGGGATGAACGTTATGAATCATCTCTCTAACCCAACTCGAATTTTGAGTTTCAAGATCATATCAAAATTATCTTTACTTTGACATCTTTTGATGTCATCATAAAAACAGCTTAGTCGTGCACATAATCTGACCAATGACAGAACTCTGAGCCCACAGGATCCTACATAGGTCTAGATTCTAGGGTACTTGCGTCAAAAACTTGCCTGAATAGCATCTGAGAAGAATTTTTTGTTGTGGATTTCTTCCACTTTTACTTCTAACAAATTTGAAGTTGGGTAGTATTAACATAGACCAGTCCATTTCATCTTCCAACGTTATGTTCGTTTCTGAAATATCATGGTAAACGTTGGTCAAGAATTTGAAATCCATCCTAATTCTTGTCCATCAATTTGAAATCCATAGTACTTTTCTTAAATAAAGCAGTGAGATGGACTTCAGTATTCATTCAATTAAATGTTACAAAGCACTTGGCAACAAACCAGCTAGAAAAGCTAAATCCAGAGAGCTTACCCTCTATCATTTACCCACCATCCCAGTCAAGAAGAGAAGGCAGGGAGAGAGAACAAAATGGTGCTACAATATTTGCGGGCAGGGCTGATAAGAAAACCATGATCATAGCACCCTGCTAATCCAAATCAAGAAACTCCATTCTTTTCCTCATGGTGCCTTTGAGATCTGAAGCCTCCCTTTCAGCTTTCTGAGCCTGCACAGTTAAAGAGTTCACACCATGAATAGCTGTCAACTGCCAACATAGCGCCTTTTAGGGTTAGAAAATAAAATATCAGGCAAGAGTTATTGCACAGGTGCCAGCATATTTCCTACCCACTTCCCTTTTTCTTTGGTTCTAATTTCCTTATTTTTTCTCTTTTTTTTTTTTTTTTCTTTTTTTTGGTTTGGGGGTGAAGGGGTTTAGGGTGGGCGATTACAAACCAGAATGAGGAACATAAAACTAGCCTAGTCCAGTTTACTCGCATTCTAAGCAAAGTAAAGTTTTAAATGTTGAACCTACGGGGGGTCATTTACCAGGCAGACAAGCTTCCCTAGTACTCGAGAACATTCCCAGAGAGAATCTAGAAAGAAGTCAACAATTTACTATAAGGTCCTTCCTATTACGTAATCACAGATCACTAATCAGATAACTGTGTCACTCTGTTCCCATAAAATGTCTATTGAAAAGAGAGAAATTATACTTAACAGTCTACAGACTACTGTCAAAATGAGATATTCTTTACAATGGTTAACCACCTGACCAGAAAAACAAAACCCATGTGCCACTCAATATAACAGTTATACATACTGTAGAAAGTAGAAACAATCTTCATTATTTAAGCTTGTTAGCTTAATGTGCACAACAAGCAAAAAATCACAAGGTTACTTACACTTTTGATATCTTCTTCTGAAACATAAGTCATGTGTGGGGGAAGTTCCTCCCTCTCCAAGTCCTTTTCAAGTGGGATGCAAATTTTAGATACATTAAGGACCCAAGATAAAAGGAAAGATATTGTGGATATCAAGTTGCAACTCTACATACCAACTCGCCAATTAAAACAACATTCTCTCCTCGGATAACATATAGACCCAACGGGATGTCACAATAAAGGTCACCAACAATTACCCTTTCACATGCACCTTCAAGAACTGCATTGGCTGCAGATTAGAGGCATTTCAGTTTTTTTTTTTTTTGTAATAAAAAGATGTGTTAACATCTCAAGTCAATACAATGGAAGGAAGAATGTATACCGAATTGATCAAAAGATCGAAGAGTTCCCATTAGCTTTCTGCCATCCCGAAGTAGTACAAGAAGTTTCTCTGTAGCACAAAGCTTAGCATCAGAATGACAAAACAATAGTTCATTCATAGAATTGCTTTCTTCTGGTTTGGTAGTATACAATACACGACATATGAAACAACGTTTTAAGATATCTATCTACCCGTGAACACTGTTGGGGGGGAGTGGGGTGATGGAAATACAGGAACAACCAATTCAAAGCACAGATGCCAGGCTTTGCAGACTAATAAGCATGTATTATATATGTTTAAATTCCTTATCTGAGTCAAAAAAATTATTACTATTCTGTCTGAAAGGAAATACAGTTTGACATATACCATTGCTTTTGTCCTCGACTCATGGATTAATTGATATTAAACTAGCATCCACAAGCACTAGAAAATGTGTGCCAAAGTTCCTTCTTCCTTGCAAATAACCAACTTCACATTGAGATTCGTTAGACATGGAAGATCATTCTATAGGTTTTACAACTATTGAAGAAATCACTATCTTTAAGTTATTACCATGCTCTAACTCCAAGATCTTAAGCATTTGTGCACTCAAAAGAACAGCATTGGCACAATGTATCATAACATATATACAAAAAGATCCTTTCTCTATATTTTGGTTATATCAGAAATGATTGCCAAATTAAATTATTGTGGAAGGTCTAAGAATCAGAAATTTATTTCCTAGATGACAAGTTTTATCATCAGTTTGAGCAAGGAAGGCTTATGCACACTGGATCCTACAATATAAGACAGAACCAATGTTGCTGCAATAAGGTCCATAATGAAGTAGTTTACGAATTTCGATACGAAAAAGATCACAATAAGAAAAAGGTCGATATAACTAAGATTTAATTTCAAATAAACTTTTTGACCATCAGCTGTTTATTTTTCTGTGATGAAAAGTGGGAACCGCACTTATAATACAGCTCGCACAAGTGATCTCACCTATAGTCGTATTGCAGGACTGACTGTCCCCACCTACTTAGTTCTAGCTTGTATTCTCAATCCAAAAGGGAAAAATAACTTATCTTCACTAATAAGTTAACATCAGTACTAAATTAAAATTCTTAAATAATCGAAATAGAGTACTAATAGCTTCTGAATAATTTTCTTGAGTAAAGGTAATGAATCAGAAAAGATGTCAAAATATTGTAACAAAAAAATTAAGAAACTAAACAGAAGAATCCAGATTATACGTTAGCACAGGGATTAGAGATTTCAAAAGCTAATGAAAATAATTATGTTAAAATCACTGACCTTCACAATTAATTCAGAATTCACAACTTGAATAATAATAATAATTATAATAAAACTGGGAAATTGCATGCAACGCACGATTGAAGGTTCAAAATTTGAGAATATGAATATCTTCTTACTGTCAAGATAGCTAGCAAGAGATGTAGAAAGGTAGATATCTTCCGGCCCCACCCAAGACATCGAAAAGCTCAGACTTTTTCGGTAGCTAAAAAATCACCGAAAAATTCTCCACCGAAGAGAAGACCAACAGTATTGGCAGCTCAGATTTCCCGTGGTGCCCCCTCACCAATCCCTTCGACAATTCTTCCGAAAGAAGAAAATCAACCGAATACAAAAATCGTGAAATAAAACAAAAACCCTAAAAATTTTCTGAGATCCAAAAATGAAACCCTAGCAATTTGGGGGAAATGAAAGTGAATTGGCACTCTTCCGGATTGTCTGAACTAGGTGGATTAACAACTCGCAGATCCAATCGCACCGGAAGAGATTACAGTAAAAGTTATCGAATAATTAGGGTAAATACGGGAAAAATGGAAAATTTTGAGCTATGACAATAATTAAGACTAGGAATGATGATTGGATTCGGAGGCGTTAAATAAGTCTCCAAATTACGAGGGGAGTATCAGAATACTAAACTGAATATAAAAGCTAATATATATAAAAGCATTGATTAATATTTGTTTGCCAAAAATTATTTAAACTGAAGCCTAGACATAGCTTAACTGTTATTTGATATTATTAAAGAGAAAGGAGGGATTTGAGCCCTACAAAATCTTTCTAGAGTTTTAAATTAAGGGGGAAAAAAGATGATTTGGACTATGGGATGAGTTTCTAAGACTCATTTAGATTAAACGGTAAGATTTATTCAATTAATGACTAAATCTTAGTTCTTGGTCGAGATGAATCTAGACCGAATCCACTATTTACCACATTAATTAATGAAGTAAAAAATGATTCATTAAAAAAAGGAATAAACTTATATTTATTAATTGACGTGATGATTTATGAGATGATAAGATCACATTTTGAATAAATCTTAGCATTTGAATAAAGATATAATAGTTTATATGATTTGTCTATTAGAGTTTAATAATTAAATTATGTCCTAAGACAAATCGATATATTAGTTAGATGGAAAGATCGTTATTAGTCGTAATAAGTTCTTTTGAAAGATATTTATTTCTCATCTCTCGGGTGGTCTTTTGGAAGATATCTAGCACTTTGGTAGAAGTCAATCTTGACTTGAAGGTTTAAGTTAATTAATTATGAGATGATTGAATTAATTATTTAGTTTAAAAAGTATTTTAAAACTAAATGAATCTAATTATAAATTATATAAAATCAAAAAATATTATGAGATCCTCCTATTGGCATGATATAAAACCTAATCAGTTACACACATTAAAGTTCAAACGTAACTCAGGTCAGTTTTCTACGAGAATAAAGAAAACGGGCAGTTTTGATTTTATGAGTAAAATCATAATTTGTTTAAATATTATGACTATAATAGCAAAATGATAAATTATTAATTCATTAAATCTATATCGTGCAACTCTGTTAGCATAACTAAGCATGACATAATTTAATTAAAAATTAATAATTTACCTCGCGATTATTTATTAATTATAAAAATGTTCCGAAAATTCGTAATTAGCAATTAGATATATTAAAGGGTTTATGGGCTAAATGGATTTCAAAGGTTAAATTAATCAAAGTATTGATTAAAATACATCGGCTAAATACCCATGATAAGGTCGGGCATACATTAGGTGGGTTTGACCTATTATTTCCTTAATTTATTTTAGGAAACCTAAGACCTATAGAGGGGATGGTCGAAATCATAAGCTTTTACTTGCCTCTTTGTCGAAATTTCTAGTGTGAGATTTTCCTTTTCCCTTCCACAAACTTTTTGAATCATGTGATGAATCTTAGAGTAGAAAATCAACAAAGCAAAATTGAACTATATGAATTATAATTAGAGGGTGAACACTTCGGCACCTCAATCTTCCTATTAAATTCGACCATGATTTAGGAGCAAAGAAATTCTTTCGATTCTGTATTATGATCAAAAGTTTATTAGATCTTAATCTTTTAATTTCATGAAACTTTTTTGTACTTTCTGTTAAATATATATTTGATATATATTTGTGTGATTGATATTAGTGTATGTCTATAAATTTAATTTATATTTACAATTAGATTCGAAAAATTTTAAACTACCACTTTCGCTTATGAATGACTTGTAGAATAACAAGGGAAGAGTAGTTTGAATAAATTGTGATAAGTCTTTTTTTAGTTCCAAAAGTTTTATGTAAAGGTGTTTAGCCATTAACTCTTAATAATCTCTTAGAAGGTAAGATTTATTCAATTAATGACTAAATCTTAGTTCTTGGTCTAGATGAATCTAGACCGAATCCACTATTTACCACATTAATTAATGAAGTAAAAAATGATTCATTAAAAAAAGGAATAAACTTATATTTATTAATTGACGTGATGATTTATGAGATGATAAGATCACATTTTGAATAAATCTTAGCATTTGAATAAAGATATAATAGTTTATATGATTTGTCTATTAGAGTTTAATAATTAAATTATGTCCTAAGACAAATCGATATATTAGTTAGATGGAAAGATCGTTATTAGTCGTAATAAGTTCTTTTGGAAGATATTTATTTCTCATCTCTCGGGTGGTCTTTTGGAAGATATCTAGCACTTTGGTAGAAGTCAATCTTGACTTGAAGGTTTAAGTTAATTAATTATGAGATGATTGAATTAATTATTTAGTTTAAAAAGTATTTTAAAACTAAATGAATCTAATTATAAATTATATAAAATCAAAAAATATTATGAGATCCTCCTATTGGCATGATATAGAACCTAATCAGTTACACACATTAAAGTTCAAACGTAACTCAGGTCAGTTTTCTACAAGAATAAAGAAAACGGGCAGTTTTGATTTTATGAGTAAAATCATAATTTGTTTAAATATTATGACTATAATAGCAAAATGATAAATTATTAATTCATTAAATCTATATCGTGCAACTCTGTTAGCATAACTAAGCATGACATAATTTAATTAAAAATTAATAATTTACCTCGCGATTATTTATTAATTATAAAAGTGTTCCGAAAATTCGTAATTAGCAATTAGATATATTAAAGGGTTTATGGGCTAAATGGATTTCAAAGGTTAAATTAATCAAAGTATTGATTAAAATACATCGGCTAAATACCCATGATAAGGTCGGGCATACATTAGGTGGGTTTGACCTATTATTTCCTTAATTTATTTTAGGAAACCTAAGACCTATAGAGGGGATGGTCGAAATCATAAGCTTTTACTTGCCCTTTTGTCGAAATTTCTAGTGTGAGATTTTCCTTTTCCCTTCCACAAGCTTTTTGAATCATGTAATGAATCTTAGAGTAGAAAATCAACAAAGCAAAATTGAACTATATGGATTATAATTAGAGGGTGAACACTTCGGCACCTCAATCTTCCTATTAAATTCGACCATGATGAAGGAGCAAAGAGATTCTTTCGATTCTGTATTATGATCAAAAGTTTATTAGATCTTAATCTTTTAATTTCATGAAACTTTTTTGTACTTTCTGTTAAATATATATTTGTATGATTGATATTAGTATATGTCTATAAATTTAATTTATATTTAGAATTAGATTCGAAAAATTTTAAATTACCATTTTCGCTTACGGATTACTTGTAGAATAATAAGGGAAGAGCAGTTTGAATAAATTGTGATAAGTCTTTTTTTAGTTCCAAAAGTTTTATGTAAAGGTGTTTAGCCTTTAACTCTTAATAATCTCTTAGAAGTTTTTAGAAAATGTGATGGAGAATTGGTTCTGATTACTGATTACTAAAATAGGAATTCGGTTTGGATATATGCCTCTGGGCTCTTTCGTAGATGGTGATTCCGGTTTCCTGAAAAGAAAATGAAAAATGCCTCCAACTTTGTCGTAGATGATGATTCTGGTTGCCTGAAAAAGAAATTAAAAAGGAATGACTGCAGTTATGGGTCGAATCCTCCTCCAATTGGTGATTGGTGGCTTCAATAGGGGTTATGTAAATGAAAAACCAAAAAGGAAATTACTAAATCAAAATCAGGCACCTCAAACAGAGCTAACAACTAGTTGATTACTAGAATCTTAGCAACGGTTTTTCCTAAATAACATCCCTCAGTTACCATATATCTTTTCTTCAATTTTGTAATATACATTACCTTACCCAATCATGTATAAATGTAACGAATACAATGAATAACAAATTAAGCAATTCAGTAGTAATAACAAGTTATTTATTTTAGAATTCTAATTTGGTGTCAGAGCAGATTAAAGTTGCACGTCTAATTCTCTTTTTCTCTCCTCACCTCCTTAAATGGTTGCCCCCACCGCAGACACGGCTCCTTCTTAAATGGTTATTCAGATTGTCATCTCAACCGGTTCTCCTCTAACTCCTCATCTACTTGTTCCTCTGCCACAGTTAAGTCAAACCAATCAAATTAAACTCACTAGCACTAACTATCCTGTATGGTTAACATAGCTGAAGCCATACGGACCACAAGTTTTTGGGTACGTTCACAGTTCTATATTCTCGCTATAAGCCAGCGAATTCTTCAGGCCTAGCCAAACAAGACAGCGCATGAGCATACACCGATTATGTGAACCCCGCTTCTGTGAACCCCATGGTATCCCGACACTAGCAATACCAGTCATGCTACTCCTGATCTAAATAACCTCAACCTCCGTGCCAAATAATATACCGCCCCAAACGCCATTAAAATTGATAATAGATCAATTTGTATATTCACCATATTGATTCATATAAATCATTTTACAAATCAATTATAATTTTGTAAAATTTAATAATTTATTTCATGTTCCCCTTATTACAAAACATCTGCTTTCTGTTTATAAATTTAGAAAAGATAGCCTTGCATACTTTGAATTTCACCCCTAGAGACCGACATAGTAAAGTATATAAAAAAAAAAGTAATAAGAAAACGCTCTCACTTTTACTTAGTTGTGATGGCTCTCTACCATCTAGATCTGGATCTGATCTTCTTCCTCCTACTCAAGAAGCTGATCTTCTGCCTTTCGAAAATGTATCCTTCCTCCATCGCTGGTGTCCCCATCACCGACCTCCACCTTCCATCATTTCCGATCTCCACTTTCCACACCTACCATTGTCTATCTCTACCTTCCATTGTGGTCTCTAATTCTTAGCTCTTGCTTGGGTGCCTTGGATCTGGTGTGATTTTTCTAGCGTGGGTTTCCTTCTTAGTTTTTTTCCCTCTGGTTTTGGGCTCTTCTTGAGTTTAAACTAGTAGTGATGGATTAGGTTTTCTTTCTTGGTGATTGAGCTTCCCTTCATAATATCTACTATTGTTGGGTTGCTAATTCCATTTTGTGGCAACTTTGATGCTTTATTTAGTTTTTTTGGTGGAAAGTAGCTTTGATGGTCTTTTGGGTTTTGATTTGCCTTTTTGGAAGATTTAGGATGACTGTTGTTGGATCTGTGTTTGATTTCTCTAGATTTGGTATTCGGTAGTTGTATTTTTGTTGGGTCTATGCTCAGATGTCTTATTCAGGAATATTGTAAGTCATGCATCTTAGACCTATTGGATTGGAGTGTTTAGGATTTTCTTGGTTTGGGTTTCTCTATGCTTTATTTTCTTCGAGTCTGGTTTGTCCTAGATTTACTCTCATTCATAAATAAGCCCATTACTACTACTTCAAAATACTAGGGTCATTGGTCATATCAAAGCAAAAATATGGTTGATAATCTAAAATCTTATGCTCAAGTTATTTCTATCTCAAAGTCTTTATGTTCCCTTCCTTCTCGTCCTATGGGTCAATCATTCTCATATGAGGGAGTAAAGGCAATAAGATTCTCTTATGCGAAATTCAAGCCCTAACTAAACCGTTCGAACTAGCTCTTATAGGGAAGTTCACCCATGGCAAGCCTCCTGTTATTGACAATACAAAATCCATCGCCCAAACCGATTCTAAGGAAGATGTGCACACAGGGGTAAAATCCATCCTATAAACATATTATTCTGAAATTTAGTTCCCAAGAGGAATATCTTCGGGTTTGGTTAAAGGGCTCACGGTGGATTTATGGATACCTCATGGGATTGATAAAATGGTCGCCATATTTTATTCTAGACGAAGAACCTTTCATAACACCGGTTTGGATTAACTTTCCATTGCTACCGTGTCACTTCTATGCCAATGCTTCTATAATTGCCATTGCTAGCCTAATAGGTAAGCCTTTTTAAGTGGGTGAACCATCTCAGATTGATAAAGGGAAGTAAAAGGGTAGTCATTCAATTCATTTAGCTCGTCAAATTTAATAATTATTTCTTATCTTAAAATTTTATTTTGGTAGGACGTTATTACGTTTTCTATAAATCATAACAGGATATTTATTCCTACGCCCACCATCTAACCGGATCTATGTCTCGTGCCACATCATCTTTGATGAAACTCATTTCCTATACAATGAGGTAAGTTCCCCCGTATAACGAGGTAAGTTCCCCAGATCGAACAAACACGACTCAAGATATTCGTTGCACTTTTTTCCCTTTCCAAGTTCAAGTACCTAGCCCAAAACACACAATCTATTTTGCCCTCTACCCAGTCACTTTCCATGTCGCATTTTTCATCTTCTTCTTTGGGCTCAAATTCATCCAATCAGTCGAGGATGCAGACAATCCCCAGTAATGAAAGTTCACCATCTCATCTGGGCTTGCTCTCTAATCCACAGCCGACATCTCTGAATCACTCACAGCTCACGCCTCTTATCAATATTTCTCGTATTCGGGCTTAGATCTCATCTTCAAACCATCAAGCTTTCAACCCTTCTTCTTCAACATTATCAACACAATTCATGCAGACCATGCATACCTCTTTTTCGAATACAATCATCAATGTCCTCACTACCGAACCTACTATTTTGTCACATGCGACCACCGACTCACCACTGATGTCCACTCTTGTGGCCACAAATAACTACCACATGATCACTCGCTCTAAGAACAACAATTTCAAATCTTGACACTTTGCTAATGGCACATTCTCCGACAAAGCCTACTACACCACTCTCTCTCCGGAAGAGATCGAACCCACTTGCTTCACTGCTGCTATCAAGTTTCATCATTGGTGTACTGCTATGAACATTGAGTTTGATGCGCTCCTCCGCAATCATACATGGGATCTCATTCCACCTCTATCTTCTGCGAGCATTATCGGGTGTCGATGGGTTTATCACGTAAAATGAAAGGCTAATGGTACCATTGACAGTTATAAAGCCCGAGTTGTAGCCAAGGGCTACATCAATAGGTCGACATCGATTTCACGGAAACCTTCAACTCCATGGTCAAACCACAAACTATCGCATCATTCTCACTATTGTCATTTCTTGTCATTGGCCGATTTGTTAGCTTGATGTCCAAAATCGGATTTCACTCATCCTCTGTTTCCAGCCCACATTTGTTGTCTTAAGAAATTCTTATGAGGCTAAAACAATTTGCACTTTGTTTTCAAAACTTAGTACTATGCTCCTCTATCTTGGTTTTCGTTACTCTAAATCTAACAACTCTTAAGAAATCCTCCACATTCGATTTTTTTATTGGTCTATGCGGACAACATCATCATTACCGGTTCGTCTGTCATGACCACCCTTGAACTTGTCCTCGAATTAAAGACCTGCTTCACCATCAAAGACTTAGCGGGGATTGAAGCCCACTGTGACTCCACTGGTCTCTGCATAAACCAGTCACGCTACATTCACGATCTTCTTCGCTGTACCTAGATGTCTTATGCGAAGCCCATTTCAAACCCAATATCAGAGGCCAACAATCTTACTATTTTCGATGGTGATGCCTGCAATGACCACATGCTCTACCGCAATGCGGTATACACACTCTAATATGTCCTCTCACCCGGCCCGACCTCTCCTTTGTCATCAACAAAGTATCTCAGTTCATGTACCGTCACCACAAATCATTGGGCCGTTGTCAAAAAAATGCTACATTACTTGAAAGGTTCCCCACATCTTGGCCTTCATATTTATCCTAATTCCTCTATCTGCTTCAACATTTTCATTGATGCTGATGAAACCATCTGTATCGATGATTGTCGATCCACCACTAGTTATTTAATCACTTTTGGGCCTAATTTAACATGGAGCTCATGAAAATAATACACGCTAGCCTGATCTAACACTAAGGCTGAATATCGTGCTCCAACAAACTCCAAGGCTGAATATCATGCTCCAACAAACTCTAATGCCAAAAATCCTATTGTTACATAATCTCCTCTCCAAACTTGACATTCGCTCTCCTAATCCACCCACCCTTTAGTGCGACAATCTCGGCGCTACCTACCTATCTATCAACCCATTGCAACATTCTAAAACTAAGGGATGTCCCTAAAAAAGTCGCTCGGAAGGAACTCTGCATCCAAATTATTTGGGGCAAAGATCAACCCATCGATATCTTTACTAAACTTCTCGTGGCGTCCCAGTTTACCTTTTCTGAGGCAAGCGTACCATCTCTCCAGCTCTGCCAAACTTGAGGGAGCATGTAAATGAAGAACCCAAAAGAAAATAAATAAATAAAAAACAAGCACCTGAATTAGAGCTAACGGCTACATTATTACCATAATCCTAGCAACGGTTATAACGAATACAATGAATAACAAATTCATCAATTTAGTAATAATAAAAAGTTCTTTATTTTAAAATTATAAATGGTTACAGCGGCAGTGGCTGTGATTACATGGTGGTGGTGAACGATCATGATAACAATGAGATTGTGGTTGGTCATTGGTTTTAAATGAAAGAAAATCAATTTAATTAGGGTAAAATTCAAAGTCAAACAAAAAAAACTAAAAACTTAAATTCAGTATGATGAAATGACATGGCAATTAATGTAACATCAATAATTTTTGGTTGGGGAAATTAGGATTACTCCTTAGATTTTAAAATAATTATAATACATGTTTTAAGTATTTATTGTTATCTTATTTTAAAATTTTAATTATAATGTATTCTTTAATTTCGCACAAAATAATATAAAATTTTAAAATTTAAGTTAAATTAATATTTTCTTTCATTTGTAGCCCCAAAATTTTATCTTTTATTATTTTGACCCACTTAGTTTTCAAATCATTTTTTTTTCTATCTCTACACCATTTTTCCACCACTTTCACCAACCTATTCGCTTCCGCTTTCACTGGCTACCACCGTTAGAAATATTTTTAAAATTTTAATTTGATGAACTAAAAGTTTTATATTTATTTTTAAAATATTTTTCTATTTTTATATTTTCAACTTTCATCCTCTATCAAAATAAAAAAGTTTATATTCTCACTATTCACCGCTGCCATTCTTCTTTTCCGGAATATCTTTCTTTCTTGATAATTGGCAAGGTTCGAAAATTGCTTCGCAGCATCACAATATCAATTTGAAAATGAATTTTAATTTTTAGTTTATCAAATTAAAAATTTTCTAGAATACTTACGATGGTGGTTGTTGGCGGCAATGGTGAAGGGATTGGTGATGGTGAAATGGTGTAGAGATGGAAAAATAATTTAAAAAATAAATGGGTTAACAATGATAAAAATAAAATTTGGGGCTGAAAATTAAAGAAAATATTAATTTAAAGTAATTTTTCAAAATTTTTATTTTGTACAAAATTAATAAGTTTTTAGTAATTAATGTTTCGAAATAGGAAATTTATTATAAATATAAAATTTTAACATTTATTATAATTATCTTTCGAAGAATTTATTATAATTTATCCTTTTTGGTCAAAGTAAAAAGAGTGCCTCTCAATTTTTAATTTGGATGTTGAATGTTGAAAACTTTTTTTAAAAGATATTTATTCATTTCAATTTCAATTTGGCTTTAAATTGTGTTTTTTACCCCATTAGAAATCTCATTAATGCTATAAACAGTCATCAGGCGATAGAGTAGTTTGTATGGTCTATCCAATATTCACTACCGTTTAATGATAAAACAGCCCGTTCTTATGGGGCTATGGCTAAAAAAATAAAATCCATCACACTTTTTTTGCTTACATGAAACTATAAATAGAATTCACGACCTCAAAAACCAAAGGTCTACTCTGTATAAATGAACATTATGAGGTTGATCGTCAAGGGTCAGTAACAGAAGTTTATGATATGTGCATATGACAAATAACCCTTTCTTTATAGCATATTTGCCTCCTTGGTCTTATGTGTTCTAAATAAGGGGAACATATATCCTACTCAAAGGACGTCCCTAACAGATTAGCTTTTCTTCGACCTCTCTGCTTTTTCAAAAATAGAACCTACTTTCTTGATAGTCACATCACCAGAGCTTTGTTTTAACCCAGAAGAGGAGGAACACAACTCCAAGAACTATAGTAACTGGCGCCCACTTCCGAATCAAAGCCTACGATAAAATGAGCATGAATATGATAGGCATCTTGTTTCCATTCAAAAAGAGTAGATACTTGACAGGAAAAATTCAATCAATAAAAGCGCAAAGCAGATAGGAGAATCACAAAAGCCTATTACATTTCCGTAAAGACAAATACCTGTCTGTTTAAGTCTCTTGCCTTGTCAGCACAGATGCACGATTCTGATGTTAACTGGCTTGAAATTACACAAGCCTCTGCATCATCATCCACAATTAGAGAAGCAAAATATTATTACCCGGAAAAGTAATATACAAGATGGTCTAGATATCCTGGTCCTACTTTTTGAATAACCATTCAAAAACATGATTGGAGGGGAGTCAGGAGATTGTGCAATGTATACTTTCTTCATTAAGTAGAGAATTTACAACACTTGCCGCTAATTACTTTTAGTGACAAATAAAACCATCTCTCTGCAGCAATGACTAACAAGTAAAAATATTCAAAAATGCTCAAATATGCAACAGAATGGCTGATATCTCACGATTTCTATGAGAATGACTGTCCAGATATTTCCACCACTTGCTGGAATTCTCAAACATGTCACAATAACATCTTTGACATTCCCAACTATAGAAGGGAGCTCTACTATGGCGATTGCAAGAGTGCTTACAGTAAAGTTGATATACAGATTTCTATGTACCTTAATGAAGGCCTAAAGCATAAAGTAGAAAGATATGTTGGTGAGTATTACCAAAATTTTAACCACTACAAAGGCAAGTACACCAGGATATATATATTGATGAGGTGATTTGTAACTGAAACCCCTACCATGACCCTAAAAGAGTGATGAGGTCAACCAATCTTGAACAAGAAAAAACTGTATATGTAGTTTACTACCAAAGAGGAAACTGTGCTTCTTTCAAATAACTCAACCCAAATGACTGAAACAGATTTTCAAAGTCCCGCATAATATAGCACTTATCACAATGGATCAACCGTTCTTTACTTCACAAACTCCGTGCTTTATCAAAAAATGTAAATAGCTACCAAGTTCCTCATTCTTTTGTAAAGTTTAAACAAAAGCAAGAACAAGATGATTCGACTAAGAATCATTCATAATAAGTGAGGGGGGAGAATGGAAAATCTTACGGTCCAACTTTTCACCAACACCAACAACTTCCTGAACGTTGCGAGTCATTATTTGGTCGACTTCATACAGTTCATCATTCAACTTTGCAATATTCCGCTGAGTATGGGTGTCCCGGTACAATTTCTCTGTTTTCTGTATAAATGTATCTTTAACACAAAAAACGGTAGGAAAAAGTAAAGCCAGTGACAGAAGCATAACAAATTTAACAGGGTACAGACCATTTACAGAAACAAGAACAAACAAAATGGGACCCACCGAATTTGATGAATGCATAAGGTCTGGCAGCAGTTTCAATTTGAGCTCAGTTAACACGTTCAAATTCTCTTCAGATCTTCAAGGTATTGAAAAGCAAGTTTCTTTGGATAAGCACGGTCGCATATTGTCAAGTAACAAACACGTCCTTCAATTATATAACTAGTCAAGTAGGTGAAGGAAATGTGATACTTGATTTCTAGTAGAAGAATAGGAACAATACCTTAAATACAGATGAAAACAAGAAAATCAGTGTTGGTCCAAAAGGAGTGTCAGTTCGGTGTTTTTTTTTTTTTTTTTTTCTATAGATTGAGGATTCTATATTATACTTTACTAGAATAATAGGTTTCCACATGCAATCTCTAACTAGTCTTATCATTGTCATTCTTTTTATCACATCATCAACTGGGATATTACTTTTTCAAGAAAATAACAGTCGCATTGTATATCCATGCACTTAAGATGGTAGTTCTCTGGCATAGACTGCCACAGAGAGAGAGAGAGAATCTTGAGACTCTGAATCAAGATAAAACTATTGTAACAATAGAACATGAAAACATGGGGGCACTGAGTAACAAACACATAAGGATACTGGAAGAAATAAGGGCCAGTTTCAATAGACATCCTTGAAGCCTCATTTTGTCCTTCTGATAAATTTTTAAATAAAGCCTTGGCTTGCTTTTTGTAGAATTCAGCATCTTGTAAATCACGCCCATCATCAAGTCCCTCTGCTAGATGAAGACCATCCGTAACACGAGCTATCATTGTCAATTTCACCATCTTCAGACCACAGCTTCACCCAGCTATAGATAAGGAAAAAGTTCCATATATTAGGCTTCAAGTTTCATTGACATAACAGAAAACTCAGGAAAAGGAAAAGATGGTTCTAGAGGTCTAGGAATCTATGGAAAAACTAAAAAATACAAAATAATGAAATATACCTTGCAACCTTGTTTGATTGGTTGGAATGTTGGACTAAGAAATGCATCTAAATAGCCCTTAAAGGATGACATCAGAACTCATGAATGCTCTTCTCCATAACAAATTATAATTATATTTTTCTTCCAATTCGAACATATTTGATTGAATAACATAATTTGGTAACGCTATAGTTTTATATATAGCCTCAAACTTCCATCATAAAGCAGTACAAATCGGGATTAGGAGAGAAATCAATACCCCTCACATTACTACTTCCACCCATTATATAGAGTTTGATAATCACAATTGCAAGTCCAAATTCTTGTTATTCTAAAATCATGTCCAGTTAAAAACATTCCTCATCTTATATAACTGATCCAGAAAATGACCATATCAATTCATATCAATTTACTAATCCAACAGAATATGTATGTGTACCATCTCATCAACATCCAAAATAATCTAACTAAAGCGTTTATTTAGCCCTTTAAGCCCCCTTAAATACCAAATACACGTTTATTTGCTTTCGACCACGAGGATCTGAAGGATCGTGAAGAAGACACGGAAGAATCAAAGCGAAGAAAATGAAGAAAAGGGGGAAAATACTATGGTTTATGAAGGGACAGTTGAAGCATTGGAGAAGGGTTGAGCTGGTTGGTTATTGTATGCGGAAGATAGAGCATTTGCGGGAAATGGGGAAAAGTTTGGGGTCAGGTCTGTAAAACGACCACGAGGATTTGAAGGATCGTGAAGAAGACACGGAAGAATCAGAGCGAAGAAAATGAAGAAAAGGGGGAAAATACTATGGTTTATGAAGGGACAGTTGAAGCATTGGAGAAGGGTTGAGCTGGTTGGTTATTGTATGCGGAAGATAGAGCATTTGCGGGAAATGGGGAAAAGTTTGGGGTCAGGTCTGTAAAACGACCACGAGGATCTGAAGGATCGTGAAGAAGACACGGAAGAATCAGAGCGAAGAAAATGAAGAAAAGGGGGAAAATACTATGGTTTATGAAGGGACAGTTGAAGCATTGGAGAAGGGTTGAGCTGGTTGGTTATTGTCTGCGGAAGATAGAGCATTTGCGGGAAATGGGGAAAAGTTTGGGGTCAGGTCTGTAAAACAACCACGAGGATCTGAAGGATCTGAAGGATCGTGGAGAAGACACGGAAGAATCAGAGCGAAGAAAATCAAGAAAAGGGGGAAAATACTATGGTTTATGAAGGGACAGTTGAAGCATTGGAGAAGGGTTGAGCTGGTTGGTTATTGTCTGCGGAAGATAGAGCATTTGCGGGAAATGGGGAAAAGTTTGGGGTCAGGTCTGTAAAACGACAGTTCATAATGTACAACATCAAGGAGGTAACGAGTTATCAGGAAATGGGTCACTGCCTAGTGCCTAACAGTTTCTCGCGACCAAAACGGGTCCGAAAGCCCGATGGAAGCCCATATACCTCTCTCTGAAAAAGCTACAACATAATTGAGTGAAATAAAGTAAGCATGAGAGGAGAGGATCCACAGACCAAGAAGCCATGGCCCCAACATATCATACCGAGCATTGAGACTCGAGGGAATCTCTAAACTGAACAGAGTAAAAAAAAGAGATTTTTCACCCCTTACAAAATATGGAAAATTCAATTCAATTCAATAGAAATCAATTATACATGTGAAAAAGAAAAAAAATCTACAATTAATTATATATTTGAGAAAGAGAAAATTATATATAAATGACTAATTTTTATTGAGTTGATTTACTATTTATGAATAAGATTTATTTTTTTTTTTCATCGTATTAAAGTTAAATATAAAGTTAATCCGATCTTATTCATATCATATCACTAATTATTTTTAAATTAATACGTACTATTACCTTCAACTCAACGCTTTCAAATTAGATATTACTTATTGGAAAATTCTAAAGTGTACCAGTCTGCAGTAAAAATCATAAATTAGTTCAATAGAAAGTAATTATAGATATAGATTTTTTTTTTCCTTTTCCACGATTTCTATTAGATTGATTCATAGTCTTATGTGAACTAAATCCATAAATATCTTTTACAAAAAATTTTTTTGAACAGACAATATTTGCTGTAACCAATCAATTTAAACCACATGGTTAAAAAAGACCAGACAAAAACCCAAATTTAGAAAATGATTTGTATAAATAGTTGCTAAATCACCTATTTTGTCTAAACTTGATTTTTATTTGATCTTCCTACAACTAATATAATGATGTAAAATTAACATTTTAATAGATCAATCAACCATAGATCAAGTACAATCATTAATTTCTTATTTTAGAAAATAGTTTCTATAAGTTCTTCAATTAAAAATAAAAATAAAAATAACACCCCCACACTCCAGGAATGCTGTCATTTTTTGCAACGATCTTATTAATGTAAAAAAATATTTCTGATCCCAACAAAGAGTTCAGTTTCAAATATACATACCAACATGCTACGGAGCAAATGAAGAATAAAATTATGCCTCTACACTACCAAAATCACAAGACATTGCCAAAAACAAAAGCGACTCTTCAATACAATATTATATAGTACATATTTCATCACCACTATTAGATATGATAACTCAGTGACGATGAAGGCCTCTTGAATCCGATATGATTTACAAGATCTACCTCAGCACCTGTGTCCATTTATATACCATTCTTCCTACTTTAAGCAATGCCAAGCACTTTCTTAATACTCTCTAGGTGAAGATCGCCTGAGTTTTGAGTCACTTACACTACCCCTGCTTCGGAAGGAGGAAAGGGAGAAAAAAGACCTTGGAGCTGGAAAATTTCAAGCATACCATGTCAGAACTTGCATATGGTATCTTGTAATATGGTGCAACTAGTATAAGCAGAGTTCAAGTAAAGCGGTAAATTAAATAATAAAACTAATGAACTCATCGACTCGTTAAACTATGTTGGATATTGCTATTATAATCAGACCAATGACAGTACTAGTTATTCCTTACGGCACTGCAGGTTGAATTGTTCTAAAAGAATTTTCTCACAGAGATCATTGCATTATTATATCAGAGCAACTCAAGGTTATGAGGCGAAGTCCTTAGGATTTACTATTAGTAGCCCCGCAATATGTTCTGTATGATTATGGCCTGTAATATTATATTGGCAAAACAAAAACTCACCTTTCAATGAGCTTCCAGAAATGTGTTCCTCTCTCAGCCTAAAGTTTGCTGGAGGTGCTGGTATAGAGCTTTCCAAATCTTGAACTGAAAAGGATTGAAAACCATCAAGTAATCAACATACATAGAGTTCTACACCCTCCTCCTGCTGAAGTAGTTGGGGAGGGTTGGAGATTAAGAATAAAAGAAAAAGAACAAGGAAGGAAAAAGCTGATGTTATTGCCTGCATGAAATGCCTGTTAGAAATGTATTCAGTTAATCTGTGGAGCTTGCCAACAAAACCATGCTCTTCAGCAGGTTTTTCTTTTATTGTAATATTAATATATATATATTTTTTTTTTTGTTTTAAATTTTTTTAAGGGCGAGAAGAATAGTTGAAATCACAGAGAACAAAGCAAACAGTTTTCTATAGAACATCAGTTTTGCACTTGATTTTCTTAATAAACCAGTATAAGTAGAAGGAAATTACACAAAAGTTACCTTGTTCGTTGAACATCTCACTCTCATTACAGCTGTCATCAAATGGACCTTGCGAAAACCCCATTCTGGATTTCCTCAAATCTTCTGATGATCTATTGGCCGGATCACGACCATCTTCCATGTCATCATCTCCCTCAGAAGTAGTGGCAGAGATCCAGTCGACAGAACTTTCCGTCCCACGGCTTTTCCTACCAAATTTTAACAACCTTTTGAACCCTTTGGTCACATCCTTACGGGACTGGTTCGATGAATTTAAAACAACAGTAGGCTTCTGAGCACTACCCCATTTCTTCCTCATTCGAGCCGCATCACCATCCGCTTGAGCAAGATTGCTAGAATTCGAAAATGCAGGACTCCCAATTGGAGAATCCATGGAAGCATCGACATCTGAGGTTTCATTTGGATAAGAGAAAGGATGATGTAAGCGAGAATTCCAAGACATGGGGCTCTCCCCTGGGGACTCCTGGATCAACCCTACTGTGTGGAATGTTGAAGGCATTGATGCTGGTAATTCAGGGACTGAAGAAGGATCCAATTGAGAAAGTGATCTTGGAAAGTCTCCATTTTCAGACCCGAAAATACCCAACCGGTCTGATGCCTGACTAAGTCTCGATTTCCCATTATCCTCCATATTAGCATCTTCCATTTCCATTGTTTCGAGTTCTTCCTCTTCCTCGTCTTCTTCATTTTCTTCTTCCTCTTTGATCATATCCACAGAATCCTCCGCCTCAAAAGTAGTTTCATCATCGAATTCTTCTTTATCTCTCGAAGTCTTGGATGGTATAGAAGATTTCAGCTTTGCGATGTTATCTCCACCACCCTTCCTAAGGAAAGGCTTTGATTCCACGCTTTTAGAGTTTTTACCGAAACTGCTCAACTCTATCTGGTCTTTATCAACTTTCAATGTTGCCAAAACAATGCTGTCCAGGTTCAGAGGGGAAGAAGGGTCTCTATGCATGACAGGACTAGCAAAGCTTTTTCTCAGGGACTTCTCTTCCCTGACAGCTGGCTCTTCACTGCCGTTTTTGCAGCGAGAATTGTTTCTCATCTGAGAGCGGGTAGTTGTTTTGCTGACCGCAGAATATGGTTTTGTGTTTTCTTTCCTGAGATCCGAGAAGTTTGGAACTGACTGTGCAAGAGGGTTTTCGGTTTGCGCTCTCCGCCTTCCAGAACTGGTGTTTGCAACTTTCACAGCTAAGCGAGAAGCTGTTACTGATGTGGAGCGAGGGGTGGATGAAGAAGAGCTCCTATTCCCAATAAACTTCTTTGTTTGAGTGATTCTAGAAGCTGCATCCCCTGAATAAGAATCATTGAACAGTCTATCTTGCCCATAAGACTTCTGCTCTAGAAACTGGGGAATCTCATCATCCTCATCACTATGAATTGAATCTACAGACTGTTTAATATAAGAAATCTTACCATCATCAATTGCCAGGTGTTTATATATATATATATATAGAAGTTTGAGGATTCAAAACTATTTGTCAATTTTCATTCATAATCATTATTAGGCTATTAGCACTAATTTGTAAATAAGCAGAGGGAAAAGTACCTGGTCCCTCTTATGATTCAGCCGGTAATTGAATGATCTAAGTTTCTCTGTTTGTCTCTGAGCACTAGATACTGAGTCCTGCCTGTTTATAGAGCCTAAGAACATAGCCTTCAACTCAGATCTGCTCTTTTCAAGATTATCTTGCATGGCCTTCATTTTAGCTTTCTTCTCTGCTCCTTTTGAAACCCATTCTTCCCTCAGTTTAGCGTCTCTCTTCTGCATATATCTCTGATAGAATTTTCCTTTAGAATCATCAGAAAGGGAAAGCTCAGAGAAATTGCACCTGACTAGATCACCATTGCTCTTGCTAACTATATTCATGGGTGGAGTAAAATCAAACTTTTCCATATTCCTAGAATTCCCAATTGGTTCAGCCACAGTTTCTTTCCTGTCCGATGATTGTTCAGGAGAAATCTCCATTCCAACCGGATTTCTAAACTGCTGAATATCTTCTTGTTCTGCTACAATGCCAGCTGGCTTACTTCTCCTTGCTGAACCAGATTGGTCACTAGGAACACGAAGCTGATGCTCTGCAAAAAGCTTTTCAAGTTCATTTGCCTTCATTTTCAACTCGTCATTGAGTTCTTGATTTCCCTTAGTCTGCCTAACTCTCTGAACTTGCTCAATAGGAACTGTTGAGACAGTATAAACCTCCAGATTAGGAGAAACTTTTTTACTGGGCGAAACCAGCTTACTATTGTCATAAACATGGCTGCTTATATCCTTACGATCACTAGAAACTGGCTTCTGCAATTTCATTTTATTAATTTTATAATCATCCAATGAAGCCACGTCTTTTTTACCCGTCTTCTCAAGATCTCCTGTGAGAGATCCCCACTGAGGCTGATGAATTACGGGATCGGCCACAAACCCCTTTAACTGCGACAATGAGGCTTCCTTAAGTTTCAGTCCAATACCACCATCGAATTGCCCTGAGCGAGACCGAAAATGACTCTGAGCCCTCCTAGAGTTTGAATCACTCACCACCTGATCCTTAATTCCAACATCCTTGCTAGCAAGATCACCAATCTCAGTCTGAGGAACAACCTCCTTTTTCACTCCTCCAATATTGAGCTGATCAGAAGTACCTCTCGACTGTGTCCGAAAGCCTGCTTGCTCTTCAAATTCAATATTACTCTTTTCATGTGAAATCACCTCTTGATCATTAGACCAAATTTTGTTTTGTTCATTTAATGTACTAGCACTCAACACTTTATGGTCTTTATCCTTGGACAAACCAGAGGATGAAACTTTCAACTTGGTAGGAGAAGAAGAGACAGAAGAAGGTGTACACAAAGGGCTTTCTACATCCTTCTTTTCACCGCTCACTTCAATGCTCATGTCACTTGCACCGCTCCATCTTCTCAAAACGCCCTTCTCAGGGACCACAACAGAAGAAGAAGATGATACGTCTGAAGAGAGCCTTCTCAGCTCTACAGGTTTGGCGGCGATAATGGGTTTCCCACCACCTCCACAACTAGTATTAGAGTTCTCCTTCTGCTTATTCTCAAAGAGATTGATACGGTCCTGAACGCTGAGTCGCCTACCGGGTTGGCTCACAGAAGGGGGGTTTGACTCAGTCTGAGTCTGAGCCCCCTCTTCGTTCTTTTTTTCCTTCTCTGAAACGTCGCGAGGGCCCTTTTCCTTGGCCTCGTCTGTCTCGTTTACATTGTTGCGTCCAGTGGACGACTTGGGCTGTGGACACGTGGAGGGTCTCTCTTGGTCGAGGTGAAGTTGTTGTTGTTGCTGTTGGTGGGTTTGTGATTGTCTTGTATCTTCGGCTGGATGGTAGTGGGACCAACCGACGTCGTTTTCTGTGGGGCAATCGATTGACATGTCCGACTCACATGATGATCTGATGTCGACACCTTGCTTCCATGGGTTGATCAGGTCTTGTCGCCTCTCGCACAATGAGATATATTTGGTGCAGGCTTCGCTGCACAAACGTGCAATCACATTACTTAAAATATAGGCATTAACAACAAAAACATATTCGACAGCAAGAACTATGGCTGAAGGCGAAGTTTATGCATGGGCAGAGAAAATATACGTACATGAGTTAATAAATACGACCATGAAAATTTAATTCACAAAAAATAAATATAAAAATTGATAGATTAAAAGCTAAAATGAATTTATTTTAGTGTAATGATATATTATAATGAATTAAAAAATTAAAAGAATTAATTTTCACTGCTATAAGAGATCATATGCAATTGAAGTCAACTAAATTTAATATCTATGAAACGGTATTAGAGACCAGTGGAAGATTTGAAATTCCAATCTCTGCACTTCTGAACACTGCCAAATGGATACCTTATTTTGCCACGTGCCTTTTACTTTTCATCCTTTTTAACATGTGTTAGTTTATGTCTGATTGATGGCCATCTGGGAACCCACTTTGGGCTGCCTTGGGCCCAATATGTGATCCACTTAATCAGAACCCAATACTATGGACCCATTTCCCTTCATAGCTGGTGGTGAAGAGCACGGAGCACCTAATTTTTAGCTAAGCTTGTAGATGTACATGATTATGTCAATATGGGACTGTTTCAAAAACAAATGTAAGGTATAGGAACGACTTTATTCCCAGTTGTGAAGCTCTCTCTTTGAAAAATATTTCACCCTTATATACCTAAACTATTTACCAGGACCGGGTTTCGTTATTGCCATGCCTTTGAGGACTGAGGACTGATACTATCCATTACTGGGACACCATGCTGGTATTCCGGTTACATGCGATAAAAGAAATGTACATGGATCATGCTTAAAGACCAACTTTCTTACAATAAAACTTGCTACGTAGGGCTTTGTGAATAAAAGAAGCCTAATCAACTGTATGTGCAACATTTTTATTCATCATAGCATGGAAGTGAGTTTTAGGTAGTATCTATGTTAATTCTCCACAGGATAGTATATAGTTAGCAGCTAGACTTCTCTCGAGAGTCCTACTTTTCTGCATTGTAGACATGCGAGGTAGGACCAACATGGAATAAACATCTCATTTGCATATGATACGATTTTATTTTTAAGAAAAGGTGAAAGTAAATAAATAAAGAAATTGGGGGCTTTATGATAGTACTTACTTCAAACGATGGGCACCAAACCGGTCCGCAAAGAGTTGAAGGTCAGAGACAGAGTCTGGGTTGAAGCCTGCGACCGATGCACGGCCAGAAGCTGTAGACAGATCTTGGCTAACTGCAAGTAGTCGGACATCAATAGCTCTTAGAAGCTCCTTCCTGCAAAAATTAGTAAGGTTGCCCAGAGCAATATTTAGGAACCAACTTTTACACTTATATGACAAAGGGGCTCAGCTCCACCACCTCTAAATTATGAAGTGCTCTAAATTCTTATCCTATTGTCCTGATTAGAAGTTTACATATATAAGATGGAAATTTCAGGTGCCAGTCCAAAAGTGAAAAACATGGGATTTTTTTTTTTTAAATTGATCTAACAGCCTTGAGCATAGTGTTTCTCAGCAATTATACTAGAAAATTATCAAGTGAACACTAGAAAGAAATTCAAATAATAAAATAAAAAGTAAAAAACAATAATAATAATAATGGGAAAGTAATGCATAGGACCTAAGGCTTACTTTGTTGCGTCTGCTGTGGATGCAATCTTTGTTCTGTCCCCTCCTACATGTACAAAAGGAAAAGAAAAAAACAAAATCGGTCAGTATATTAATTAGTACTGGCAAGAAAATTCTTCTAATAACAGTTCAGGTTCTATCAAATATTATACAGAGTATTTCATACGAGCTGATCAAAAAGCACAGAATTTACTGGCCAATTTCTGTTAAAACTCAGACCAAAAACTTTCCATTGCCCCTGAAGTAACCAAGATAATGTTAAAAATAATTATTAAAGGAGTCCCAACATCCCTCCATGATTATTCTTTAACTGTTCATCTTAGTTGATCAAACAAAGTATTACAGTTGATTTTAGTGACTAAATGATCAATAGATTTTTCGTTGACTGCTGGATCTAACCCATATAAAGAAATGAAACAACAGCTCTAAGGCCGGAATCATAATCAAAGCTATGATAGTAGCTAAATATTACCAATAACATTGTTGATGAAGTAACATATGATACCCAAAAAGTTTCCGGCTTCTCAGGATCATTAATGAACCAAAATACAGCACAAAATGGGTACACTACAACCCCTCATAAAGCCTTGCTTTATAAAAAATGACTTCATACCTTCCCCATAAGCAAATGAAAACTGCGTAAGCATTTTCATAGGAAGTCTACCAACGAGCAAATGAACTGAACCCCCTCTTACCAAGACATTCCAATTATTTTATGAAGCAGTTCCAAGCTAGTATTTAAAAGCCATAGATGAGCTAAAGTGAAGTGACAAGGTATCAAACAAAGAGATTCAGTAAAATAATTTTCATTTAAATCTAGAACAGTATACTTCAACGACTTCTCACCAAATTTTTATGAGCAAAACTGTAGAATGAAAAAATTGAAAGCATCCTCCTCTAGCAATAAATATTCAGGCAAGAGACATGTGTACAAAATGGTTGCTCCAAAAATCAATTAAGTGACATCTTAACTAACATTTTCTAGATCAGGCTTTCCAATTTAGAAACCAACTACCATACAGAAATGCATATTAGATCAAGTCACAGTTGGTAAGAAACAGAAACAGTTTACAAGTAGACTGGCTTGTCTCAGATGTTGACACAGAAAGAGGACAACAGCAATTTGGTCATTGTATATAAAGACAATATTGACATAATATAGCCACAAATACATAAAGATGTTGAGTACGAACTTTCCTTCACATAAAAGTAGTAAGGACCGGAGGGGGAGGGGCATTGTATCCCCAAACTAGAGTCAAATAAATAGAAATGAAACATACCCAATGAACCAGAATGCTGATCTCCTACCCCCTGTGCAGAAAGATTTCACAATTTTAGTACAAAGTTGCGAAATTACGAATACTGTGTGTTCCGAAAATTTACCAACAACTCTCCCTATTGATCAAGGCTAATCATTACCTGAGAATATATTTTTCGGGCTGCTTCCAACTGAGACATCTCCGCATCATATGTGTTTACCAGTTCCAAAATCTCAGGTGTTCTAACAAATCGCACAAACCTAGAGGCAACAAACTTTAGTCAAGTCAGAGAGGAAATCAATGCAGCAGCAAGTTCATGAATAACAATGTGATTTTTGAAAGGAACAAAAGAAAAGAAGTTATCTCAATTGTTACCTTTCAAGAGTTCCTTTTGTGAACCATGCCTCTGCATTTCTATGCTTCTCAACTTCAAGCTTAATTGACTGAAAAGCTAGTGCAACCTGCTCTTCTGCAACCTTTAAGTGAGTCACAAATGGCTTTACTGATCCTGATGCTAGCTTTTCAGTTTCTCCATCACCAGAAACAAAAAGTTCACATCTGTTCAAAGGAAAAAAGAAAAATGGTTATCATCGCCATTACACATACAAACTGAAAGACAGCACTATTTCATGCACTTATCCTCACCGTGAATGCCTTGGAGATAACTGGAATACAACACTGTCCAAAGGTACCTCCGATCTCATTTTCCTGCAATTACACTTAGCACTTCTCCATGCTCTTGATCCTCACAGTCATTAGTGAAGAAAGCCCGAATCCAGCAGATACAACAGCAAGAACCTTCAAATGAAATGCAGGTTCTGAGGTGTCGACAAAAAATGGAAAAAGAAGAAGAAACTAGCGGAGAATGGTTTAGAACAAACGTTCAATTTCTTAAGACTGAAATTGCAACTATTTTGATTGCTAGATTTCTAGACTGTAAGCCATATTACAGTGTCTGAAACCTTCACATTCAGAGCAAAAAAGGGAACCCAGATTTTGTTGATCCTTAATTTGGATGAAAAATGAATTATTCAAGCACAAAAAAGGTAGATGCCAAACAACTAAAAGCCACTAGTTATAGTCCGAATTGATTACCAAAAATGTATCTCAGATCTTAATGCAGCAAAACTTAACTCATATTCAAATGCCCTATATTTGAGCTTATTATCCCAAAATAGGAAAATGAGCTCCACAAATTAAAGGCAGATACGCTTAGATCTGATTCGGTAAAATCCAAACTTAAGGCGTCAAACCAAAACAGACCACGAGAGAATACCAGCCTATAAATCCAATTTAATTTATATCAAAATAAAACCAAAAAAGTTGCACGCTAAAATCCGAAAACCCTATTCATTTCAAACACAAATTGAAAATCATCCATGAATAAGATCGATCGTAAAAAATGATAAGAAAAACGAACCTGAGGAGTCAAAATCAGAGACCACCAATCGCTGAATCTGATCTTTCAGTTCGCGTCAAGTCCAGATGCCGCCCAAGTACCAACATTTCGCTCTCTTCACTTTATGTTCCTTGCTTCCTATCTCCTTCTCTCTCTCTCTCTCTCTCTCTCTCTCTCTCTCTCGGCTAAGCTCTTTTCGAAATTTCCTTTTCGCTTACAACCCTAACAATGACAAAGTGGTTTTCCTTCACTCATTGCTCACAAAACAAAAAATGTATACTACTGCTTCCTTCACTCTCTATACACTGTTTGGAGAAAAGATACAGTAGAGAGAGAGAGAGCTTAGCTTAGTTTCAGACAAAAATTTCGATTGTATTTTGGGAATAACTTTAACCATGGGTTTTGAATCGATGACAAATACTCAAATAGAGTAAAAAAGACTCTTCCTTTCTGACATTCTTGTCCTTTGGTGTGCTTCCAATTTACAGAACTAGAGAGCGTGTTGGGCAGTTGAGAACTGAAGGGGAAGGAGTATGAATGTAATTTAGTTATATGGGAAATGTGAATTTTACATTGCCTTCGGTAACAGGAGAACTCATATTTAACGGTTTCAGGTAAAAAGGAAATTTGAAATTTTGAAAGTGAGATTATTCTCTTTCTAACTATTTTCAGCATAATAAAATGCTTTTTCTTTTTCACATTCCCTTTCATCTTTGTTTGTTTTGTCTTTTTATTAGTCTTTCTCGTAAATAAGATGTTGCATTTTTTTTCATACGATTTAGGATGCGCGTCGTAAATTATTAGTCTTTGTTATATTAGCTTTGTAGTTCATGTACGTAATTATCGTGTGATGTACAAGAATAATATGATTTTTAATTTTATATATAAAATGATTTATATGTTATTTTTTTATAATAAAAATAAAAATAGATTTAATTAATTTTGTAACAGCTTTTTATTATGTTGTTTAATAAGAAATTGTAAATAAGGTTGAAATATCGTTCAAAAAGCTAGAATTAATATTTATGATCCAATATATATATATATATATATTTAACAAAGAAAAATTATGCTATCATTTTCTTCAAAGTTAGAGTTAAGCTGCAATATCATTATTTTCTACTAACCTGTAGTAGTACTTGGAGGTAGTTCTTTTAATAAAAAGTTTTAAAGAGTGGAAGAAGAATAAAAAGTATTATCTAATTGATTTTCTTCTGCTGCAATTTTTTTTAGAGTGGATGATTAAAATGGTTGATATATCACTATCTGCCTCACAAATGATTGTTGAGGTATATTCTTGATGTTTATTCTCGACTTTCCGTTTGAGTAGCAATATTTTACTTTTTCTATTTTCCAAATATTCTTTTTGTATAAAAAATAGAGCATAGTAAACAAAAAAAAAAATCAAATGTGTACTTAATATATTTGCCATATTATATATGGAATGAATATTTGTTACCTTTATTCATGGAAGATAATAGTTAGCCTCCCTCTCGACGCGTTGATTGAAAGGGGGTGTCGAGTATCGCTCCCAATGGTGAAATATGTCCAAAGAAACAAAATTTCTCAATAAAAAGTACTCTGCCTTCATTATTGTTTCCAGCCAACATATAAGGTAAATAAAGAAAAACAAACAAATAAGGAAGCATCCTAAAATCAAGCTTGAAAGAAAAATAAAGGAAAGTAATCAATAGTCCAACATAACAACTAAGGAAAAAATATCCAAAATTAAGTTTAATGTCTCTACTCCTCATGCATGTCCACCATGCAACACACACGTGAGGATCACGCCCGACTAGGAATATCTTCTTGAATTGCAATCACTAGGACTTCATTATTATGACGCAGGACGAAAATGTGAAACGAAAAGAAAGTTCTTCTTTGTAACACATATTTGCTCGATTACGATTGAACGGTGTGAAAAAAAATTATTGGAATCCATAAGAGAAAAGGCTGAAATTCCTACTAATCCAAAGCTGCTAAAATACAACTACAAAGTCTCTACTAATATGAAATAAGAGAAATCATAATCTCAAAAATTAAAGAACTTATGAAAATACTCTTAAAAATACAATATATATATATATATAAATAGACTCCTAAATAATGGAATTTGACCCTAAAGTTTTGATGCCATAGCGAAAGGCATAATGTCAACCTACAAAAATATAAAAAGTAAAATAAGAAAATTCTTCCAGAAAGTGCTCCAATGCCTAATTCTAACATTTGAGCAAGAATTTATGATGTTTCCGTAAACCCCCTCTTACTTTGCTTATTTTCTAATTGCTCTATGAAAAACAAATTCTAACTGATCTGCATCAAGGGTCTTCTTTAAATACTTTTGTCACAGTTAAGTTTGAGGATCAAGTGAAGAATTTTGTTAGTGCTACTTTAATCTAAAACGTGTAATAAGTGTTGCCTACAATTATTCTTAGTTGTTATAGAAGACTACCTACAACATCTCTTTGTTGTCATTGGACATGCAAACAAAAGTTAGTTTATATTTTCTACACATAAAATATAAAGATGTTAATAAGTTTAAAATTTATGTTGTACCTTTTCCTCCATAGCACAAAGCTCATGAACATATATTTTAACTAACTTTTTCACTTTCTTGTCGAATAGGATAAAAAGTTTTTTTTCATCATCATCTTCAACTTATAATTTTAGCTGATAGCTACATATTTTAGCATGAAGAAGAGAGCAGTTTGTGATAAGTGTTTAATTTACATTATTTTTATATTATTTTCTCTCATAATTTTATTAACTTTTGGACTTCTTTATTAACTTATTTTATATTTTATAGGAGATTTTGGTGCAAAAATAATAAAAAGAAGCTAAAAATGGGAAACTTTTGACGAAAAGAAGATATGGAGGACTTATATGCAATAGAAGAAATTTTGAAGGACGGAAGAAAGAAATATCAAACCTTTAAGAAATAGCAAAATTTCAGTTTTCGATAAAATTGAACCGAAACTGACCAAAATCAAAATCACAAACGACTCAAATTTTCACCGATTTGGCCATAAAAATAGACCGAAACCAAACATGTATTAGATCGGTCCGCTCCAGTCCAGGAACACCTCAATCGGATTTATGCAACCTGAGATAAAAATTCTTAAAGGTAAGTGAATAATGTTGAGTTTTGGTCTGAAATCAATATTTCAGACCGGTTCTAGTCTAAAATATTAGTCAAGATATTTCAAACTGATTTCAGATATTATAAAATTATATATATATATATAAACTATATCATAAAAATTAGATTCTTAGAGCTTTCTATTGAGTCTAGGAATATCTCAATCAGAGTTTTATAACTCGAGATAAAAATTCTTGAAGTTAATTGAATAATGTTGAGTTTCGATCTCAACTATTGATTTTCGACTGGTTCCAGTCTGAAATATTCATCTAGGTATTTCAGATTGCTTTCAGATGTTATAAAATTATAAAAAAAAACGATATATCACTAAATTAGACTCTTAGAGATTTCTATATAATCTAAGAACACCTCAATCAAAGATATATAACTTGAGATAAAAAAAAATTGGAAGTTGACTGAATAATCTTAAGTTTTCAAATCAATATTTCGGAACAAAACTCATGATTTCAAATCAAAGCTCAATATTTCAAACCAAAACTCATATTTTCGATCTTTGATGAACCCCCAAAGCTATTAGTTAATGAAATGTTCGTTCATGATACCATCATGGGATTGAAGCACTGAATGTTGTGTTGCTTTGTCAGCTTAGTGAAGAAAGGCCATGTGCAGAATTAAGTTGAGATGGACAACTTTCTATCTTCAATGAATGGACTCTTCTTGCAAAGGAATTTGATGGTATTTGGGAAAGGTTCGTATGTAACATCTCATCCCCCATCCCGAAACCATATAGCAATAATTTCAAACTCTTTTGCAGCTTAATCCATGAATCTGGTATTAAGAAAAGATTATTGGGTTATGCAGCTAGTGTTTCTATTATTTATTAAAAAGGGTGTTGATCCTTTCCTCGTTTCGTGGAACTAGTAAAAAACACTTTGCTCATTTCCTTTAATCTGCTGCACCTATTAGTTATTTCAAAATTAATAGGGGCTGGAAATGATGATTTTATGAAGGTATGGTTTCCCTAGTGGTCCTTTTCCTTTCCCATTGTATATGTTCTTATTATTACCTTTACTTACAAAATACTTGCTAAATGTTTTTTGACCTTTCAATATCAGAAGATGATTAACATCATTAGCATTGGGGTTGTAGGAAGCAAAGTTGTTATTTAGTCTTAAGAAATTATCATTTGTTTCACAGTTGAATCCTTGAATCTACATTGATTTCTATTTCTCTCTGCTTTGAACTTGTTGTATGTTGTGTTTTGGTCCGAAATCAATCTCTTAAACCCATTACAATCCAAAAATTTTCTCAATATATTTCAAACTATTTTCGTATGTTATAATATAAAACAAATATATCATAAATTTATACTTGTAGATTTTTTTCATAGAGTTTAAGAACGTTTCAATCAGAGTTATATAACCCGATATAAAATTTTTTGAAATTGATTCATTAATTATGAGTTTTAGTTCGAAATATTGATTTCAGACCGGTTATAGTCCAAATTTTTTTGTCAAGGTATTTCAGACTATTTCAAATGTTATAAAATTAAAAAACAAATATATCATAAAATCAAAACTCTTAGAACTTTCCATAAAGTCAATGAACACTTCAATCGATAACCCGAGATAAAAATGTTTGAAGTAGACTGAATAATATTGAGTATTGTCATCAATGTTGATTTTCGAATTGGTTTAAGTCTGAACTTTTTGCCTAGGTATTTTGGATTGGTTCCAGAAATTATAAAATTATAATATATTTATTTATTTATTATAAAACTAGACTCCTAGAGCTTTCTATAGAGTCCAGTAAAACCTCAATCGAAGTTATATAACCCTAAAATACAAATTCTTGAAATTGACTAAATAATATTAAGTTTTTGCCCAAAATATTCATTTCAGACCAATTACAGGCTAAAATGTTTTTTCTAGGTATTTCAGATTGGTTCAAGATCTGTTAAAATTGTAAATAAAAAGTATTTCATAAAAAAATATTTTTAGAGCTTTTCATAGAGTTCGGGAATACCTCAATCGAAGTTATATAACTCGAGATAAAAATTCTTAAAGTTGGCTAAATAATATTGAGTTTTGCTCTGAAATGTTGATTACGGATTTGGTCAAGTCTGAAATTTTTGTCTAGGTATTTCGAACGGGTTCTAGATATTACAAAATTTAAAAAATTATGTATATATATCATATGACTAGACTCTTAGAGCTTTCCACTGAGTCTAGAAACACTTTAATTAGAATTATATAACTTAAATAAAATTTTCAAAGTTGACTGTATCATGTTGAGTTTTGGTAGGAAATCAACATTTCAGATCAGTTCTATTCCGAAATATATGTCCAAATATTTCCGACTAGTATCAGATGTTATAAAATCATTAAAAAAAAAAACTAAATCATAAAACTAGACTCTTAGAGTTTTTCGTAGAGTCCAGGAACATCTTAATCAGAGTATGTAACATGAGGTAAAAATTTTTGAAGTTGAGTGAATATTGTTGAGTCTGGGTCTAAAATCAACATTTCAGATATGTTTTAGTTTGTAATATTTGTCTAGATAGTTCAGACTTCTTTCAAATGTTATAAATTAGTAAATAAATATATATATATATATATATATATCATAAAACTAGACTCTTTGAGCTTTCTATATAGTTTAGGAATACCTCAATCGGAGTTCTGTAACCCAAAATAAAAATTCTTGAAATTGAGTGAAATAATGTTGAGTCTTGGTCCGAAATCAACATTTCAGTCCGGTTCTAGTCTGTAATATTTTTCTCGATAGTTCAGACTTGTTTCAGATTTGATAAAATTATTTAAAAAAATTTATATCATAAAACTAAACTTATAGAAACTTTCATAAAGTCAAGGAACCTGAATTAGACTCATATAAGGCGAGATAAAAATTCTTGAAGTTGACTCAATAATATTGAGTTTTGGTTCGGAATGTTGATTTCAAACCGGTTCTAGTATTAAATTTTTGTCCCATTATTTCGGACGAGTTCTAGATTATATAAAATTATTTTAAAAAATTAATATTATAAAACTAGACTCTTAGTGTTTTCAATAAAGTTAAGGAACGCCTTAAATGGATTTATGTAACTCGAGATAACAATTCTTGAAGTTAATTGGATAATATTGAGTTTATGACTGAAATGTTAATTTTAGTCCGGTTACATTTCAAAATTTTTATCTAGGTATTTTTTCCCTAGTTTCAGATGTAATAAAATTATAAAAAAGAAAATATATCATAAAAATAGATTCTTGTTTCCCTAGAGTATTTGATCACATTAATCAGATTAATATAACTTAAGATAAAAATTCTTGAAGATGACTGAATAATATTAAGTATTGGTCAGAAATATTTATTTCGAACAGGTTCTAGTCCGAAATATTTATCCAAGTATTTCAGAGTGGTTCAAGATATTATAAATACCTGGACAAAAATTTCAAACTAGAACCGGTCCAAAATTAACATTTTGAACCAAAACTCAATATTATTCGGTCAACTTCAATAATTTTTATCTCGGGTTATATAACTCTAATTAAGGTGTTCCTTGACTCTATGGAAAGCGCAAAGAGTTTATTTTTATAATATATATATTTTAATGATTTTATAATATGTAAAAGTTGTTCGAAATGTCTAGACAAAGATCACAGATGAGAGCTATTTGAAATCTTGGTCTGAAATTAATTTCGGTCCGAAATTGCTTTGAAAATCTAGTCCAAAATCATGATCACGCCCTAGAAAATCAGTTTGTATGGTGGGCGATGGACGAAGAGGTTATGGGCGGACGAAGAGATTACAGATCATTCTTCTCTATGAAGGATCGACTAAAAAATGGGAGCTCCAAAATCAAGTTTTTCAAAATGTCTTATTTTTTGTCGTTTTCTTTTGGTTGAATGGTGGGGATGATGATTAGGGTAAGAAAGTAATTGATACAAACCACGCCTAGAGATGACAAACTTGTGATTCAAGGATTCAAGATCGTTCTACTCAAACTCAAATGGAATGTAGAAGACGCCACAATCCGGGATGGAATAACGGATTGATAAGTCGGAATGAACGCCACAGATAAATCTGATAAGTTCAAAAAGTTCTAAAAGAATTAAAAATAATTTTCTCTCAAATATTTTATAAATGATCTCTCTATAAAAGAACTCAGCCCTCTTTATATAGAGGAAGTTCCAGCAGAGAAAACGCAACCAAAGCAATGTGGAATTCTTAAGAAACTAAACAAATAACTAAATAAAGCCCAATATGACTAAACATACAATCAAATAGAGCCCAATCATCCCAATCTGATCAAAACAACCTAAAAACAAAAACAAATACTTTATCCCCATGTAATTTAGAGACATTAAACTCAAATAAATACTTTAAAAGTAGTTAGAAGGCTTTATGCACCATTTGGGCTTATTATGATGATATTGGCCCAAATAAGCCCAAAACTCTTCAATAAGTTCTTTCCTTCATTATGGGCTTCTTCAAGGCATGAACTACTGAATACCATCTTTAAGAATCATATTCACCACCTTCAATGGGCCTTCGTGAATAGGTGTGAGTCCATGTTACTTGAATTAGCCCATTAAACACTTCCTTGAATTTCTTCACATGAGCTCTTGTAACGGGACCAACGGGAACTTGAATTGGATCTGAATATGCATCAATCCATATGCTAGGCTTGTCCTCATCATTCCTCTCTTCTTTTAAAGGATTTGTCCTCAAATTGTCACCTACATCAAAAGGACTTAAATTAGCAATATTAAAAAAAGCACTTACAGCATACTCACCAGGCATATCTAGTTTGTAAGCATTGTCATTGATCCTTTCAAGAACTTGAAATAGACCATCCCCTCTTGGAAGCAGCTTGGAACGTCTTTGCTCCATAAATCATTCCTTCCTCATGTGCAGCTAAACCCAATCTCCAGGTGCAAAAATCATCTTATGATGTCCTTTGTTAGCTTGTTTTGCATATTGCTCAGTTCTTCGCTCTATGTTGAACTTTGCCTTCTCATATATCTGCTTAACAAAACCAGCGTTCCTCTTTCCATCTAAGTTAATATGCTCAGAAATAGGTAATGGAGATAAATCCAATGGAGTTAGAGGATTAAATCCATAAACAATCTCAAATAGTGAATACTTAGTAGCAGAATGAATAGAACAATTATAAGCAAACTCAACATGCGGTAAATAATCTTCCCAAGTTTTAATGCTCTTTTTAATTATAGCTCTCAACAAAGTAGATAAAGTTCTCTATTCACAACCTCAGTTTGGCCATTAGTTTGTGGATGACAAGTTGTAGAAAATAATAATTTAGTTTCTAACTTTCCCCATAAGGTCTTCCGAAAATAACTAAAAAGTTTAGCATCTCTATCAGAAACAATGGTCCTAGGCATACCATGAAGCCTCACAATTTCTCTAAAGAACAAATCAGCAACATTAGAAGCATTGTTAGTTTTATAACATGGAATAAAGTGTGTTATCTTAGAAAATCTATCAACCACCACAAATATTGAATCTCTTTTTTTCTTAGACCTAGGCAAACCTAAAACAAAATCCATCGAAATATCAGTCTAAGGTTCACTAGGAATTGGCAACGGTGTATAACCCATGGGAATTCACTCTTGATTTAGCTTGTCTACAAGTGACACACCTACCACAAAGTCTCTCAACATCTCATTTCATATGTGGCCAATAGAAGTGCTCTTGCAAAATTGCTAAAGTCTTAACAACTCCAAAATACCTCATTAACCGTCCACCATGGGATTCCCTTACTAATAGATCTATCAAAGAGCAATTAGGCACGCATAACTTATTCTCTCGAAACAAAAACCCATCATGCTTAAAATACTTACCACTAGTAGATTTCACACAAGAATGATACTCAACACTAAAATCATGGTCATTACCATATAACTTTTTGATACATTCAAATCCAAGCAATTTAGTGTCAAGAGTTGAGATAAGGTTGTACTTTCGGGAAAGCGCATCTGCAACGACATTTTCCTTACATTGTTTGTAACGAATGACATATAGAAATGTCTCAATGAACTCCACCCAAGGAGCATGTCATTTGTTCAGCCGGTGTTGGCCCTTTAAGTGTTTCAAGGACTCATGATCGGTATGAACTACAAACTCATTAGGCCATAGGTAGTACTGCCATATCTCCAAAGCTCGAACAAATGCATACAACTTATTGTCATAAGTTGGATAGTTTAAAGCTGCCCCGCTTAATTTTTCACTGAAATATGCAATCGGCCTCCCTTCCTGCATAAGAACTACACCTATACCAATTCCAGAAGCATCACATTCAATTTCAAAAGTCTTAGAAAAGTCAGGTAAAGACAATAAGGGAGCATTTGTTAGCTTCTCTTTGATTAGCTAAAATGCCTTCTCTGGTTCTTTTCCTCATCTAAATCCAACATTCTTCTTGATCACTTCCATAAGTGGTGCGGCCAAAGTACTGAAATCTTTTACGAACCGCTGGTAAAAGCTAGCAAGTCCATGAAAGCTTCAGACATTACCTACACTTTTTGGACTCGGTCAATCTCGGATACCACGTACTTTTTCCTCATCAACTTGTATACCTTGAGTACTAACAACAAATCCAAGAAATACAAGCTTATCGGTGCAAAAAGTACATTTCTTAGTGTTAGCAAATAACGTTTCCTTCTTAAGTACATCTAAAACAGATTTTAAATGGATTACATGATCATCTAAGTTTTTGCTATTAATAAGTATATCTTCGAAATAGACAACAACAAATTTTCATATAAATGCATGCAAAATATGATTCATAAGTCTCATAAAAGTGCTAGGTGCATTAGTCAAACCAAAAGGTATAACTAACCCATATAAACCATATTTTGTTTTAAAGGTTGTTTTCCATTCATCCCCTTCTTTAATTCTAATTTGATGATATCCACTTTTCAAATCAATCTTAGAAAGCACACTAGAACCATGCAACTTATCAAGCATATAATCTAATCTAGGAATTGGATGACGATACTTTACCGTAATGTTGTTAATGGCTCGATAATCAACGCACATCCTCTAAGTCCCATCCTTTTTAGGAACCAACAAAATAGGAACCGCACATAGGCTCATGCTTTCTCTATCGTACCCCTTTTCTAGCAACTCTCTAACTTGTCTTTGAAGTTCCTTGGTCTCCTCCGGATTGCTTCTATAAGCTGGTCGGTTTGGAATGGTCGTGCCAAGCACAAAATCAATCTAATGCTCAATTCCTGGAATTGGAGGTAGACCATGTGGTGTTTCTTCGGGAAAGACATCCTTATAATCCTGCAAAAGAGCAACAAAAGAACTAGGCAAAACTTGTTCAAATTCGTTAGTGTTTAGAAGAGCCTCTTTATACAAAAGTATAATAATTGGTTGTCTAAAAAATAAAGCATTCTTTATCTCACTCGCTCTTGCATATAAATTATTGTGTTGCTTATGTGTTTTTCTCTCAATGATCAAATCTCTTTTTTCTCAACCTTCCTCTGATTTTCATTCTCTTTTTCACTCATTTTCTTTTGTTCACTCTCTTTCTTTTGATCACTCTCCTTTTGCAACCTCACTTGATCTTCATAAACCTGATTTGGTGTCATCGGAACAAGAGTAACCGGCTTTTGATTGTGTTGAAAAGAGTACTTATTAAAGAACCCATTATGTGTCACTCGCCTATCAAAATGCCATGGTCGCCCTAACAACAAGTGTCCAGCTTGCATCAGAACTACATCTCCTAACACCTCATCTTCGTATTTACTAATCTAAAATGAAACCAACACTTGTTTTTCTACCTTTACCTCGCCACTATCATTCAACCATTGTAACTTGTATGGCCGTAGATGCTTGAGTGTTGGAAGCCCCAATTTTTCTACTAAGGTGGTGCTAGCAACATTAATGCAACTCCCACCATCAATAATCACACTACACACCTTGCTCTGAACCTGACACCTAGTATGAAAGATATTTTCTCATTACACAGAGTCATCTTCTCTTGCTTGCACACTTAGAGCTCTTCTTGCCACCAACAATTCTCCTTGTATAACAAATGCCTCATTTTCCACATCTTCTAATGATGTCATAGATTTAGTGTCATCTTCATCATCAGTCTCAATTTCACCATTCTCACACAACATCATAACTCTTTTGTTTGGACATTAGCTTGCTATGTGACCCCTGCCTTGGCATTTAAAACATTTAATATCACGATTTCGACTAGTGGAAGAATCTACTTTAACTTAGTTTCCATGGCTGGTCATCTCTGGTTTTTGTTCACTCTTAGGTCTTGTTGTAGTCGACTTCTCCTCCTTCTTTGCATAGCTTGGCTTCTAGGGAGAAGAACTCGAACCAAGGGTTGTACGTGTACCACTTCTCCTCTTGATTTGTGTTGTTCAACTTTGATGGCCATATGCACCATATCTTCCAACTCAACATAATGCTACATCTCTACCTTATCATGAATTTCTCAGTTCAATCCATGCAAAAATCTAGCCATAGTGGCTTCTCGATCTTCTTCTATACTTGCCCTTATCATAGGCTCCATCTCCTTAAAATAATCTTCAATACTATGATTCCCTTGAGTGAGACCTTATAGCTTTTGATACCAATCTCGATAATAATGGCTTGGCATAAACTGTCTCCTCATCATAGCTTTCAAATCCGCCCATGTCTCAATGGGATGTTCTCTATTTCTCCTAATATTTGTCATTAATTGATCCTATCAACCAATAGCATAATGAATGAATTCAACAACAACAAACCTCACCTTTTTAATCTCAAAATAGTGATGACAATCAAACACCAATTCCATCTTCTTTTCCCACTCAAGATAAGCTTCGGGATCAGTTTTCCCTTGGAAAGAAGAAATCTTCATCTTAATGCGACCCATATTATTATCTTCTCGATTCCTAGCTTCTCTAAATTGCCCATATCTCCTAGGACTTCCCATTGAATTTCGATCATCTTCCTCTTCAACTCCAACCTCATTATATTCCTCACCTTCATCTCTCTCTTCCCTAAGTTGAACTCTATCCCTCCTACATGCATTAGGAGCTGCTTGTCGCTATTCCCTATGAGTATTCTCCATTTGATCCAACCGTTCGTGTACATGCTCCAACTCCCTACGCATCATATGCCTCATCTCTCCCACTATAGCTTCAGTAAATAATGTTGGATCAACCACTCCTACATCTCCTTCATGACTATTGTGAGACTTTTTTTTTTCTGCAAAATAAAGTTATAAACAAAAAATAATAAAGCAAGGACCTTACTACACTCCCTCATGTGTTTCACTCAAAGAATGATTCACTGCATTTCACTCATGTTTCACTCAATATTCGGCTTTTACCCTCTAATATTCTCACACTCTCTTGCCTTTTTCCACTCGTAAAATCCTCTTTCAATCCTTTTTAGAACTGAACAAACAATTACCAAATCTCAGCAACAATTCACCAATACACATCAATGTTCTAGTTTGAATTTATAATGAAACTAGGCTGACTTAGAGTTTTAGCATAAGCTATTCCAATTCAAATAATTAAGAATCAGATCTTATTCTAACAAGACTTCACAAACAATTTGTCCCCTTCTTTTTTTTTTTTTTGGAACTTTCGAAGAAATGACAGTAAGAACACAATTAGAAGAACTTAAACTAAAATTTTTGAAATTAGGGATACAAAATTAAAAAAGAAATAGATAGACAAACCTGAGACTATAACCAAAGCTCTGATACCAAATGATACAAACCACGCCTAGAGATGACGAACTCATGATTCAAGGATCCAAGATTGTTCTACGCAGATTCGAATGGAATATCGAAGACGCCACAATCTGGGATAGAATAACACATTGATAAGTCGGGATGAATGCCACAGATAAATCTGATAAGTTCTAAAAGAACTAAAAAGAATTCTCTTAAATATTTTATCATTGATCTCTCTACAAAAGAAATAAGCCCTCTTTATATAGAGGAAGTTCCAGCAGAGAAAACACAACCTAAGCAATGTGGGATTCTTAGGAAACTAAACACATAACTAAATAAAGCCCAATATGACTAAACAGATAATTAAATAGAGCCCAATTACCCTAATCTGATGAAAACAACCTAAAAACAAAAAAAAAAAAACTCTATCCCCACGTAATTTAGAGATATTAAACTCAAATAAATACTTTAAAAGTAGTTAGAAGGCTTTATGCACCGTTTGAGCTTATTATGATGATATTGGCCCAAATAAGCCCGAAACTCTTCAATAAGCTATTTCCTTCATTATGGGCTTCTTCAAGGCTTGAACTACTGAATACCATCTTTGAGAATCACATTCACTACCTTCAATGGGCCCCCATGAATGGGCGTGAGTCCATGTTACTTGGATCAACCCATTAAGCGCTTCTTTGAATTTCTTTGCACGAGCTCTTGTAACGGGACCAACGGGAACTTGAATTGGATCTGAATATGCATCAATCCATGTGCTAGGCTTGTCCTCATTAGTAATGATGTTCTATATTATTTTATTTTTGTATTGAATAAAATAAAAAGAAAGTTAAAATACATACTTTTTCAAAAGAGGTATATGTTGCAAAAATGTTTCCCATTTAATCTCATTTAATCAATTATCCTAAACAAGAACTCACAAAGTTACTTTTAATAACAACTTGTGAACGATTATTTGTTAGACATGATAATCAGATTTGTCTTAGTTAAAAAGAAGAACTAGATTCTCTCTTAATTGACACCTCTTAGAATGTCGAATAGAGGTATCATACCTTATTAGATTGGGTTAGATTAGTCAGCGCATTCTTCAATAAGTCTAAGAATATTATTGCTGCGTACAAAAAAGAATTCCCTTTAGTTACTTTTCTTTTCTACTCTATATAAGATATGGAGTGGTAGAAGAACATCATTAAACCGTATTATGATATGATTGGAGGCATGGCTTGAAATGTATTATTTTATGGGATATCCTAAAGGGATGTTAGGATATTGTTTTCATCACTCTTTGACAAAAAAATGTTTGTTATGTGAACCACTACCTTCTCATAGAGGGATTTTTTTTAAAAAATGAACTAGTGAGAGTCTGGTCGAACTTGAAGAAATTCAAGAGCAAACCACAAATTCTATACTCACTAAACCAACATTTAAGACGCCCTTGAAAAAGGCAATTGTGAAATTTCAAGAGTGCACAATGAATTCGTAGATGCAATACTTTTCTAGTGGGCCCAAACCACACAAATTTATAGTAGAAAAATCCTAGTAAGTGTTCGGTCATAAATAATGACCCTATGTTACATTTTGAGTCTATTAGTAGCTTGAATTCCGATAAATAGATGCACCTAAAGAAATATTTTTTAAATGATGCATAAATATTACTTATGCTTGTAACTGACCGTGACTACCAAATATGGCAAGAGGATATAAGAAAAAATACTTATTCTAAATGGTAGCCTCAAATTAAAAAGTATAGATAATACAATCCGATGTTTTCAAATTGAATTATAGAAAGAAGTTGTGTAAGTTGCAAGATACATTTATGGATTGAAAGAAGCATCTCAGAGTTGGGACATCTGTTTTGATGAAATGATCAAATCATTTTATTTCATTAAGAACAAAAATGATCTTTGTGTGTACACCAAGGTTAGTGGGAGTACAAAACGTTCATAAATTCCTTACACATATGACATACTACTCATTAGAGAATGAAGTAGTTATGATGCAACATGTTAAACTATAATCATTAAAATATCTCCATAAAAGTTTGGGAAAAGAACCTAGGTGTCATCTAAGTCCAAACACGTGTTATTGCATTTTCACTTAATTCGATAATGACTTCGAATATGAACATGATAGAGAAAGTTGATATAAATAGCAATATAGCAAATCACTTGATTAAAAGGCTTTTCCAACAAAAGCTAAATTACTATCCTGACAAGATGAGAATTGGATTATGAAATGATTGGATTTAATGCAAGAGAGAGATTGATAGTGTATGCATGTCAAGCTAATTAGGTTAGACCCGATGAATATATATTTTGTGAGGTACAATCTTATTTGTAAATATTAAAGATATTATTTTCTGTTCAATAGTAGTAAAGACATTCATCTATTTATCATGTTTATTAATTATGTTTGTATTAATATTATATGTTCATTTATTATATATCATGATAAAGTCAAGTATCTTAGTTATATGCTTGAGACCATGATAGAGATAATGCTAGTTAAGATAGAAGTTGTTTGAAGCCTAAGATACGAATTATTCATAGTTATAGAATTATCAAGAGGGACATTGATAATCTGGATAGACTATCAAATAGGTTATCTCCTAAAATATTTAGAATGATTGTTCTCATGACCATTGATGTTAGTGGAACATTATGATAAGTATGTGAGTGGTTACTAGGGACTAAGGGTACCGAACATGACATTTAGATAATTCTGAATTGTAATAATACTAATTGTTAATTGAAATTACCTAGTGATTATATTACATGTAGTCCTTAGACATGAGATCACCCTGGTATCTTATGTGCCAGATTTTATACTTAGATATTATTTCTAATAAACCCTACCCAAGGGTGAAACATTGGGTATACAATGTGGTACAAAAAGATTGTGTGATCAAAATGAAATCCATCACTTTTATATTTGAAATGTACTATGATTGTATACTTTATTGAACAATGAAATCTTTGCATGGTAGTGTAGTATGAAAAGAGCTTTAGTAAATTTTATTGTCCGTGTTCATTAAAGATATAATAATTTATATGATTTGTCTATTAGAGTTTAATAGTTAAACTGTGTCCTATAAAGAATAAAGACATTGGCTAGATAGAAAAATCGTTATTGTACAATTGTTAGTCACAACAGGTTTTTTTGGAAAATGCTTGTACAATTGTTAGTCACAACAGGTTGTTTTGGAAAATGCTTACTTCTCATCTCATGGGTAACCTTGATACTTTGCTAGAAGTCAATCTTGACTTAGACATTTAAGTTAATTAATAATGAGATGATTGAATTAACTATTTAGTTTAAAATATATTTTTAAAGCTAAACAAATCTATAATGAATTAGATAAAATTCATAAAGTATTATAAGATCCTTCTACCAATGTGATGTATAACCTAATCGGTTACACACATTAAAGTTTAGAAGTAACTCAGCTAAGTTTTCTACGAGGATAAGGAAAACAGACTATTTTGATTTTAGGGGTAAAATCGTATATTGTCTTATAGTATAACTATAATGGACAAATGATAAATTATTAATCTCTTAAATCTAATATCATACAGCTGTACGAGCACAACTGATCATGACATTAATTTAACTAGAAATTAATAATTTATATCAAGACTATTTATTTAATTATAAAAGTATCCCCGAAGGTTCATAATTAGTAATTAGACATTAAAGGGTTTATGAGCTAATTGGTTAATTAAATATCATATACTAATTTAATCAAAGTGTTAATTAAATAATTTGGCTACAGCCCAATGAATGTATAGCCATAAGGTGATGGGTAATGCCCCATTGTTCACTTAATTAGATTAGGGAACTCTTCACTAAGTCTATAGTTGATTGAGTTAAAATTGTGGGTTAATTTTTGGTAACCTAAAACCTAAGAGAGTACTATATAAGTACTCTAATAGGCTAGCCGAATAATGATGATTCTCATACCCTCTTGGCCAAAGTCCTTAAGTGTGAGAAAAGTGAGACTTTTAACTTTCATGGCCACAAACTCTTCGAATCATGTGATGAATCTTAGAGTAGAAAATATGTCGATTGAATTGAACTGTATGGATTATGATTAGATGGTGAACACTTGGTCACCTCATTCTTCCTACTGAATTCAACCATGGTGAAAGAGTAAGGAGATTCATTTGGTTTTGTATTAAGATTAGTAAGTTTCTTAGATCTTAATCCTTTTAGTTTCCTGGAACTTTTCTATGCCTTCTGTTAAATATATATATTTGATATATTTTTGTATGATTGATCTTGGTGTATGTCTATGAGTTTAATCCGTATTTCATATTAGACGCAAAAAAAATTTTAATTATCACTTATGCTTACAAATTACCTGTAGACTAATGGAAGCTTACCTGATCCTTGTGCTTCCAATCTTCTGACTATGTTGGCTAATTAGCTTACTTGCATCTCCAAATTCTTCATAGTTGTCTTTGTTTCCTGTTGAAATTGCAAAGTATTAGTATCCAAATATTTAACTATATCCTCAAAAGGCATACCTGGATTTTCAGATGTAGGCTATGGTTGAGGTTGATATGATTGCATATTTGGTTGTTTGACACCCAATGGATGATTGAAGTATGTGTTAGAGGCAGCTTATTGATGATTTCTTTATAACTAAAATTTAGATGATCCCTCCATCCAATATTGTAAATGTTAGAAAAAGGATTATACTTCTGCCTTTGTATCCCTTGAAATCCTCTAAAAGCATTTACTTACTCTAAATTTCCTTGCAAAGATAGACACATATTATTAGTTGGATGACCCACAGTAGAACAAATTTTGCACATTTTTGCTTGTTGAATAGTGCCTACAACCATTTGTTGAAGTAGTAAAGTGAGGTTAGAAAGTTGTTGGTCAATATTGAATGTAACGACCTTGTTCACTTTCATAGGTGGTGGTTTTGATCAACTAGTGAACTATTGAGAATTAGTCACCATGTTTTTCTATCAAAGCCCTTGCTTCAGGTGTCTTGTTTAGGTAGGCAACTGCACTTGAATTATTAATCATACTCTTTTCCATTGACATAAGACCTTTATAAAAATTTGAAGTAAGAGTTGCATAAAATTTTGAAGTAAAAGGAATACTAAAACAAAAAAATACAAATGCAAATAAAATAAGTAACAAATAAATTAGAGAAAATAATTCTCGATGACACGACACCAAAATTGTAACGATATAAATCATACTAATTAAATCCATATGAAATAATATCATTATTGAGTATAATAATAAGCAAGGGTCATTCTTGGAGAAGATTGTTTCTAATTTATAAGTTAAGACATGACTAAACTAAGACTCTAAATTAAAGTAGATTAAAATAAAATTAAAAACCCATAACCCTAACATAACAGACACTAAATAAGACGCCACAAAAATTTGGGGGGAAGTAGTATTAACAAAGATAACATGAATCTTATTTATCCAAATTTTCTCTCTGTTCAACCCTTGCCTTGGAATAAGTAGAATAAAATGGTGGGGTGGGGGGGGGGGGGGGGGGTTGGATTAAACTAATAAATAAAGAAAGAAAAAGAAAATCAAATAACAAAACTAGAGTTAAGTAAAAAAAAATTTAAGATAAAAATTAATAATTAAATGATGGATAAGGAATCATTTGCCCATACTAAACAAGAGATCCAACAAATTAATTATAATTATTTTTTTACTTTCTTTTAAATTTAATGACCCTGAAGTAGTCACAAGTTCAATTATTTTGATCTTTCTTTATTCGTCTTTACTTAATCTATTTTCAATAAACAACCTTGAATAAGCTCTCAAAATTGAATTTAATGAAAGTAATCAATCAAGAAAGAGAAGTTAAATCAAGAAACAAACACACAAGTGTATTTTTATGATAGTTTATTTTTAATACTTTATAACAACCTTAACCAGTCTGAAATATGGGGACAAATATTTCGGTTTGGAAACGGTCTGAAATCAACATTTCTTACCAAAACTCAACATTATTTAATCAACTTTAAGATTTGTTATCTATGGTTATATAACTCTAATTTATGAGTTCATGGATTCTATAGAAAGTTCTAAGAGTCAAGTTTTATGAAATATTTTTTTATAATTTTATAACATTTGGAACAAGTCTGAAATACCAAGATAAATATTATGGATTGGAATCGGTCTGAAATCAATTTTTCAGGCCCAAACTCAACATTATTCAGTGGACTTAAAATTTTTTTCTCCAGATTTAATAACTCTAATTAAAGTATTCATGAGATATATGGAAAACTCTAAGAGTTTAGTTTATGATATAGAGTTTTAAAAAAAAATAATTTTGTAAGATCTAGAACCAATCCGAAATACCTGAACAAATATTTCGGACTAGAATCTGTTTGAAATCAACTTTTCAGACCCAGACTCAACATTATTCAGTTAACTTAAACAATTTTTTTATCTCGGTTTAATAACTTTAGTTGAGGTGTTCTTAGGCTATATGGAAAGCTCTAAGAGTTTACTTTTATGATATAAAGTATATATATATATATATATATATATATATATAATTTTATAAGATCTAGAACCAGTTCGAAATACTTGGACACAAATTTAGGATTGTAGCCTATTCGAAATCTAGATTTTTGGACCAAAACGCAATATTAGTTACATAATTTTTATCTCTGGTTTTATAACTCCGATTGAGGTATTCATATACTTTATGAAAAGCTTTAAGAGTCTTGTTTTATGATATGGTTTTTTCTAAAAAAAATAGTTTTGTAAGATTTGAAACCAATAAGATATATTTGTACAAAAAGTTCGGACTAGAATCAGTCCGAAATGTGTATTTTTGACAAGAACTTAATATTATTCATTTAACTTCAATAATTTTTATCTCAAGTTACATAACTTTGATTGAGGTGCTCCTAGACTCTATGGATAGTTCTAAGAGTATAATTTTGTGATATAGTTTTATTCTTAATTTTATAACCTCTAAAACTAACCTTAAATACCTGGACAAATATTCAGGATTGGAACCGGTTTGAATTGTTGTTCTGGACCAAACTCATCAATATTCCCTCCACTTAAATAATTTTCCCTCTACTTAAATAACTTAGACTATATGGAAAACTCTAACATTCTAATTTTATGATGTAGTGTTGTTTTTAAAAAAATAATTTCATAACAACTGGAACCAGTCCGAAATACCTGGACAAATATTTCAAACTATAATCGATTCGAAATCAACATTTCAGACCTACCCAAACTCAACATTATCCAGTCAATTTAAAGAATATTTTATCTCGGTTTAATAATTCTAATTAAGGTGTTCTTAGGCTATATGAAAAGTTCTAAGAGTATTTTTATGATATAGTCTTTTTTTAAAAAAATTATATAAATTTTATATGATCTAGAACCATTTCGAAATACTATGACAAAGATTTAGGATTGTAGTCCATCTGAAATCAAGATTTTAGACCAAATTTCAATATTAGTTCAAGAATTTTTATCTCTGATTTTATAGCTCTGATTGAGGTATTCATGTACTCTATGGAAAACTCTTAAAAGTATAATAGCTTTATGATATAGTGTTTTTCTAATAATTTTATAAGATTTGAAACCAATAAGATATATTTGGACAAAAAGTTTGGACTAGAATCGTACCGAAATCTAGATTTTGAAGAAAAACTTAACATTATTCACTCAGCTTCAAGAATATTTTTCTCGTGTTACAAAACTTCGATTAAGGTGTTCTTAGACTCTATGTAAAGCTCAAAGAGTCTAGTTTTATGATATAGTTTTATTTTTAAGCTTATAACTTCTGAAACTAACCTTAAATACCTAGACAAATATTTCGAATTGGAACCGATCCGAATTGTTGCTTCGGACAAAAACTCATCAATATTCCCTCAACTTAAAGAATTTTTATCTCGGATTATATAACTCTGATAAGGTGTGCCTGGACTATATGGAAAACTCAAAGAGTTTAGTTTTATGATGTAGTATTTTTTATTTTATTTTATAACATCTCGAACTAGTCCGAAATATCTCGACAAATATTTGTGACTTGAATTGCTCTGAAATCAACATTTTAGAAAAATATTCAATATTAGTCAATGAACTTAAAGAGGTTTTATCTCAAGTTATATAACTCTAATAGTCTAGTTTTATGATATATTTTTTATTTTATAATTTTATGACATATGAAATGAGCTCAAATACCTGGACAAATATTTTGGATTAGATGAGTTCTGAAATCAACAAAACTCAACATTAATCAGTTAATTTCAAGAATTTTTATCTCTAATTATAGAATTCTTATTGAGGTGTGATCAGACTCTATGAAGAACTTTAGAAGTCTAGTTTTATAATTGTTTTTTTAATAATTTTACAACATCTGCAATTAATATTTAGAACCAAAACTCAACATTATTTAGTCAACTTATTAAATTGTTATCTCAAGTTATATAACTTTGATTGACCTATTGCTAGACTCAATGGAAAGTTCTTAGAGTGTAGTTTTGTGATATAGTTATTATTTTTATAATTTTATAATATCTAAAACTAGTATAGAATATCTTAACAAATATTATAGACTCAAACCGATATAAAAAGTTGATTTTGGACCCAAACTCAACATTATTTACTCAACTTTAAAACATATTTTTTTTACTTTAAATAACTCTAATTGAGGGTTTAAGGGTTTAGTGTTTCTGAATTCTTTGAAAAACTTTAAGGGTTTAGTTTCTTATATAATTTTTTATAAATAATTTTATAACAGCGTGAGGCAGTCCAAAATACTAAGAAAAACATTGTAGACTGGTCCAAAATAAATATTTCGGACAAAAGTCCACATTAGTCAATCATCTTCAAGAATTTTTATCTTAAGTTATATAAATCTTATTAAAGTGTTCCTAGATTTTATGGAAAGCTCTAAGAGTCTCGTTAAATAATATATTGTTTTTTATTTTATTTTATAACATATGGAACTATTCTGAAATACCTTGACAAATATTTTGGACTTGAAATGGTCTGAAATGTTGATATAGGGCCAAAACTCAACATAAGTCACTCAACTTAGAGAATTTTTTAATATCAGGTTACATAACTCAGATTGAGGTGTTCATGAACTATATGAAAACTTTTAAGAATATAGTTTTATGATGTAGTGTTTGTTTACAATTTTATAAGATCTAGAAAGAGTCGAAAATACCTAGATAAATATTGCAGACTCGAACCAGTTCAAATCAACATGTCAAACCAAAATTCAACATTATTCAGTCAACTTTAAGAATTTTTTTCTCTGACCACTATGGAAAACTTAAAGAGTCTAGTTTAATAATATGTTTTTTCTTTTTATATATAATAATTTTATGACATCTGAAACTAGTCTGAAATACCTAGACAAAAATTTCCGACTTAAACCGAACTGAAATCAAATAACTAGTGTTATGTGACAATTATGAAGATAGCGTCGGAATAGAACCTTGCGAATCTGTTTACGAAGACACTTCTAGCGAAGTCTTTGGAGGATCATATACGTAATTTAAGGATAAGGGAGATGTCTCACTTGCTTTAATGGCAAGTGGGAGATTGTTGGGCATGGTGCCCTAAAAGTATGTAATAAGTACAATTTTATGAAATTTATAAAAGTTGCATTTTTCTATATAATTATTTGAATGTATTATTATTGAATAATGTGTATAAGTATCAGAAAATTCCAAATTTATTTATGTAACTATAATATGGTATTAGTACGAGAGGATTAAAATTATAAATAATAAATTAAATTGTTTGCAACATACAAAAGTATGGAATATTTAATTAATGGTTACCAGTACGGTTCCCTAGCATTATGAATGCAAGTGATCTAGATCTAGATTATTGATATTGGTAGACATCTTAGTGGAGGGCTTTATATAATTGGATTATATAAGACTGGACCCGATATGAATTAATTCTTTACCAACATCTCATTTTCCATAAAGAATTTTATTTATATCAATAGATGATTATATGCAGATTAATCTGAATCCTAAGTAGTCACGAATTCCTATTTATGTCAACTGGATCTTTTGATTCACTCGTTATGGTTTGTTTGTAAAACATGCTAAGGAATTTTTTTTAGATTCATTGGGATAAGCGGCTGGGAACATGGTAAAACATATTTCAAATCCAAACTTTTTTCATAGAAGATTGTATATTAGTAGTTCCTTTAAAAGTTAATTTTGGAACTGAATGGTTTTGAGCTAAAATTTATAATTAAGTTAAAAATTGATTGTTCACTAGTGGATTAATGGTACTTAAGGACAAAGAGATAATTGAGAGGTAAAATGATAATTTTGACCAACTCTAATTATGAATCAACTATTGGATGATTGAATTGCATATAATTATAATATCAATGAACTACTAGATATTGCTCAGTAATTTGTTCTATAATTAAAAGAGTACAATCTCATATTTTTAGTAGAATTATTGGGATTAATAAATAAGATTTATTATGTTAAAAAGTTTAATTAATAATCTAATTTATTGGAGTTTGGAATTATAGGTCCATGGTCCCCATGTCGTATTTATAAAACACTATATAAGGTAAGAGTGATAAAAGTAGAAAAAAGACTTATTTACAAAGAAAATAGATTTCTGGGACAAATATGTAATTATAAAATAATTGGTGTTAAGTAGTTAATTAGATAATTAATCAATTAAAAGATATATTTGAATACAATGGTGAATTTCGAAATTCACTTTAAATAAATAATAATATATTTAATTTTGAATTAAATATGTTATGTAATATTAAGTTGTTATGATATATAAATTTAACATTAAGATTAGGCAAATCAAATTTAAATTTGTTTGAAAAACTAATTTAAAATTCAAAAAAGATATTATTTGATTTAAAATAGATAAGATTCTATTTTAAATTAAATTTGAAAATAATTTGAAAAAAGTTGATAGAATAAAATAAAGAGATAAGACAGTCACATTGTGATATGTGTCACAAGCCTATCATTAGGCTTAAACAGTGATAGTGGTTGGCTACGGAGTTGAAACATAGTCATGTCGATCTTATAATTATATTATAAGTTTCATATTATCTCATTATTTTATTATTTTAACATAATATTTGAATTATTTAATTCAAATTAATTTAATAGTTTTTTAATTGAAAAATAGTGTTGAATAGAAATCCTAAATTTTTTTTAATAAATACACGCTATTTTAATTATTTTATTAAAAAAATGTTTTTTTTCAAGAGAAAAAGAAATAGAAAACCTTGTTATTTATACGTGCCTACACACGTACTAGTGTTAGCCTCAATGTTCCATTCATGTAGACTAAGATGTGATCTCTTCGTCTAGCTATAAGATTAATTTATATATATATATATATAAAGGAATGCTAAAAATTTTCAAAAAAGTTTTGTTATATACGGGGATGAACAATCTTCCATTGCAAATTTTAAACCTGATTTCCAACAAACTCTATTTCAACAATATTTATTTCAAGTTATATAAGTCTGATAAATGTGTTCATTGACTCAATGGAAAGCTCTAAGAGTCTAAATTTATGATATGGTATTTTAAACCTAAAAATAATTTTATAACATCTTGAATTAGTTTGAAATGCATAAACAAATATTTCAGATTGGAATCGGTCTGAAATATTAACTATGGACTAAAACTAAATATTATTCAGTCAACTTTAAGTGTTTTTATCCTGGTTATATAACTTTGATTTAAGTGTTCTTTGACTCTATGGAAAATACTAAAATTATAATTTTATGATATATATATATATATATATATATATTATAATTTTTACATCATATGAAATTTTTTGAAATACCCTGCCATAAAATTTGGATTGTAAATGGTCTGAAATCAACATTTTTGAACAAAACTTAACTTTATTCAGTCAACTTCAAAAACTTTTATCTCAGTTTTTATAACTCCAATTGAACTCTTCCTGAACTAGATGAAAAGTTTTAAGAGTCTAGTTTTAAAATATAATTTTTAGAATTTATAGCATCCGAAACCAGTGTGAAATATCTGGACAAATGTTTCTAACTCAAACTTGTCCAAAATGGTCATTTATGACCAAAACTCAACATTATTCACTCAACTTTAAGAATTTTTATCTCATGTTACATAGCTTCAATTGAGGTGTTCGTGGATTCTATGAAAAGCTCTAAGAATGTAATTTTATTATATATTGATTAATATTTTAATGTTATAACATTAGGAACGAGTCGAATATACTAGGATAAAAAGTTTGGATGGTTTGAAATCAACATTTCGAACTAAAACTCAACATTAGTTAGTGAACTTCAAAAATTTTTATATGAGTTATAGAATTTCGATTAAAGTTTCCTGGCCTCAATTGAATGCTCTAAGAGTCTAGTCTTATGATTTAGTTCTTTATAATTTTTCTAACATATGAAACTAGTGAGAAATACCTGGACAAATATTTTGGACTAGAACCACATCGAAATCAACATTTCAGACCAAAAATCAACATTATTCAGTCAATTTCACGAGTTTTTATCTCAGGTTGAGTAACTCTGATAGAGGTGTTCTTGAAGTTTATGGAAAGCTCAAAGAGTCTACTTTTATGATATATATATATTTTATATAATTTTATAAAATATGGATCCAGTCTGAAATACCTGGACAACATTTCATACTACAACCTGTCCAAAATAAACATTTCTAACCAAAACTTAATGTTATTTAGTCAACTTTGGAAATTTTTATCTTAGGATAGATAATGAAAAACTTTAAAAGTCTAGTTTTATGATGTAGTTTTTTTTTAAAATAATTGTATAACATCTTGAACTACTTCCAAATACCTGGAAAAAAATTTTGAACTTGAATCGGTCCGAAATATTTATTTCGGACCAAAACATAACATTATTCAATGAAGTTCAATAATTTTTCTGTTAGGTTATATAACTCCAATTAAGGTTTTCCTAGTCTCAATTGAATGCTCTAAAAGTATAGTTTCATGATATAGTTTTTAATAATTTTAAAACATCTAAAAATAGTCCAAAATCTCTAAAAATAGACGCAGATGCTTGCCGATGTTTACCTTGCCTGAATATACGAGAACATCTTTGCTTATCTTTAAATCTTCGAATTTGGAAAAATAAAGAATTCTTATTTCTTATAGCATGAAATCTCCACTTGCAATTTGGATCCATGCACACAACTACAAACATAGTCTATTCGACTTCTTAACCCTGAACTCAAAATTTTGTTGCATAGCGAGCATATGTAGGCTAGCTTTTAGTTCGTTCTTTGATGTAAAATATTGTTTAGCATAAAATACACCTCCACTAGATTAGGAAGAGACAATCGAGATTGAATTTCTTGCAACACGTGTAGAGTCCTAGGTAGCAATGGGGAGGCTAAAATCATCATCTTTAATATTATTTTCAGATTGTGATGAATGTTGTATACACAGTGATGATGGAGGCATCTCAGCTAGTAAACCTGGTACACACGGTGATGGTGGAGCCATCTCATCAGATGAATGTGGTACACGCGATGATGGAGGCATTTCGTTAATTAAACACGGTACACGTGGTGATGGAGACATCTCGTCAACTAAATGCAGTGATCATGCAAGAATCTCGTCAACTGTACCACACATATGGCTGCATCTCGTCCAGTGATGCATGGGCTGATGGTGATAGTAAAATTTTGGTCAGTATTACTCCCATGAAGAAGTCAGCATCGTACCCTTGATTTGCAAGGTTAGCCCATTGACGTTATGATGTAGTTTTTTTTTAAAATAATTGTATAACATCTTGAACTACTTCCAAATACCTGGAAAAAAATTTTGAACTTGAATCGGTCCGAAATATTTATTTCGGACCAAAACATAACATTATTCAATGAAGTTCAATAATTTTTCTGTTCGGTTATATAACTCCAATTAAGGTTTTCCTAGTCTCAATTGAATGCTCTAAAAGTATAGTTTCATGATATAGTTTTTAATAATTTTAAAACATCTAAAAATAGTCCAAAATCTCTAAAAATAGACGCAGATGCTTGCCGATGTTTACCTTGCCTGAATATACGAGAACATCTTTGCTTATCTTTAAATCTTCGAATTTGGAAAAATAAAGAATTCTTATTTCTTATAGCATGAAATCTCCACTTGCAATTTGGATCCATGCACACAACTACAAACATAGTCTATTCGACTTCTTAACCCTGAACTCAAAATTTTGTTGCATAGCGAGCATATGTAGGCTAGCTTTTAGTTCGTTCTTTGATGTAAAATATTGTTTAACATAAAATACACCTCCACTAGATTAGGAAGAGACAATCGAGATTGAATTTCTTGCAACACGTGTAGAGTCCTAGGTAGCAATGGGGAGGCTAAAATCATCATCTTTAATATTATTTTCAGATTGTGATGAATGTTGTATACACAGTGATGATGGAGGCATCTCAGCTAGTAAACCTGGTACACACGGTGATGGTGGAGCCATCTCATCAGATGAATGTGGTACACGCGATGATGGAGCCATTCCGTTAATTAAACACGGTACACGTGGTGATGGAGACATCTCGTCAATTAAATGCAGTGATCATGCAAGAATCTCGTCAACTGTACCACACATATGGCTGCATCTCGTCCAGTGATGCATGGGCTGATGGTGATAGTAAAATTTTGGTCAGTATTACTCCCATGAAGAAGTCAGCATCGTACCCTTGATTTGCAAGGTTAGCCCATTGACGTTATTAATACCACATTCTACCTCCATTCACTCACACTCGTCATGATCATCTGCATTCTCAGTCTCTTCATCATCACTTTCTTCCGCATCCTCATCCTCAATGTCATTTATGTCATTTATGTCATTACCTTGACCATTCTAAAAAAAATCATCATGCGTAGTAGCAGCAACCACATGTATGTCACTCCTATAATCCTCCTAAGGTTTATCAATATGAGGCACATCACTTTTACAAAGACTATGAATATTACAAAGGTTAGGAAATTAATGATGCTTTCCACCACATGAATCTCCTCCCACCTTTAGAAGCAACATAACTTATAGTGGAATTTTTCCTCTTTACATTGAAAGTCTTCAGATAAACCCCTTCACGATTTGGTCATTTTTTATATATAATGACAAAGACCATAATGTACAGACAGGCTTGTACGATAGTTTCAATCCAAATTCATTCTGATCAAAGTCGATAGAATCGTACACGATATCTAACAACTAGTTGTAAGTTTTATTAGATTCTATCGAAGCTCTAGTCGATCTCTCTTTGCAATTTGAATGCCAATACCATGAATTTTGATTCTCATTTTTGTTCATCCTCTCCTTCCTTCCATTCATCATTGAAACATATAATTATGAAAAAACTCTCTATTTTTGTAAAAAAATAAAAATCAATAATCTTGAATTAAAAAAAGAAAAAATTGAAAAAAGTAAATGTAGGACCTAATGGGCCTGATCTACCCGATGGGTCGAGTTGTCGACCCATTGAGTACTTCTCATATTTGAAGGCATTCATACGTTGACGTGACAAGGCGTTGATCCCGTTGAGCTTGTCGAGCTCTTAAGCACTTCACCTATTGAAGGCGTCGAGTACGTGGAGCACTCCACCTATTAAAGGCGTCGAGTATGTCAAACACTCCACATATTGAAGGCATCGAGTATGTCGAGCACTCGACCTATTAAAGGTGTTGAGTACGTCGAGCATTCAACTATTGAAGGCATCGAGTATGTCTCGATGACCCGATGGCAAATCATACCATGGAGTATTGGATACAGATTCTTTTGTGTTCGTTACAGAACAAGAATCACGTACAAACATAATACAAAGAAGAATATATATTTTTATTTTGATTATTATGATCAATCAATTATTCAAAGAGAAATCAACAATAAATAACTTAAACTTGTTGATTCAAATTGCGTTCGAATTAGTAAAATTCAGAAGCTTACCTGTAAAACTAGTAGTAAATTAATCAAAGTACGATCGATTTGAGTAAGGTCGCAAATGTGAAATATGGGTTTTCGATTGAACGGCTTGTTCAGAGGAAACAAAATTGGTTAGTTTTTTTTTGTCTTAACATTCGAACGAATTAAAGGTTTTTTTAATTAATTTAAAAAGTAAAATAAAATATGATGGCTGGTTTATCAAGAAAGTTTTTTTTTAATGCTTTTTGTTTAACAAGTTTTTTTTCATAAGGCCCATTAGCCCTTAACCCTTTGAAATACCTAGAAAACTTTTAGACTATAATCGGTACGAAATCAACGTTTCAACCACTACTCAATATTATTTAGTGAACTTTAAGAAATTTTATTTCGGGGTTATATAACTCTGATTGTAGTGTTTCTGAACTTTATTGAAAGCTCTCAGACTTTATGAGAGAGATATATATTTTAATAAGTTTAAAACATCTGGAACCAGTCTGAAATATCTGAAAAAATATTTCGGACTGATCGGTCATCAACATTCTTGAATCAACTTCAAGAAAATTTATTTATGTTTATATTTATATAACTCTGAAGCATGCATTCCTTGACTCTATGGAAAGCTCGATGAGTCCAGTTTTGTGGTATTTTTTTAAAAATAATTTTATAACATTTGAAACCATGCTAAAAATACTTGAACAAATATTTCAGACTGAGATAAGTCCAAAATCATCATGTCGGATCAAAACCCAACATTATTCGGTCAACTTCGAGTATATTTATATCAGGTTATATAACTCCATTTGATGTGTTCCTACACTATTTGGAAAGCTCGAAGAGTATAGTTTTATGATATAGTTTAAAAAAAAAATTCTATAACATCTAAAACAAGTCAGAAATACCCGGACACCATATTTGACTTGAACGGTCCAAAATTGACATATCCAACAACAACTCAACATTATTAAGTCAACTTCAAGGATTTTAATCTCGAATTGTAATTCCAATTGATGTGTTCTTGGACTCCATTGAAAGATCTAAGAATCTAGTTATATATATATATATATATATATATATATTTAATTCTATAATAACCAACTGGATACAGTTCCAAATACTTGGCTAAACATTTGGGATTGTAACTTGTCCGAAATCAACATTTTGTACCAAAACTCAACATTATTCATTTAACTTGAAAATGTTTTATCTCGAGTTATATAACTCCAATTGAGATGTTCTTAGACGATGTGGAAAGCCCTAAGAGTCAAGATTAATGATTTCATTTTTATTATAATATCTGGAATTCATCCAAAATACCTGCACAAAAATTTCAAATTAGAACCGGCCCAAAATCGCCATTTCATACCAAACTTAACATTATTCAGTCAATTTCAAGAATATTTATTTCGGGTTATATAACTCCAATTGAGGTATTCCTGTACTACATGAAAAAAGTTGTAAGATTCTCATTTCATGATATAGTTTTAAAAAAATAATTTTCTACCATTTGGAATAGTTTCAAAGTACATGGATAAAAATTTCAAACTGGAACCTGTCAGAAATCAACATATTGGATGAAAGTTTATTATTACTCAATCAACTTCCAAATGTTTTATCTCTGGTTATAGTACTCTAACTGAAGTGTTCTTGGAGTCTATGGACAATACTTTGGGTCTTGTTTTATAATATATATACATATATTTTAATAATTTTATAATATTTGGAACTAGTTCGAAATACCTGGACATACATTTTGGACCAAAACTGGATCAAAATCAATATTTCGGACCAAAACTCAATCTTATTAAGTCAACTTCAAGGATTTTTATCTCGGATTATATAACTCCAATTGAGGTGTTCAGAGACTCCGTGGAAAGCTCTAAGAGTCTAGTTTCTTAATAACACCAAGAACCATTCTAAAATACCTAGACACATATTTTGGACTAGAACCAATCTGAAATGTTGATTTCCGACCAAAACTCAGCATTATTTTATCAACTTCAAGGATCTTTATCTTTATCTCGGGTTATCTTGGATAAAAAATCAACACTATTTATTTCAATAATTTTTATCTCTAGTTGTGTATAACTATGATTAATGTGTTTTTTGACTCTCTGGAAAGATATTATAGTATAGTTTAATGATATATAATTTTTATAATTTTTTAACAATCAACCGGAAGTAGTTCTAAATACCTGGATAAAAATTTGGAATTGAATGGATCCGAAATAAACATTTTGTACCGAGGGGATTCATTGACATCATTTTAAGGTGAAACAAATGCATACGTATCCCACAAAGATTATTAACAAGTTTTGCACGAAACTTGTATTCGAAGTGCGAAAATAGAATTCGTTCGAATTACTTTCATATGATTTACTAGCTGGAGGGGACTCATTGACATGATTTTAATGTGAAAAAAATACATACGTGTTCCACAAAGATTATTAGCAAGTTTTGCATGAAACTTGTATTTGAAGTGCAACAATAGAATTCATTTGTATCGCCTTCATATGATTTACTAGCTTTAGGATACTCATTGACATGATTTTAAGGTGAAATAAACGCATATGTGTCCTACAAAGATTATTAGCAAGTTGTGCATGAAACTTGTGTTTGAATTGTGAATAATAATTTGTTCGAATCGCCTTAATATGATTTACTAGTTTGAGGGGACTCATTGACATCATTTTAAGGTAAAACAAATGCATAGGTGTCTCACAAATATTATTAGCAAATTGTGCACGAAACTTGTGTTTGAAGTGCGATAATAGAATTTGTTCGAATCGCTTTCATATTATTTACTAGCTTGAAGGGACTCATTGACATCATTTTAAGGTGAAACAAATACATACGTGTCCAACAAAATTATTAGCAAATTGTGCACGAAACTTGTGTTTGAAGTGCAAAAATAGAATTCGTTTTAATAGCTTTCATATGATTTACTAGCTTAATGGGACTTATTGACATTATTTTAAGGGGAAACAAATGCATACGTGTCCCACAAAGATTATTAGTAAGTTTTGCACGAATCTTATGTTTGAAGTGCAACAATAGAATTTGTTTGTATCGCTTTTATATGGTTTACTAGCTGAGAAGAATCATTGACATGATTTTTAGGTAAAATAAACACATACATGTCCTGCAAAGATTATTAGCAAGTTTTGCACAAAACTTGTATTTGAAGTGCAAAAATAGAATTTGTTCGAATCGCTTTCATATGATTTACTAGCTTGAGGGGACTCATTGACATCGTTTTAAGGTAAATCAAATGCATAGGTGTTCGATAAATATTATTAGCAAGTTGTGCACGAAACTTGTGCTTGAAGTGCAAAAAAAGAATTCATTCGAATCACCTTCATTTGGTTTACTAGCTTGTGGGGACTCATTGGCATTTGTTTAAGGTAAAACAAATACATATGTGTCTTACAAAGATTATTAACTAGTTTTGCACAAAACTTGTGTTTGAAGAGCGAAAATAGAATTCGTTTGAATCGCTTTCATATGATTTACTAGTTCGAGGGGAAATCATTGACATGATTTGAAGGTGAAACAAATACATACGTGTCCCACAAAGATTACTAGTAAGTTTTGTACGAAACTTATGTTTGAAGTGCAACAATAAAATTCGTTCGGTTCACCTTTATATGAAGGATACTCATTGATATGATTTTAAGGTGAAATAAATGCATACATGTCCTATAAAGGTTATTTGCAATTTGTGCATGAAACTTGTGTTTGAAGTGCGAAAATAGAATTCATTCGAATTGCTTTTATATGATTTACTAGCTTGAAGGGGCTTATTGACATGATTTTCAGGTGACACAAAGGCATACGTGTCCCACAAAGATTATGAGCAAGTTGTGCATGAAACTTGTGTTTGAAGTACGAAAATAGAATTTGTCCGAATCGCTTTCATATGATTTAGTAGCTGGAGGGGATTCAATGACATGATTTTAAGGTGAAACAAATGCATACGTGTCCTACAAAGATTATTAGCAAGTTGCGCACGAAACTTGTATTTGTAGTTTTGCACGAAACTTGTGTTTGAAGTGCGAAAATAAAATTCGTTCAAATCACCTTCATATGGTTTACTAGCTTGAGGGGACTCATCGTATCAGTTTAAGGTAAAACAAACGCATATGTTTCCCACAAGGATTATTAGCATGTTTTGCACGAACCTTGTGTTTCAACTATGAAAATAGATTTCGTTCGAATCACTTTCATATGATTTACTAGCTTGAGGGGACTCATTGACATCATTTTAAGGTGAAACAAATGCATATGTGTCCCACAAATATTATTAGCAAGTTGTGCATGAAACTTGTGTTTGAAGTGCGAGAATAAAATTCGTTTGAATCGCTTTCATATGATTTACTAGCTTGAGAGGACTTATTGACATTATTTTAAAGTGAAACAAACACATACGTGTCCAACAAATATTATTAGCAAAATTGTGCACGAAACTTGTATTTGCAGTGTGGAAAGAGTTCGTTCTATAATCGCTTTCATATGATTTACTAGCTTGACGGGACTTATCGACATTATTTCGAGGTGAAACAAATGCATACATGTCCCACAAAAATTATTAGCAAGTTTTGCACGAACCTTGTGTTTGAAGTGCAAGAATAAAATTCGTTCGTATCGCTTTCATATGGTTAACTAACTTGAGGGGAATCACTGACATGATTTTAAGGTAAAATAAACACATATGTGTCCCATAAAGATTATTAGCAAGTTTTGCACGAACCTTTTGTTTGAAGTGCAACAATAGAATTCATTCGTATCGCTTTCATATGGTTTACTAGCTTGAGGGGAATCATTGACATGATTTTAAGGTAAAATGAACACATGCGTGTTCTGCAAAAATTATTGGCAATTTTTGCATAAAACTTGTGTTTGAAGTGCGAAAATAGAAGTTGTTCGAATCGTTTTTATATGATTTACTCGCTTCAGGGGACTCATTGACATCATTTTAAGGTAAAACAAACCCAAAGGTGTCTCACAAATATTACTAGCAAGTTGTGCACGAAACTTATGGTTGAACTGCGAAAATAGAATTCGTTTGGATCGCCTTCATTTGGTTTACTAGCTTGAGGGGACTCATTGGCAACTTTTTAAGGTGAAACAAATGCATATGTGTCCCACAAAGATTATTAGCTAGTTTTGCACAAAACTTGTGTTTGAAGGGCAAAAATAGAATTCGTTCGAATCGCTTTTATATAATTTAGTAGCTGGAAGAGACTCATTGACATGATTTTAAGGTGAAACAAACGCGTACGTGTCCCACAAAGATTATTAGCAAGTTTTTTATGAAACTTGTGTTTGAAATACAACAATAGAATTCATTCGATTTGCCTTCATATGATTTACTCGCTTTAAGATACTCATTGACATGATTTTAAGGTGAAACAAATGCATACATGTCCCACAAAGATTATGAGCAAGTTGTGCAAGAAACTTGTGTTTGAAGTACAAAAATAGAACTCATTCAAATCACTTTCAGATGATTTAGTAGCTTGAGGGGACTCAATGACATGATTTTAAGGTGAAACAAATGCATACGTGTCCCACAAAGATTATTAGCAAGTTATGCATGAAACTTGTATTTGTAGTTTTGCACGAAACTTGTGTTTGAAGTGCGAAAATAGGATTCGTTCAAATCAAATTCATATGGTTTACTAGCTTGAGGAGTCTCATTGGTATCATTTTAAGGTAAAACAAACACATATGTTTCCCACAAGGATTATTACCATGTTTTGCACAAATCTTATGTTTCAACTACGAAAATAGATTTCATTTGAATCACTTTCATATGATTTACTAGCTTGAGGGGACTCGTTGACATCATTTTAAGGTGAAACACATGCATATGTGTCCCACAAATATTATTAGCAAGTTGTAAATGAAACTTGTGTTTGAAGTGCAAGAATATAATTCGTTTGAATTGCTTTCATATGATTTATTAGCTCGAGGGGACTTATTGACATCATTTTAAGGTGAAACAAACACATACATGTCCAACAAAGATTATTAGCGAATTGTACACAAAACCTGTATTTGAAGTGCGAAAATAGAATTCGTTCTAATCGCTTTCATATGATTTACTAGCTTCACGGGACTTATCGACATTATTTTAAGATGAAACAAACGCATACGTGTCACACAAAGATTATTAGCAAGTTTTGCATGAATCTTGTGTTTGAAGTGGAACAATAGAATTCATTCGTATCGCTTTCATATGGTTAACTAGCTTGAGGGGAATTACTGACATGATGTTAAGGTGAAACAAACGCATACGTATCCCACAAAGATTACTAACAAGTTTTGCACAAACATTGTGTTGGAAGTGCAACAATAGAATTCGTTCGTATTCCTTTCATATGGTTTACTAGCTTGAGGGGAATCATTGACATGATTTTAAGGTAAAATAAATACATGCGTGTCCAACAAGGATTATTAGCAAGTTGTGCACGAAACTTGTGGTTGAAGTACGAAAATAGTATTCGTTCTAATCGCTTTCATATGATTTACTTGCTTGATGGGACTCATTGACATCCTTTTAAGCTAAAACAAACGCATACATATCCCACAAAGATTATTAGCAAGTTGTGCACGAAACTTGTATTTGAAGTGCGAATATAGAATTCATTCTAATCGCTTTCATATGATTTACTAGCTTGAGGGGACTCATTGACATGATTTTAAGGGAAAACAAATGCGTAGTGTCCCACAAAGATTATTACCAAGTTGTGCACGAAACTTGTGTTTGTAGTGTAAAAATAGAATTTATTCGAATAGCTTTGAAATGGTTTACTAGCTTCAGAGAACTCATTGCAATAATTTTAAGAGAAAACAAATGCAGACGTGTCCCATAAAGATTATTATCGAGTTGTGCATGAAATTTGTGTTTGAAATGCAAAAATAGAATCCATTCGAATCACTTTAACATGGTTTACTAGATTGAGGAGACTGATCGACATCATTTTTAGGTGAAACAAAAGCATATGTATCCAACAAAGATTATTAGCAAGTTGTAAATGAAACTTGTATTTGAAGTACGGAATAAAATTCATTCTAATAGGTTTCATATGATTTTCAAGCTCTAGGGGACTCATCAACATCATTTTAAGGTGACAAAAACACATACGTATCCTAAAACGATTATTAGGAATTTGTGGACGAAACTTGTATTTGAAGTGCGAAAATGGAATTCTTTCTAATCGTTTTCATATGATTTACTAGCTTGATGGGACTCATCGACATCATTTCAAGGTGAAACAAACGCATACGTGTCCCACAAAGATTATTAGCATGTTTTACACGAAACTTGTGTTTCAAGTGCGGAATAGAATTTGTTCTAATTGGATTCATATGGTTTACAAGCTGTTGGGGACTTGTCGACATCATTTTTAGGTGACACAAACACATATGTTTCCCACAAAGAATATTAGGAAGTTGTGCACGAAACTTGTATTTGAAGTGTGAATTTAGAATTTGTTCTAATCAATTTCATATGACTTACTAGCTTGAGGGGACTCATTGATATCATCTTTAGGCGAAACAAACACATACGTATCTCACAAAGATTATTAGCAAGTTATGCATGAAACTTGTATATGAAGTGCGCAAATAAAATTCGTTCTCATCGCTTTCATATGATTTATTAGCTTCAGGGGACTTATCGGCATCATTTTAAGGTGAAACAAAGGTATACGTGTCCCACAAAGATTATTAGCAAGTTGGGCACGAAACTTGTGTTTTAAGGGCGACAATAGAATTCGTTCGTATCACCTTCATAAGATTTACGAACTTTACTGGACTCATTGCTATGGTTTTGAGGTGAAACAAATGCATACGTGTCCCACAAAGATTATTAGCAATTTGTGCATGAAACTTGCATTTGAACTGCGAAAATATAAATCGTTCTATTCACTTCCATACAAATTACTAGATTGAGGGGACTGTTCGACATCATTTTAAGGTGAAACAAAGGTATACGTGTCCCACAAAGATTATTAGCAAGTTGGGCACGAAACTTGTGTTTTAAGGGCGACAATAGAATTCGTTCGTATCACCTTCATAAGATTTACGAACTTTACTGGACTCATTGCTATGGTTTTGAGGTGAAACAAATGCATACGTGTCCCACAAAGATTATTAGCAATTTGTGCATGAAACTTGCATTTGAACTGCGAAAATATAAATCGTTCTATTCACTTCCATACAAATTACTAGATTGAGGGGACTGTTCGACATCATTTTTAGGTGAAACAAACGCATACGTATCCCACAAAGATTATTAGCAAGTTGTACATGAAACTTGTATTTGAAGTACGGAATAGAATTCGTTCTAATAGGTTTCATATGATTTACTAGCGTCATGGGAGTCATCGACATCATTTCAAGGTGAAACAAACGCATACGTGTCCCACAAAGATTATTAGCATGTTGTACATGACACTTGTATTTCAAGTGCGGAATAGAATTTGTTCTAATCAGTTTCATTTGGTTTACAAGCTGTTGGGGACTTGTCGACATTATTTTAAGGTGACACAAACAGATACGTATCCCACAAGGATTATTATATCAGCAAGTTGTTAACGAAACTTGTATTTGAAGTGCGAAATAAAATTAGTTCTAATTGCTTTCATATGATTTACAAGGTGAAACAAACGCATACATATCCCACAAAGATCATTAGCAATTTCCGCATGAAACCTATATATGAAGCGCGAAAATAAAATTCGTTCTCATCGCTTTCATATTATTTATTAGCTTAAAGGGACTCATCGGCATCATTTTAAGGTAAAACAAACGTATACGTGTCCCACAAAGATTATTAGCAAGTTGTGCACGAAACTTGTGTTTGAAGGGCGACAATAGAATTCGTTCGTATCACCTTCATATGATTTACTAGCTTTAGGGGACTCATTGATATGGTTTTGAGGTGAAACAAATGCATATGTATCCCACAAAGATTTTTAGCAGCTTGTGCATGAAACTTGCATTTGAAGTGCGAAAATAAAAATCGTTCTATTCGCTTCGATACAAATTACTAGATTGAGGGGACTCATCGACATCATTTTTAGGTGAAACAAATGCATATATGTCCTACAAATATTATGAGCAAGTTGTACCCGAAATTTGTATTTGAAGTACGGAATAGAATTTGTTCTAATCGGTTTCATATGATTTACTAGCTGTAGGGGACTTATCGACATCATTTTAAGGTGATACAAACACATACGTATCCCACAAAGATTATTAGGAAGTTGTGCACGAAACTTGTATTTGAAGTGCGAAAGTAGAATTCATTATAATCGCTTTCATATGATTTACTAGCTTTAGATGACTCATTAACATGATTTTAAGGAAAAATAAATGCAGACCTGTTCTACAAAGATTACTAGCAAGTTGTGCACGAAACTTGTATTTGTAGTGTAAAAATAGAATTCGTTCGAATTGCTTTGATATGGTGTATTAGCTTTATGGGACTCATTGACATGGTTTTGAGGTGCAACAAATGCAAACGTGTCAAACAAAGATTATTTGCAAGTTGTTCACGAAACTAGTGTTTGCAGTGCAAAAAAAGAATTCATTCGAATCGCTTTGACATTGTTTACTAGCTTGAGATAACTCATTAAAATAATTTTAAGAGAAAACAAATGTAGTCGTGTCCCACAAAGATTATTATCGAGTTGTGTTTGAAGTGCAGAAATAGAATCTATTCGAATCACTTTAATATGGTTTACTAGTTTGAGGGGACGCATAAACATCACTTTAATGTGAAACAAACACATAAGTCTCCCACAAAAATTATTATATTAGCAAGTTGTTCACGAAACTTGTATTTGAAGTGCGAAATAGAATTAATTCTAATCGCTTTCATATGATTTACAAGGTGAAACAAACGCATACGTATCCTACAAAGATTATTATCAATTTCTGCAGCAAACTTGTATACGAAGTGCAAAAATAAAATTCGTTCTCATCGCTTTCATATGATTAATTAGTTTGAGGTGACTCATCGGCAACATTTTAAAATAAAACAAACGTATACGTGTGTTCCACAAAGATTATCAGCAAGTTGTGCATGAAACTTGTGTTTGAAGGGCGACAATAGAATTCGTTCGTATCACCTTCATATGATTTACTAGCTTTAGGGGACTCATTGATATGGTTTTGAGGTGAAACAAATGCATATGTATCCCACAAAGATTTTTAGCAACTTGTGCATGAAACTTGCATTTGAAGTGCAAAAATAGAAATCGTTCTATTCGCTTCCATACAAATTACTAGATTTAGGGGACTCATCGAAATCATTTTTAGGAGAAACAAATGCATACGTGTCCTACAAAGATTATGAGCAAGTTGTACACGAAACTTGTATTTGAAGTGCGGAATAGAATTTGTTCTAATCGCTTTCATATGATTTACGGGCTGTAGGGGACTTATCGACATCATTTTAAGGTGATACAAACACATACGTATCCCACAAAGATTATTAGGAAGTTGTGCACGAAACTTGTATTTGAAGTGCGAAAATAGAATTCATTATATTCGCTTTCATTTGATTTACTAGCTTTAGATGACTCATTGACATGATTTTAAGGAAAAACAAATGCAGACCTGTTCTACAAAGATTACTAGCAAGTTGTGCACGAAACTTGTATTTATAGTGTAAAAATAGAATTCGTTCGAATTGCTTTGATATGGTGTATTAATAAGCTTTATGGGACTCATTGACATGGTTTTGAGGTGCAACAAACGCATACGTGTCCAACAAATATTATTTGTAAGTTGTTCATGAAACTTGTGTTTGCAGTTCAAAAATAGAATTCATTCGTATCGCTTTGGTATTATTTACTAGCTTGAGAGAACTCATTGAAATAATTTTAAGAGAAAACAAATGCAGTCGTGTCCCACAAAGATTATTATCGAGTTGTGCACGAAACTTGTGTTTGAAGTGTGCAAAAATAGAATCCATTTGAATCACTTTAATATGGTTTACTAGCTTAAGGGGACGCATGAACATCAATTTAAGGTGAAACAAACACATACGTCTCCCACAAAAATTATTATATTAGCAAGTTGTTCACGAAACTTGTATTTGAAGTGCGAAATAGAATTAATTCTAATAATCACTTTCATATGATTTACAAGGTGAAACAAACGCATACGTATCGTACAAAGATTATTATCAATTTCTGCAGGAAACTTGTATACGAAGTGCAAATATAAAATTCGTTCTCATCGCTTTCATATGATTAATTAGTTTGAGGTGACTCATCGGCATCATTTTAAGGTGAAACAAACGTATACGTGTTCCACAAAGATTATTAGCAAGTTGTGCATGAAACTTGTGTTTGAAGGGCGACAATAGAATTCGTTCGTATCAGCTTCATATGATTTACTAGCTTTAGGGGACTCATTGATATGATTTTGAGGTGAAACAAATGCATACGTGTCCCACAAAGATTTTTAGCAAGTTGTGCATGAAACTTGCATTTGAAGTGCGAAAATAGAAATCGTTCTATTTGCTTCCATACAAATTACTAGATTGAGGGGACTCATTGACATCATTTTTAGGTGAAACAAATGCATACTTGTCCGACAAAGATTATGAGCAAGTTGTACACGAAACTTGTATTTGAAGTGCGGAATGGAATTTGTTATAATCGGTTTCATATGATTTACGAGCTGTAGGGGACTTATCAACATCATTTTAAGGAGAAACAAACGTATACGTATCCAGCAAAGATCATTGGCAAGTTGTTCACGAAACTTGTATTTGAACTGCGAAAATAGAATTCGTTTTAATCGCTTTCATATGATTTACTAGCTTGATGGGACTCATCGACATCATTTTAAGCTGAAACAAACGCATACGTTTCCCACAAAGATTATTAGCAAGTTATACACGAAACTTGTATGTGTAGTGCGAAAATAGAATTCGTTCGATTTACTTTGATATAGTGTATTAGCTTTATGGGACTCATTGACATGGTTTTGAGGTGCAACAAACGCCTACATGTCAAACAAAGATTATTTGCGACTTGTTGACAAAACTAGTGTTTTTGCAGTGCAAAAATAGAATTCATTCGAATCGCTTTGACATTGTTTACTAGCTTGAGAGAACTCATTAAAATAATTTTAAGAGAAAACAAATGCAGTCGTGTCCCACAAAGATTATTATCGAGTTGTGCACGAAACTTGTGTTTGAAGTGCAAAAATAGAATTCATTCGAATCAATTTAATGTGGTTTACTAGCTTGAGGAGACGCATGAACATCACTTCAAGGTGAAACAAACACATACGTCTCCCACAAAAATTATTATATTAGCAAGTTGTTCACGAAACTTGTATTTGAAGTGCGAAATAGAATTAATTCTAATCGCTTTCATATGATTTACAAGGTGAAACAAACGCATACGTATCTTACAAAGATTATTATCAATTTCTGCAGGAAACTTGTATACAAAGTGCAAAATAAAATTCGTTCTCATCGCTTTCATATGATTAATTAGTTTGAGGTGACTCATCGGCATCGTTTTAAGGTAAAACAAACGTATACGTGTCCCACAAAGATTATTAGCAAGTCGTGCATGAAACTTGTGTTTGAAGGGCGACAATAGAATTCGTTCGTATCACCTTCATATGATTTACTAGCTTTAGGGGACTCATTGTTATGGTTTTGAGGTGAAACAAATCCATGCATGTCCCACAAAGATTATTAGCAATTTGTATATGAAACTTGCATTTGAAGTGCGAGTATAGAAATCGTTATATTCCCTTCCATGCAAATTACTAGATTGAGGGGACTGATTGACATCATTTTTAGGTTAAACAAACGCATACGTGTCCTACAAAGATTATTAGCAAGTCGTATACAAAACTTTTATTTGAAATGCGGAATAGAATTTGTTCTAATCGGTTTTATATGATTTACTAGCTGTAGGGTTATCACATCATTTTTAGGTGACACAAACACATACCTATCCCACAAAGATTACTAGGAAGTTGTGCACGAAATACTTGAAGTGCGAAAATAGAATTCGTTTTAATCGCTTTCATATGATTTACTAGCTTGATGGGACTCATCGACATCATTTTAAGGTGAAACAAACGTATATGTATCCGACAAAGATTATTAGCAAGTTGTACACGAAACTTGTATTTGAAGTGCGAAAATAGAATTCGTTCTAATCGCCTTCATATGATTTACCAGCTTGATGGGACTTATCGACATCCTTTTAGGGTGAAACAAACGTATACGTATCCCGCAAAGATTATTAGCAAGTTGTTCAAGAAACTTGTATTTGTACTGCAAAATAGAATTCGTTCTAATCACTTTCAAATAATTTGCAAGCTTTATGGGACTCATTGATATCATCTTTAGGTGAAACAAATGCATACGTATGTATCTCACAAAGATTATTAACAATTTCTGCATGAAACTTGTATATGAAGTGCGAAAATAAAATTCGAAAATAAAATTGGTTCTCATCACTTTGATATGATTTATTAGTTTGAGGGGACTCATCGGCATCATTTTAAGGTGAAACAAACGTATACGTGTCCCACAAAGATTATTAGCAAGTTGTGCACGAAACTTGTGTTTGAAGGGCGACAATAGAATTCGTTTGTATCACTTTCATATGATTTACTAGCTTTAGGGGACTCATTGATATGGTTTTGAGGTGAAACAAATGCATAGGTGTCCCACAAAGATTTTTAGCAAGTTGTACATGAAACTTGCATTTGAAGTGCGAAAATAGAAATCGTTCCATTCGCTACCGTACAAATTACAGGATTAAGGGGACTCATCGACATCATTTTTAGGTGAGACAAATGCATACGTGTCCTACAAAGATTATGAGCGAGTTCTACACGAAACTTGTATTTGAAGTACGGAATAGAATTTGTTCTAATCGGTTTCATATGATTTACGGGCTGTAGGGGACTTATCGACATCATTTTAAGGTGATACAAACACATACGTATCCCACAAAGATTATTAGGAAGTTGTGCACGAAACTTGTATTTGAAATGCGAAAATAGAATTCATTATAATCGCTTTCATATGATTTACTAGCTTTAGATGAGTCATTGACATGATTTTAAGGAAAAACAAATGCAGACCTGTTCTACAAAGATTACTAGCAAGTTGTGCACGAAACTTGTATTTGTAGTGTAAAAATAGAATTCGTTCGAATTGCTTTGATACGGTGTATTAGCTTTATGGGACTCATTGACATGGTTTTGAGGTGCAACAAATGCAAACGTGTCAAACAAAGATTATTTGCAAGTTGTTCACGAAACTAGTGTTTGCAGTGCAAAAATAGAATTCATTCGAATCGCTTTGACATTGTTTACTAGCTTGAGATAACTCATTGAAATAATTTTAAGAGAAAACAAATGCAGTCGTGTCCCACAAAGATTATTATCGAGTTGTGTTTAAAGTGCAGAAATAGAATCTATTCGAATCACTTTAATATGGTTTACTAGCTTGAGGGGACGCATGAACATCACTTTAATGTGAAACAAACACATACGTCTCCCACAAAAATTATTATATTAGCAAGTTGTTCACGAAACATGTATTTGAAGTGCGAAATAGAATTAATTCTAATCGCTTTCATATGATTTACAAGGTGAAACAAACGCATACGTATCCTACAAAGATTATTATCAATTTCTGCAGCAAACTTGTATACAAAGTGCAAAAATAAAATTCGTTCTCATCGCATTCATATGATTAATTAGTTTGAGGTAACTCATCGGCATCATTTTAAGGTAAAACAAACGTATACGTGTTCCACAAAGATTATTACCAAGTTGTGCATGAAACTTGTGTTTGAAGGGCGACAATAGAATTCGTTCGTATCACCTTCGTATGATTTACAAGCTTTAAGGGACTCATTGATATGGTTTTGAGGTGAAACAAATGCATATGTATCCCACAAAGATTTTTAGCAACTTGTGCATGAAACTTTCATTTGAAGTGCGAAAATAGAAATCGTTTTATTCGCTTCCATACAAATCACTAGATTTAGGGGACTCATCGAAATCATTTTTAGGAGAAACAAATGCATACCTGTCCTACAAAGATTATGAGCAAGTTGTACACGAAACTTGTATTTGAAGTGCGGAATAGAATTTGTTCTAATCGGTTTCATATGATTTACGGGCTGTAGGGGACTTATCGACATTATTTTAAGGTGATACAAACACATACGTATCCCACAAAGATTATTAGGAAGTTGTGCATGAAACTTGTATTTGAAGTGCGAAAATAGAATTCATTATATTCGCTTTCATTTGATTTACTAGCTTTAGATGACTCATTGACATGATTTTAAGGAAAAACAAATGCAGACCTGTTCTACAAAGATTACTAGCAAGTTGTGTACGAAACTTGTATTTGTAGTGTAAAAATAGAATTCATTCGAATTGCTTTGATATGGTGTATTAGCTTTATGGGACTCATTGACATGGTTTTGAGGTGCAACAAACGCCTACATCTCAACCAAAGATTATTTGCGACTTGTTGACGAAACTAGTGTTTCCAGTGCAAAAATAGAATTCATTCGAATCGCTTTGACATTGTTTACTAGCTTGAGAGAACTTATTAAAATAATTTTAAGAGAAAACAAATGCAGTCGTGTCCCACAAAGATTATTATCGAGTTGTGTTTGAAGTGCAGAAATAGAATCTATTCGAATCACTTTAATATGGTTTACTAGCTTGAGGGGACGCATGAACATCACTTTAATGTGAAACAAACACATACGTCTCCCACAAAAATTATTATATTAGCAAGTTGTTCACGAAACTTGTATTTGAAGTGCGAAATAGAATTAATTCTAATCGCTTTCATATGATTTACAAGGTGAAACAAACGCATACGTATCCTACAAAGATTAATATCAATTTCTGCAGGAAACTTGTATACAAAGTGCAAATATAAAATTCGTTCTCATCGCTTTCATATGATTAATTAGTTTGAGGTGACTCATCGGCAACATTTTAAGGTGAAACAAACGTATACGTGTTCCACAAAGATTATTAGCAAGTTGTGCATGAAACTTGTGTTTGAAGGGCGACAATAGAATTCGGTCGTATCACCTTCATATGATTTACTAGCTTTAGGGGACTCATTGATATGGTTTTAAGGTGAAACAAATGCATATGTATCCCACAAAGATTTTTAGCAACTTGTGCGTGAAACTTGCATTTGAAGTGCGAATATAGAAATCGTTCTATTCCCTTCCATACAAATTACTAGATTTAGGGGACTCATCGAAATCATTTTTAGGAGAAACAAATGCATACCTGTCCTACAAGGATTATGAGCAAGTTGTACACGAAACTTGTATTTTAAGTATGGAATAGAATTTGTTCTAATTGGTTTCATATGATTTACGGGCTGTAGGGGACTTATCGACATCATTTTAAGGTGATACAAACACATATGTATCCCACAAAGATTATTAGAGAGTTGTGCACGAAACTTGTATTTGAAGTGCGAAAATATAATTCATTATAATCGCTTTCATTTGATTTACTAGCTTTAGATCACTCATTGACATGATTTTAAGGAAAAACAAATGCAGACCTATCCTACAAAGATTACTAGCAAGTTGTGCACGAAACTTGTATTTGTAGTGTAAAAATAGAATTCGTTTGAATTACTTTGATATGGTGTAGTAGCTTTATGGGATTCATTGACATGGTTTTGAGATGCAACAAACGCATACGTGTCCAACAAAGATTATTTGTAAGTTGTTCATGAAACCTGTGTTTGCAGTTCAAAAATAAAATTCATTCGTATCGCTTTGATATTATTTACTAGCTTGAGAGAACTCATTGAAATAATTTTAAGAGAAAACAAATGCAGTCGTGTCCCACAAAGATTATTATCGAGTTGTGCACGAAACTTGTGTTTGAAGTGTGCGAAAATAGAATCCATTCGAATCACTTTAATATGGTTTACTAGCTTGAGGGGACGCATCAACATCACTTTAAGGTGAAACAAACACATACGTCTCCCACAAAAATTATTATATTAGCAAGTTGTTCACGAAACTTGTATTTGAAGTGCGAAATAGAATTAATTCCAATAATCACTTTCATATGATTTTCAAGGTGAAACAAACGTATACGTATCCTACAAAGATTATTAGCAAGTTATGCATGAAACTTATATACGAAGTGCGAAAATAAAATTCATTTTCATCGCTTTCATATGATCTATTTGTTTGAGGGGACTCATCGGCATTATTTCAAGGTGAAACAAACGTTTACGTGTCCCACAAAGATTATTAACAAGTTGTGCATGAAACTTGTATTTGAAGGGCGACAATAGAATTCATTCGTATCACTTTCATATGAGTTACTAGCTTTAGGGGACTCATTGATATGCTTTTGAGGTGAAACAAATGCATACGTGTCCGACAAAGATTTTTTGCAAGTTGTGCATGAAACTTGCATTGAAGGGCGAAAATAGAAATCGTTCTATTCGCTTCCATACAAATTATTAGATTGAGGGCACTCATCGACATCATTTTAAGGTGATACAAACACATACGTATCCCACAAAGATTATTAGGAAGTTGTGCATGAAACTTGTATTTGAAGTACGAAAATAGAATTCATTATAATCGCTTTCATTTGATTTACTAGCTTTAGATGACTCATTGACAAGATTTTAAGGAAAAACAAATGCAGACCTGTCCTACAAAGATTACTAGCAAGTTGTGCACGAAACTTGTATTTGTAGTGTAAAAATAGAATTCGTTCGAATTGCTTTGATATGGTGTATTAGCTTTATGGGATTCATTGACATGGTTTTGAGATGCAACAAACGCATACATGTCCAACAAAGATTATTTGATTATTTGTAAGTTGTTCATGAAACTTGTGTTTGCAGTTCAAAAATAGAATTCATTCGTATTGCTTTGATATTGTTTAGTAGCTTGAGAGAACTCGTTGAAATAATTTTAAGAGAAAACAAATGCAGTCGTGTCTCACAAAGATTACTATCGAGTTGTGCACGAAACTTGTGTCTGAAGTGAAAAAATAGAATCCATTCGAATCACTTTAATGTAGTTTACTAGCTTGAGGGGATGCATCAACATCACTTTAAGGTGAAACAAACACATACATCTCCCACAAAAATTATTATATTAGAAAGTTGTTCACGAAACTCGTATTTGAAGTGCGAAATAGAATTAATTATAATAATCACTTTCATATGATTTTCAAGGTGAAACAAACGCATACGTATCCTACAAAGATTATTAGCAAGTTCTGCATGAAACTTGTATACGAAGTGCGAAAATAAAATTCATTCTCCTCGCTTTCATATGATCTATTGGTTTGAGGGACTCATCGGCATTATTTTAAGGTGAAACAAACGTTTACGTGTCCCACAAAGATTATTAACAAGTTGTGCATAAAACTTGTGTTTGAAAGGCGACAATAGAATTCATTTGTATCACTTTCATATGATTTACTAGCTTTAGGGGACTCATTGATATGCTTTTGAGGTGAAACAAATGCATACGTGTCCGACAAAGATTTTTTGCAAGTTGTGCATGAAACTTGCACTTGAAGGGCGAAAATAGAAATCGTTCTATTCGCTTCCATACAAATTATTAGATTGAGGGCACTCATCGACATCATTTTTAGGTGAAACAAGTGAATACGTGTCCTACAAAGATTATGAGCAAGTTGTACACGAAACTTGTATTTGAAGTGCGAAAATAGAATTTGTTCTAATCGCCTTCATATGATTTACTAGCTTGATGGGACTCATAAACATCCTTTTAAAGTGAAACAAACGTATACGTATCCCGCAGAGATCATTGGCAAGTTGTGCACGAAACTTCTATTTGAACTACGAAAATAGAATTCGTTTTAATCGCTTTCATATGATTTACTAGCTTGATGGGACTCATCGACATCATTTTAAGGTGAAACAAACGCATACGTATCCCACAAAGATTATTAGCAAGTTATACACGAAACTTGTATGTGTAGTGCGAAAATAGAATTCGTTCGAATTATTTTGATATGGTCTATTAGCTTTATGGGACTCATTGACATGGTTTTGAGGTGCAACAAACGCATACGTGTCAAACAAAGATTATTTGCGACTTGTTGACGAAACTAGTGGTTGCAGTGCAAAAATAGAATTCATTCGAATCCCTTTGACATTGTTTACTAGCTTGAGATAACTCATTAAAATAATTTCAAGAGAGAACAAATGCAGTCGTGTCCCACAAAGATTATTATCGAGTTGTGCACGAAACTTGTGTTTGAAGTTCAAAAATAGAATCTATTTGAATCAATTTAATATGGTTTACTAGCTTGAGGAGACGCATCAACATCACTTTAAGGTGAAACAAACACATACGTCTCCCACAAAAATTATATTAGCAAGTTGTTCACGAAACTTGTATTTGAAGTGCAAAATAGAATTAGTTCTAATCGCTTTCCATGATTTAAAAGGTGAAACAAACGCATACGTATCCTACAAAGATTATTACCAAGTTCTGCATGAAATTCGTATACGAAATGCGAAAATAAAATTCATTTTCATCGCTTTCATATGATTTATTAGTTTTAGGGGGACGCATCAGCATCATTTTCAGGTGAAACAAATGTATACGTGTCCCACAAATATTATTAGCAAGTTGTGCATGAAACTTGTGTTTGAAGGGCGATAATACAATTTGTTCGTATCACCTTCATATGATTTACTAGCTTTAGGGGACTCATTGTTATGGTTTTGAGGTGAAACAAATCCATACATGTCCCACAAAGATTATTAGGAATTTGTGTATGAAACTTGCATTTGAAGTGCGAGTATAGAAATCGTTCTATTCCCTTCCATACAAATTACTAGATTGAGGGGACTGATTGACATCATTTTTAGGTGCATACGTGTCCTATAAAGATTATTAGCAAGTCACAAAACTTTTATTTGAAATGCGGAATAGAATTCGTTCTAATCGGTTTCATATGATTTACTAGCTGTAGGGGACTTATCACATCATTTTTAGGTGACACAAACACATACGTATCCCACAAAGATTATTAGGAAGTTGTGCACGAAACTTGTACTTGAAGTGCGAAAATAGAATTCGTTTTAATCGCTTTCATATGATTTACTAGCTTGATGGGACTCATCGACATGATTTTAAGGTGAAACAAACGCATACGTATCCCACAAAGATTATTAGCAAGTTATACACGAAACTTGTATGTGTAGTGCGAAAATAGAATTCGTTCGAATTATTTTGATATGGTCTATTAGCTTTATGGGACTCATTGACATGGTTTTGAGGTGCAACAAACGCCTACGTGTCAAACAAGATTATTTGCGACTTGTTGACGAAACTAGTGGTTGCAGTGCAAAAATAGATTTCATTCGAATCCCTTGGACATTGTTTACTAGCTTGAGATAACTCATTAAAATAATTTCAAGAGAGAACAAATGCAGTCGTGTCCCACAAAGATTATTATCGAGTTGTGCACGAAACTTGTGTTTGAAGTGCAAAAATAGAATATATTTGAATCAATTTAATATGGTTTAATAGCTTGAGGAGACGCATCAACATCACTTTAAGGTGAAACAAACACATACGTCTCCCACAAAAATTATTATATTAGCAAGTTGTTCACGAAACTTGCATTTGAAGTGCGAAATAGAATTAATTCTAATCGCTTTCATATGATTTACAAGGTGAAACAAACGTATACGTATCCTACAAAGATTATTATCAATTTCTGCAGGAAACTTGTATACAAAGTGCAAAAATAAAATTCGTTCTCATCGCTTTCATATGATTAATTAGTTTGAGGTGACTCATCGGCATCATTTTCAGGTGAAACAAATGTATACGTGTCCCACAAATATTATTAGCAAGTTGTGCATGAAACTTGTGTTTGAAGGGCGATAATAGAATTTGTTCGTATCACCTTCATATGATTTACTAGCTTTAGGGGACTCATTGTTATGGTTTTGAGGTGAAACAAATCCATACATGTCCCACAAAGATTATTAGGAATTTGTGTATGAAACTTGCATTTGAAGTGCGAGTATATAAATCGTTCTATTCCCTTCCATACAAATTACTAGATTGAGGGGACTGATTGACATCATTTTTAGGTGCATACGTGTCCTACAAAGATTATTAGCAAGTCACAAAACTTTTATTTGAAATGCGGAATAGAATTCTTTCTAATCGGTTTCATATGATTTACTAGCTGTAGGGGACTTATCACATGATTTTTAGGTGACACAAACACATACATATCCCACAAAGATTATTAGGAAGTTGAGCACGAAACTTGTACTTGAAGTGCGAAAATAGAATTCGTTTATTACGCTTTCATATGATTTACTAGCTTGATGGGACTCATCGACATCATTTTAAGGTGAAACAAACGCATATGTATCCGACAAAGATTATTAGCAAGTTGTACACGAAACTTGTATTTGAAGTGCGAAAATGGAATTCGTTCTAGTCGCCTTCATATGATTTATTAGCTTGATGGGACTCATCGACATCCATTTAGGATGAAACAAACGTATACGTATCCCGCAAAGATTATTAGCAAGTTGTTCAGGAAACTTATATTTGTAGTGCAAAATAGAATTCGTTCTAATCACTTTCAAATGATTTGCGAGCTTGATGGGACTCATTGATATCATCTTTAGGTGAAACAAATGCATACGTATGTATCCCACAAAGATTATTAGCAAATTCTGCATGAAATTTGTATATGAAGTGCGAAAATAAAATTCAAAAATAAAATTTGTTCTCATCACTTTCATATGATTTATTAGTTTGAGGGGACTCATCGGCATCATTTTAAGGTGAAACAAACGTATACGTGTCCCACAAACATTATTAGGAAGTTGTGCATGAAACTTGCGTTTGAAGGGCGACAATAGAATTCGTTTGTATCACCATCATATGATTTACTAGATTTAGGAGACTCATTGATATGCTTTTGAGGTGGTACAAATGTATATGTGTCCCACAAAGATTTTTAGCAAGTTGTGCATGAAACCTGCGTTTGAAGTGCGAAAATAGAAATCGTTCTATTCACTTCCGTACAAATTACTAGATTGAGGGGACTCATCGACATCATTTTTAGGTGCAACAAATGCATACATGTCCTACAAAGATTATGAACAAGTTGTACATGAAACTTGTATTTGAAGTGCGGAATAGAATTCGTTCTAATCGGTTTCATATGATTTACTAGCTGTAGGGGACTTATCGACATCATTTTAAGGTGATACAAACACATACGTATCCCACAAAGATTATTATGAAGTTGTGCACGAAACTTGTATTTGAAATGCGAAAATAGAATTCATTATAAATCTTTCATATGAGATACTAGCTTTAGATGACTCATTGACCTGATTTTAAGGAAAAACAAAGGCAGACATGTCCCACAAAAATTACTAGCAAGTTGTGCACGAAACTTGTATTTGTAGTGCAAAAATAGAATTCGTTCGAATTGGTTTGATATGGTGTATTAGATTTATGGGACTCATGGACATAGTTTTGAGGTGCAACAAACGCATACGTGTCAAAAAAAGATTATTTGCAAGTTGTTGACGAAACTAGTGTTTGTAGTGCAAAAATAGAATTCATTCAAATCACTTTGACATTCTTTACTAGCTTGAGAGAACTCATTAAAATAATTTTAAGAGAAAACAAATGCAGTCGTATTCCACAAAGATTATTATCGAGTTGTGCACGAAACTTGTGTTTGAACTGCAAAAATAGAATCTATTCGAATCACATTAATATGGTTTACTACCTTGAGGGGACGCATCAACATCACTTTAAGGTGAAACAAACACGTACGTCACCCACAACGATTATTATATTAGCAAGTTGTTCACGAAACTTGTATTTGAAGTGCAAAATAGAATTAGTTTTAATCTCTTTCATATGATTTTCAAGGTGAAACATATGCATACGTAGCCTACAAAGATTATTAGCAAGTTCTGCATGAAATTTGTATACGAAGTGCAAAGATAAAATTTGTTCTCATCGCTTTTATATGATTTATTATCTTGAGGGGACTCATCGGCATCATTTTAAGGTGAAACATACATATACGTGTCCCATAAAGATTATTAGCAAGTTGTGCACGAAACTTGTGTTTGCAAAGCGACAATAGAATTCGTTTGTATCACTTTCATATGATTTACTACCTTTAGGGGACTCATTGATATGGTTTTGAGGTGAAACAAATACATACGTGTCCCACAAAGATTTTTAGCAAGTTGTACATGAAACTTGCATTTGAAGTGCGAAAATAGAAATCGTTCGATTCGCTACCGTACAAATTACAAGATTAAGGGGACTCATCGACATCATTTTTAGGTGAAACAAATGCATACATGTCCTACAAAGATTATGAGCGAGTTGTACACGAAACTTGTATTTGAAGTACGGAATAAAATTTGTTCTAATTGGTTTCATATGATTTACTAGCTGTAGGGGACTTATCGACATCATTTTAAGGTGATACAAACACATACGTAATCCCAGAAAGATTATTAGGAAGTTGTGCACGAAAGTTGTATTTGATGTGCGAAAATAGAATTTACTATAATCGCTTTCATATGATTTTACTAGCTTTAGATGACTCATTGACATGATTTTAAAGAAAAACAAATGCAGACCTGTTCTACAAAGATTACTAGCAAGTTGTGCACGAAACTTGTATTTGTAATGTAAAAATAGAATTCGTTCGAATTATTTTGATATGGTGTATTTGCTTTATGGGACTCATTGACATGGTTTTGAGGTGCAATAATCGCAAACGTGTCAAGCAAAGATAATTTGCAAGTTGTTCACGAAACTAGTATTTGCAGTGCAAAAATAAAATTTATTCGAATCTCTTTGACATTGTTTACTAGCTTGAGATAACGCATTAAAATAATTTTAAGAGAAAACAAATGCAGTCATGTCCCACCAAGATTATTATCGAGTTGTGCACGAAACTTGTGTTTGAAGTGTGAAAAAATAGAATCCATTCGAATCACTTTAATATGGTTTGCTAGCTTGAGGGGACGCATCAACATCACTTTAAGGTGAAACAAACACATACGTCTCCCACAAAAATTATTATATTAGCAAGTTGTTCACGAAACTTGTATTTGAAGTGTGAAATAGAATTAATTCTAATCGCTTTCATATGACTTACAAGGTGAAACAAACGCATACGTATCCTACAAAGATTATTATCAATTTCTGCATGAAACCTGTATATGAAGTGCAAAAATAAAATTCGTTCTCATCGCTTTCATATTATTTATTAGTTTGAGGGGACTCATCGGCATCATTTTAAGGTGAAACAAACGTATATGTGTCCCACAAAGATTATTAGCAAGTTGTGTATGAAACTTGTGTTTGAAGGGCAACAATAGAATTCGGTCGTATCACCTTCATATGATATACTTGCTTTAGGGGACTCATTGATATGGCTTTGATGTGAAACAAATGCGTACGTGTCCCACAAAGATTTTTAGCAAGTTGTGCATGAAACTTGCATTTAGCGTGCGAAAATAGAAATCCGTCTATTTGCTTCCATACAAATTACTAGATTGAGGGGACTCATCGACATCATTTTTAGGTGATACAAACACATACGTATCCCACAGAGATTATTAGGAAGTTGTGCACGAAACTTGTATTTGAAGTGCGAAAATAGAATTCATTATAAATGCTTTCATATGATTTACTAACTTTAGATGACTCATTAACATGATTTTAAGGAAAAACAAATGCAGACCTGTCCTACAAAGATTACTAGTAAGTTGTGCACGAAACTTGTATTTGTAGTGTAAAAATAGAATTCGTTCGAATTGCTTTGATATGGTGTATTAGCTTTCTGGGACTCATTGACATGGTTTTGAGGTGCAACAAACGCATACGTTTCCAACAAAGATTATTTGCAAGTTGTTCACGAAACTTATGTTTGAAGGGTAAAAATAGAATTCATTCGTATCGCTTTGACATTGTTTACTACCTTGAGAGAACTCATTGAAATAATTTTAAGAGAAAACAAATGCAGTAGTGTCCCACAAAGATTATTATCGAGTTCTGCACGAAACTTGTGTTTGAAGTGCAAAAATAGAATCCATTCGAATCACTTTAATATAGTTTACTAGCTTGAAGGGACGCATCAACATCACTTTAAGGTGAAACAAACACAAACGTCTCCCACTAAAATTATTATATTAGCAAGTTGTTCACGAAACTTGTATTTGAAGTGCGAAATAGAATTACTTCTAATCGCTTTCATATGATTTACAAGGTGAAACAAACGCATATGTATCCTACAAAGATTATTAGCAAGTTCTGCATGAAACTTGAATACGAAGTGCGAAAATAAAATTCATTCTCATCGCTTTCACATGATCTATTGGTTTGAGGGGACTCATCGGCATTTTAAGGTGAAACAAACGTTTACGTGTCCCACAAAGATTTTTAACAAGTTTGCATGAAACTTGTGTTTGAAGGGCGATAATAGAATTCATTCGTATCACCTTCATATGATTTACTAGCTTTAGGGGACTCATTGTTATGGTTTTGAGGTAAAACAAATGCATACGTGTCCGACAAAGATATTTAGCAAGTTGTGCATGAAACTTGCATTTGAAGGGCGAAAATAGAAATCTTTCTATTCGCTTCCATACAAATTACTAGATTGAGGGGCTCATCGACATATTTTTTAGGTGAAACAAGTGCATACGTGTCCTACAAAGATTATGAGCAAGTTGTACATGAAACTTGTATTTGAAGTGCGAAAATAGAATTCTTTCTAATCGCGTTCATACGATTTACTAGCTTGATGGGACTCATCGACATCCTTTTAGGGTGAAACAAACGTATACGTATCCCGCAAAGATCATTGGCAAGTTGTTCTCGAAACTTGTATTTGAACAGCGAAAATAGAATTAGTTTGAATCGCTTTCATATGATTTATTAGCTTGATGGGACTCATCGACATCATTTTAAGGTGAAACAAATGCATACGTATCCCAGAAAGATTATTAGCAAGTTGTACAAGAAACTTGTATGTGTAATGCGAAAATAGAATTCGTTCGAATTACTTTGATATGGTGTATTAGCTTAATGGGACTCATTGCATGGTTTTGAGGTGCAACAAATGCCTACATGTCAAACAAAGATTATTTGCGACTTGTTGACGAAAGTAGTGTTTGCAGTGCAAAAATAGAATTAATTCGAATCGCTTTGACATTGTTTACTAGCTTGAGATAACTCATTGAAATAATTTTAAGAAAAAACAAATGCAGTCGTGTCCCACAAAGATTATTATCGAGTTGTGCACGAAACTTGTGTTTGAAGTGCAAAAATAGAATCCATTCGAATCAATTTAATATGGTTTACTAGCTTGAGGGGACGCATCAACATCACTTTAAGGTGAAACAAACACATACGTCTCCCACAAAAATTATTATATTAGCAAGTTGTTCACGAAACTTGTATTTGAAGTGCAAAATAGAATTAGTTCTAATCGCTTTCAATGATTTAAAAGGTGAAACAAACGCATACGTATCCTACAAAGATATTATTACCAAGTTCTGCATGAAATTTGTATACAAAATGCGAAAATAAAATTCGTTTTCATCGCTTTCATATGATTTATTAGTTTTAGGGGGACGCATCAGCATCATTTTCAGGCGAAACAAACGTATATGTGTCCCACAAATATTATTAGCAAGTTGCGCATAAAACTTGTGTTTGAAGGGCGATAATACAATTTGCTTGTATCACCTTCATATGATTTACTAGCTTTAGGGGACTCATTGTTCTGGTTTTGAGGTGAAACAAATCCATACATGTCCCACAAAGATTATTAGCAATTTGTGTATGAAACTTGCATTTGACGTGCGAGTATAGAAATCGATCTATTCCCTTCCATACAAATTACTAGATTGAGGGGACTGATTGACATCATTTTTAGGTGAAACAAATGCGTACGTGTCCTACAAAGATTATTAGCAAGTCACAAAACTTTTATTTGAAATGCGGAATATAATCCTTTCTAATCGGTTCCATATGATTTACTAGCTGTAGGGGACTTATCACATGATTTTTAGGTGACACAAACACATACATATCCCACAAAGATTATTAGGAAGTTGAGCACGAAACTTGTACTTGAAGTGCGAAAATAGAATTCGTTTTAATCGCTTTCATATGATTTACTAGCTTGATGGGACTCATCGACATCATTTTAAGGTGAAACAAACGCATATGTATCCGACAAAGATTATTAGCAAGTTGTACACGAAACTTGTATTTGAAGTGCGAAAATGGAATTCGTTCTAATCACTTTCAAATGATTTGCGAGCTTGATGGGACTCATTGATATCATCTTTAGGTCAAACAAAAATGAATACGTATGTATCCTACAAAGATTATTAGCAATTTCTGCATGAAAACTGTACATGAAGTGCGAAAATAAAATTCGAAAATAAAATTTGTTCTCATTGCTTTCTTATGATTTATTAGTTTGAGGGGACTCATCAGCATCATTTTAAGTTGAAACAAACGTATACGTGTCCCATAAACATTATTAGGAAGTTGTGCATGAAACTTGCGTTTGAAGGGCGACAATAGAATTCATTTGTATCACCATCATATGATTTACTAGATTTAGGAGACTCATTGATATGGTTTTGAGGTGAAACAAATGTATACGTGTCCCACAAAGATTTTTAGCAAGTTGTGCATGAAACTTGCATTTGAAGTGCGAACATAGAAATCATTCTATTCGCTTCCATACAAATTACTAGATTGAGGGGACTCATCGACATCATTTTTAGGTGAAACAAATGTATACGTGTTCTACAAAGATTATGAACAAGTTGTACACGAAACTTGTATTTGAAGTGTGGAATAGAATTCGTTCCAATCGGTTTCATATGATTTACTAGCAGTAGGGGACTTATCGACATCATTTTAAGGTGATACAAATATATACGTATCCCATAAACATTATTACGAAGTTGTGCATGAAACTTGTATTTGAAATGTGAAAATAGAATTCATTATAATCACTTTCATATGATTTACTAGCTTTAGATGACTCATTGACCTGATTTTAAGGAAAATCAATTGCAGACATGTCCCACAAAGATTACTAGCAAGTTGTGCACGAAAGCTATATTTGTAGTGCAAAATAGAATTCGTTTGAATTGCTTTGATATGGTGTATTAGATTTATGGGACTCATGGACATGGTTTTGAGGTGCAACAAGCGCATACGTGTCAAAAAAAGATTATTTGCAAGTTGTTCACGAAACTAGTGTTTGCAATGCAAAAATAGAATTAATTCGAATCACTTTGACATTGTTTACTAGCTTGAGAGAACTCATTAAAATAATTTTAAGAGAAAACAAATGCAGTCGTATTCCACAAAGATTATTATCGAGTTGTGCACGAAACTTATGTTTGAAGTGCAAAAATAGAATCTATTCGAATCACGTTAATATGGTTTACTAGCTTGAGGGGACGCATCAACATCACTTTAAGGTGAAACAAACACGTACCTCACCCACAAAGATTATTATATTACCAAGTTGTTCACGAAACTTGTATTTGAAGTGCAAAATAGAATTAATTCTAATCGCTTTCATATGATTTACAAGGTGAAACAAACGCATACGTATCCTGTAAAGATTATTAGCAAGTTCTGCATGAAATTTGCATACGAAGTGCGAAAATAAAATTTGGTCTCATCGCTTTTATATGATTTATTATCTTGAAGGGACTCATCGGCATCATTTTAAGGTGAAACATACATATACGTGTCCCACAAAGATTATTAGCAAGTTGGCATGAAACCTGTGTTTGAAGGGAGACAATTGAATTCGTTCATATCACTTTCATATGATTTACTAGCTTTAGGGGACTCATTGATATGGTTTTGAGGTGAAACAAATGCATATGTGTCCCATAAAGATTTTTAGCAAGTTGTACATAAAACTTGTATTTGAAGTGCGAAAATAGAAATTGTTCTATTCGCTTCCATACAAATTACTAGATTGAGGGGACTCATCGACATCATTTTTAGGTGAAACAAATGCATACGTGTCCTACAAAGATTATGAGCGAGTTGTACATGAAATTTGTATTTGAAATACGGAATAGAATTTGTTCTAATCAGTTTCATATGATTTACTAGCTGTAGGGGACTTATCGACATCATTTTAAGGTGCTACAAACACATACGTATCCCACAAAGAGTATTAGGAAGTTGTGCACGAAACTTGTATTTGAAGTGCGAAAATAGAATTTATTATAATCGCTTTCATATGATTTACTAGCTTTAGATAACTCATTGACATGATTTTAAGGAAAAACAAATGCAGACATGTTCTACAAAGATTACTAGCAAGTTGTGCACGAAACTTGTATTTGTAATGTAAAATTAGAATTCGTTCGAATTGCTTTGATATGGTGTATTAACTTTATGGGAGTGATTGACATGGTTTTGAGGTGCAACAAACGCAAACGTGTCAAACAAGGATTATTTGCAAGTTGTTCACGAAACTAGTGTTTGTAGTGCAAAAATAGAATTCATTCGAATCGCTTTGACATTGTTTACTAGCTTGAGATAACTCATTAAAATAATTTTAAGAGAAAACAAATGCAGTCGTGTCCCACAAAGATTATTATCGAGTTGTGCACGAAACTTGTGTTTGAAGTGTGCAAAAATAGAATCCATTCGAATCACTTTAATATGGTCTACTAGCTTGAGGGGACGCATCAACATCACTTCAAGGTGAAACAAACACATACGTCTCTCACAAAAATTATTATATTAGCAAGTTGTTAACGAAACTTGTATTTGAAGTGCGAAATAGAATTAATTCTAATCGCTTTCATATGACTTACAAGGTGAAACAACGCATACGTATCCTACAAAGATTATTATCAATTTCGGCATGAAACCTGTATATGAAGTGTGAAAATAAAATTCGTTCTCATCGCTTTCATATGATTTATTAGTTTGAGGGGACTCATCGGCATCATTTTTAAGGTGAAACAAACGTATACGTGTCCCACAAATATTATTAGGAAGTTGTGCATGAAACTTGCATTTGAAGGGCGACAATAGAATTCGTTTGTATCACCATCATATGATTTACTAGATTTAGGAGACTCATTGATATGGTTTTAAGGTGAAACAAATGCATACGTGTCCCACAAAGATTTTTAGCAAGTTGTGCATGAAACTTGCATTTGAAGTGCGAAAATAGAAATCGTTCTATTCGCTTCCATAGAAATTACTAGATTGAGGGAACTCATCGACATCATTTTTAGGTGAAACAAATGCATACGTGTCCTACAAAGATTATGAGCGAGTTGTACACGAAACTTGTATTTGAAGTACGGAATAGAATTTGTTCTAATCGCTTTAATATAATTTACAAGCTGTAGGGGACTCATCGACATTAGTTTAAGGTTAAACAAACACATACGTATCCGACAAAGATTATTAGGAATTTGTGCATGAAACTTGTATTTGAAGTGCGAAATAGAATTCGTTCTAATCGCTTTCATATGATTTACTTGCTTGATGGGACTTATTGGCATCATTTTAAGGTGAAACAAACCAGTACGTGTCCAACAAAGATGATTAGCAAGTTGTACACGAAACTTGTATTTGAAGTACGGAATAGAATTCATTCTTATCGGTTTTATATGGTTTTCTAGCTGTAGGGGACTTATCGACATCATACATATCCCACAAAGATTATTGGCAAGTTATGTAAGAAACTTGTGTTTGAAGTTGGAAAATAGAATTTGTTCTAATCGTTTTCATATGATTTACTAGCTTAAGGATACTCATCGATATCATTTTAAGGTGAAACAAATATTTGCACACATGTCTCACAAAGATTATTTGCAAGTTGTACACGAAACTTGTATTTGAAGTGTGAAAATAGAATTCGTTCTAATCGTTTTCATATGATATACTAGCTTGATGGGATTCATCGACATCCTTTTAAGGTGAAACAAACGCATACGTATCCCATAAAGATTATTAGCAAGTTGTTCATAAAACTTGTATTTGCATTGCGAAATAGAATTTGTTCTAATCACTTTCATTTGATTTACAAGCTTGAGGGGACTCATTGATATCATCTTTAGGTGAAACAAACGCATACGTATCCCACAAAGAATATTTGCAAGTTATGCATGAAAGTTGTATATGAAGTGCGAAAATAATATTCATTCTCATCGCTTTTATTTGATTTATTAGCTTAAGGGACTCATTGGCATCATATTAAGGTGAAACAAACATATACGTGTCCCACAAAGGTTATTAGCAAGTTTTTTTTTCAAAGGTAAGTTTATATTCCAAAAAAAGAAAGATTAAGTGCACGGTGAGCAACCTCACAGTAGAAAAAATAAAGAATACAGTACCCTAAAAAGGCGACTAACACCTCAAAGCCAACCAACCTAAAACCTGAAGCGACAAATGAGCTATAAACAAGCTGCAAAAAGCTAACCCAACAAAGGTCACTAGGGGAACCTCTCCCTAAACAAGAAAAGATAAACCAAAAAAACCGGGGAAACCCCCATTACAAGAAACAACCAAGGGGCATACCCCAAGGTGGTCACAAGGGAGACCGCTACCTAACCTAACCTTGGGTGAAAAACCCCCTTTGGGGGAAAAACCTAAGGTGGCCATCAGGGAGACCACTACCCATTATCAAAATAAAAGAATTACAAAGGGGCATACCCCAGTGTGTCCACAACGGGGGCCACTATCCACATACAAAAAGTATAAGTGATGAAACTTATAGTGGTCTTCCCGGGGTTCATGACCCAGCATAAAACAAAATAATCAAGCAAACAATACGAGGGGAAAGCCCTAAGGAGGCCACCTAGGGAAACCCACCTTTCATCCAAAAACACAACATGCAACATATCAAAAAATAAAGAGAAGGGGGAGGGGGATGGAAGCAAGCAAAAGAGGGGTTAAAAAATTGGGGATGTTATCAACAAGACCCCACTTACCAAATTTAATCCTATAGAATAAAACATAATACGAGGAAACAAAACCTAAGGCAACAAACACCAAACGTAAGCAATACGAGGAGTAAACTCCAAGGAGGCCTCCAAGGAGACCCCACCTATCCACAAGGGAAACAAAACCAAAGGCAACAAACACCAAACGTAAGCAATACGAGGAGTAAACTCCAAGGAGGCCTCTAAGGGGAGGACCCCACCTATCAAAACAAAAAAAAAAAAAAAACAGGAAAACAGTGAGAGACAAGCAAACATGAGGGGGATTAAAGAGATATATCATTCCAATAATTCCAAATGTCGATGTCCGCATGCAAAGGAGGAGTAGGAAGGCTCTGAACTTTTATCTTGATTTGAGTCAATATCTTCATAGCAATGATACCCGGCGGAGTACAAACATTATCATGAATCCTCTTATTTCTCTCTTTCCAAATATAGTAAACGAAGTCCGAAAATGCGATGAACCCTATACGATTAGATAATGATTGCCTAGGAAGCCCCGAAAATCAGATAATTTTATCATCCCAAGAGAGCAAGGGAGGAGGTATCACCACAAGACTCAAGACCCCACCCCAAACAGCCGCAGAGAAGGGGCAATCACCAAAGAGATGATCACGAGACTCCGCATTCCTAAAACATAAGTGACACACATTACAAGTAGGGAAGCCAAAAGAAAAGCACCTATCCTGAGTACTCAGCCGGTTGCGAATCGCAAGCCAATGAATGAAAGAGTGTCTCAGAATGTGGCCTTTGCACCATACAATTTTATCCCAACTAACCAGAGAACTACGAGATCGGAAATGCTCCCAAGCTTTAGACACCGAGAACCCCAAAGGGGAGTGGGCCCCAAGTGAAACTGTCTTCATTTCCAGAAGGGGAGATAGATGACGGGATGCAATCTGCAAGCTCCCACGAAATTATGGTGGAGGGGTTAGGAAAATCCCAAGAAAATTCATGGATTATATTACTAACCTGGAGGTTCAGACTAACGCCGGAAGACATAATCATATTTTCCCCAAGATAAGTGTGAAGAATACCATGGGGAGTCCACGGGTCATACCAAAGAGAAATAGAAGCACAATTCCCTGAAAGACAAAAGAGCTTTGTCTCTAATCTTCAGGATCTTCCTCCAACACCAAGTACAAGAGTTAGGGATATTGCAAACCCATAATCTCCTATTTCGAAGCAAATGATTGTGAACCCAATTCTGCCATATCACTTTGGGGTAGGTGAATAAGTTCCAAATATGCTTAAATTGAGCAATTTGGTTCCACTCATTGATGTTTTTTATACCTAACCCACCCTCATCTTTCGGGAGGCAGACAACATCCCAGGCAACTTTATTCCCCCCATAATCAAGAGAAGATCCTTTCCAAAGGAAACTACGAAGCACTCTATCAACTTCAGTCATGATTTTGGATGGCATAATGAAGAGCATTGACCAATAAACGTGGATGGAGAATAAAGTAGAGCTTATGAGTTGAACCCTACCCGCATAAGACGGGTATTTGGAAGACCAACTCCTTACTCTACTTATAATTCTCTCAATGATAGGCTTGCAGTCATTGTAAGAGAGTTTAGTAGAAGTAAGAGGGATGCCAAGATACCTAATCAGAAGGGATCCAGCCGGAAACTCCAAAATAGCAAGAATCACAGACTCCACGAATCACAGGGGGGACATTTCCAAAGAAAATGGAACTCTTGGTAGGGTTCGGAAGAAGACCAGATAAAGATGAGAAATCCCGAAGGACTTCGCTAATACACGAAACCGAAGGAGAATCACCTTTAGAGAAAACCAACAAGTCATCAGCAAAGCAAAGATGGGAGATTTTAACCCTATGGCATTTATCATGAAAGGAAAACCGAGAATCATGCTCCATATGGTTGAAGAGGCCAGAACAAATCTCCATGCATAAAGCAAAGAGATAAGGAGACATAGGATCACCTTGACGGAGACCCCTTCTACTTCGAAAGAAACCAGTCAATTCCCCATTGAGAGAAACCGAGAAAATGGGATTAGAGGCACAAGTCATGATCCACTTGATGAAGATAGGGGGGGAAAGTTCATAATCTCCGAAGTCCTTTGAAGAAAGTCCCATCTAACCATGTCATAAGCCTTCATGAGGTCAATCTTGAAAGCACATCTAGGGGGGGCCTCTTTTAAGGTGATAGCCATGAAGGAGCTCCTGGGCTAGAAGAATATTATCCGTAATACGTCTTCCAGCAATGAAAGCAGATTAATTAGGACTAATAAGATCATCCAGGATCAGCTTAATACGGTTACTGATGATTTTTTAGATGCACTTGTACATAGTATTACAACAGGAGATGGGTCAGAAATCCGAGAGATGGGAGGGAGAGGCAAACTTCGGAATAATAGAGATAGCAGTTGTGTTAACCTCTTTCAGCAAAATCCCAAATTTGAAAAAATGTTTAATTCCCAACACAAAATCTTCATGAATGATCTCCCAATATCTATGAAAAAACTCAGAACTGAACCCATAAGGACCCGGAGCTTTATTAGGATTGATGCCAAAAAGAGCTCTCTTGATTTCTTTAGTAGAAATATCCTCTATAAGTCTACCATGGTCAGAGGTCTCAAGCTTCTTAGTAATAGCCCTTTCCAACAAATCATTATTCAGAGGAGGGGGCAAGTTAGGTTGAGTGAAAAGGTTTTGGAATTGGGAAACAACCTCGACCTTAACTTGACCATAGTCATTTATAACCTCACCATTTGACCGAGTGATAGAGATTACTTTAGCTTTGGCCTATCTTTGCTTAACCACCGTATGAAAGAATTTATTATTTTGGTCCCCAAGGTTAAGCCATTTGACCCGTGATTTCTGCCTAAGCATGTCCTCATCAATTTTGCTAAGGCGAAGGTAGTCAACAAGAGCAACCTTCTCAAGGGTAAGGGGATTCGGGGTAGGAGGGTGAGTACGGTTGGCACTTTGGAAAAAGTCTAATTTAGCCTTAGCTTCGGTCATCTGATTGTTAACATAACGAAATTTCTCCTTACTGAACACCTTGAGAGCACCTTTAAGGTTCTTGAGTTTATGAACAAGATGAAAGAGTGGATTCCCAATTACTCTTACACTCCATGCATGTTGTACAAGTGGCAAGAACTCCTCGTGGCCCATCCAAGCATTAAACGAAAGGGGGTCTTGAATATCCTAGCTTCAAAAAGGCCAGACACTACCACCGGGCTATGATCTGTGATACCTGGAGGGGGAAAAAAACTAGTGGTGTACGGAAAAGTGTCATTCCAAGCTAGGTTAGCAAGGCCTCTATCAAGTTTCCGGAGGATAAGATGATCGCTATTCAAGTCCGAATTTGCCCAAGTAAAGGACAGACCCCCAAAGTTCAAATCATCCACCTCAATATCATGGATGCAACTATTAAATTGATCCATGCCCCTCGAAATATCCATATTACCTTCTAACTTCTCCATTATGTATCTAGTAACATTGAAATCACCCAAAAGCAACCAAGGGGCTAAGGAATCAACCGGCTTATACTGTCTACAAGAGTCCCAAAGAGGAAGTCTCTGAATATCAGAATTGGCCCCATAAACAAAAGTAACCAGGCACCACCATTTCTCATCCAAAGAAGAGATCTTACAATGGTAAGACTGATCATCAAAGCCCAGCATAGAAAGGGACACCCTAGAGGGGTCCCACCCAACTAAGATACGCCCTTCAGAAGTAGATGAATTATTATTTGCAAAGTTCTAAGACGGATTAATAGCCCTAGTGACCAAGTTAAAATTACCTGCCTTTACCTTAGTCTCAACTACACCAATAACTAAGGCATTATGCCTAACCATCAAGCTACTGACTTCCCTTTTTTTAATGAGATCGTTAAGACCTCGAATATTCCAACAAAGAATCGACATCAACAAGAAGAAAAGAAAGATAGGGGCGAAGAATCTGGAACTAGTAGTTCTTCTTCTTTTTCTTTTTACCCGATGAGTTCCCATTTGGACTTCCGATTCTTTGAGAACTGGATGTCACTAGGGAAGACTGCAAATCCATTGAATCCAAGAGAACATCATCTTCAGTATCACTACCAGAAGTAGACTTCTCACCTTTACTAGTAGAGGTAGATGGTGAAGAAGGGGTGGGATCCTTATGCATAAAGGATTTGCCAATATCAGTTTGAACCATATGTATAGAATCCACAATCATTTCCTCAACCATTCCCACTGTAGTATTGTTATCTTTGATAGTTGTCTCATACTTACCATTCTTTTTCCCAACAACCACTCTCCATTCTAAATTTGTAGGGTTAGTGGATACTTTGTTAGGTTTGGAGGACGAAGGGGCAAAAGCAAGCTTAGTAGAGTTATTATTTACCTTGTTAGGACACATGACGGAACTATGTCCAAAAGATTTACAATCATTGCAAATAGTCGGCCTCCAACTATACTCAACTTTAATTTTGGTAACTTTCCCATATGAGTTAATAAGCTTAAATTCTTCAACCAAGTCCTTACTAGCATCAACTTCTACACAAATTCGTGCATAATCACTATATGTTCTCAACTCGGTGTGCTTATCAACTTTCAAAGGAATTCCCACAACACTAGCAATCCGACTTAGACCCTCTTCCGACCAAAATTCAAACGTTATATCATGGAAATTAAGCCAAAGAGGAATAGTAGAGAACTCTTCCTCACTTACAATCATTTCCACTTTCCACGGTTTGAGAACAATATACCTTTCATGAATAAACCAAGGCACCATGTCCATAATAGTGTTTATATTTTGATCATTCTCAAAATGAAAGAATAAGAACCCCTTTTTGTTGAAGGTGACCTTAACAAGCCCTAAATGACCCCATAATCTAAAAGCCACACTTTCTACAATTTTAAAAGCCAATTTGGGTCCAAGGAAGTACCCAATAATAACATTTCTCATGTAGGATTTCCCCAAGACTGCCACACTTTGAGAGAGAGAAACAAAGGCTTTGCCGTCCTCATAGGATGGTGGGACATACCTAACATTAAAGGATGATTCATACACCGTGATTGGATTGACCACTTGGCTAAAAGATTTAGGGAATTGGGTAAGGGAGGTAGATTTTTGAGATAGGTTAGTAGTATTTGGATGGTTTGCCAGACTTTTTTCATTTTTTTCGTATAAATAGGTTGGGAGAAGGGGTTATGGATATGAGGATTTTCATGGATATTCTCCAAAATAGTCAAATTGGAATGGTCAAGTATTGACTTTGACTTTGACCAATCGTCGGAGACAGCAAAAGGCCGGTCGAAAGAGGTAGGGGAGATGGTCGGAGCAAGGACGAAGGTTGGGTAAGAGGAGGAAAGGGTGGAGGTTGGATTTGGTGAATGGTGGAGATTTGGGAAGTCAGTAGCCTTTTTAGTAATTTGGGGGTGTGTTTTTATATTTTCAGAAAGTCTAAGGGGTGTATATCTTGGACTTGGGTAAGCAGACTTAAAGAATCAGCAGGGGGAATCAAGGAATTGGGAATTTTAGGGGGAATAAGGTGAGGAGTGTTTGATTCGGGGCACACAGGAGTAATAATTGATAGATGAGATGACTTAACCGTGCTATTTGAGTGGGTCAAAATTGCATTTCACGGAAGCTTCTGGGCAGCAACTAAAACCTAAGCAGCCTCTGTCGGATGCTGAGAAGCAATAGGTCGCCTTGTCTCCGTACAAGGAAGACTGTGTAAGGCGTCAGAAACTTCGTCTTTTTCAGACAAAAAGACAACGGGTCTGACCGGGTATATGGCGGGACTTTTTGGGAAAGCGGGTAAACCCGCCCATAAATTTGAAAAAGTACGAGTGCCCTCCAGCTCATCTTGACATGGCGCATCCTTACTGGTCAATAGAGTAGCTGTTGTTGCTGACCTCAACTGTGACCCAAAATCAAACCCGGGTAGATTAGCAGCACCTGAAGGGCACGCGGGTTGACCCGGAGGAGCCAGTTGTTGACTATCGTTGACCACCACTGAAAACACCACTTTAGACGCCGGAGCTTCCACAGAGTCATTCGAAACACTTATACCAGCACTTCTGAACGGGAAGCTTCCTAAAGAAGCAGGAACAGACCTGCGAACAAGGTCTGGTAGAAACCCAGAAGGATGGTGGTTTGCGAGCTTTGAGCTTGCAGAAGGCCGGGGCGGAGTAGGCGGCATAGGTTTTTTCAAGATTCCTCGGAACGGTCGGAGGTTGATGGAAGTCTGTGTGTTTTGCTTGGAGTGTTTAGCCGCAATAGGGTCAGTAACCGTTTGACTAACCTTTTGACCGCCATTGAAGCCTTTGAACTTAACTTCCAGGTCATTGATATAGTTGATGAGGTTGGCTTTCATAGCAGCTAGCTTGACAATCTTTTCGTTCATCAAATCGATAGACAAGAGATCCGGAACATCTGTGTCAACTATAAAGATAGGTCGGCCAGGTGAGTATATATCAGTAGATGGAGGAACATTGAACTTGCTTTCAACTAGATAGAGCTTGCGTTCCAGGTGGTCAATTTCTTCAATGAGTAAGTTAACCAAGTCAGCCATTTCGTGGACCTGTTGGGAAGGCAATAAAGCATCGTCTAGGTCAAGACCGGATGCCAACTCTCCATGAGAAATGGCTTCCAACGTAATCAGTGGAGTTGTACAATCTAAAGTAGAGTCTGAAGAGACCTCAGAGACAGTCACCATGTTAGCAAAATCCTTCGCTAGACAAAAGATACCTGCACAAAGCAAAGACAAAAAAAAAAAAAAACCTAGCATAAAACCTGAACGTGAAGAAGACAAAAGAACTAGCACAGATCTGAAGAGGGTTACTGGAAAGAGCCACAGGGGAAGAAACCAGAGCGTGAAGAAAGCAAGCGAATGTGGATGATAGAAGGGAGGAAGCAGGAGAGTAACGCTTAAAAAAGAAGAAACCTGAGCTAAGCTCCGGCGACTGGCGGTGGCGTGGATTTGGAGGTAGAACAGTGGCAGCTCACGGTGGACTCCAAGTTGAGAGGGGTGGTGGTGCAGAGGACTAACGGCGGACAAAGGTGGTCAAAGTGGTATGAATGCACGGAAATTCATAATAATGGCAGAATTGTAATTTTTGTGAAAACCTAAGCTAGAGAGAAAACATGCGCGCCTAAACATGTTCATTTCCTAAATTACTGTTATTAATAAGTTGTGCACGGAACTTGTGTTTGAAGGGTGACAATAGAATTCATTCGTATCACATTTATATGATTTATTAGCTTTAGGGGACTCATTACTGTGGTTTTGAGGTGAAACAAATATATATGTGTCCCACAAAGATTATTAGCAAGTTGTGCACGAAACTCGTATTCGATGTGCGAAAATAGAATTCGTTCTAATCGGTTTCATATGATTTATTAGCTTGAGGGGACTCATCGGCATCATTTTAAGGTGAAACAAACGTATACGTGTCAACAAAGATAATCAGCAAGTTGTGCAAGAAACTTGTGTTTGAAGAGCGACAATAGAATTCATCCGTATCACCTTCATATGATTTACTAGCTTTAGGAGACTCATTGATATGGTTTTGAGGTGAATCAAACGTATATGTGTCCTACAAAGATTATTAAAAAGTTGTGAACGAAACTTGTATTTGAAGTACGAAAATAGAATTCGTTCTAATCGCTTTCATATGATTTACTAGCTTGATGGGACTCATCGACATCATTTTAAGGCGAAACAAACGCATACATATCCCAAAAAGATTATTAGGAAAGTTGTACACGAAACTTGTATTTGAAGTGTGAAACATAATTCGTTCTAATAGGTTTCATATGATTTACAAGCTCTAGGGGACTCATCGACATCTTAATTTGAGGTGACACAAACACATACGTATCTCACAAAAATTATTAGCAAGTTATGTAAGAAACTTCTGTTTTGAAATGTGAAAATAAAATTCGTTCTAATGGCTTTTATATGATTTACTAGCTTGAGGATACTCATCATATCATTTGAAGGTAAAACAAATGCATACGTGTCGCAAAGATTATTAGCAAGTTGTACACGAAACTTGATTTTGAAGTGCGAAAATAGAATTCCTTCTAATAATTTTCATATGATTTACTAGCTTGATGGGACTCATCGACATCCTTTTAAGATGACACAAACACATACCTATCCCCCAAAGATTATTAGCAAGTTATGTAAGAAACTTGTGTTTGATGTGGGAAAATAGAATTTGTTCTAATCATTTTCATATGATTTATTAGCTTGAGGATACTCATCGATATTATTTTAAGGTGAAATAAATGCATACGTGTCCCACAAAGGCGAAAATAAAATTCGTTCTCAGCGCTTTTATTTGATTTATTAGCTTAAGGGGACTCATCGGCATCATATTAAGGTGAAACAAACGTATGCGTGTCCCACAAAGGTTAGTAGCAAGTTGTGCATGGAACTTGTGTTTGAAGGGCGATGATAGAATTCATTCGTATCACCTTTATATGATTTACTAGCTTTAGGGGACTCATTGATGTGGTTTTGACGTGAAACAAATGCATGTGTCCCACAAAGATTATTAGCAAGTTGTGCACGAAACTTGTATTTGATGTGCAAAAATAGAATTCATTCTAATCGGTTTCATATGATTTACTAGCTGTGGGGGACTCATCAACATCATTTTAAGGTGACACAAACACATACGTATCCCACAAAAGTTATTAGCAAGTTGTGCACGGAACTTGTGTTTGAAGGGCGACAATAGAATTAATTCGTATCACCTTTATATGATTTACTAGCTTTAGGGGACTCATTGATGTGGTTTTGAGGTGAAACAAATGTATATGTGTCCTACAAAAGTTATTAGCAAGCTGTGCACTAAACTCGTATTCGATGTGCGAAAATAGAATTCGTTCTAATCGGTTTCATATGATTTATTAGCTTGAGGGGACTAATCGGCATCATTTTAAGGTAAAACAAATGTATACGTATTCCACAAAGATTATTAGCAAGATGTGCAAGAAACTTGTGTTTGAAGGGCGACAATAGAATTCATTCATATCACCTTCATATGATTTACTAGCTTTAGGGGACTCATTGATATGGTTTTGAGGTGAATCAAACGTATCCCATAAAGATTATTAGAAAGTTGTGCACGAAACTTGTATTTGAAGTGCGAAAATATAATTTGTTCTAATCGCTATCATATGATTTACTAGATTGATGGGACTCATCGACATCATTTTAAGATGAAACAATGCATACGTATCCCACAAAGATTATTAGCAAGTTGTACACGAAACTTGTATTTGAAGTGTGAAACATAATTCGTTCTAATAGGTTTCATATGATTTACAAGCTCTAGGGGACTCATCGACATCTTAATTTGAGGTGACACAAACACATACGTATCTCACAAAAATTATTAGCAAGTTATATAAGAAACTTCTGTTTTGAAGTGGGAAAATATAATTCATTATAATCGTTTTCATATGATTTACTAGCTTGAGGATGCTCATCATATCATTTAAAGGTGAAACAAACGCATACGTGTCCTACAAAGATTAGTAGCAAGTTGTACACGAAACTTGATTTTGAAGTGCCAAAATAGAATTCATTCTAATCGCCTTCATATGATTTACTAGCTTGATGGGACTCATCGACATCCTTTTAAGGTGAAACAAATGCATACGTATCCCACAAAGATTATTAGCAAGTTGTTCACGAAACTTGTATTTGCAATGCGAAATAGAATTCGTTCTAATCACTTTCATATGATTTACAAGCTTGAGGGGACTCATTGATATCATCTTAAGGTGAAACAAACGCATACGTTTCCTACAAAGATTATTAACAAGTTGTTCACGAAACTTGTATTTGCAGTGCGAAATAGAATTCGTACTAATCACTTTCATATGATTTACAAGCTTGAAGGGACTCATTGATATCATCTTAAGGTGAAACAAACGCATACGTTTCCCACAAAGATTATTAGCAAGTTTTGCATGAAACTTGCATATGAACTGTGAAAATAAAATTTGTTCTCATCGCTTTCGTATGATTTATTAGCTTAAGGGGACTCATCGACATCATATTAAGGTGAAACAAACGTATATGTGTCCTACAAAAATTATTAACAAGTTGTGGACGAAACTTGTGTTTGAAGGGCGACAATAGAATTTGTTTGTATCATATTTATATGATTTACTAGTTTTAGGGGACTCATTGATGTGGTTTTGAGGTGAAACAAAAGCATATGTGTCCTACAAAGATTATTAGCAAGTTGTGCACGAACTTGTATTTGGTGTGCGAAAACAGAATTCATTCTAATCTGTTTCATATGATTTACTAGCTGTGGGGGACTCCTCGACATCATTTTAAGGAGACACAAACACATATGTATCGCACAAAGATTATTAGAAAGTTGTGCACGAAACTTGTATTTGAACTGTGAAAATAAATTTCGTTCTAATCGCCTTCATATGATTTACTAGCTTGATCGGACTCATCGACATCCTTTTAAGCTGAAACAAACGCATACGTATCCCACAAAGATTATTAGCAAGTTGTACACGAAACTTGTATTTGCAGTGCAAAATAGAATTCGTTCTAATCGCTTTCATATGATTTACAAGCTTGAGGGGACTCATTGATATCATCTTTAGGTGAAACAAACGCATACGTATCCCACAAAGATTATTAGCAAGTTTTGCATGAAACTTGTATATGAAGTGCGAAAATAAAATTCGTTTGTATCGCTGTCATATGATTTATTAGCTTATGGGGACTCATCGGCATCATATTAAGGTGAAACAAACGTATATGTGTCCCACAAAAATTATTAGCAAGTGCACGAAACTTGTGTTTGAAAAGCGACAATAGAATTCGTTCGGATCATATTTATATGATTTACTAGCTTTAGGGGACTCATTGATGTAGTTTTGAGGTGAAACAAATGCATATGTGTCCCACAAAGATTATTAGCAAGTTGTGCCCGAAACTTGTATTGATGTGCGAAAATAGAATTCATTCTAATCTGTTTCATATGATTTACTAGCTGTGGGGGACTCATCGACATCATTTTAAGGAGACACAAACACATATGTATCGCACAAAGATTATTAGAAAGTTGTGCACGAAACTTGTATTTGAAGTCTGAAAATAGATTTCGTTCTAATCGCCTTCATATGATTTACTAGCTTGATCGGACTCATCGACATCCTTTTAAGCTCAAACAAACGCATACGTATCCCACAAAGATTATTAGCAAGTTGTTCACGAAACCTATATTTGCAGTGCGAAATAGAATTCGTTCTAATCGCTCTCATATGATTTTCAAGCTTGATGAGACTCATTGATATCATCTTTAGGTGAAACAAACGTATACATATCCCACAAAGATTATTAGCAAGTTCTGCTGAAACTTGTATATGAAGTGCGAAAATAAAATTTGTTCTCATCGCTTTCGTATGATTTATTAGCTTAAGGGGACTCATCGGCATCATATTAAGGTGAAACAAACGTATATGTGTCCTACAAAGATTATTAGCAAGTTGTGCACGAAACTTGTGTTTGAAGGGCGACAATAGAATTTATTATAATCGCTTTCATATGATTTACAAGCTTTAGATGACTCATTGACATGATTTTAAGAGAAAACAAATGCAGACGTGTCCCGCAAAGATTATTAGCAAGTTGTGCACGAAACTTGTGTTTGTAGAGCAAAAAAAGAATTCGTTCGAATTGCTTTGATATGGTGTAATAGCTTTATGGGACTCATTGACATGTTTTTGAGGTGCAACAAATGCATACGTGTCCAACAAACATTATTTGCAAGTTGTTCACGAAACTTGTGTTTGCAGTGCAAAAAAAAAAAAAATTCATTCGAATCGCTTTGACATGGTTTACTAGCTTGAGAGAACTCATTGAAATAATTTTAAGAGAAAACAAATGCAGTCATGTCCCACAAAGATTATTATCGAGTTGTGCACGAAACTAGTGTTTGAAGTGTAAAAATAGAATCCATTCGAATCACTTTAATATGGTTTACTAGCTTGTTGGGATTCATCAACATCATTTTAAGGTGAAACAAAGGCATACGTATGCCATAAAAACTATTAGCAAGTTGTACATGAAACTTGTATTTGAAGTGCGGAATAGAATTCGTTATAATCATTTACATATGATTTACTAGCTTGAGGATACTCATTGATATCATTTTAAGGTGAAACAAACTCATACGTGTCCCACAAAGATTATTAGCAAGTTGTACACGAAACTTGTATTTGAAGTGTGAGAATAGAATTTCTTCTAATCGCTTTCATATGATTTACTAGCTTGATGGGACTCATCGACTTCATTTTAAGCTGAAACAAACGAGTATGTATGCCACAAAGATTATTAGCAAGTTGCAAACGAAACTTGTATTTGAAGTGCGGAATAGAATTCGTTTTAATCGCTTTCATATGATTTACGAGCTTGAGGGGACTCATTGATATCATCTTTAGGTGAAACAAACGCATCTATACCCCACAAAGATTATTAGCAAGTTCTACATGAAACTTGTATATGAAGTGTGGAAATAAAATTCGTTTTCATCACTTTCATATAATTTACTAGCTTGAGGATACTCATCGATATCATTTTAAGGTGAAACAAACAGATACGTATCCTACAAAGATTATTAGGAAGTTGTACACGAAACTTGTGTTTGAAGTGCGAAAATAGAATTCGGTCTAATCGCTTTCATATGATTTACTAGCTTAATGGGACTCATCGACATCATTTTAAGGTCAAACAAAACGCATACTTATCCTACAAAGATTATTAGCAAGTTGTACACAAAACTTGTATTTGAAGTGCGGAATAGAATTCGTTCTAATCGGTTTCATATGATTTACTAGCTGTAGGAGACTTATTGACATCATTTTAAGGTGACACAAACACATTCGTATCCCACAGATTATTAGGAAGTTGTGCACGAAACTTGTATTTGAAGTGCGAAAATAAAATTCGTTCTAATCACTTTCATATGATTTACTAGCTTGATGGGACTCATCGACATCACTTTAAGGTGAAACAAACTCATGCATATCCAACAAAGATTATTAGCAAGTTGTACATGAAACTTGTATTTGAAGTGCAGAATAGAATTTGTTCTGATAGGTTTCATATGATTTACAAGCTGTAGGGGACTCATCGACATCATTTTAAGGTAACACAAACACATACGTATCCTACAAAGATTATTAGGAATTTGTGCACGAAACTTTTATTTGAATTGCGAAAATAGAATTCGTTCTAATCACTTTCATATGATTTACTAGCTTGATAGGACTCATCGACATTATTTCATGGTGAAACAAACACATACGTATCCCACAAAGATTATTAACATGGTGTACACAAAATTTGTATTTAAAGTGCGGAATAGAGTTCGTTCTAATCGGTTTTATATGATTTACTAGCTGTAGGGGACTTTTTTTATTTTGAAAGGTAAGTTTTTATATTTCAAAAAAAGAAATATTACAAGTGCACGGTGAGCAAGCTTACAGTAGAAAAAAATAAAGAATACACCATCCTAAAAAGGTGACCAACACCTCGAAACCCAAGCAACTTAAAACCCGAAGCGACAAATTAGCTAAAAACAAGCTACTAAAAGCTAACTTAACAAAGATCACAAGGGGAGCCTTTCCTTAAACAAGAAAGACCAAACCAAAAAATACCGGGGGAACCCCCATTACAAGAAACAACCAAAGGGCATACCCCAAGGTGGTCACAAGAGGGACCACTATCCAACCTAACTTTGGGTGAAAAAACCCCCTTTGGGGGAAAAACCCAAGGTGGCCACCCGGGAGACCACTACCCATCATCAAAAGAAAAGAATTAAAAAGCAAAAGGGCATATACCCCAGTGTGTCCACAATGGGGGCCACTATCCACATACAAAATGTATAACTAATGAAACTTATGGTGATCATCCAGGGGTTCACAACCCAGCACAATATGAAATAATCAAGCGAACAATACGAGGGGAAAGCCCCAAGAGGAGGCCACCCAGGGAACCCCACCTTTCATCCAAAAACACAGCATGCAACATATTAAAAAAAAAAAAAGAGAGGAAGGATGGAAGCAAGCAAAAGAGGAGTAAAAACCGGGGACATTATCAACCAGACCTTACTTAACAAATTTAAGCCTACATAATAAAATATAATGCGAGGGGTATACTGGGGTATACTCCAAGGAGGCCACCCAGGGAACCCCACCTATCCACAAGGGAGAGAAAACCCAAGGCAACAAAAACCAAACGCAAGCAATACGAGAAGTCAACTCCAAGGAGGCCACCCAGGGAACCCCACCTATCCACAAGGGAGAGAAAACCCAAGGCAACAAAAACCAAACGCAAGCAATGCGAGAAGTCAACTCCAAGGAGGCCTCTAAGGGGACCCCACCTATCAAAACAACAAAACAGGCAAACTGTGAGATATACCATTCCAATAATTCCAAATGTCGATATCCGCATTCAAAGAAGGAGTAGGGAGGCTCCGAACTTTTATCATTATTTGAGTCAAGATCTTCATAGCAATGATACCAGGGGAGGTACAAACATTATTATGAATCCTCTTATTTCTCTCTGTCCAAATATGGTAAACGAAGCCCGAAAACGCGATGAACCCTATATGATTAGATAAAGATTGCCCGGAAGCCCCGAAAACCAGATAATTTTATCATCCCAAGAGGACAAAGGAGGAAGAGGCGTATCACCACGAGACTCAAAACCCCACCCCAAACAGCAGTAGAGAAGGGGCAATCACCAAAGAGATGATCACGAGACTCCGCATTCCCCAAACATAAGTGACACACGTTACAAGTAGGGGAGCCAAAAGAAAAGCACCTATCATGTGTACTCTGCCAGTTGCGAATCCCAAGCCAATGAATGAAAGAGTGTCTCGGAATGTGGCCTTTGCACCAGACAATTTTAGCCCAACTAACCGGAGAACTATGAGATCAGAAATGATCCCAAGCTTTAGACACCGAGAACCCCAAAGGGCAGTGGGCCCAAGTGAAACTGTCTTCATTTCCATAAGGGGAGATGGAAGACGGGATGTAATCTGCAAGCTCCCACCAAACTATGGTGGAGGGGTTAGGAAAAGCCCAAGAAAACTCATGGATTATATTACTAACCTGGAGGTTCAGACTAACGCCAGAAGACGTAATGATATCTTCCCCAAGATAAGTGTGAAGAATACCATGGGGAGTCCACGGGTCATACCAAAGAGAAATAGAAGCACCATTCCTAACTTTCCAGATGAAAGACAAAAGAGCTTTGTCCCTAATCTTCAGGATCTTCCTCCAACACCAAGTACAAGAGTTAGGGATATTTTAAACCTAGAATCTCCTATTTCGGAGCAAATGATTGTGAACCCAATTCGGCCATATTGCTTTGGGGTAGGTGAATAAGTTCCAAATATGTTTAAGTTGAGCAATTTGGTTCCATTCCTTAATGTTTTTTATACCTAAACCAACCTCAGCTCTAGGGAGGCAGACAATATCCCAAGCAACTTTATTCTCCCCATAATCAAGAGAAGACCCTTTCCAAAGGAAACTACGAAGCACTCTATCAACTTCAGTCATGATTTTGAATGGTAGAATGAAGAGCATAGACCAATAAACTTGGATGGAGATTAAGGTAGAGTTTATGAGTTGAACCCTACCCGCATAAGACAGGTATTTGGACGACCAAGTCCTTACTCTACTTATAATTATGTCAATGATAGGCTTGCAGTCATTGTAAGAGAGTTTAGTAGAAGCAAGAGGGATGCCAAGATACCTAATTGGGAGGGATCCAGCCGGAAACTCCAAAATAGCAAGAATTGTAGACTCCACCACAGGAGGGACTTTGCAAAAGAAATTGGAACTCTTTGCAAGGTTCAGAAGAAGACCAGATAAAGATGAAAAATCCCGAAGCACTTCGCTAATACACGAAGCCGAAGGAGAATCACCTTTAGAGAAAACCAACAAGTCATCGGCAAAGCAAAGATGGGAGATTTTAAACCATTGGCATTTATCATGAAAGGAGAACCGAGAATCATGCTCCATATGGTTGAAGAGGCCAGAACAAATCTCCATGCATAAAGCAAAGAGATAGGGAGACATAGGATCACCCTGACGGAGACTCCCTACTACTCCGAAAGAAACCAAACAATTCCCCATTGAGAGAAACCAAGAAAGTGGGAGTAGAGACACAAGCCATGATCCACCTGATGAAGATAGGGGCAAAGTTCTTAATCTCCAAAGTCCTTTGAAGAAAGTCCCATCTAACCATGTCATAAGCCTTCATGAGGTCAATCTTGAAAGCACATCTAGGAGGCTTATCGACATCATTTTAAGGTGACAGTAACACATACGTATCCCACAAAGATTATTAGCAAGTTATGTAAAAAACTTTTATTTTGAAGTGGGAAAATAGAATTCGTTCTAATCGTTTTCATATGATTTATTAGCTTGAGAATACTCATCGATATCATTTTAAGATGAAACAAATGCATACGTGTCCCGCAAAGATTATTAGCAAGTTGTACACGAAACTTGTCTTTGAACTACGAAAATCGATTTCGTTCTAATCACCTTCATATGATTTACAAGCTTGAGGGGACTCATTGATATCCTCTTTAGGTGAAACAAATGCATACGTGTCCCACAAAGATTATTAGCAAGTTGTACACGAAACTTATATTTGAAGTACAAAAATAGAATTCATTCTAATCGCTTTCATATGATTTACTAGCTTGATGGGACTCATCAACATCATTTTAAGGTGAAACAAATGCATACATATCCCACAGATTATTAGCAAGTTGTACATGAAACTTGTATTTGAAGTGCAAAATAGAATTTGTTCTAATCGCTTTCATATGATTTACAAGCTTGAGGGGACTCATTGATATCATCTTTAGGTGAAACAAATGCATACGTACTCCACAAAGATTATTAGCAAGTTCTGCATGAAACTTGTATATGAAGTTCGTAAATAAAATTCGTTCACATCACTTTCATATGATTTACTAGCTTAACGATACTCATAGATATCATTTTAAGGTGAAACAAACAGATACGTATCCCACAAAGATTATTAGGAAGTTGTGTACGAAACTAGTTTTTGAAGTGCGAAAATAGAATTCTGTCTAATCGCTTTCAAATTATTTACTAGCTTGATGGGACTCATCGACATCATTTTATGATGAAACAAAACGCATATGTAACCCGCAAAGATTATTAGCATGTTGTACACGAAACTTGTATTTGAACTGCAGAATAGAATTCGTTCTAATCGGTTTCATATGGTTTACTTGCTGTAGGGGACTTATCGACACCATTTTAAGGTGACACAGATACATACATATCCCACAAAGATTATTAGGATTTGTGCACGAAACTTCTATTTGAAGTGCAAAAATAGAATTCATTTTAATCACTTTCATATGATTTTCTAGCTTGATGGGACTCATCGATATCATTTTAAGGTGAAACAAACGCATACGTGTCCTACAAAAATTATTAGCAAGTTGTACCCGAAACTTGCATTTGAAGTGCGGAATAGAATTCATTCTAATCGGTTTCATATGATTTACTAGCTGTAGGGGACTCATCGACATCATTTTAATGTGACACAAACACATACGTATCCCACAAATATTATTAGCAAGTTATGTAAGAAACTTCTGTTTTGAAATGTGAAAATAAAATTCGTTCTAATCGCTTTAAAGTGTGAAATGTATCCCACAAAGATTATTAGGAAGTTGTGCACGAAACTTGTATTTAAAGTGCGAAAATATAATTCGTTCTAATTATTTTGATATGGTTTACTAGCTTTAGAGAACTCATTGAAATAATTTTAAGAGAAAACAAATGCAGAGGTGTCCCACAAAGATTATTAGCAAGTTGTACACGAAACTTGTATTTGAAGTGCAAAAATAGAATTCGTTCTAATCACTTTCATATGATTTACTAGCTTGATAGGACTCTTCGACATCATTTTAAGGTGAAACAAATGCATACATATCCCACAAAGATTATTAGCAAGTTGTACACGAAACTTGTGTTTGAAGTGCGTAATAGAATTAGTTCTAATCGCTTTCATATGATTTACAAGCATGAGGGGACTAATTGATACCATCTTTAGGTGAAAAAAATGCGTACGTATCCCACAAAGATCATTAACAACTTCTGCATGAAACTTGTATATGAAGAGCGAAAATAAAATTCATTCTCATTGCTTTCATATGATTTATTAGCTTGAGGGGACTCACCGGAATCATTTTAAGGTGAAACAAATGTATACGTGTCTCACAGAGATTATTAGCAAGTTATGCACGAAACTTGTGTTTGAAGGGCGACAATAGAATTTGTTTGTATCACCTTCATATGGTTTACTAGCTTTAGGGAGTCATTGATATGCTTTTGAGGTGAAACAAATGCGTACGTCTCCCATAAAGATTATTAGCAAGTTGTGCAGAAAACTTGCATTTGAAGTGCAAAAATAGAAATCGTTCTATTCACTTGAATACAAATTACTAGATTGAGGAGACTCATCGACACCATTTTTAGGTGGAACAAATTCATACGTGTCCTACAAAGATTATTAGCAAGTTGTACAAAACTTGTATTTGAAGTACGGAATAGAATTCGTTCTAATCGGTTTTATATGATCTTCTAACTGTAGGGGCCTTATAGGGGCCTTATCGACATCATTTTGAAGGTGACACAAACACATACGTATCCTAAAACACTATTAGGAAGTTGTGCACGAAAGTTGTATTTGAAGCGTGAAAATAAAATTCGTTCTAATCGCTTTCATATGATTTACTAGCTTGATGGGACTCATCAACATCATTTTAAGGTGAAACAAATGCATACATATCCCACAGATTATTAGCAAGATGCCCATGAAACTTGTATTTGAAGTGTCGAATAGAAGTCGTTCTAATAAGTTTCATATGCTTTACAAGCTGTAGAGGACTCATCGACATCATTTTAAAGTTACACAAACACATACGTATCCCACAAAGATTATTAGGAATTTGTGCGCGAAACATGTATTTAAATTGCGAAAATAGAATTCGTTCTAATCGCTTTCATAGGATTTACTAGCTTGATGGGGCTCATCGACATCATATTAAGGTGAAACAAACGCATACGTGTCCCACAAAGATTATTAGCATGTTGTACACGAAACTTGTATTTGAAGTGCGGAATAGAATTCGTTCTAATCGGTTTCATATGGTTTACTAGCTGTAGGGGACTTATCGACGTCATTTTAAGGTGACACAAACACATACGTATCCCACAAAGATTATTAGGAAGTTGTGCATGAAAGTTGTATTTGAAGTGCGAAAATAAAATTCGTTTTATTCGCTTTCATATGATTTACTAGCTTGATGGGACTCATCGACATCATTTTAAGGTGAAACAAATGCGTACATATCCCACAAAGATTATAAGCAAGTTGTACACGAAACTTGTATTTGAAGTGAAGAATAGAATTCGTTCTAATCGGTGTCATATGATTTACTAGCTATAGGAGACTCATCGATATCATTTTAATGTGAAACAAATGCATACGTATCCCACAAAGATGATTAGCAAGTTCTGCCTGAAACTTGTATAGGAAATGCGAAAATAAAATTTGTTCTCATCGCTTTCATATGATTTATTAGCTTGAGGAGACTCATCGGCATCATTTTAAGGTAAAATAAACATATATGTCTCTCACAAAGATAATTAGCAAGTTGTGCACGAAACTAATGTTTGAAGGGCGACAATAGAAATAGTTCGTATCACCTTCATATGATTTACTATCTTTAGCTGACACATTGATATGGTTTTGAGGTGAAACAAATGCATACGTGTCCCACAAAGATTATTAGCAAGTGGTGCATGATACTTGCATTTGAAGTGTGAAAATAGAAATCATTCTACTCGCTTTCAAACGAATTACTAGATTGAGGGGACTCATCGAGATCATTTTTAGGTGAAACAAGTGCATACGTGTCCTACAAAGATTATTAGCAAGTTGTACACAAAACTTGTATTTGAACTGCGGAATAGAATTCGTTCTAATCGATTTCATACGATTTATTAGCTGTAGGGGACTTATCGACATCATTTTAAGGTGACACAAACACATACGTATCCCACAAAGATTATTAGGAAGTTGTGCACGAAACTTGTATTTGAAGTGCGAAAATACAATTCGTTCTAATCGTTTTCATATGATTTACTAGCTTGGAGATACTCATCGATGGCATTTTAAGGTGAAACAAATGCATATGTATCCCACAAAGATTACTAGCAAGTGTGAAAATAAAATTCATTCTCATCCCTTTCATGTGATTTATGCTAAGGGGACTCATCGGCATGATTTTAAGGTAAAACAAACGTATACGTGTCGCACAAAGATTATTAGCAACTTGCGCACAAAACTAGTATTTGAAGGGCGACCATAGAATTTGTTCGTATCAACTTCATATGATTTACTAGCTTTAGGGAACGCATTGATATGGTTTTGAGGTGAAACAAAAGCATATGTGTCCCATAAATATTATTTAGCAGCAAGTTGTGCATGAAACTTGCATTTGAAGTGCGAAAATAGAAATCATTATATTTGCATTCATAGGATTTACTAGCTTAAGGGGACTCATTGATATCATTTTTAGGTGAAACAAATGCATACATGTCCAACAAAGATTATGAGCAAGTTGTACATAAAACTTGTATTTGAAGTGCGGAATAGAATTCGTTCTAACCGGTTTCATATGATTTACTAGCTGTAGGGGACTCATCGACATCATTTTATGGTGACACAAATACATACGTATCCCACAAAGATTATTAGGAAGTTTTTCACGAAACTTGTATTTGAAGTGTGAAAACAGAATTCGTTCTAATTGATTTCATATGATTTACTAGCTTGAAGATACTCATCGATATCATTTTAAGGTGAAACAAATGCATACGTGTCCCATAAAGATTATTAGCAATTTGTGCATGAAACTTATGTTTGAAGGGCGACAATAGAATTCGTTCGTATCACCTTTATATGATTTACTAACTTTAGGGGACTCATTGACATCCTTTTAAGGTGAAACAAATGCATACGTATCCCACAAAGATTCTTTTCATGATAAATGTCAAAGGGTTAAAGTCTCCCACCTTTGATTTGCTGATGACTTGATGGTTTTCTCTAAAGGTGATTCTTCTTTGGCTTCATGTATCAGCAAAGTCCTTCGGGATTTCTCCTCTCTTTATGGTCTTCTTCCGAATCCTGCCAAGAGTAATATTTTCTTTGGCAATGTCCCCCCTCTGGTAGAGTTAGTGATTCTAGCTACTTTGGAGTTTTCGACTGGATTCCTCCCGATCATGTATCTTGGCATTCCTCTTATTTCTACTAAACTCTCCTATAATGACTGCAAGCCTATCATTGAGAGAATTATAAGTGGAGTAAAGAGTTGGTCTTCCAAATAACTATCTTATCCGGATAGGATTCAGCTCATAAACTTTACCTTATTCTCCATCCAAGTTTAGTGGTCAATGCTCTTCATTCTGCCGTCCAAAATCATGACTGAGATTGATAGGGTGCTTCATAGTTTCCTTTGGAAAGGGTCTTCTCTTGGTTATGGGGGGACTAAAGTTGCCTGGGATGCTATCTGCCTCCCGAAAGATGAGGGTGGGTTAGGTATAAAAAAACATCAAGGAGTGGAACCAAATTACTCAACATAAACATATTTGGAACTTATTCACCTACCCCAAAGCGATATGGCCCAATTGGGTTCACAATCATTTGCTCCGGAATAAGAGATTCTGGGTTTGCAAAATCCCTAATTCTTGTACCTGGTGTTGGAGGAAGATTTTGAAGATTAGGGACAAAGCTTTATCCTCTTTCATATGGAAGGTTGGGAATGGAGCTTCTATCTCTCTTTGGTATAACCCGTGGACTCCGCATGGTATTCTTCACACTTGTCTTGGGGAAGATATGATTACGGCTTCCGGGGTCAGTCTGAACCTCCAGGTTAGTAATATTATTCATGATTTTACTTGGGCATTTCCTAACCCCTCCACCATAGTTTGGTGGGAGCTTGCAGATTGCATCCTATCTTCCATTTCCCCCTCTGGAAATGAAGATTGTTTTACATCGACCCACTCCCATTGCATCCTAGCTTCCATTGCATCCTAGCTGTAGGGCACTTATCGACATCATTTATAGGTGACACAAACACATACGTATCCCACAAAGATTATTAGGAAGTTGTGCACAAGACTTGTATTTGAAATGTGAAAATGGAATTCGTTCTAATCGCTTTCATATGATTTACTAGCTTGATAGGACTCATCGACATCATTTTAAGGTAAAACAAACGCATACGTATCCCACAAAAATTATATGCAAGTTGTACATGAAACTTATATTTCAAGTGCGGAATAGAATTCATTTTCATAGGTTTCATATGATTTACAAGCTATAAGGGATTCATCGACATCATTTAAAGGTGACACAAACACATACGTATCCCACAGATTATTATGAATTTGTGCAAGAAACTTGCATTTGATTGCGAATATAGAATTCGTTCCATCCGCTTTCATGTGATTTACTAGTTTCATAAGACTAATCGACATCATTTCACGGTGAAACAAACGCATATGTGTCCCACAAATATTATTAGGAAACTGTACAAGAAACTTGTATTCGAAGTCTAGAATAGAATTAGTTGTAATCGGTTTCATATGATTTACTAGCTCTAGGGGACTCATCGACATCATTTTAAGGTGACACAAACACATTCGTATCCCACAGAGATTATTAGGAATTTGTGCATGAAATTTGAAGTCGAAGTGCAAATGTAGAATTCGTTCCAATCGTTTTCATATGATTTACTAGCTTCATGGGACTCATCGACATCATTTTAGGGTGAAAAAAATGGATACGTATCCTACAAAGATTATTAACAAGTTGTACACAAAATTTGTATTTGAAGTGCGGAATAGAATTCGTTATAATCGGTTTCATATGATTTACAATCTATAGGAGACTCATCAACATCATTTTAAGGTGACGCAAACACATACGTATCCCACAAATATTATTATGGATTTGTGCACGAAACTTGTATTTGAAGTGCGAAAATAGAATTCGTTGCTTTCATATGATTTACTAGGTTGATGGGAGTCATCGACATCATTTTAAGGTATAACAAACGCATATGTATCCCAAAAAATTATTAGCTAGTTGTACCTGAAACTTGTATTTGAAGTGCGGAATAGAATTTGTTTTAATTGGATTCATATGATTTACAAGCTATAGGGGACTCATCGACACCATTTTAAGGTGACACAAACACAAACGTATCCCACAAAGATTATTAGGAATTTGTGCACGAAACTCGTATTCGAAGTGCGAATATAGAATTCGTTCCTATCGCTTTCATATGATTTACTAGCTTCATCGGACTCTTCGACATCATTTTAAGGTGAAACAAATGCATACGTGTCCCACAAAAATTATTAGCAAGTTATGTAAGAAACTTGTATTTGAAGTAGAAAAATAGAATTCGTTCTAATCGTTTTCATGTGATTTACCCGCTTGAAGACACTCATCGATATTATTTTACGGAGAAACAAAGGCATACCTGTCCCACAAAGATTATTAGCAATTTGTGCACGAAACTTGTGTTTGAAGGGCAACAATAGAATTCGTTCATACGACCTTTACATGATTTACTAGCTTTAGGGGACGTAATGATATAGTTTTTCGGTGAAACAAATGCATACGTATCCCGCAAAGATTATTAGGAAGTTGTGCACGAAACTTATATTTGAATTGTGAACAGGGAATTCGTTCCCATCGCTTTCATATGATTTACTAGCTTCATGGGACTCATCGACATCTTTTTAAGGTGAAACAAATGCATACGTGTCCCAGAAAGATTATTAGCAAGTTGTACACGAAACTTGTATTCGAAGTGCTGAATAGAATTCGTTTTAATCGGTTTCATATGATTTACTAGCTGTGGCGGACTTATCGACATCATTTCTAGGTGATACAAACACATACGTATCCCACAAAGATTATTAGGGATTTGTTTACAAAACTTGTATTTGAAGTGTGAAAATAGAATTCATTGCTTTCATATGATTTACTATCTTGATGGGAGTCATCGACATCATTTTAAGGTAAAAGAAACGCATGCGTATCCCATAAAAATTATTAGCAAGTTGTACATGAAACTTGTATTTGAATTGCGGAATAGAATTCAATTTAACAGGTTTCATATGATAAATACAAGCTATAAGGGATTCAACGACATCATTTTAAGGTGACACAAACACATACGTATCCCACAAAGATTATTATGAATTTGTGCAAGAAACTTGTATTTGATTGCGAATATAGAATTCGTTCAATCCGCTTTAATATGATTTACTACCTTCATAACACTCATCGACATCATTTAAAGGTGAAACAAACGCATACATGTCCCACAAAGATTACTAAAAAACGGTACAACAAACTTTTATTTGAAGTGCGGAATAGAATTCGTTCTAATCGGTTTCGTATGATTTACTACCTGTAGGGTACTCATCGACATCATTTTAAGGTGACACAAACATATACATATCCCACAAAGATTATTAGGAAGTTGTGCATGAAACTTGTATTTGAAGTGCGAAAATAGAATTCGTCGCTTTCATATGATTTACTAGCTTGATGGTAGTCATCGACATCATTTTAAGGTATAACAAACCCATATGTATCCCAAAAAATTCTTAGCAAGTTGTACATGAAACTTGTATTTGAAGTGCGGAATAGAATTCGTTTTAATTGGTTTCATATGATTTACAAGCTATAGGGGACTCATCGACATCATTTTAAGGTGACACAAACACAAACGTATCCCACAAAGATTATTAGGAATTTATGCACGAAACTCGTATTCGAAGTGCGAATATAGAATTCATTCCAATCGCTTTCATATGATTTCCGTGCTTCATGGGACTCATCGATATCATTTTAAGGTGAAACAAATGCATACGTGTCCCACAAAGATTATTAACAAGTTGTACAAGAAACTTGTATTCGAAGTGCGGAATAGAATTCGTTTCAAATGATTTACTAGCTGTAGGGGAGACTTATCGATATCATTATTAGGAAGTTGTGCACGAACTTGTATTTGAAGTGCGAAAATAGAATTCGTCTAATCATTTTCATATGATTTACTAGCTTGATGGGACGCATCGACATAATTCTAAGGTTAAAAAAACGTATACGTATCCCACAAAGATTATTAGCAAGTTGTACACGAAACTTTATTTGAAATGCGGAATAGAATTCGTTCTAATCATTTTCATATGATTTACTAGCTGTAGGGGACTCATCGACATCATTTCAAGGTGACACAAACACATATGTATCCCACAAAAATTATTAGGAATTTATGCACGAAACTTGTATTCGAAGTGCAAATATAGAATTCGTTCCAATCACTTTCATATGATTCACTAGCTTGATAGGACTCATCGACATCATTTTAAGGTGAAACAAATGTATACGTGTCCCACAATGATTATTAGCAAACTGTACAAGAAACTTGTATTTGAAGTGCGGAATAGAATTCGTTTTAATAGGTTTCATATGATTTACAAGCTCTAAGGGACTCATCGACATCATTTTAAGGTGACACAAACACATACGTATCTCAAAAAGATTATTAGGAATTTGTGCAAGAAACTTGTATTTGAATTGCGAATATAGAATTTGTTCCATCCGCTTTCATATGATTTACTAGCTTCATGGCACTCATCAACATCATTTTAAGGTAAAACAAATGCATACGTGTCTCACAAATATTATTAGCAAACTGTAAAAGAAACTTGTATTTGAAGTGCGGAATAGAATTCGTTCTAATCGGTTTCATATGATTTACTAGCTGTAGGGGACTCATCGACATCATTTTAGGTGACACAAAACACATACGTATCCCACAAAGATTATTAGGAAGTTGTGCACAAAACTTGTATTTTGAGTGCGAAAATAGAATTCGTTCTAATCGCCTTCATATGATTTACTAGCCTGATGGGAGTCATTGACATCATTTTAAGGTAAAACAAACGCATACGTATCCCACAAAAAATTATTAGCAAGTTGTACATGAAACTTGTGTTTGAAGTGCGGAAAAGAATTCATTTTAATAGGTTTCATATGATTTACAAGCTGTAAGGGATTCATGGACATCATTTTAAGGTGACACAAACACATACGTATCCCACAAAGATTATTATGAATTTTTGCAAGAAACTTGTATTTGATTGCGAATATAGAATTCGTTCCATCCGCTTTCATATGATTTACTACCTTCATAAGACTCATTGACATCATTTTACGGTGAAACAAACGCATACATGTCCCACAAAGATTATTAAAAAACTGTACAACAAACTTGTATTTGAAGTGCGGAATAGAATTCGTTCTAATCGGTTTCATATGATTTACTAGCTGTAAGGTACTCATCGACATCATTATTAGGAAGTTGTGCACGAAACTTGTATTTGAAGTGCGAAAATAAAATTCGTTCTGATCATTTTGATATAATTTACTAGCTTGATGGGACTCATCGACATAATTTTAAGGTTAAACAAACGCATACATATCTCATAACGATTATCAGCAAGCTGTACACGAAACTTTATTTGAAGTGCGGAATATAATTTGTTCTAATCTGTTTCATATGATTTACTAGCTATAGGGGACTCATCGACATCATTTTAAGGTGACACAAACACATACGTATCCCACAAAAACTATTAGCAAGTTATGTAAGAAACTTGTATTTGAAGTGAAAAAATAGAATTCGTTCTAATCGTTTTCATGTGATTTACTAGCTTGAAGACACTCATCGATATTATTTTACGGAGAAACAAACGCATATGTGTGCCACAAAGATTATTAGCAATTTGTGCACGAAACTTGTGTTTGAAGGCGACAATAGAATTTGTTCATACCACCTTCATATGATTTACAAGCTATAGGGGACTCATTGACATCATTTTAAGGTGACACAAACACATACGTATCCCACAAAGATTATTAGGAATTTGTGCAGGAAACTTGTATTCGAAGTGCGAATATAGAATTCGTTCCAGTCGCTTTCATATGATTTACTAGCTTGATAGGACTCATCGACATTATTTTCAGGTGAAACAAATGCATACATGTCCCACAAATATTATTAGCAAGTTGTACACGAAACTTGTATTCGAAGTGCGGAATAGAATTCGTTTTAATCGGTTTCATATGATTTACTAGCTGTAGGGGACTCATTGACATCATTTAAAAATGACACAAACACATACATATCCCACAAAGATTATTAGGAATTTGTGCACGAAACTTGTATTCGAATTGCGAATATAGAATTCTTTCCATCCGCTTTCATACGATTTAATAGCTTCATTTGAGTCATCGACATCATTTTAAGGTGAAACAAATGCATAAGTATCCAACAAAAATTATTAGGAAGCTGTACATTAAACTTGAATTTGAAGTGCGGAATAGAATTCGTTTTAATAGGTTTCATATGATTTACAAGCTATAAGGGACTCATCGACATCATTTTAAGGTGACAAAAATACATACGTATCCCACAAAGATTATTAGGAATTTATGCAAGAAACCTGTATTTGAATTGCGAATATAGAATTCGTTCTATCCTCTTTCATATGATATACTAGCTTCATGGGACTCATCGACATCATTTTAAGAATAAAACAAATGCATACGTGTCTTACAAATATTATTAGCAAACTGTACAAGAAACTTGTATTTGAAGTGCGGAATAGAATTCGTTCTAATCGGTTTCATATGATTTACAAGTTATAGGGGACTCGTCGTCATCATTTTAATGTGACAAACGCATACGTATCCCACAAAGATTATTAGGAATTTGTGCTCGAAACTTGTATTTGAAGTGTGAAAATAGAATTTGTTCTAAGAACTTTCATATGATTTACTAGCTTGATGGGAGTCATTGACATCATTTTAAGGTAAAACAAATGCATACGTATCCCACAAAAATTATTAGCAAGCTGTACATGAAACTTGCATTTGAAGTGAGGAATAGAATTCGTTTTAATAGGTTTCAGATGATTTACAACGTATAGGGGACTCATCGACATCATTTTAAGGAGACACAAACACATACATATCCCACAAAGATTATTAGGAATTTGTGCACGAAACTTGGATTTGAATTGTGAATATAGAATTCATTCCAGTCGCTTTCATATGATTTACTTGCTTCATGGGACTCAACGACATCATTTTAAGGTGAAAGAAACGCATACGTATCCAACAAAGATTATTAGCAAGTTGTACACGAAACTTGTATTTGAAGTACGGAATAAAATTCGTTCTAATCAGTTTCATATGGTTTACTTTCTGTAGGGGGCTTATCGACATCATTCTAAGGTGATGATAACACATACATATCCCACAAAGATTATTTGCAAGTTGGGCACGAAACTTATATTTGAAGTGCGAAGATAGAATTCGTTGTAATCGCTTTCATATGATTTACTAGCTGTAGGGGACTCATCGACATCATTTTAGGGTGACATTAACACGTACGTGTCCCACAAAGATTATTAGCAAGTTGTTCACGAAACTTGTATTTGCAGTGCGAAATAGAATTCGTTCTAATCACTTTCATATGATTTAAGAGCTGGAGGGGACTCATTGAGATGATCTTTTGGTGAAACAAACGCATACGTATCCCACAAAGATTATTAGCAAGTTCTGCATGAAACTTGTATATGAAGTGCGAAAATAAAATTCGTTCTTATCGCTTTCATATGATTTATTAGCTTGAGGGGACTCATCGACATCATTTTAAGATGAAACAAACGTATACGTGTCCCACAAAGATTATTAGCAAGTTGTGCACGAAACTTGTGTTTGACGGGCGACAATAGAATTCGTTCGTATCACCTTCATATGGTGATATGGTTTTGAGGTGAAAAAAATGCATGTGTCCCACAAAGATTATTAGCAAGTGCACGAAACTTGTATTTGATGTGCGAAAATAGAATTCTTTCTAATCGGTTTCATATGCTTGACTAGCTGTGGGGGACTCATCGACATCATTTTAAGGTGACACAAACACATACGTATCCCACAAAGATTATTAGGAAGTTGTGCACGAAACTTGTATTTAAAGTACGAAAATAGAATTCGTTCTAATCGCTTAGATATAGTTTACTAGCTTGAGAGAGCTCATTGAAATAATTTTAAAAGAAAACAAATGCAGACGTGTCCCTCGAAGATTATTATCGAGTTGTGCACCAAACTTGTGTTTGAAGTGCAAAAATAGAATCCATTCGAATCACTTTAATATGGTTTACTAGCTTGAGGGGACGCATCAACATCACTTCAAGGTGAAACAAATGCATACGTCTCCCACAAAAATTATTAGCAAGTTGTTCATGAAACTTGTATGTGAAGTGCGAATATAGAATTTGTTCTCATCGTTTTCAAATGACTTACTAGCTGTAGGGGACTTATTGACATCATTTTAAGGTGACACAAACACATATGTATCCCCCAAAGATTATTTGGAAGTTGTGCACGAAACTTGTATTTGAAGTGCAAAAATAGAATTCGTTCTAATCGCTTTTATACGATTTACTAGCTTTAGGAGACGCATTGACATCCTTTTAAAGTGAAACAAACGCATACGTATCCCACAAAGATTATTATCAAGTTGTGCACGAAACTTGTATTTGAAGTGCGAACATAAAATTTGTTCTAATCGTTTTCTTATGACTTAATAGCTTGGGGGACTCATTGATATCATCTTTAGGTGAAACAAATGCATACGTATCCCACAAAGATTATTAGCAAGTTCAGCATTTTGTATATGAAGTGCGAAAATAAAATTCGTTCTTATCACTTTCATACGATTTATTAGCTTGAGGGGAGTCACCGGCGTCATTTTAAGGTGAAAGAAATGTATACGTGTCCCACAAAGGTTATTAGCAAGTTGTGCACGAAACTTGTGTTTGAAAGGCGACAATAGAATTCGTTCGTATCACCTTTATTTGATTTACTAGCATTAGGGGACGCATTGATATGGTTTTGAGGTGAAACATATCCATACGTGTCCTACAAAGATTATTAGCAAGTTGTGCAGAAAACTTGCATTTGAAGTGCGAAAATAGAAATCATTCTATTTGCTTTCATTTGATTTACTAGCTTGATGGGACTCATCGACATCATTTGAAGGTGAAACAAACGCATACATGTCCCACAAAGATTATTAGCAAGTTCTACATGAAACTTTTATCTGAAGTGGGGAATAGAATGCATTCTAATCGGTTTCATATAATTTACTTCCTGTAGGGGACTTATCGACATCATTTTAAGGTGGTATATCCCACAGATTATTTGGAAGTTGTGCACGAAACTTGTATTTGAAGTGCGAATATAGAATTCGTTCTAATCGCTTTTATACGATTTACTAGCTTTAGGAGACTCATTGACATCCTTTTAAAGTGAAACAAACGCATACGTATCCCACAAAGATTACTATCAAGTTGTGCACGAAACTTGTATTTGAAGTGCGAATATAGAATTTGTTCTAATTGTTTTCATATGACTTAATAGCTTGGGGGACTCATTGATATCATCTTTAGGTGAAACAAATGCATACGTATCCCAAAAAGATTATTAGCAAGTTCAGCATTTTGTATATGAAGTGCGAAAGTAAAATTCGTTCTTATCACTTTCATACGTTTTATTAGCTTGAGGGGAGTCACTGGCGTCATTTTAAGGTGAAACAAATGTATACGTGTCCCACAAAGGTTAGTAGCAAGTTTTGCACAAAACTTGTGTTTGAAATGCGACAATAGAATTCATTCGTATCACCTTTATTTGATTTACTAGCTTTAGGGGACGCATTGATATGGTTTTGAGGTGAAACAAATTCATACGTGTCCTACAAAGATTATTAGCAAGTTGTGCAGGAAACTTGCATTTGAAGTGCGAAAATAGAAATCATTCTATTTGCTTTCATATGATTTACTTGCTTGAGGGGACACATCGACATCATTTTTAGGTGAAACAAACGCTTACGTGTCCCACAAAGATTATGACCAAGTTGTACACGAAACTTGTATTTGAAGTGTAGAATAGAATTCATTATAATTGGTTTCATATGATTTACTAGCTGTATGGGACTTATCAACATCATTTTAAGATGACACAAATACATACGTATCCCACTAAGATTATTAAGAAGTTGTGCACGAAACTTGTAATTGAAGTGCGAAAATAGAATTCGTTCTAATCGCTTTCATATGATTTACTAGCTTGATGGGACTCATCGACATCATTTTAAGATGAAACAAATGCATACGTGTCCGACAAAAATTATTAGCAAGTTGTAAACGAAACTTGTATTTGATGTGCGGAATAGAATTCATTCTAATCGGTTTCATATGATTTACTAGCCGTCGGGGACTCATCGACATCAATTTAAGGTGACACAAATATATACTTATCCCACTAAGATTATTAGGAAGTTGTGCATGAAACTTGTATTTGAAGTACGAAAATAAAATTCATTCTAATCGCTTTCATATGATTTACTAGCCTGATGGGTTTCATCAACATCAATTTAAGGTGAAACAAAAATACATATGTATCCCAACAAAGATTTTTAGCAAACTTTACACGAAACTTGTATTTGAAATGCAGAACAGAATTCGTTCTAATGGATTTCATATGATTTGCTAGCTGTATGGGACTCATCGACATCATTTTAAGGTGACACAAACACATACATATCCCACAAAGGTTATTAGAAAGTTGTGCACGAAAATTGTATTTGAAGTGCAAAAATAGAATTCGTTCTAATCGCTTTCATATGATTTACTAGCTTGATGGGTTACATCGACATCAATTTAAGGTGAAACAAATGTATACGTATCCCACAAAGATTATTAGCAAACTGTACACGAAACTTGTATTTGACTTGCGGAACAGAATTCATTCTAATGGGTTTCATATGATTTACTAGCTTCAGGGGACTCATCGACATCATTTTAAGGTGACACAAAGGCATACGTGTCCAACAAAGATTATTAGCAAGTTGTGCACGAAACTTGTATTTGAAGTGCGAAAATAGAATTCGTTCTAATCGGTTTCATATGATTTACTAGTTTGGTGGGACTCATCGACATCATTTTAAGGTGAAACAAATGCATACGTATCCCACAAAGATTATTAGCAAGTTGTACATGAAACTTGTATTTGAAGTGCAGAATAGAATTCATTCTAATCGGTTTCATATGATTTACTAGCTGTAGGGGACTCATTGAAATCATTTGAAGGTGACACAAACACATAAGTATCCCACAAAGATTATTAGGAAGTTGTGCACGAAACTTGTATTTGAAGTGCAAAAATAGAATTCGTTCTAATCGCTTTCATATGATTTAGTAGCTGGATGGGACTCATTGACATCATTTTAAAGTGAAACAAATGCATACGTATCCCACAAAGATTATTAGCAAGTTGTACACGAAACTTGTATTTGAAGTCCGGAATAGAATTCATTCTAATCGGTTTCATATGATTTACTAGCTGTAGGGGACTTATCGACATCATTTTAAGGTGACACAAACACATACGTATCCCACAAAGATTTTTAGCAAGTTGTGCATGAAACTTGTATTTGAAGTGCAAAAATAGAATTCGTCCTAATCACTTTCATATGATTTACTAGCTTGATGGGACTCATCGACATCATTTTAAGGTGAAACAAACGCATACGTATCCCAGAAAGATTATTAGAAAGTGTTGCACGATACCTATGTTTGAAGGGTGACAATAGAATTTGTTCGTATCACCTTCATATGATTTACTAGCTTTAGCGGACTCATTGACATCCTTTTAAGGTGAAACAAACGCATACGCATCCCACAAAGATTCTTTTCATGATAAATGTCAAAGGGTTAAAGTCTCCCACATTTGCTTTGCTGATGGCTTGATGGTTTTCTCTGTAAGGTTATTCTTCTTCGGCTTCATGTATCAGCGAAGTCCTTCGGGATTTCTCCTCTCTTTATGGTCTTCTTCCGAATCCTGCCAAGAGTAATATTTTCTTTGGCAATGTCCCCCCTCTAGTAGAGTTAGTGATTCTAGCTACTTTGGAGTTTTCGGCTGGATCCCTCCCGATCATGTATTTTTGCACTCCTCTTATCTACTAAACTCTCTTATAATGACTGCAAGCCTATCATTGAGAGAATTATAAGTAGAGTAAAGACTTGGTCTTCCAAATACCTGTCTTATGCGGGTAGAATTCAGCTCAAAAACTCTACCTTATTCTCCATCCAAGTTTATTGGTCTATGCTCTTCATTCTGCTGTCCAAAATCATGACTGAGATTGATAGGGTGCTTCATAGTTTCCTTTGGAAAGGGTCTTCTCTTGGTTATGGTGGGACTAAAGTTGCCTGGGATGCTACAAGCTGAGGGTGGGTTAGGTATAAAAAACATCAAGGAGTGGAACCAAATTCAACTTAAGCATATTGGGAACTTATTCACCTACCCCAAAGCGATATGGCCCAATTGCGTTCATAATCATTTGCTCTGGAATAAGAGATTCTAGGTTTGCCAAATCCCTAATTCTTATACCTAGTGTTGGAGGAAGATTTTGAAGACTAGGGACAAAGCTTTATCCTCTTTCATATGGAAGGTTGGGAATGGAGCTTCTATCTCTCTTTGGTATGACCCATGGACTCCGCATGATATTCTTCACACTTGTCTTGGGGAAGATATGATTACGGCTTCCGGGGTCAGTCTGAACCTCCAGGTTAGTAATATTATTCATGATTTTACTTGGGCGTTTCCTAACCCCCTCCACCATAGTTTGGTGAGAGCTTGCAGATTGCATCCTATCTTCCATTTCCCCCTCTGGAAATGAAGATTGTTTTACCTGGACCCACTCCCCTTCGGGGTTCTTGGTGTCTAAAGCTTGGGAGCATTTTCGATCTCGTAGTTTTCCCATTAGTTGGGCTAAAATTATCTGGTGCAAAGGCCACATTCCGAGACACTCTTTCATTCATTGGCTAGTGATTCACAACCGTCTAAGTACACAGGACAGAAGCTTTTCTTATGGCTCCCCTACTTGTAATGTGTGCCACTTATGTTTGGGGAATGCGGAGTCTCATGATCATCTTTTTGGTGACTGCCCCTTCTCGGGTGCTGTTTGGGGTTGGGTTTTGAGATATGTGGTGACCCCCCCTCATTTGCTCTCTTGGGATGATAAAATTATCTGGTTTTTGGGGCTTCTGGGGCAATGTTTATCTAATCATATTGGGTTCATCGCCTTTTCGGGGTTCGTTTACCATATTTGGTCAGAGAGAAATAAGAAAGTTCATAATAACAGTTGTACCCCCCTGGGTATCATTGCTATGAAGATCCTTATTCAAATCAAGATAAGAGTTCAGAGCCTTCCTAATCCTCCTTTGCATGCGGACATTGACATTTGGAATTATTGAAATGGTATATCTCTTTAATACCCTTCTTGTTTGCCTACCTTTGCCTGCTTGCCAGTTTTTTGGTTTCGATAGGCAGGGTCCTCTTGGAAGCCTTCTTGGAGGTTACTCCTCGTTTTGCTTGCGTTTGGTGTTAGCTGCCTTGGTTTTTATTTCCCTTGTTGATAGGTGGGGTCCCTTGGGTGGCCTCCTTGGGGTATGCCCCCCTCGTATTATGTTTTATTTTGTAGGTCTGAAATTGGTAACTTCTTTGGTTTTGCCCTCTTTTTCCTGCTTCCCTTCCCCCGTCCCACCCTTCTTTTTTTGATATGCTGCATGCTGTGTTTTTGTTTGAAAGGTGGGGTCCCCTAGGTGGCCCGTTGGGGCTTGCCCCTTCGTATTGCTTTCTTGATTTTTTTGTGTTATGCTGGGTTTTGACCCCCCAGACGATCACTCTAAGTTTCTTTGCTTATATATTTTGTATGTGGATAGTGGCCCCCATTGAGGACACACTGGGGTATGCCCCTTTGTTTTGTGATGTGTTTCTTTTGATGATGGGTAGTGGTCCCCCTGGTGACCACCTTGGGTTTTTCCCCCAAAGGGGGTTTTTTCACTCAAGGTTAGGTTGGGTAGTGGTCCCCCTAGTGACTACCTTAGGGTATGCCCCTTGGTTGTTTCTTGTAATGGGGTTCTCCCCAGTCTTTTTACTCTTATGATTCTTTTCCTTTTCTCTTGTTAAGGGAGAGGTTTCCCTTGTGACCTCCGTTGGGTTAACCCACTATAGATTGTGTTGCTTATTAGCAGCTTTTGTTTTTAGGTTGGTTAGTTCAAGGTATTGGTCGCCTTTTTTAGGCTGTTGTATTCCTTTATTTTTTTTTTTCTACCGTGAGTTTGCTCACCGTGTGCTTGTAATTGGTTTTTTTTTTTTGAAATATGCACTTACCTTTCAAAAAAAAAAGTTGTGTACGAAACTTGTATTTGAAGTGTGAATATAGAATCCGTTATAATCGCTTTCATATGACTTAATAGCTTGAGGGGACTCATTGATATCATTTTTAGGTTAAACAAATGTATACGTATCCCACAAATACTATTAGCAAGCTCTGCATTTTGTAATGAAGTGCGAAAATAAACGCATATGTTTCCCACATTATTAGCAAGTTGTGCACGAAACTTGTATTTGAAGTGCGAAAATAGAATTTGTTATAATCGCTTTCATATGATTTACTAACTTGAGGGGACTTATCGACATATTTTAAGGTGAAACAAACGCATACGTGTCCCACAAAGATTATTAGCAAGTTGTGCACGAAACTTATATTTGAAGTACGAAAATAAAATTCATTTTAATCGCTTTCATATGATTTACTAGCCTGATGGGTTTCATCGACATCAATTTAAGGTGAAACAAATACATACGTATCCCAACAAAGATTTTTAGCAAACTTTACACGAAACTTGTATTTGAAATGCAGAACAGAATTTGTTCTAATGGATTTCATATGATTTACTAGCTGTATGGGACTAATCGACATCATTTTATAGTGACACAAACACATACATATCCCACAAAGATTATTTGAAAGTTGTGCACGAAACTTGTATTTGAAGTGCAAAAATAGAATTCGTTCTAATCGCTTTCATATGATTTACTAGCTTGATGGGTTACATCGACATCAATTTAAGGTGAAACAAATGTATATGTATCCCACAAAGATTATTAGCAAACTGTACACGAAACTTGTATTTGAAGTGCGGAACAGAATTCATTCTAATGGGTTTCATATGATTTACTAGCTTCAGGGGACTCATCGACATCATTTTAAGGTGACACAAAGGCATACGTGTCCAACAAAGATTATTAGCAAGTTGTACACGAAACTTGTATTTGAAATGCGAAAATAGAATTCGTTCTAATCGGTTTAATATGATTTACTATCTTGTGGAGACTCATCGACGACATTATAAGGTGAAACAAACGCATATGTGTACCACAATGATTATTTGCAAGTTGTGTATGAAACTTGTGTTTGAAGTGCAAAAATAGAATTCGTTCGAATCGATTTGATATGGTGTATTAGCTTTATGGGACTCATTGACATGGTTTTAAGGTGAAACAAGCGCATATGTGTCCAACAAAGATTATTTGCAAGTTGTTCACAAAACTTGTGTTTGTAGTGCAAAAATTGAATTCATTTGAATCGCTTTGATATGGTTTACTAGCTTGAGAAGACTCATTGAAATAATTTTAAGAGAAAACAAAAGAAGACGTGTCCCACACATATTATTAGCAAGTTGTGCATGAAACTTGTGTGTGAAGTGCAAAAGGAGAATCCATTCGAATCGGTTTAATAAGGTTTACTAGCTTGAGGGGACGCATAAACATCACTTTAAGGTGAAACAAATGCATACGTCTCCCACAAAGATTATTAGCAAGTTGTTCACGAAACTTGTATTTTAAGTGCAAAATAGAATTGGTTCTAATCGCTTTCATATGATTTACAAGCTTGAGGGGACTCATTGATATCATCTTAAGGTGAAACAAATGCATATGTTTCCTACAAAGATTATTAGCAAGTTGTTCACGAAACTTGTATTTGCAGTCCGAAATAGAATTCGTTCTAATAACTTTCATATGATTTACAAGCTTGAGGGGACTCATTGATATCATCTTAAGGTAAAACAAATGTAGACGTATCCCACAAAGATTATCAGCAAGTTGTGCACAAAACAAATGTTTGGGGAGACAATAAAATTCGTTCATATCACCTTCATATGATTTACTAGTTTTAGAGGACTCATTGATATGATTTTGAGGTAAAACAAATGCATACGTGTCCCACAAAGATTATTAGCAAGTTGTGCATAAAACTTTTATTTGAAGTGCGAAAATAGAAATCGTTCTATTTGCTTTCATACGAATTACTAGCTTGAGGGGACTCATTGACATAATTTTTAGGTGAAACAAATGCATACGTGTCCCACAAAATTATTAGCAAGTTGTACATGAAACTTGTATTTGAAGTGCAGAATAGAATTCGTTCTAATTGGTTTCATATGATTCACTAGCTGTAGGGGACTTATCGACATCATTTTAATGTGACACAAACACATACGTATCACACAAAGATTATTTGGAAGTTGTGCACGAAACTTGTATTTGAAGTGCGAAAATGGAATTCGTTCTAATCGCTTTCATATGATTTACTAGCTTGATGGAACTCATCGACATCATTTTAAGGTGAAACAAATGCACACGTGTCCGACAAAGATTATTAGCAAGTTGTAAACGAAACTTGTATTTGAAGTGCGGAATAGAATTCGGTCTAATCGGTTTCATATGATTTACTAGCTGTCGGGGACTCATCGACATCATTTTAAGGTGACACAAATATATACGTATCCCACAAAGATTATTAGGAATTTGTGCACGAAACTTATATTTGAAGGGTGAAAATAGAATTCATTCTAATCGCTTTCATATGATCTACTAGCTTGATGGGACTCATCGACATCATTTTATGGTGAAACAAATGCATCTGTATTCCACAAAGATTATTAGCAAGTTGTGCACGAAAATTGTATTTGAAGTGCGAAAATAGAATTCGTTCTAATCGCTTTTATATGATTTACTAGCTTGAATGGACTAAACGAAATCATTTTAATGTGAAACAAACATATAAGTATCCCACAATAATTATTTTGTTTTGGAAAGTAAGTATATAATTCACACACAAAAAAAACGAGCGGCTAATCAAAGCCAATAACAAGGATCATTGGGCATACCCGAAGGAGGCCACAAGTGGAGCCTCTCCCAAAACAAAAGAAAAGACCTTCTAGGGGCCAAAACCGAGGAAAATCCCCATTACAAAGAAACCAAGGGGCATACTTCAAGGTGGTCACTAGGGGGACCACTACCCAACCTAACATTGGGTGAAAAAACCCCCTATGGGGGGAAACCCCAAGGTGGCCAACAGGGGGGCCACTACCCATCATCAAAAAAATAGTAATACAAAAAAAAACGTACATACAAACAAAGTACTTGGGGTATATCCCAAGGTGACCACCGGGGGGTCACTACCTAGGGAACAGATTGGCCACCAAGAAGGCCACACCAAAAAATTGAACAAAACCAGACAAAAAGAAGTACACAAAAAAAAAATGACAAAAAGGGCCATCCAAAAAGAAGGAGAAACTAAATCACAAAAAGGAAACCCAAAATTGTCTAGTCATAATATCATCTCTACTTGTCGGAGACTAGAAGAAGATGACCCTATTCTTAATGTTTGTTGTGATAAGGTCATAAGTAGTGCTCGGGAGACCAACTAAGTTGTTATGGAGTTTGTTGTTTCGCTTCCTCCATATGTGATAGATGAAGCTATTGAAAGCCATGAAAATCATTTTATCTTTGAGCCTTTTCCCCTGAAGAGAGGAAAGCCAATCAATCTTATCATTCCAAGAAGGTGTGGCAGCAATTGGGAGGAGAAAGCTCTCTATACTTTTCCACATTGCAGAAGAGAATTTGCAAGTTCCGAAGATGTGGTCTCTATTTTCCTCACTGAGAAGGCAAAGAGGGCAGGCATTATAAGTGAGAGTACCAAAATGAATAGTCCTATCCTGAGTGGAAAGCCGATTAAGCATAGCAAGCCATGCGATAAAAGAGTGACATGAAACCGAACCTTTACCTCAAATAAATTTAGACCAAGCGACCGAATTGCTCCTAGTCCGAAACTGATTCCAAGCACTAGAAATAGAGAATCTGTTAGGCGCATGCTTCCAAGAGAAGACATCAGCCCTATCACTAGAAGGGTACAACGTAGTAGGAATGCGCTCCTGAACTTTCCACCATGCAATAGAGGGAGGAGTGGGAAAATTCCAATAGGTACCTGAAATAATACTACTCACTTTGAGATTTTTGCTAAGATCAGAAGAGACAATAGTATGGTCCCCAATTAAGGCACCAATGATCCCATCTGGGATCCACAGGTCATACCAAATGGAGGTGGACTCACCATCACCAATGTTCCAAAAAAAAGAGGATTTAGTCATATCTCTGACCTTTAGGATTTTTCGCCAAGCCTACGTACAAGTTCTCGGAGTAGGAGAAGTCCAGAAAAACTTATTCCTCAAGAGTGGGAATGGACCCACGCCGCCCAAATGGAGGTGGGAAAGGCGAAAAGATTCCAAATATGCTTAAGTTGAGCAATCTTATTCCATTCTCTGAGATTCTTAATACCAAGGCCCCCTTCATCCTTAGGAAGACAAACCATTTCCCAAGCAACTTTCGCACCACCAGTAGAAGAGAAGGAACCTTTCCAAATAAACTCTCGCAAAAGTCGATCAATCTCTTTTATGATTTTGGAAGGAATAATAAAGAGAGCGGCCCTATACACTTGAATCGAAAAAAGCGTAGAATTAATAAGTTGGAGTCTTTCCGCAAAGGAGATAAATTTAGAGGTCCAGCTTTTAATTCTAGAAGCCATTTTGTCCACCAGCGGCTTGCAATCCAAGTAGGAGAGGATAGTAGAAGAAAGGGGAATACCAAGGTATTTGATTGGGAGGGATCTCACCGAAAAACCAAGAATGGAAATAATCTCATGTTTGATGGAATCCGGAACATTCCCGAAGAAAATCTTACTTTTAGCTAAGTTTGGAGTAAGACCCGAAAGAGAAGAAAACCTCAATAAAGTATCTCGAATAGTCGTGGCCGAATTGGTATCTCCCCGAGAGAAGACCATAAGGTCATCTGCAAAACAAAGATGAGTAATACCTTCCTAGTGCACTTTGAATGGAAACCGAAATTGATATCATTCTTCATATTGTTTAGCAGGCCCGAACAAACCTCCATACAAATGACAAAGAGATATGGAGAAGTAGGATCTCCTTGTTGCGGTCCTCTAGAACTCCCAAAGAAACCCGTAAGTTCCACATTAAGCGAACTAGAGAAGGACGCCGTGGAGATACAAGCCATGACCCAAGTTATAAAAGTAGGGGGAAAGTTCATGCTCACCATGATCTCTTCTAAGAAATCACATCTAACCATGTCATAAACTTTTTATAAGATCAATCTTGAAAGCGCAATTTGGAGTACCTCTTCTAAGATGATAACCATTAAGAAGCTCTTGGGATAAGAGGATGTTGTCAGTGATTCTTCTACCCTTAATGAAGGCGGATTGGTTATGGCTAACCAGTTTATCAATCACCATGTCTAGCCTTTTACTCAAAATCTTAGTGATGCACTTGTAGACGGTGTTGCAACAAGAGATAGGCCTAAAATATGAGAGATAAGAAGGAGCACTAACCTTAGGAATTAGAGAGATGGCAGTAGTATTAACCTCCTTAAGAAGGATCCCATGCCGAAAGAAATGCTGAATACCCTTAATGAAATCCCCTTTGATGATGTCCCAACATCTATGGAAAAAACCAGATGAAAACCCATCTAGACCCGGGGCTTTACTAGCTTTTATATCAAAGAGAGCATTCTTGATTTCTATTTCACTAACTTCATCACTACATAGGAAAGAATGACCCGAATCTTCAAGCCTCCTAGAAATAGCACCCTGCATTGAATCCTAGTCTAAGGGAGGAGAAGACCCCGGTAGAGAGAAGAGGTTTTTATAGTGGCTAACAACTTCTATTTTCACTAACTCATAGTCATCAATCATGCACCCATTAGCCTTAGTGATGGAGATAATATTTGACTTAACCAAATGTTGCTTTGTAACCTTGTGGAAATAAGCATTGTTTTGGTCACCTAGGTTAAGCCATTTAACTCTAGACTTTTGTCTCAAAATATTTTCTTCAATGTTACTGAGAGAAAGAAATTTTCCCAAAGCCTCTTTTTCTTGGAGTAAAGAATCAGAAGAAGCCAAGGACGAACAGTCAACCTGTTGGATAGCTAGAGAAGACCGGGCATCTTCGAGATCAGCATTCACATTCTTGAAAGAAGAATTTTGGAAGACCTTCCAACGCTATTTTGAGATTTTTTAATTTTCTAACAAGACGGAACATAGGATTACCACAGACTTAATATTCCAAGAAGACCGAACAATGGGGAAAAATTCTTCATGGTCTATCCAAGCATCAAAAAATTTAAAAGGAATCTTTAAATTCCTCTTATCAAAAAGGCCAGAAATGATCATTGGACTGTGATCGAAAATACCGGGCGGAAGGAAGGAAGCTCTAGAGTTTGGAAAACAATCATTCCAATCTAAGTTGACAAGCACTCTATCCAGTTTTCTAAGGATGATATGCAAAGATCATTCCAGTCCGAGTTGCTCCAAGTAAACTGAAGCCCACCAAAAGAAAGGTCATCAACCTCAATATCAAAGATACACTCATTAAAATCACTCATGCTTCTAGTAATAGCCATGTTACCCCCAAGTTTTTTCGAACAAAATCTAGTGACATTAAAGTTACCCAAAATTATTCAAGGTGAGATGAGTTAGAGATTGGCTTGAAAGCTCTAAGGGAAGACCAAAGAGACATCCTTTCACTATCAACATTAGCACCAACCTGGTTCTAACTTTCTCTCTCCCTTCTCTCTAGAATTCAGCTATGACTAACTTTCCAAAAAATTCTCATCATGTCCCTAAATAATTAAGCCTGGTTCTAATTTTCTCTCTCCTAAACTACGACAACCTCCTTCCTCCTCCGCCGCCAACCCCTCCCCTCCACCTGTGACATTGCTTCTGTTCCGTGCCTCACCTTGCGCCGACCACTGGACCACCGAAAAACCCTTCCTGCCTCTCTCCTTTTATTTCTCTATCTAAGCTTCCTTCATGATCAATCCTTTCTCGCTAACCATGCTTTCTACTTCTTGTTCTGCAGGTTAGCCAACCGTGGAAGAAACTCTTAACAAGCTTGAAGGCCCTTCCAAGCCGTGGGTTTCTTACTACTTTATCTGATGATTCCAAACCGTGGGTTTCTTGCATAGTAGATCCCTCCTCCCATAGCAGGTCCTTAATATCTAATGAACCTGGTAGTAGCTTCCAAAAAGGTCATCTTGTTCCATCTGCAGAATCCAAGCTATTTTTTTTTCTAAAGCTACAGATGCTAACTTCCATGGCAGACTCGCTTCGAATCCACTCTCCGATGAAGAGATTAAGCTTGAAATGCAAGCTCATGAGATGGCTGAGTTGGTAAACTCATTAATAGAGGAGATTGAGCACCTAGAACGTAAACTATACTTGGTCGAGAGCAAGCTGAACATACCTCCATCTCTTGAAATGCACTCTCATAGCCCAGCTGTGTTCATCGTTGATCCTGACATTCCTGCCACTACATCCATTGAGTCGATGAACAAAAAACTTGTCAAGTTAGATGCCATGAAAGCTAACCTCATAAGCTACACTATAGAGCTGGAAGCTCACTCTAATGGCTGATATAAACCGAGAACAACCCTTGTGAGCCCGTTGATAGCAACTCGTCCAGAGCAAGATATAGGGTCTGCGATCAACCTCAGACCATTCTGCGGCATTCTGAAGAAGCCTACGCCACCTACTCCGCCGCGGCCATCTATCGGTTCAAAAGTTGCAAACCTTCTTGTGTCTGGAGCTCTTTCAGATCAAATACCAGCAGCTAAACTCCCTGTTTTGGGCCATATATCGCCCAGAAAATCCGAACAGTCCAGGTCGAAAAGCTCTGTGGAAGCTCCGGCATCTAAATCGGAGGTTTCAACGACAGTCAAAGGCGGTCAACTTTCTGGTGACTCGGGTCAACCCGCATGTCTTCCGGATGCCTCCGACCCACCTGCTATTGAGTTTGGGTCCTTCCTTACATCGGCTCCAACGGTCACCTCTCTGACCAATATGGAGCTGCCATGTGTTGATGAGTTGGCTGACATTCAGCACGTTTCAAAAATGCTCCCGGATCGACCTGACAATCCGTCCATCAGCCCGGTCAGAGAAGCTGCATATGTGTCGGATGAGTCAGCCACTTTTCGTCCACCTCGTACGGAGACAGAGGTGTCTGCTACTCCCTTGCATGCAACAGAGCAACGTCCTTCAACTTTTCAGGAAATGGCATCCATGACTCACCCTGAAAGCAAACAAATTACCACCGCCCCCGATGAACCTTCTGTTTCTCCTTCCATGACCCACGCCCCCAAAATTTTATTAATCCAGCCCAATGATCCGACCCAAAACTTTAAAAAAAACTCAAAAATCCCTCCTCCCAATTTAAAAAAATAAAACAGTGTGGCCAAAACAAACTCTCATCCACCCCAACCCCCTCCCTTACACCACCACCACCCAACCTAACTCCGGTCAACCCCTAGATGCTGACCTCCTTCCCTCTAACCGCCAACCGGCAGCAGCCACTCCCGATGACCGGTTAAAGTTAAAGTCAACAGTCAACATCCAAAAAGTCAATAAACTCAAAATAAACCAAAGCCACCTTTCTATCTCCACTTGTATTCCGGCCAGCCATCCACAAACCGTTAGCCTCTCCACCATCACCACCACCACCACCACAACCCCCGCCATCCCCACCACCACCACCCTCTCTCCGGCGTTGACCACCGTTGACCACCGTTGACCAGGAAATTTCCAATCCGGTTGACCACATAAAAGTCAAAAGGTTGTTGACCAATGACCAAAATACAAAAAAGCTCTCAAAATCTTGGAGTGATGTGGTCAAACCTATTACTATTAAAGAGTCATCCTTTGTATTGAGGTACATTGAACCGTCTATCTTTAATGGTCGTGTTGTGGTCTCTCCTCCACCAAGTGTAGCGGCTTTAGGTGCCTACCTCTTTGAAAACATTATTGTGGGCCACTTCCTAGATACAAAGCTTCCATTCAACCTTGTGAATTATATAGCAAACCGGCAATGGAAACATCTAGGCCTCTTCAAGATAAATGCCAATAGAGATGGGTTCTACTTTTCCACTTCTCCAATCAAATGGAAGTGAATAATATTTTTTAGAAAGGCCCTTGGTTTTTTGTTGACAAGTACATAGCTCTCAAAGAATGAAAAACTGGGATGGTTTTAAACTGTGATGAATTTATTAAGATTCCTCTTTGATTAATCTCTATAATGTTCCTAGAGAGTATTGGACGGCAGAAGGCATTAGCTATGTGGCTAGTGCTATGGGGGTCTTCTTGGGTTGATAAGAATACTGAATCATATGTACCGAGATTTTGCTAGGGTTTGTGTTGAAGTGAATGCGGAAAAAAATATTATTGAAGATTTTGACTTAATTAACGAGATCGGATGTACTATCAGTTCATGTAGATTACAAATGGAAGCCTTCTGTTTGCAAAGAGTGTGAAACCTTTAACCACAAGAGTTCCAATTGCCCCAGAATCACCTCTTCTTCACATATTCCTAGTGAAAAGTCGAGACCCCAACATAAGAGAAGTAAAGCCACCACGTCAGAATGGAAGGTTGTGAACCATAAAGGTAAAAGGGTTGTAGAAAACATGAAAAACAAGTGATACCAATACTGCAATAAATCTTGGAAGCCCGGCCTATGAGATTGAACCGGTCACTCTTGTGATCGACTTATAGGAGAGGACCATTGGTGAAACTAGTTATAATCAACTGGATTCGGATAATCCTATTCTGGGTCTTGAAGATCCTATGGAACCGCCTATGCCTAGGAGGAGCTTGATCAGTGATGACGTCAGTGAAAGTGAGGATGACACATCTTCCCTCTCACTTAGCGCCACAATGGAAACTAGTGATAATCCCTCCCTTGGCAGCCATTCTCACAGATATAATGGTAAGAAGAAGAAGAAGAAGAAGAAAGGGTCCTCCAATAAGAAGGGCCGCTTTAGAAGGTACTAACCTTCTTCCCCTCCTTTTCTCCTTTCCTTTCGCTTTCTTATGTCAATATTAAGTTAGAATATCAGGGGTCTAAATGACCCATTGAAAAGAAGAGAAGTACATAAGCTTATTTTAAAGTATGATGCTTGTGTTGTTGGGCTTATGGAAACAAAAATCAAATCAAGTAATTTTGACATTATTAGCAAATCCATTCACTCTTGCTGGAATTATATCAATAACAATTCTAATGGGGCGGAAGGTCGAATTTTAGTGGGTTGGGATCCTTCTAGTGTCACTATAGTGATGCTCGATTCGGATAGTCAAGTTATTCATTGCAAGATCTCTTCTATTGATTCGAAGTGGTGGACTTTAGCTTCTTTTGTTTATGGTGTGAATGTTGATAGAGAGAGGTTAGCTCTCTGGACTTCCCTTAAAAGTCTCAAACCTCTCTCCCCGTCTTCTCCCTGGATTGTTCTAGGTGACTTCAATGTCACAAGATTTTGTTCGGAAAAGCTTGGCGGTATTACTTCTTTTTCAAGGAGCATGGGTGATCTCAATGATTGTATCTTTGATTTGGAGATGGATGATCTCTCTTTTGGGGGGGTTCTCCTTTACTTGGAGTAACTCAAATTGTGATAACTCTAATATCATTCTTCCTAAGTTGGATAGGGCACTTGTTAACATGGGATGGAATGATTGTTTTCCAACTTCTTGTGCTTCCTTCTTGCCCTCAGGTATTTCGGACCATAGTTCCATTATTGTTTCTGGCCTTTTGGATAGAAAGGAAGTTCAAAATTCCTTTTAGATTCTTTGATGAGTGGATAGATCATGAAGAGTTCATACCTCTTATTACTTATGGTTGGGATATTGATGTAAATGGCAATCCTCTCTTCCGTCTACTTAAGAAGATGAAGAATGTCAAAGTGGCATTAAAGGACTTTCGGACTTGTAAATTCCGAAACATCAATTCAGAGCTAGAGGATGCTAGAGCCTCTCTTGAGAGCCTTCAAAGGATTAACTGTTCCAACCATGCTACTTTTGATTCTATCAACAAAGAAAAGCAGAACTTGGTAAGTTTCTTTCTCTTAGTAACATTGAGGAAAGTATGATGAGGCAAAAGTCGAGAATTAAGGGCTTAATCTTGGTGATCAAAATAATGCCTACTTTCACAAGGTCATAAAGCAACATTCGATTAGGTCCAAGCTTTTTTCTATCACTAGAACAGATTGTTGCATTATTGATGATTATGACTTGGTAAAAAAGGAGGTGGTTAGCCACTACCATTCCCTCTTCACCCTTCCAGCTCTTTCCCCTTCTCTAGATCGTAGACTAATACATAATGCCATTTCCAAGAAACTGGATGATAATGATCACTTTAATCTCTCTAGAGAAATCAGTGAAGAAGAAATCTAAGATGCCCTCTTTGATATCAAAGCAAGCAAAGCGCCAAGTCCAAATGGGTTCTCTTCCGGGTTTTTCCATAGGTGTTGGGATATCATTAAAGTGGATTTCATTGTGGGTATCCAACACTTTTTTCGATATGATATTCTGCTTAAAGAGGTCAACACTACAGTCATATCTCTTATTCCCAAGGTCGATGCGCCCTCCTCTCTCTCGGACTATAGGCCTATCTCTTGTTGCAACACCATTTACAAGTGCATCACAAAGATTCTAAGTAAGAGGCTATCTTTGGTGATTGATTGTTTGGTTAGCAAGAACCAATCTGCTTTTATTAAGGGGAGAAGGATAAGTGATAATATTCTCCTTTCTCAAGAATTCCTCAATGGCTACCACCTCAAAAAAGGTATTTCAAACTGTACTTATAAAATTGATCTTATGAAAGCTTATGATATGGTGCGTTGGGATTTTTTAGAAGAGGTTCTCTCCACTATGAATCTCTCCCCCCCCCCCCCCCATGTTTATTCGTTGGATAATGGAGTGCATCTCTATGGCCTCTTTCCCAGTTTCCCTTAATGGTGAACTTATGGGTTTCTTTCGGAGTTCTAGGGGGCTTAGACAAGGTGATCCGATCTCTCCCTATCTCTTTGTGCTTTGTATGGAAGTGTGTTCCGATCTCCTCAATAACTTGAAAAATGATTCTCGCTTCGGTTTCCATTCAAAGTGTTCTAGAGAGGGGATAACTCACTTATGCTTCGCGGATGATCTTATGCTTTTTTCTAAAGCGGACACCAATTCGGCTTATGCCATTAAGGAAGCTATCTCAAGCTTCTCAAATATCTCCGGTCTATCTCCTAACTTAACAAAGAGTAAGTATCTAGGTATCCCACTTTCTTCCTCTACTATTTATTACTTGGACTGCAAGCCACTTATTGATAAAACAACTACTAGGATTAGAAGTTGGACTACAAAATTTCTTTCATATGCTGGAAGACTTCAACTTATTAAGTCTACTCTTTTCTCAATTCAAGTTTCTTGGGCTACTCTTCTTATTATTCTTTCCAAGATTACAAAAGTGATAGATCGTCTTATGAGAGAGTTTCTTTGGAAAGGAACCTCCCTAGCAAGTGGAAGAGCCAAAGTAGCTTGGGATTTAGTGTGTCTTCCTAAGAATGAAAGGGGTCTTGGTATCAAGAATCTCAAAGAGTGGAATAAGATGGCCTAACTTAAGCATATATGGAATCTCTTTAAGTATCCAACCTCTATTTGGCCGGCGTGGGTTCATTCTCATCTTTTGAGAAACAATCACTTTTGGAATTGTCCTACCCCTAGAGTATGTACATGGGCTTGGCGAAAAATCCTTAAGAGTAGAGATATGGCTCGCTCGTCCTTCTTTTGGGAAATTGGTAATGGTGCTTCCACCTCTCTGTGGTATGACCCTTGGATTCCAGGAGGAATTATCGGTACTATTAGCAAAAACCTAATGGTGAGTAACATAATTACGGATAACTCTTGGAATTTTCCTTCCCCTCTTTCGATAGCTTGGTGGGAGGTCCAAGAGCTTATTCTGTCAACTTTGTTCCCTTCCTCTAATCAGCCTAACATCTTCTCATAGAGGCATTCGGATAAGGTTTCTCCATCTCAGATGCTTGGAATCATTTTCGTTTTAAGGGTCCTTTGGTTTCATGGGCAAAAGTAATTTGGGGAAAGGGTTCTATCCCTCGCCACTCCTTTATTGCTTAGCTTGCTTTGCTCAACCGGCTATCTACGCAGGATAGGGCCATTCATTATGGAACTCCTTCTTGCAATGCTTGCCCATTTTGCCTCTGCAGTGAGGAATCCAGAGACCACATTCTCGGGAATTGCACTTTCTCTACCTTGGTATGGCGTAGTATGGAGATTTTCCTTCACCCAGTTGCCCCTGCCGCTTCCTAGAATGACAAGATTGGATGGCTTTCTACGCTTCACAGCAAAGGGCTCAAAGATAACGTGGTTTTCATGGCTTTCAATAGCTTCATCTATCACATTTGGAGAGAGCGAAATAACCGTCTTCATAACAACCCCATCAATCTCCCGAGCACCACTTATGGCCTTATCACTTCAAGCACAAAAAATAGGGTCCTTTTCCTCCTTCCACTATCTGACAGAGATGACATGGAGACTAGGCGTTTTTGAGAATCTTTTCTGTGAGTATGTTTATACTTCTTGTTCAATTGATGATGCGTTAGGTGTGTTTAGCCGCCTATGGTCCTTGTGTGTTTTTTTTTGTTTTATTGTCTTTGTCCTGACTTCCTCCTTGCAGGTTATGGCCCCCCTGGGCGCCTTCCTGCTTTCTGGGTGTGACCTCCTTGATGGTCACCGTGGGGTATGCCCCTCGTATTTTGTTTGCAATATTTATGTCTGTACTGATGATGTTCCTTTAATGCTAGGTAGTGGTCCCCCTAGTGGCCACCTAGGGTTTTTCCCCTAAGGGGGTTTTTTTCACCCAAGCTTAGGTTGGGTAGTGGTCCCCCTAGTGATCACCTTGGGATATGCCGCTTGGTTTTCTTTGTAATGGGGGTTTCCCTGGTTTGCACCCTTAGGGGTCTCTTTTTTTTTTTTTTTGTTTAGGGAGAGGTTCCCCTTGTGACCTCCTTTGGGCTTGCCCAATGTATTTTGTGTGGCTTTTTGCCTCCGTCCGTGAATATATACTTAATTTTAAAAAAGAAAGATATTAGCACCAGACACAAAAGAAGCAAGACACCACCACTTGAGATCAATAGAAGAAATCCTACAATGAAGAACTTGCTTACTAACTCCTAATAAAGTAACCACCACCTTAGAAGGATCCCAACCAACCAAAATTCTACCATCAACTACCGGGGAATTATTATTAATGTAGTTCCAAGCAGGGCAAATAGATCTACTAATCATATCAAAATTTGGTGATTTGACTTTAGTCTCCACGATTCCCACAACACAAGCATCATGCTTAACCACTAGACTTTGTACTTCTCTTCTTTTGATAGGGTCATTTAGACCCCTAACATTCCAACTTATTATTGACATAAAAAAGAATTCAAAAGGGGACAGAAGAGGGATAAGAGATTAAAACCTCCTATGGCGGCCCGTCTTGTTGGAGCGCCCTTTCCCTTTCTTCTTCTTTCCATAATGATTCCCGGTTTGTCCGGAGTTGGGATGGCTATCGTGAGTAGCCGATGTCGGGGGATGGGAAGTGTCTGAATCATCATCATCATCACTCCCACTAGCCTCTTCATTAAGCAACCCCTTTTTAGGAGTGGAAACAATCAAGTCAATCGGAGCATCCTCACCTTGATGACTAATGTGAGTTTGCTCTTACTACTATTTGCACCCCTTCTTTTGGGAAGTTACCACACGCTTCCCCTTGACTAATATCAACTACAAGATTAGCACCATTGGTTGGACTATTGATGGCCAAATGAGTTTCATGGTCCGAGACTTTTGGATACATAGGTGATTCCCTATTATCCATGTCTACATCATGAACATCATGAACACTCCCTTTTCGTCTTCGGTTAACAATCTTCCATTCAGATTTAGAGGAAGTGCTTTTCATAGTTTATAAGCTAAAATAAATGCATACATGTCCCGCAATGATTATTAGCAAGTTGTGCACGAAACTTGAATTTGAAGTGCAAAAATAGAATTCATTCTAATCGCTTTCATATGATTTACTAGCTTAAAGAGACTCATTGATATCATCACCTTAAGGTCAAACAAACGCATACGTGTCCCACAAAGATTATTAGCAAGTTCTACATGAAACATGTATTTGAAGTGTGGAATAGAATTCGTTCTAATCGCTTTCATATGATTTACTAGCTGTAGGAGACTTATCGACATCATTTTAAGGTGACACAAACACATACGCATCCCACAAAGATTATTAGCGAGTTGTGCATGGAACTTGTATTTGAAGGGCGAAAATAGAATTCGTTTTAATCGCTTTCATATGATTGACTAGCTTGAGGGGACTCATCGACATCATTTTTAGGTGAAACAAACGTATACGTGTCCCACAAAGATTATTAGCAAGTTGTACATGAAAATTTTGTTTGAAAGGCGACAATAGAATTCGTTCGTATCACCTTCAAATGATTTACTTGCTTTAGGAGACTCATTGATATGGTTTTGAGGTGAAACAAATGCATACGTGTCTCACAAAGATTATTAGCAAGTTGTGCATGAAACTTGTATTTGAAGTGCAAAAATAGAAATCGTTCTATTTGCTTTCATACGATTTACTAGCATGAGGGAACTCATCGACATCATTTTTAGGTGAAACAAACGCATACGTGTCCCACAAAGATTATTAGCAAGTTCTACACGAAACTTGTATAAGAAGTGCAAAATAGAATTCATTCTAATCGCTTTCATATGATTTACTAGCTTGAGAGGACTCATCGAAATCATTTTAAGGTGAAACAAAAGTATATGTATCCCACAAAGATTATTAGCAAGTTGTGCACGAAACTTGTATTTGAAGTATCTTTTGATGCTTAGTATGCATTTGCCTCTCCCTAAATAGAGGAAAATCCTAGAGAGAGAAACTCTACATTCTCTGTATTTTTTAACCCTTCCTAATATTTACAAGTTTGCCATTCTCTCTCCCTTTCAACAACCTGCAACAACCTTTTCGATACCCCCTCCACCCTGCTCCCACCTAACTCCTCCGCCAACCAACAACGCTTCTTGTCTCTGCCGCTTGCTCCACCGTCCAATGCCACCGCCCGACCAACTAGTTCTGGTGTTCTCCAGCATCAATCTTTCATATCCTTCATTCCCTACCTAGCCGCTCTTTCTCCCTCTGCTTCCTTGCGCCACCACTTCCATTACCCTCCATTTTCCTTTCTTATCAACGTTCTCTCATTCCCATGCAATGTTGTCAACCACTGAGGACTCCTCTGCGCTCACCATAGCATTGACCAAGGTTGAAGACACTTCACATTGTGGCTCTGTTTTTGCGATCTGTAGGGCTTCTCCTCCATTGATTGTTGATAACTCCTTGGGGACCTGCTGTTACTGAAATGGTTAAATCACTGAATATGCTCATCGAAGAGATTGAAGACCTGGAGATGACTCTCTATGCTTTGGAAAGCAAGTGCAATGTTCCACCATCTATGGATGCTCACTTTAACGTGCCCGAGCCTTTTATCATAGATCCAGATCTGGATGCATATTACTCCATATTAACCATTAAGAAAAAACTTGTTAAGCTGGCTGCCATGCGATCTACTCTACAAAAGGCCATCTCTGATCTTCAAGATCGCTTTAATGGCGTTGTTATCCCAGGTTCAGGGGGTATAGCCATGGTGATAGCTGCAGATAGTGTGGACTCTCAAATTCCTCTTGTGAGGGCCAAAACCTATACGTGGAATTCTTAAGAAACTGACGCCTCCAACTCTGCCGCCTTCTGCTAGCTCTAAACTTGCTGACCACTTCAAAATTTGTCTTGGTCCTCTTCCAGAAGAAGTATTGTGTTCAAACTCCCCCTTTTTGGACCTGAAGCAACTCAAAAGTGATAAACTTACTATTTCGACAGAGCCTGCGGAAGCTCCGATGCCAAACACGGTGAAATTTGGGGTGGTCAACTCTGGTCAACCCAACCGGATGGTTCTTCTTCACCCGTTCACTCTTCTGGGTCGCATCCGAGGTCAGCTCCAACGGATAGAATTGCAGCCAATCAGCGCACTTCTCATCAGGCTGAGCTGGACTCCATTAAACCTATTTCAAATTCAAAAGCGGGTCAATCGGGCGCCAACCCTTACCCATCCGAATGCCCATGGGTTGTCACAGAAATCCAGTCAGTCGCGCCTGCTGAAGACCATAACGTGTCTGATGGGTTGTCACAGATCTATCCTCGTACGAATGCAACGAGGTCGCTTCCCCAGCAGGCGACAAAGGATCCGTGTTTTTCGACTTTGGCCACACAAGTCCTGAAGGATTCTCTTTTGGCCCCCAAAAAAATCACAGGTAAGTCCCCAGATTCCCCCTTTAATACAACTAATTACCCCGAGTATTCCCCTATCACGGTGCCGCCCCTGGACTCCCAGGACTTCCCTTTTCTTACCCATGAACCCATAAATAAAGCCACCCCAGTCCTTCCAAAAATTCTAAAAAACCCCCTGCCATTTTAAATCAAAAAACAGTGTGGCCAAAAAACACCCCCCCCCCCCCCCCCACTGCCGCCCACCCCCACTCCAATCACCCACTACCAATGGTTACCCACCCCACCACCATGCACCAGCCGGCCACCACCCCCTCCGGTGACCTGTAAAAGTTAGAGTCAAAGTCAAAAGTCCCTATTGAAACACCGAAAGTCAACAAATTGCTCTCCACCTCCCCAAAGATCCTTTCTTCTAACCCAACTACTCCCCTTAAATTTTCCAAATCTTGGAGTGAGATTGTTAAGCCCATTTATATACATGAACCCTTATTCAACATACGTTATATTCAACCTTCTTTTGTGAATGGGCGTGTAGTAGTTTCCTCTCCTTCTAGTGTTGCAGATTTGGGATCCGCCCTTTTAGAAAATGTGATTGTAGGCTACCTTCTCGGTTCCAATTTGCCTTTTAAGGTGGTTGAAAACATTGCAATTCGGTTATGGGGGCAATTAGGGTTAATCAAAGTAAATTCCAATAAGGAAGGATTCTTCTTTTTCCAATTTTCAACTGATCAAGATGTCGACACTATCCTTGATAAGGGGCCTTAGTTCATTCTTAATAGAATATGGTGCTGAAAAATTGGAGACCCAGTATGGTGCTTGATAGGGAGGAATTTTCTAAAGTCCCGATTTGGATCAATTTCTATAATATACCTATAGAGTTTTGGACTAAGGAAGGCTTAAGTTATATTGCTAGTGCCGTCGGGATTCCTTTGAAGGTTGATAAGAATACTGAATTGAGAACATACTGGGACTTCACTAGAATATGCGTGGAAATTGATGCTAATGATGACATTGTTGAGGATTTCGACCTTATTAACTCTTTGGGGTGCTCCATCACGATTAAGGTTGATTACAAGTGGAAGCCCTCGGTTTGTAAGGATTGTTGTTCATTTTGGCATAATTCTTCCAAATGTCCAAAGAAAGCCATTCCTTTAGCTAAGGTTCCTACCATTCCGATTCCGTCCCATACTAAAAATCATTCAAAAAATTCAGAATGGAGAATTTGTCAACCATAACTGTAAATATTCTTCTACTAGTATGGAGGAAGTAGTCTCACCTAGCGATGATCAAGTGGATGATGAGATGATTGAAACTTCTCTGTTGGAACAACTAAACGTTGTTGAAAGCTCCAATGCTATGGTTATGGATCAAATGAATGATGACATTAGTATTGCCCCTTTGGTGGACCATGGTGGGGATAGTGACCCCTCCCATCCTTTACTGACCCCTAATATAGGACAAAGAGTGGAGAAAAATAGTGATAGTGAAGGGGAACCTAGAATTGCTTCCATGGATTCTTACAGCACTCCAAACTCCCCCGAGCAAGGGGGTCGTGATGGTAATTATGCAAATGGCTCTCGTAAGAAGAAGAAAAAGAAGGGTCCTTCGTTTAAAAGTGTGGAAGCATGATCCTTGATTATGGGATTTGTGGAATTTATTTTCAAGGCCTCTAACCTTGCTGTAGCTTGCCGCTTTCTTCTGGTCCAATTGTTTTATTTTTGTTCTCTAGGTGTTTCTTTGGGGTATGCTCCTCTTGGATTTTTGTTGGGACTTCCTTGACTTCCTTGGAGTTGCCCTTTTGGCTTATCTTTCTGGTGTTCTAGTTGGTGTTGGTCGCCTTTTTAGGCTATTGTATTTTTTATTTTTCTTACTGTGAGCATGCTCACCGTGCATCTGTATTCTCCTTTCTTGAAATATACACTTACCTTTCAAAAAAAAAATTTGTATTTGAAGTACAAAAATAGAATTCGTTTTAATCGCTTTCATATGATTTACTAGCTTGAGGGGACTAATCAACATCATTTGAAGGTGACATAAACACATATGTATCCCACAAAGATTATTAGCAAGTTGTGCACGAAACTTGTATTTGAAGTGCGAAATAGAATTCGTTCTAATCGCTCTCATATGATTTTCAAGCTCGAGGGGACTCATTGATATCATCTTTAGGTGAAACAAATGCATACGTATCTCACAAAGACTATTAGCAAGTTTTGCACAAAACTTGTGTTTGAAGTCCCAATATGGAATTCGTTCTAATCGCTTTCATACGGTTTACTAACTTTAGGGAACTCATTGACATGATTTTAAGGAGAACCAAATGCAGACTTGTCTCACAAAGATTATTAGCAAGTTATGCATGAAACTTGTAGTTGAAGTGCGAAATAGAATTTGTTCTAATCCTTTTCATATAATTTCCGAGCTTGAGGGGACTCATTGATATCATCTTTAGGTGAAACAAATGCATACGTATCTCACAAAGATTATTAGCAAGTTGTGCATGAAACTTGTATTTAAAGTGTGAAAACATAATTCGTTCTCAATGCTTTCATATGATTTACTAGCTTGAGGGGACACATCGACATCATTTTAAAGTGAAATAAACGAATACATGTCCCGCAATGATTATTTGCAAGTTGTGCACGAAACTTGAATTTGAAGTGTGAAAATAGAATTCGTTCTAATCGCTTTCATATAATTTACTAGCTTAAAGGGACTCATTGATATCATCATCTTAAGGTGAAACAAAAGCATACGTGTCCCACAAAGATTATTAGCAAGTTGTACACGAAACTTGTATTTGAAGTGTGGAATAGAATTTGTTCTAATGATTTTCATATGACTTACTAGAAGTAGGGTACTCATCGACATCATTTTAAGGTAATACAAACACATACGTATCCCACAAAGATTATTAGCGAGTTGTGCATGGAACTTGTATTTGAAGTGCGAAAATAAAATTCGTTCTAATCGTTTTCATACGATTTACTAGCTCTACTCATCAACATCATTTATAGGTGAAACAAACGTATACGTGTCCCACAAAGATTATTAACAAGTTGTGCACGAAACTTGTGTTTGAAGGACGACAATAGAATTTGTTCGTATCACCTTCGTATGATTTACTTACTTTAGGGGACTCATTGATATGGTTTTGAGGTGAAACAAACGCATGTGTCCCACAAAGATTATTAGCAAGTTGTGCACGAAACTTGTATTTGAAGTGCGAAAATAGAAATCATTCTATTCACTTTCATACGATTTACTAGCTTGAGGGGACTCATCGACATCATTTTTAGGTGAAACAAACACATACGTGTCCCACAAAGATTATTAGCAAGTTCTACACGAAATTTGTATTTGAAGTGCGGAATAAAATTCGTTCTAAACGCTTTCTTATGATTTATCAACTATAAAAGATTCATCGACATCATTTTAAGATGAAACTAACAGATACATGTCCCACAAAAATTATTAGTAAGTACATTAATGGAAAAGGGATGGAGAAAAATTTTAGAGAGAGAAACTCTCCCTTATCTCTAAAATTCAGTTTTGATTAACTTTATTAAAAATTCCCATTTTGTCCTAAAACTCAAAACCAACCGTGACTATTCATCTCCTCTAACCTACGATACCTTCCTCCTCTGCCCCATGCGTTGACAACCGCCTTGCCATCTGCCGTCAACCTCCACCTCACCGCCCTACACTGCCTTCGCTTCCCCGCCTCAGTCGTGCCTCTGCCTACGCTGACCGCTGGACTACCAGAAAATCCTTCCTTTTTTAATTCCTTCTCCTTCTTTTTCTAAGTTTCTCACACAGTCAAACCTTTACCTCTAACCATGATTTCCACTTCTGTCTCTGCAGGTTCATTAGCTTTGGAAGAATCTCTAAACAAGCGCGAAGTCTTTTCCCAGGACAAGCTAGAAGCCACCTCTCCTATTACCCTAACATCAGCGTTACAGGAGAACGCTTCCCCTGCTGCCTCTATGGAAGCTATATCTGCCAGTGAAGTCTCTCTCAAGTTGTTGGTATAGGAAATGGAGGGTTCTATTAAATTTCAGATAGAAGAAATTGAAGAGCTGGAAACGAAGCTTTATTCCCTAGAAAGCAAGATGAACATCCCCCCGTCAATGGAAGCTCATTTCAATAGCCCATCTCCTTTCATCGTTGACCCGAACATCTTGGCCCATATTTCCATTGAAGCTATGTCTAGAGAGCTTTGTAAGCTTGCTGCCATGAAGCCAATGCTGTTCCAAGAGATATCCCAACTCCATGAACGCAACCATGGTGGCGTCAATGCAAGCAGATCGGCGACTCTCCCTCCTAGCCATGCAAACGGTACACCGGAAACTCAAGACAACAAAGTTAACCAACCCAGGCCTAAACCTATTCGTGGCATCTTAAAAAAGGTTACTCCCCCCACTCCGCCGCGCTCCTTGGCGAACTCCATGCTTGCAGGTCATTTGGAGAAGATGGATCTTTCTCAGTGCATAAACCAGCAGTTTTCTCATGTTTCCAGCGGTCAAAACTTGCCCAGAATCATCAGAAATATCCTCTCAAACCGTTCAGAGGGTTCACCGGTGTCGAGTATGACATTTCTCACGACGGTCAACGATGGTCAAAATCCGGGTCGGATGAGCTCTACGGGTCAACCCGCGGACCCAACTCTCTCTTCTAACCAACCCGGGTCTGATGCCTCACAAGTGATGAGATCAGCACCAACAGACATTTCTCCAACCAATGAAAACCCTCACAAGTGATGAGGGCATGATATTTGGTTGCTGACAATGCCACTCCCCCGGTCTGAACCGTCTGCAAACCCGCATCCTTCCTCTGAAAAGTTGCCTGCCTCATCTGACAAAGGATATTTGAATCCTTGTACGGAGACACAACGGCTCACTCCCCCTATTAGACTATGGAAGAAATTTTTTTTCCGCATTCCGCTTCGGAAGTTACAAAAAATTATAAAATCCTCCCCTCTGAAATTACGAATAAGTCCTCAGACTTTATTAATTATACCTATCATTTCCCCATTTCAAACCTAAATCAATCGAAAACCCACGCCCCTCTAGATTCTCCTTTCCTTCCCCCAACAAAGTAAAAAATTCACCTCAGACCAATCGCAACCCCAAAGTTTCAAACAAATCATAAAAAAAACCCTACCAATTTTAAAAGCAAAACAGTGTGGCCAATTCCAAAACTTCCTCACACCCTCCCTACCCATCCACCACCCAACCTTCCACTGACCCCAAGCCGGTCGCCCCCACCGCCATCACACCCCCGATCAACAGTTAATGACCAAAACGTCAACGTTCCAAGAGTTGACCAAAAGTCCAAGATGGTTTCCAAAACTTGGAGTGATATTGTCAAACCAATTACCATCCATGAATCATCTTTTGTCATGGAATTTTTTGAATCAACAATTATAGATGGGAGAATTGTGGTTTCACCTCCTTCCCACATAACGGATTTGAGTGCATCTCTTCTTGAAAATATCATTGTAGGACACTTCTTGAATAGCAAACTCTCTTTCAACCTTGTAAACTACATTGCTAACCGCCTTTCGAAGCATTTGGGTCTTATCAAGATTAATGCCAATAGAGAGGGCTTCTATTTCTTCCACTTCTCAAACCAAAGTGAAGTGAATGACATTATTGAAAAAGGGCCATGGTTCTTTGTTGATAAATATATTGCCCTAAAATAATGGAAAATTGGAATGGTTCTTAGCTGTGAAGAATTTACTCGAATTCCTCTTTGGATAGACTTCTATCATATTCCGGGAGAAGTTTGGATGGCGAAAGGCCTAAGCTATGTGGCTAGTGTGATCGGAGTGCCTATTAAGGTAGATAAAAATACCGAAAATAGCAATTATCGGGACTTTTCCCGCATATGTGTAGAAGTAAATGCTGAGCAAGACATTGTTGAAAATTTTGACTTCCTTATTAGTCAGGGGAAAACCATCACAATTCGGGTGACTATAAATGGAAGCCATCTGTGTGCAAGTATTGTAATACTTTTGGGCATAAGACTTCAAAATATCCGAAAAATGTTTCTTCCAATGATAACCCCCACTCCGATCAAACTCCCAAATCTACGAAAAGCACTTCCTCTAAATCTAAATGGAAGATTGTTAACTGGAGACGAAAAGGGATTGTTCATGATGTTCATGATGTAGACATGGATAATAGGGAATCTCCTATGTATCCAAAAGTCTCGGACCATGAAACTCATTTGGCCATCAACAGTCCAACCAATGGTGCTAATCTTGTAGTTGATATTAGTCAAGGGGAAGCATATGGTCCCAAAAGAAGGGGAAGCAAATAGTAGTAAGAGCAACACTCACATTAGTCATCAAGGTGAGGATGCTCCCATTGACTTGATTGTTTCCACTCCTAAAAAGGGGTTGCTTAATGAAGAGGCTAGTGGGAGTGATGATGATGATGATGATTCAGACACTTCCCATTCCCCGACATCGGCTACTCACGATAGCCATCCCAACTCCTGACAAACCGGGAATCATTATGGAAAGAAGAAGAAAGAGAAAGGACCCTCCAACAAGAAGGGCCGTCATAGGAGGTTTTAATCTCTTATCCCTCTTCTATCCCTTTTTGAATTCCTTTTTATGTCCATAATAAGTTGGAATGTTAGGGGTCTAAATGACCCTATCAAAAGAAGAGAAGTACGAAGTCTAGTGGTTAAGCATGATGCTTGTGTTGTGGGAATCGTGGAGACTAAGGTCAAATCACCAAATTTTGATATAATTAGTAGATCTATTTGCCCTGCTTGGAACTACATTAACAATAATTCCCCGGTAGTTGATGGTAGAATTCTGATTGGTTGGGATCCTTCTAAGGCGGTGGTTACTTTATTGGGAGTTAGTGAGCAAGTACTTCATTGTAGGATTTCTTCTATTGATCTAAAGTGGTGGTGTCTTGCTTCTTTTGTGTATGGTGCTAATGTTGATAGTGAAAGGATGTCTCTTTGGTCTTCCTTTAGGCTTTCAAGCCGATCTCTAACCCGTCACCTTGGATAATTTTGGGTGACTTTAATGTCACTAGATTCTGTTAGGAAAAACTTGGGGGTAACATGGCTGTTACTAGAAGCATGAGTGATTTTAATGATTGTATCTTTGATATTGAGGTTGATGACCTTTCTTTTGGTAGGCTCCAGTTTACTTGGAGCAACTCAGACTGGAATGATCCAAACGTCATCCTTAGGAAACTGGATAGAGTGCTTGTCAGTTGGATTGGAATTATTGTTTTTTTTAAAGGTAAGTATATATTTCAAAAAAGGAGAATACAAGTGCACGGTGAGCAGGCTCACAGTAAGATAAATAAAAAATACAATAGCCTAAAAAGGCGACCAACACCAACTAGAACACCAGAAAGACAAGCCAAAGGGGCAACTCAAAGGAAGTCCCAACAAAAACCCGAGAGGAGCATACCCCAAGGAAACCAACCAAAAGAAAAAAAATAAAACAATTGGACCAGAGAAGAAAGCGGCAAGCCACAGCAAGGTTAGAGCCCTTGAAAATAAATTCCACAAATCCCACAATCAATTATTATGCTTCAACACTTTTAACCGAAGGACCCTTCTTTTTCTTCTTCTTACGAGAGCCATTTGCATAATTACCATCCCGACCCCCTTGCTCGGGGGAGTTCGGAGTGCTGTAAGAATCCATGGAAGCAATTCTAGGTTCCCCTTCACTATCACTATTATTCTCCACTATTTGTCCTGTATTAGGGGTCGGTAAAGGATGGGAGGGGTCACCATCCCCACCATGGTCCACCAAAGGGGCAATACTAATGTCATCATTCATTTGATCCATAACCATAGCATTGGAGCTTTCAACAACATTTAGTTGTTCCAACAGAGAAGTTCCAACCATCTCATCATCCACTTGATCATCGCTAGGTGAGACTACTTCCTCCATACTAGTAGAAGAATATTTACCTTTATTGTTGACAATTCTCCATTCCGAGTTTTTTTGAATGATTTTTAGTATGGGAGGGAATCGGAGCAGTAGGAACCTGCTAAAGGAATGGCTTTCTTTGGACATTTGGAAGAAGTATGACCGAACGAACAACAATCCTTACAAACCGAGGGGCCTCCACTTGTAATCAACCTTAATCGTGATGGACCGCCCCAAAGAGTTAACAAGGTTGAAATCCTCAACAATGTCATCATGAGTATCAATTTCCGCACATATTCTAGCGAAGTCCCAGTATGTTCTCAATTCAGTATTCTTATCAACCTTCAAAGGAATCCCGACGGCACTAGCAATGTAGCTTAAGCCTTCCTCAGTCCAAAACTCTATAGGTATATTATAGAAATTGATCTAAATCGAGACTTTAGAAAATTACTCCCTATCAAGCACCATACCGGGTCTCCAATTTTTCAGCATCATATATCTATTAAGAATGAACTAAGGCCTCTTATCAAGGATAGTGTCGACATCTTGGTCAGTTGAAAATTAGAAAAAGAAGAATCCTTCCTTATTGGAATTTACTTTGATTAACCCTAATTGCCCCCATAACTGAATAGCAATGTTTTCAATCACCTTAAACGGAAACTTGGAATCGAGAAGGTAGCCTACAATCACATTTTCTAAAAGGGCAGATCCCAAATCTGCAACACTAGGAGGAGGGGAAACTACTACATGCCCATTCACTAAAGAAGGTTGAATATAATGTAGGTTGAATAAGGGTTCATTTATAGAAATGGGCTTAATTGGGCTTAATTGGGTTGAATGGGTTTAGGGGGAGTAGTTGGGTTAGAGAAGGGATCTTTGGGGAGGTGGAGAGCAAATTGTTGACTTTCGGTGTTTCAATAGGGACTGTTGACTTTGACTCTAACTTTGACCGGTCACCGGAGGGGGTGGTGGCCGGACAGTGCATGGTGGCAGGGTGGGTAACCATTGGTAGTGGGTGACTGGAGTGGGGTTGGGAGGGGGTGGGGGTGGGGTTGATTGGGGGGAGGGAGGATAAGATATTTTTTGGCCACACTGTTTTTTGATTTAAAATGGCAGGGGGTTTTTTTAGAATTCTTGGAAGGACTGGGTTGGCTTTATTTATGGGTTCATGGGTAAGAAAAGGGAAGTCATGTGAGTCCAGGGGCGGCACCGTGATAGGGGAATACTCGGGGTAATCAGTTGTATTAAAGGGGAAATCTGGGGACTTACCCGTGATTTTTTTTGGAGGCCATAATAGAATCCTTCAAGACTTGTGTGGCCAAAGTCGAAAAACACAGATCCTTTGTCACTTGCTGGGGAAGCAACCTCGTTGTGTTCGTACAAGGATAGTAGCTCTGCGACAACCCATCAGATGCGTTATGGTCTTCAGTAGGCGTGACAGACTGGATTTCCGTGACAAGCCGCCGGCATTCGAACAGGTAAGGGTTGGTGCCCGGTTGACCTGCTTTTGAATTTGAAACAGGCTAAATGGAGTCCAGCTTAGCCTGATGAGGAGTGCTCTGATTGGCTGCAATTCTATCCGTTGGAGCTGACCTCGGATGTGACCCAGAAGAGCGAACGGGTGAAGAAGAACCACCCAGTTGGGTTGCGGGTAAACCCATCAGACCCGACAGTTGACCAGAGTTGACCACCCAAATTTCACCCTGCTTGGCGTCGGAACTTCCGCAGACTCCATTGAAATAGTAAGTTTGTAACTTTTGAGTTGCTTCAAGTCCAAAAGGAGGGAGTTTGAATGCAAAACTTCTTCTAGAAGAGGACCAAGACAAGTTTTGAAGTGGTCTGCAAGTTTTGAGCCAGCAGAAGGCCGCGGCGGAGTTGGAGGCATCGGTTTCTTAAGAATTCCATGTTTAGGTTTGGCCCTCACAAGAGGAATCTGAGAGTCTACACTATCTGCAGCTATCACCATGGTTATACCCCCTGAAGCTGGGATAACGACACTATTAAAGCGATCTTGAAGGTCAGAGATGGCCTTTTGTAGAGCAGATCGCATGTCAGTCAGCTTAACAAGTTTTTTCTTAATGGATAATTTGGAGTAATATGCATCCATATCTGGATCTAAGATAAAAGGCTCAGGCATGTTAAAGTGAGCATCCATGGGTGGTGGAACATTGCACTTGCTTTCCAAAGCATAGAGAGTCCTCTCTAGGTCTTCAATCTCTTCAATGAGCATATTCAGTGATTCAGCCATTTCACTAACAGCAGGATCCAAAGGAGTATCAACAATCGATGTAGGAGAAGCCCTACAGGTCGCAAAAACAGAGTCACCATGTGAAGTGTCTTCAACCTTGGTCAAGGCTGTGGTGAGCACAAAGGAGTCCTCAGTGGTAGACAACATTGCATGGGAATGAGAGAACGTTGATGAGAAAGGAAAATGGAGGGGAATGGAAGTGGTGGCGCAGAGAAGTAGAGGGAGAAAGAGCGGCTAGGTAGGGAATGAAGGAAAAGAAAGATAGATGTCGGAGAATACCATAACCAGTTGGTTGGACGGTGGCACTGGACGGCGGAGCAGGCGGCAGAGATAGGAGAGCATTGTTGGTTGGCGGAGGAGCTAAGTGAGAGTAGGGTGGAGGGGGTATCGAAAAGGTTGTTGCAGGTTGTTGAAAGGGAGAGAATGGCAAACTTGTAAATATTAGGAAGGGTAAAAAATTAGAGAGAAGGTAGAGCTTCTCTCTCTAGGATTTTCCTCCATCCCCTCTACCCAGGCACTGCCTCCCTTCATCTCTCCCACTATAGCTTATTGGAATAATTGTTTCCCAAACTCTAGAGCTTCTTATCTCTACTCCAGAAAACTATGCTCTCTGTCTCTGCAGGTTCACCAGCCTCTGTTGACTCTTTAAACATTCTTGAAGCCATCTCCCATGGCAGCGGTTACTCAATTGCACAGGATGGGTTTCCTGGTACATCTGAAAGAGCCATGCCTGCTTTGCAAGATGCTTCCTTCCATGGCGGTTGTGCCTCTAGTCCACTCTCTGCTGACGATATCATGCTTGCCTAGCAAGTACAAGAGATGGTTGAGTTGGTAAACTCGTTCATAGGAGAGATTGAGCTCCTGAAACTTAAACTCTACCGATTCGAGAGCATGTTGAACATTCCTCCATCCTCTGAAATGCACTCTCATGTCCCTACGTTATTCATTGTTGATCCTGATGTACCTGCAGCTATATCCATTGCGACGAGGGAAAAAAAAACTAGTCAACCTAGCTGCCATGAAAGCTAACCTAATTTAGCACACTGCAGATATAGAAAAGAGCTCCACAGTGTCTACGACCAATCCCATAGCAGTGCGTGTGTTGATGGGTGGTTGTCCTGAGCTAGCCACAACGTCTACGACCAATCTCAGACCTTTCTGTGGAATTCTGAAGAAGCCTACGCAACCAACCCCGCCGCGACCCTCTACCGGTTCAAACACCTGGTATCAGGATCTCTTTCAAATCACATGGCGTAAAAAATCCCTGTTATGGATAAGATTCAGCCCATTAATGCCGGCCACTCCAGGTCGAAAAGCTCGGTCGAAGCTCCGGCGTCTAAATTGGAGGTTTTGGGGTTAGTCATGGCGGTCAAATTTCTGTTATCCCGGGTCAACCCGCTTGCTCACTGGATACCCAGAACCTACCCGCTCTCACTGTTGGGTCCTCTTCCACATCAACACCAACGGTTACCTCGGCAACGAATCAGGTTTCGCCATGTAAGCATGAGCTGGATGCCGCTGAAATGTTTTCAAAAATGTGCCCGAGTCAACCTACTTGCCATAAGAACCCGTTCGCCCGCCCGGTCAGACCCGCTGCACAAGTGTCAGATGAGTCAGCCCCTTTTGACCTACCTCCTCGTATGGAGACAGCTGTGGCGGCTGCTTCTTCGCAGGAGACTGTTGCTTCAGTTTTTTGCGAAACCACCCCCAGAGTTTCTGTTAATATGAGCCCACCCCCGAACGCTATTACGGGTAAGTCCTCTAACTTACAAGATTTTACCTCAAGTGACCCCGCGTCCAGCCAAATGACTCTCGCCACTCCTCAACTTTCTGATTCCATTATCTACACCCCAAATCCCATTATCTCTATAAACCAAGCCCACCAAATTACCACAAACTTTCATAAAATACAAAAAAGCCCCTCCCAATCTAAAAAAAAAAACAGTATGGCCAAACTCAAATAACCCTCTCACTCTATCCACTTCCCTCACAAATACATAGCCAAACAAACCCACCTCCACCCTCCCAATGGCCGATTCAGTCCCGGCCACTGCCCTCCATCTGCGGGTATCCACCTATGGTGACCGGTCAACATCAAAGTCAACGGTCAACCATGCGAAAGTCAACCGACAGTTCATTGACCAAAACTCCAAAAATATCTCTAAATCCTAGAGTAGTGTTGTCAAACCCATTACCATCCATGATTCCTCTTTTATTATGGAATATTTTGAGCCATCGAGAAATGAAGATCGTCGTATTGTGGTTTGCCCCCCTCCCTCTATTGCGGAATTGGGTGCATCTCTTCTTGAAAATACCATAGTTGGACACTTTTTAGATAGCAAACTCCCCTTCAATCTTGTAAACTATATTGCTAATTGGCTTTGGAAGCATCTTGGACTCCTAAAGGTCAATGGCAACAAAGAGGGCTACTATTTTTTCCACTTCTCCAACCAATGTGAAGTGCATGACATTCTTGGAAAAGGCCCTTGGTTCTTTGTTGATAAGTTTATTGCTCTAAAAGAATGAAAAATCGGGATGGTTCTTTGTTGATAAGTCGATGAGCCCCCTCAAGCTAGTAGATCATATGAAAGCGATTTGAACGAATTGTATTTTTGCACTTCTAAAACAAATTTCGTGTACAACTTGCTAATAATCTTTGTAGGATACATATGCGTTTGTTTCACCTTAAAATAATGTCGATAAGTCCCCTTAACCTAGTAAATCATATTAAAGCGATTCGAATGAATTCTATTTTTCTACTTCTAATACAAGTTTCACGCACAACTTGCTAATAATCTTTGTGGGATACGTATGCATTTGTTTCACCTTAAGATGATATCAATGAGTCCCCTCAACCGAGTAAATCATATGAAAGTGATAAGAACGAAATCTATTTCGCACTTCAAACACAAGTTTCGTGTACAACTTGCAAATAATCCTTGTGGGACACGTATGCATTTATTTCACCTTAAAATTATTTCAACGAGTCCTCTCAAGCTAGTAAACCATATCAAAGCTATTCAAATGAATTATATTTTTGCACTACAAACACAAGTTTCATACGCAACTTGCTAATAATCTTTGTGGGATACGTATGCATTTGTTTCACCTTAAGATGATATCATTGAGTCCCCTCAACCGAGTAAAATCATATGAAAGTGGTAAGAACGAAATCTATTTCGCACTTCAAATACAAGTTTCGTGTACAACTTGCTAATAATTTTTGTGGGACACGTATGCATTTATTGCACCTTAAAATTATTTCAATGAGTTCTCTCAAGCTAGTAAACCATATCAAAGCGATTGGAATGAATTCTATTTTTGCACTACAAACACAAGTTTCATGCAAAACTTCCTTATAATCTTTGTGGGATACGTATATCTTTGTTTCACCTTAAAATGATGTTGATGAGTCCCGTCAAGCCAGTAAATCATATGAAAGCGGTTCGAATAAATTCTATTTTTCCTTTTCTAATACAAGTTTCATGCACAATTGCTAATAGTCTTTGTGGGATACGTATATGTTTGTCTCACCAAAAGATGATATCAATGAGTCCCCTCAACCGAGTAAATCATATGAAAGCGACAAGAACGAAATCTATTTCACACTTCAAATACAAGTTTCGTGTACAACTTGCTAATAATCTTTGTGGGACACGTATGCATTTATTGCACCTTAAAATTATTTCAATGAGTTCTCTCAAGCTAGTAAACCATATCAAAGCGAATTGGAATGAATTCTATTTTTGCACTACAAACACAAGTTTCATGCAAAACTTCCTTATAATCTTTGTGGGATACGTATATCTTTGTTTCACCTTAAAATGATGTCGATGAGTCCCGTCAAGCCAGTAAATCATATAAAAGCGATTCGAATAAATTCTATTTTTCCTTTTCTAATACAAGTTTCATGCACAATTGCTAATAGTCTTTGTGGGATACGTATATGTTTGTCTCACCAAAAGATGATATCAATGAGTCCCCTCAACCGAGTAAATCATATGAAAGCGACAAGAACGAAATCTATTTCACACTTCAAATACAAGTTTCGTGTACAACTTGCTAATAATCTTTGTGGGACACGTATGCATTTATTGCACCTTAAAATTATTTCAATGAGTTCTCTCAAGCTAGTAAACCATATCAAAGCGATTGGAATGAATTCTATTTTTGCACTACAAACACAAGTTTCATGCAAAACTTCCTTATAATCTTTGTGGGATACGTATATCTTTGTTTCACCTTAAAATGATGTCGATGAGTCCCGTCAAGCCAGTAAATCATATAAAAGCGATTCGAATAAATTTTATTTTTCCTTTTCTAATACAAGTTTCATGCACAATTGCTAATAGTCTTTGTGGGATACGTATATGTTTGTCTCACCAAAAGATGATATCAATGAGTCCCCTCAACCGAGTAAATCATATGAAAGCGACAAGAACGAAATCTATTTCACACTTCAAATATAAGTTTCGTGTACAACTTGCTAATAATATTTGTGGGATACGTATGCGTTTGTTTCAGCTTAAAATAATGTCAATGAGTCCTTTCAAGCTAGTAAATCTTATGAAGGAGAAAAGAATGACTTCTATTTTCACACTTCAAATACAAGTTTCGTGCACGACTTGCTAATAATCTTTATGGGACACGTATGCATTTGTTTCTGCTCACCGTGCACTTGTAATCTAACATTTTTTGGAATATAAACTTACCTTTCAAAAAAAAAAAAACTTGCTTATATAATCTTTGTGTGATACGTATGTGTTTGTTTCACCTAAAAATCATGTTAATAAGTCCTCTCAAGCTAGTAAACCATATGAAAGTGAATCGAATAAATTATATTTTTGCACTTCAAACACAAGTTTCGTGCAAAACTTGCTAATATTCTTTCCAGGATACATATGCATTTGTTTGGCCTTAAGATGATGTCGACGAGTCCCTTTAGTAAATCATATGAAGGCGATTAGAATGAATTCTATTTTGCTTTTCAAATACAAGTTTGGTGCAACTTGCTAATAATCTTTGTGGGACACGTATGCATTTGTTTCACCTTAAAATGATGTCGATGTGTCCCTTTAAGCTAGTAAATCATATGAAAGTGATTCGAATAAATTCTATTTTTCCATTGTTAATACAAGTTTCATGCACAACTTGCTAATAATCTTTGTGGGATACGTATATGTTTGTCTCACCTTAAAATGATATTGCTCAGTCCCCTCAAGCTAGTAAATCATATGAAAACGATGAGGACGAATTATATTTTCGCACTTCAACTACAAGTTTCATGCACAACTTTCTAATAATCTTTGTGGAATACGTATGCGCTTGTTTCACCTTAAAATGATGTCGATGAGTCACCTCAAGCATGTAAATCATATGAAAGCAATTAGAACGAATTCTATTTTCGCACTTTAAATACAAGTTTCGTGCACAACTTGCTAATAATCTTTGTGGGATACGAATACGTTTGTTTCGCCTTCAAAATGATGTCGATCAGTCCCCTCAAGCTAGTAAATCATATGAAAGCGATTATAATGAATTCTATTTTCGTACTTGAAATACATGTTTCGTGCAAAACTTGCAAATAATCTTTGTGGGATATGTATGGGTTTATTTCACCTTAAAATAATGTCGATGAGTTCCCTCAAGCTAGTAAATCATATGAAATCAATTAGCACGAATTCTATTTTTGCACTTCAAATACTAGTTCCGTGCACAACTTGCTAATAATCTTTGTGGGATATGCGTTTGTTTCACCTTAAAATGATGTTGATGAGTCCCCTCAAACAAGTAAATCATATGAAAGCGGTGAGAACGAATTATCATTTCCCACTTCAACTACAAGTTTCATGCACACTTGCTAATAATCTTTGTCGAATATGTATGCGCTTGTTTCACCTTAAATTGATGTCGATGAGTCCTCTCAAGCTTGTAAATCATATGAAAGCAATTAGAACGAATTCTATTTTTGCACTTCAAATTCATGTTTCGTGCACAACTTGCTAATAATCTTTGTGGGATACATATACGTTTGTTTCACCTTCAAATGATGTCGATTAGTCCTCTGAAGCTATTAAATCATATGAAAGCGATTAGAACGAATTCTATTTTCGTATTTTAAATACAAGTTTCATGCACAACTTGCTAATTATCTTCGTGGGATACGTATACATTTATCTCACCTTCAAATGATGTCGATTAGTCCTCTCAAGCTATTAAATCATATGAAAGCGATTAGAACGAATTCTATTTTCGTACTTTAAATACAAGTTTCATGCACAACTTGCTAATAATCTTCGTGGGATACGTATAAGTTTGTTTCGCCTTAAAATGATGTCGATGAGTCCCGTCAAGCTTGTAAATCATATGAGAGTAATTAGAACGAATTTTATTTTCACACTTCAAATACAAGTTTCGTGCGCAACTCGCTAATAATCTTTGTGGATACTTATACGTTTGTTTCACCTTCAAATGATGTTGATTAGTCCCCTCAAGCTAGTAAATCATATGAAAGTGATTAGAACGAATTCTATTTTTGTACTTCAAATACAAGTTTCATGCACAACTTGCTAATAATCTTTTTTGTGGGATACATATGCGCTTGTTTCACCTTGAAATGATGTCAATGAGTCCCCTCAAGCTAGTAAATCATATGAAAGTGATGAGAACAAATTATATTCTCGTACTTCAACTACAAGTTTCATGCACAACTTGCTAAATTATCTTTGTAGGATACATAAGTGTTTCTTTCACCCTAAAATGATGTTGATGAGTCCCCTCAAGCTTGTAAATCATATGAAAGAAATTAGAACGAATTCTATTTTGGCACTTCAAATACAAATTCAATGCACAACTTGCTAATAATCTTTGTGGGATACGTATGCGTTTGTTTCACCTAAAAATCATGTTAATGAGTCCTCTCAAGCTAGTAAACCATGTGAAAGCGATTTGAATGAATTTTATTTTTATACTTCAAACACAAGTTTTGTGTACAACTTGCTAATAATCTTTGTGGGACACGTATGCACTTATTTCACCGTAAAATTATTTCAACGACTCCTCTCGAGCAAGTAAACCATATCAAAGCAATTCGAATGAAAAATATTTTTGCACTACAAACACAAGTTTCGTGCACAACTTGCTAATAATCTGTGGGATACGTCTGTCTTTGTTTCCCTTAAAATGATGTTGATGAGTGCCCTCAAGCTAGTAAATCATATGAAAGCGATTTGAATAAATTCTATTTTCGCACTTCAAATACAAGTTTTGGGCACAATTTGCTAGTAATCTTTGTGAGATTTGTATACGTTTGTGTTAAATGATGTCGGTTAGTCCCCTCAAGCTAGTAAATCATATCCAAGCGGTTATAATGAATTCTCTTCTCGTACTTCAAATACGTGTTTCGTGAACAACTTGCTAATAATATTTGTGGGACACGTCTACAATTGTTTCCTCTTAAAATCATGTCAATGAGTCCCCTAAAGCTAGTAAACTGTATGAAAATGATCAGAACGAATTCCATTTTTCAGACTTCAAACACAAGTTTTCTGCAAAACAGGCTAATAATAGTCTTTGTGGGATACGTATGCCTTTTATTTCACCTTAAAATCATATCAATGTATTCCATAAAGCTAGTAAATCATATGAAGGAAATACGAACGAATTCTAATCTCGCACTTCAAATACAAGTTTCGTGCACAATTTGCTACAAATCTTTGTGGGACATGTATACATTTATTTCACCTTAAAATGATGTCGATGAGTCCTCTCAAGCTAGTAAATCATATGAAAGTAATGAGAACAAATTATATTCTCGTACTTCAACTACAAGTTTCATGCACAACTTGCTAAATTATCTTTGTGGGATACGTATGTGTTTGTTTCACCCTAAAATGATGTCCATGAGTCCCCTCAAGCTTGTAAATCATATGAAAGCAATTAGAACGAATTCTATTTTGGCACTTCAAATACAAATTCACTGCACAACTTGCTAATAATCTTTGTGGGATACGTATGCGTTTGTTTCACCTAAAAATCATGTTAATGAGTCCTCTCAAGCTAGTAAACCATGTGAAAGCGATTTGAATGAATTTTATTTTCATACTTCAAACACAAGTTTTGTGTACAACTTGCTAATAATCTTTGTGGGACACGTATGCACTTATTTCACCGTAAAATTATTTCAATGAGTCCTCTCAAGCAAGTAAACCATATCAAAGCAATTCGAATGAATAATATTTTTGCACTACAAACACAAGTTTCGTGCACAACTTGTAAATAATCTTTGTGGGATACGTCTGTCTTTGTTTCCCTTAAAATGATGTTGATGAGTGCCCTCAAGCTAGTAAATCATATGAAAGCGATTCGAATAAATTCTATTTTCGCACTTCAAATACAAGTTTTGGGCACAATTTGCTAGTAATCTTTGTGAGATTTGTATACGTTTGTGTTAAATGATGTCGATTAGTCCCCTCAAGCTAGTAAATCATATCCAAGCGGTTATAATGAATTCTCTTCTCATACTTCAAATACGTGTTTCGTGAACAACTTGCTAATAATATTTGTGGGACACGTCTACAATTGTTTCCTCTTAAAATCATGTCAATGAGTCCCCTAAAGCTAGTAAACTGTATGAAAATGATCAGAACGAATTCCATTTTTCAGACTTCAAACACAAGTTTTGTGCAAAACAGGCTAATAATAGTCTTTGTGGGATACGTATGCATTTTATTTCACCTTAAAATCATATCAATGTATTCCATAAAGCTAGTAAATCATATAAAGGAAATACGAACGAATTCTATTCTCACACTTCAAATACAAGTTTCGTGCACAATTTGCTACAAATCTTTGTGGGACATGTATACATTTATTTCACCTTAAAATGATGTCGATGAGTCCCCTCAAGCTAGTAAATCATATGAAAGTGATGAGAACAAATTATATTCTCGTACTTCAACTACAAGTTTCATGCACAACTTGCTAAATTATCTTTGTGGGCTACGTATGTGTTTGTTTCACCCTAAAATGATGTCCATGAGTCCCCTCAAGCTTGTAAATCATATCAAAGCAATTAGAACGAATTCTATTTTCGCACTTCAAATACAAATTCAATGCACAACTTGCTAATAATCTTTGTGGGATACGTATGCGTTTGTTTCACCTAAAAATCATGTTAATGAGTCCTCTCAAGCTAGTAAACCATGTGAAAGCGATTTGAATGAATTTTATTTTTATACTTCAAACACAAGTTTTGTGTACAACTTGCTAATAATCTTTGTGGGACACGTATGCACTTATTTCACCGTAAAATTATTTCAACGACTCCTCTCGAGCAAGTAAACCATATCAAAGCAATTCGAATGAAAAATATTTTTGCACTACAAACACAAGTTTCGTGCACAACTTGCTAATAATCTGTGGGATACGTCTGTCTTTGTTTCCCTTAAAATGATGTTGATGAGTGCCCTCAAGCTAGTAAATCATATGAAAGCGATTTGAATAAATTCTATTTTCGCACTTCAAATACAAGTTTTGGGCACAATTTGCTAGTAATCTTTGTGAGATTTGTATACGTTTGTGTTAAATGATGTCGGTTAGTCCCCTCAAGCTAGTAAATCATATCCAAGCGGTTATAATGAATTCTCTTCTCGTACTTCAAATACGTGTTTCGTGAACAACTTGCTAATAATATTTGTGGGACACGTCTACAATTGTTTCCTCTTAAAATCATGTCAATGAGTCCCCTAAAGCTAGTAAACTGTATGAAAATGATCAGAACGAATTCCATTTTTCAGACTTCAAACACAAGTTTTCTGCAAAACAGGCTAATAATAGTCTTTGTGGGATACGTATGCCTTTTATTTCACCTTAAAATCATATCAATGTATTCCATAAAGCTAGTAAATCATATGAAGGAAATACGAACGAATTCTAATCTCGCACTTCAAATACAAGTTTCGTGCACAATTTGCTACAAATCTTTGTGGGACATGTATACATTTATTTCACCTTAAAATGATGTCGATGAGTCCTCTCAAGCTAGTAAATCATATGAAAGTAATGAGAACAAATTATATTCTCGTACTTCAACTACAAGTTTCATGCACAACTTGCTAAATTATCTTTGTGGGATACGTATGTGTTTGTTTCACCCTAAAATGATGTCCATGAGTCCCCTCAAGCTTGTAAATCATATGAAAGCAATTAGAACGAATTCTATTTTGGCACTTCAAATACAAATTCACTGCACAACTTGCTAATAATCTTTGTGGGATACGTATGCGTTTGTTTCACCTAAAAATCATGTTAATGAGTCCTCTCAAGCTAGTAAACCATGTGAAAGCGATTTGAATGAATTTTATTTTCATACTTCAAACACAAGTTTTGTGTACAACTTGCTAATAATCTTTGTGGGACACGTATGCACTTATTTCACCGTAAAATTATTTCAATGAGTCCTCTCAAGCAAGTAAACCATATCAAAGCAATTCGAATGAATAATATTTTTGCACTACAAACACAAGTTTCGTGCACAACTTGTAAATAATCTTTGTGGGATACGTCTGTCTTTGTTTCCCTTAAAATGATGTTGATGAGTGCCCTCAAGCTAGTAAATCATATGAAAGCGATTCGAATAAATTCTATTTTCGCACTTCAAATACAAGTTTTGGGCACAATTTGCTAGTAATCTTTGTGAGATTTGTATACGTTTGTGTTAAATGATGTCGATTAGTCCCCTCAAGCTAGTAAATCATATCCAAGCGGTTATAATGAATTCTCTTCTCATACTTCAAATACGTGTTTCGTGAACAACTTGCTAATAATATTTGTGGGACACGTCTACAATTGTTTCCTCTTAAAATCATGTCAATGAGTCCCCTAAAGCTAGTAAACTGTATGAAAATGATCAGAACGAATTCCATTTTTCAGACTTCAAACACAAGTTTTGTGCAAAACAGGCTAATAATAGTCTTTGTGGGATACGTATGCATTTTATTTCACCTTAAAATCATATCAATGTATTCCATAAAGCTAGTAAATCATATAAAGGAAATACGAACGAATTCTATTCTCACACTTCAAATACAAGTTTCGTGCACAATTTGCTACAAATCTTTGTGGGACATGTATACATTTATTTCACCTTAAAATGATGTCGATGAGTCCCCTCAAGCTAGTAAATCATATGAAAGTGATGAGAACAAATTATATTCTCGTACTTCAACTACAAGTTTCATGCACAACTTGCTAAATTATCTTTGTGGGCTACGTATGTGTTTGTTTCACCCTAAAATGATGTCCATGAGTCCCCTCAAGCTTGTAAATCATATCAAAGCAATTAGAACGAATTCTATTTTCGCACTTCAAATACAAATTCAATGCACAACTTGCTAATAATCTTTGTGCGATACATATGCATTTGTTTCACCTAAAAATCATGTTAATGAGTCCTCTCAAGCTAGTAAACCATGCGAAAGCGATTCGAGTGAATTTCATTTTTATACTTCAAACACAAGTTTCGTGTACAACTTGCTAATAATATTTGTGGGACACGTATGCACTTATTTCAATGAGTCATCTCAAGCAAGTAAACCATATCAAAGCAATTCGAATGAAAAATGTTTTTGCACTACAAACACAAGTTTCGTGCAGAACTTGCTAATAATCTTTGTGGGATACGTCTGTCTTTGTTTCCCTTAAAATGACGTCAATGAGTGCCCTCAAGCTAGTAAATCATATGAAAGTGATTTGAATAAATTCTATTTTCGCACTTCAAATACAAGTTTTGTGCACAATTTGCTACTAATCTTTGTGAGATTTGTATACATTTTTGTTAAATGATGTCGATTAGTCCCCTCAAGCTAGTAAATCATATGCAAGTGGTTATAACGAATTCTCTTCTCGTACTTCAAATACGTGTTTCGTGAACAACTTGCTAATATTTGTGGGACACGTCTACAATTGTTTCCTCTTAAAATCATGTCAATGAGTCCCCTAAAGCTAGTAAACCGTATGAAAACGATCAGAACGAATTCCATTTTTCAAACTTCAAATACAAGTTTTGTGCAAAACTGGCTAATTATGTCTTTGTGGGATACGTATGCCTTTTATTTCACCTTAAAATCATATCAATGTATTCCATAAAGCTAGTAAATCATATGAAGGCAATACGAACGAATTCTATTCTCGCACTTCAAATACAAGTTTCGTGCACAATTTGTGACAAATCTTTGTGGGACATGTATACGTTTGTTTCACCTTAAAATGATGTCGATGAGTCCCCTCCAGCTAGTAAATCATATGAAAGTAAATGAGAACAAATTATATTCTCGTACTTCAACTACAAGTTTCATGCACAACTTGCTAAATTATCTTTGTGGGATACGTATGTGTTTGTTTCACCCTAAAATGATGTCCATGAGTCCCCTCAAGCTTGTAAATCATATGAAAGCAATTAGAACGAATTTTATTTTCGCACTTCAAATACAAATTCAGTGCACAACTTGCTAATAATCTTTGTGGGATACGTATGCGTTTGTTTCACCTGAAAATCATGTTAATGAGTCCTCTCAAGCTAGTCAACCATGTGAAAGCGATTCGAACGAATTTTATTTTTATACTTCAAACACAAGTTTCATGTACAACTTGTTAATAATCTTTGTGGGACACGTATGCACTTATTTCACCGTAAAATTATTTCAATGAGTCCTCTCAAGTAAGTAAACCATATCAAAGCAATTCGAATGAAAAATATTTTTGCACTACAAACACAAGTTTCGTGCACAACTTGTAAATAATCTTTGTGGGATACGTCTGTCTTTGTTTCCCTTAAAATGATGTCGATGAGTCCCGTCAAGCTAGTAAATCATATGAAAGCGATTCGAATAAATTCTATTTTTGCACTATAAACACAAGATTCGTGCACAACTTGCTAATAATTTTTGTGGGATACGTATGCGTTTGTTTAACCTTAAAATGATGTCAATGAGTCCCCTCAAGCTAGTAAATCATCTGAAAGCGATTCGAACAAATTCTATTTTTCCACTTCTAACACAAGTTTCATGCAGAACTTGCTAATAATCGTTGTGGGATATGTATACGTTTGTTTCACTTTAAAATGATGTCGATAAGTCCCATCAAGATAGTAAATATATATGAAAGCGATTTGAACGAATTGTATTTTCTCACTTCTAATACAAGTTTCGTGCACAACTTGCTAATAATCTTTGTGGGATACGTATGCATTTGTTTCACTTTAAAATGATGTCGATGAGTCCCCTCAAGCTAGTAAATCATATGAAATCGATTCGAATGAATTCTATTTTTCCACTTCTAACACATATTTCGTGCACAACTTGGAAATAATCTTTGAGGGATACGTATGCGTTTGTTTCACCTAAAAATGATGTCGATAAGTCCCCTCAACCTAGTAAATTATATTAAAGCGATTCGAATGAATTCTATTTTTCTACTTCTAATAAAAGTTTTGTGCATAACTTGCTAATATTCTTTGTGGGATACGTATGCGTTTGTTTCACCTTAAGATGATATCAATGAGTCCCCTCATCTGAGTAAATCATATGAAAGTGATAAGAACAAAATCTATTTCGCACTTCCAATACAAGTTTCGTGTACAACTTGCAAATAATCTTTGTGGGACACGTATGCAAATTTTCACCTTAAAATTATTTCAATGAGTCCTCTCAAGCTAGTAAACCATATCAATCAAAGCTATTCGAATGAATTATATTTTTGCACTACAAACACAAGTTTCATGCACAACTTGCTAATAATCTTTGTGGGATACGTATGTATTTGTTTCACCTTAAGATGATATCAATGAGTCCCCTCAACCGAGTAAAATCATATGAAAGTGGTAAGAACGAAATCTATTTCGCACTTCAAATACAGGTTTCGTGTACAACTTACTACTAATCTTTGCGGGACACGTATGCATTTATTGCACTTTAAAATTATTTCAATGAGTCTTCTCAAGCTAGTAAACCATATGAAAGCGATTCGAATGAATTCTATTTTTGCACTACAAACACAAGTTTCATGCACAACTTCCTAATAATCTTTGTGGGATACGTATATCTTTGTTTCACCTTAAAATGATGTCGATGAGTCCCGTCAAGCTAGTAAATCATATGAAAGTGATTCGAATAAATTCTATTTTTCCATTTTTAATACAAGTTTCATGCACAACTTGCTAATAATCTTTGTGTGATACGTATAAGTTTGTCTCAACCGAGTAAATCATATGCAAGCGACAAGAACGAAATCTATTTCGCACTTCAAATACAAGTTTTGTGTACAACTTGCTAATAATCTTTGTGGGACATGTATGCATTTGTTTCAGCTTAAAATAATGTCAATGAGTCCTTTCAAGCTAGTAAATCTTATGAAGGAGAAAAGAATGAATTCTATTTTCACACTTCAAATACAAGTTTCGTGCACAACTTGCTAATAATCTTTATGGGACACGTATGCATTTGTTTTTGCTCACCGTGCACTTGTAATCTTTCTTTTTTTGGAATATAAACTTACCTTTCAAAAAAAAAAACTTGCTAATAATCTTTGTGTGATACGTATATGTTTGTTTCACCTAAAAATCATATTAATAAGTCCTCTCAAGCTAGTAAATCATATGAAAGTGATTCGAATAAATTTTATTTTTGCACTTCAAACACAAGTTTCGTGCAACACTTGCTAATATTCTTTCCAGGATACATATGCATTTGTTTGGCCTTAAGATGATGTCGACGAGTCCCTTTAGTAAATCATATGAAAGCGATTAGAATGAATTCTATTTTTCTTTTCAAATACAAGTTTCGTGCAACTTGCTAATAATCTTTGTGGGACACGTATGCATTTGTTTCACCTTAAAATGATGTCGATGTGTCCCCTCAAGCTAGTAAATCATATGAAAGCGATTAGAACGAATTCTATTTTCGCACTTCAAATACAAGTTTCGTGCACAACTTGCTAATAAACTTTGAGGGATACGTATGCGTTTGTTTCACCTTAAAATGATCTTTATCAGTCCCCTTAAGCTAGTAAATCATATGAAAATGATGAGGACGAATTATATTTTCGCACTTTAACTATAAGTTTCATGCACAACTTGCTAATAATCTTTGTGGGATACGTATGCACTTGTTTCACCTTAAAATGATGTCGATGAGTCCCTTGAAGCTTGTAAATCATATGAAAGCAATTAGAACGAATTCTATTTTCGCACTTTAAATACAAGTTTCGTGCACAACTTGCTAATAATCTTTGTGGGATACAAATACGTTTGTTTCAGCTTCAAAATGATGTCGATCAGTCCCCTCAAGCTAGTAAATCATATGAAAGTGATTAGAACGAATTCTATTTTTGTACTTCAAATACATGTTTCATGCACAACTTGCAAATAATCTTTGTGGGATATGTATGCGTTTGTTTCACCTTAAAATATTGTCGATGAGTTCCCTCAAGCTAGTAAATCATATGAAAGCAATTAGAACGAATTCTATTTTTGCACTTCAAATACTAGTTTCATGCACAACTTGCTAATAATCTTTGTGGGATACGTATGCGTTTGTTTCACCTTAAAATGATGTTGATGAGTCCCCTCAAGCAACTAAATCATATGAAAGCGGTGAGAACGAATTATATTTTTGCACTTCAACTAGAAGTTTCATGCACACTTGCTAATATCTTTCTGGAATATGTATTCGCTTGTTTCACCTTAAATTGATGTCGATGAGTCCCCTTAAGCTTGTAAATCATATGAAAGCAATTAGAACGAATTCTATTTTTGCACGTCAAATTCATGTTTCATGCACAACTTGCTAATAATCTTTGTGATACGTATACGTTTGTTTCACCTTCAAATGATGTCGATTAGTCCCCTCAAGCTATTAAATCATATGAATGCGATTAGAACGAATTCTATTTTCGTACTTCAAATACAAGTTTCATGCACAACTTGCTAATAATCTTCGTGGGATACGTATACGTTTGTTTCACCTTAAAATGATGTCGATGAGTCCCGTCAAGCTTGTAAATCATATGAGAGTAATTAGAACGAATTTTATTTTCGCACTTCAAATACAACTTTCGTGCACAACTCGCTAATAATCTTTGTGAGATACGTATACGTTTGTTTCACCTTCAAATGATGTTGATTAGTCCCCTCAAGCTAGTAAATCATATGAAAGCGATTAGAACGAATTATATTTTTGTACTTCGAATTCAAGTTTCATGCACAACTTGCTAATAATCTTTTTTGTGGGATACGTATGCACTTTCTTAAAATGATGTCGATGAGTCCCCCTCAAGCTAGTAAATTATATGAAAGCAATTAGAACGAATTTTATTTTCGCACTTTAAATACAAGTTTCGTGCACAATTTGCTAATAATCTTTGTGAGATTTGTATATGTTTGTTTCACCTTTAAATGATGTCGATTAGTCCCCTCAAGCTAATAAATCATATGCAAGCGGTTAGAACGAATTCTCTTTTTCGTACTTCAAATACGTGTTTCGTGAACAACTTGCTAATAATATTTGTGGGACACGTCTGCAATTGTTTCTTCTTAAAATCATGTCAATGAGTCTCCTAAAGCTAGTAAACCGTATGAAAACGATCAGAACGAATTCCATTTTTCAGACTTCAAACACAAGTTTTGTGCAAAACTGGCTAATAATAGTCTTTGTGGGATACGTATGCCTTTTATTTCACATTAAAATCAATCAATGTATTCCATAATGCTAGTAAATCATATGAAGGCAATACGAACGAATTCTATTCTCGCACTTCAAATACAAGTTTCGTGCACAATTTGCTACAAATATTTGTGGGACATGGATACGTTTGTTTCACCTTAAAATGATGTCGATGAGTCCCCTCAAGCTAGTAAATCATATGAAAGTGATGAGAACAAAATATATTCTCGTACTTCAACTATAAGTTTCATGCACAACTTGCTAAATTATCTTTGTGGGATACGTATGTGTTTGTTTCACCCTAAAATGATGTCCATGAGTCCCCTGAAGTTTGTAAATCATATGAAAGCAATTAGAACGAATTCTATTTTCGCACTTCAAATACAAATTCAATGCACAACTTGCTAATAATCTTTTTGCGATACATATGCGTTTGTTTCACCTAAAAATCATGTTAGTGAGTCCTCTCAAGCTAGTAAACCATGTGAAAGCGATTCGAGTGAATTTCATTTTTATATTTCAAACACAAGTTTCGTGCAGAACTTGCTAATAATATTTGGGTGATACACATGCATTTGTTTGGGCTTAAGATAATGTCAATGAGGCCCTCAAGCTAGTAAATCATATGAAAGCGATTAGAACGAATTCTGTTTTTCACTTCAAATACAAATTTCGTGAACACTTGTTAATAATCTTTGTGGGACACGTATGCGTTTGTTTCACCTTAAAATGATGTCGATGTCTCCCCTCAAGCTAGTAAGCTATATGAAAGTGATGAGAATGAATTCTATTTTCGCATTTCAACGAGAAGTTTCGTGCACAACTTGTTAATAATCTTTGTGGGACACGTATGCATTTGTTTCACCTTAAAATGATGTCGATGTCTCCCCTCAAGCTAGTAAACCATATGAAAGCGATGAGAATGAATTCTATTTTCGCACTTCAACTACAAGTTTCATGCACACTTGCTAATAATCTTTGTGGGATACGTATGCGCTTGTTTCACCTTAAAATAATGTCGATGAGTCCCCTCAAGCTTGTAAATCATATGAAAGCAATTAGAACGAATTCTATTTTCGCCCTACAAATACAAGTTTCGTGCACAACTAGCTAATAATCTTTGTGGGATACGTATGCATTTGTTTCACCTTAAAATCATGTCAATATGTTACATAAAACTAGTAAATCAGATGAAGGCAATACAGACAAGTTCTATTCTCGCACTTCAAATACAAGTTTCGGGCACAATTTGCTACTAATCTTTGTGGGATATGTATACGTTTGTTTCAACTTAAAATAATGTCAATGAGTTCCCTCAAGCTAGTAAATCATATGAAAGCTATGAGAATGAATTATATTCGTACTTTAACTACAAGTTTCATGCATAACTTGCTAAATTATCTTTGTGGGATACGTAGAATGTTTCACCTTAAAATGATGTCGATGAGTCCCCTTAATCTTGTAAATCATATGAAAGCAATTAGAACGAATTCTATTTTCGCACTTCAAATACAAGTTTTGTGCACAACTTGCTATTAATCTTTATAGGATACATATGCGTTTGTTTCACCTTAAAATGATGTCGATGAGTCCTCTCAAGCTAGTAAATCATATGAAAGTGATGATAACGAATTATATTTTCGCACGTTAACTACAAGTTTCATATGCTCACTTGCTAATAATCTTTTTTTTTTAAAGTTAAGTTTATATTCCAAAAAAAAGAAAGATTTCAAGTGCACGGTGAGCAAGCTACAGCAGAAAATAATAAAGAATACAACAACCTAAAACCCAACCAACCTAAAACCTAAAGCGACAAATAAGCTATAAACAAGCTACAAAAAGCTAACCCAACAAAGGTCACTAGGGGGGAACCTCTCCCTTAACAAGAAAAGACCAAACCAAAAAACCGGGGAAACCCCTATTACAAGAAACAACCAAGGGGCATACCCCAAGGTGGTCACACGGGAGACCACTACCCAACCTAAGAGTGAAAAAACCCCCTTTGGGGGAAAAACCCAAGGTGGATACTAGGGAGACCACTACCCATCATCAAAAGAAAAGAATTACAAAGCAAAGGGCCATACCCCAGTGGGTCCACAACGGGGGCTGCATCCACATACAAAAAGTATAAGCAATGAAACTTATAGTGATCATCTCGGGGTTCATAACCTAGCATAAAACAAAATAATCAAGCACACAATACGAGGGGAAAGCTCCAAGGAGGCCACCCAAGGAACCCCACCTTTCATCCAAAAACACAAGCATGCAGCATATCAAATAAAGAGATGGGGGAAGGGGGATGGAAGCAAGCAAAAGAGGGATAAAAAATTGGGGATGTTATCTACAAGACCCCACTTACCAAATTTAAGCCTATAGAATAAAATATAATACGAGGGGCATACCCCAAGGAGCCCACCCAGGGGACCCCACCTATCCACAAGGGAAACAAAATCCAAGGTAACAAACACCAAACATAAGCAATACGAGGAGTAAACTCCAAGGAGGCCACCAAGCGGACCCCACCTATCCACAAGGCAACAAACACCAAATGTAAGCAATACAAGGAGTAAATTCCAAGGAGGCCTCCAAGGGGACCCCACCTATCAAAACAAAAAAACAGGCAAACAGTGAGAGACAAGCAAACATGAGGGGGATTAAAGAGATATACCATTCCAATAATTCCAAATGTCGATGTCCGCATGCAAAGGAGGAGTAGGAAGGCTCTGAACTTTTATCTTGATTTGAGTCAATATCTTCATAGCAATGATACCCGGGGGGATACAAACGTTATCATGAATCCTCTTATTTCTCTCTTTCCAAATATGGTAAACGAAGCTTGAAAAGGCGATGAACCCTATACGATTAGATAATGATTGCCCAGGAAGCCCCGAAAACCAGATAATTTTATCATCCCAAGAGAGCAAGGGAGGAGGTATCACCACAAGACTCAAGACCCCACCCCAAACAGCAGCAGAGAAGGGGCAATCACTAAAGAGATGATCACGAGACTCCGCATTCCCGAAACATAACTGACACACGTTACAAGTAGGGGAGCTAAAAGAAAAGCGCCTATCCTGAGTACTCAGCCGGTTGCGAATCGCAAACCAATGAATGAAAGAGTGTCTCAGAATGTGGCCTTTGCACTATACAATTTTATCCCAACTAACTGGAGAACTATGAGATCGGAAATGCTCCCAAGCTTTAGACACCGGGAACCCCAAAGGGGAGTGGGCCCAAGTGAAACTGTCTTCATTTCCAGAATGGGAGATGGAAGATGGGATGCAATCTGCAAGCTCCCATCAAATTATGGTGGAGGGGTTAGGAAAATCCCAAGAAAAATCATGGATTATATTACTAACCTGGAGGTTCAGACTAACGCCGGAAGACGTAATCATATTTTCCCCAAGATAAGTGTGAAGAATACCATGGGGAGTCCACGGGTCATACCAAAGAGAAATAGAAGCACCATTCCCAACCTTCCAGATGAAAGACAAAAGATTTTTGTCTCTAATCTTTAGGATCTTCCTCCCACACCATGTACAAGAGTTTGGGATATTGCAAACCCAGAATCTCTTATTTCGGAGCAAATGATTGTGAACCCAATTCGGCCATATCGCTTTGGGGTAGGTGAATAAGTTCCAAATATGCTTAAGTTGAGCAATTTGGTTCCACTCCTTGATAGTTTTTATACCTAACCCACCCTTATCTTTCGGGAGGTAGACAACATCTCAGGCAACTTTATTCCCCCCATAATCAAGAGAAGACCCTTTCCAAAGGAAACTATGAAGCACTCTATCAACTTCAGTCATGATTTTGGACGGCATAATGAAGAGCATTGACCAATAAACTTGGATGGAGAATAAAGTAGAGTTTATGAGTTGAACCCTACCCACATAAGACAGGTATTTGGAAGACCAACTCCTTACTCTACTTATAATTCTCTCAAGGATAGGCTTGCCAAGATACCTAATCAGGAGGGATCCAGCCAGAAACTCCAAAATAGTAAGAATCAAGACTCCACCAAAGGGGGGACATTGCCAAAGAAAATGGAACTCTTGGCAGGGTTCAGAAGAAGAGCAGATAAAGATGAGAAATCCTGAAGGACTTCAAAGCCGATGGAGAATCGCCTTTAGAGAAAACGAACAAGTCATCGGCAAACAAAGATGGGAGATTTTAACCCTTTGGCATTTATCATGCAAGGAAAACCGAGAATCATGCTCCATATGGTTGAAGAGGCCAGAACAAATCTCCACGCATAAAGCGAACAGATAGGGAGACATAGGAACACCCTGACGGAGACCCCTACTACTCCAAAAGAAACCAGTCAATTCCCCATTGAGAGAAACTGAGAAAGTGGGAGTAGAGACACAAGTCATGATCCACTTGATGAAGATAGGGGGAAAGTTCATAATCTCCAAAGTCCTTTGACCAAAGTCCTTTGAAGAAAGTCCTATCTAACCATGTCATAAACCTTCATGAGGCCAATCTTGAAAGCGCATCTAGGAGGGCCTCTTTTGAGGTGATAGCCATGAAGGAGCTCCTGGGCTAGAAGAATATTATCCGTAATATGTCTTCCAGCAATGAAAGCATATTGATTAGGACTAATAAGATCATCCAAGTTTAGCTTAATGCGGTTACTGATGATTTTCGACATGCACTTGTACACAGTATTATAGTAGGAGATGGGTCGGAAATCCAAGAGATGGGAGGGAGAGGCAAACTTCGGAATAAGAGAGATAGCAGTTGTGTTAACCTCTTTCCGCAAAATCCAAATTTGAAAAAATGTTTAATTCCCAACACAAAATCTTCATGAATGATCTCCCAACATCTATGAAAAAACCCAGAACTGAACCCATCAAAGCCCGAAGCTTTATTAGGATTGATCCCAAAAAGAGCTCTCTTGATTTCTTCAGTAGAAATATCCTCTATAAGTCTACCATGGTCAGAGGTCTCAAGCTTCTTATTAATGGCCCTTTCCAACAAATCATTATTCAGAGGAGGGGGCGAGTTAGGTTGAGTGAAAAGGTTTTGGAAGAGGGAAACAACCTCGACCTTAACTTGATCATAATCATTTATAATCCCACCATTTGACCGAGTGATAAAGATTACTTTACCAAGCCTATCTTTGCTTAACCACCGTATGAAAGAATTTCTTATTTTGGTCCTCAAGGTTAAGCCATTTGACCCGTGATTTCTGCCTAAGCATGTCCTCATCAATTTTGCTAAGGCGAAGGGGTAGTCAACAAGAGCAACCTTCTAAAGGGCAACAGAATTCGGGGTAGGAGGGTGAGTACGGTTGGCACTTTGGAAAAAGTCTAATTTAGCCTTAGCTTCGGTCATCTGATTGTTAACATAATGAAATTTCTCCTTACTGAATACCTTGAGAGCACCTTTAAGTTCTTGAGTTTATGAACAAGACAAACGAGTGGATTCCTAACTACTCTTACATTCCATGCATGCTATACAAGTGGCAAGAACTCCTCATGGTCCATCCAAGCATTAAAGAAACGAAAGGGGGTCTTGAATATCCTAGCTTCAAAAAGGTCAGAAACTACCACCGGGCTATGATCTGAGATACCCAGAGGGGGGAAAAAAGTAGTGGTGCACGAAAAAGTGTCATTCCAAGCTAAGTTAGCAAGGCCTCTATCAAGTTTCTGGAGGATAAGATGATTGCTATTCAAGTCTGAATTTTCCCAAGTAAAGGAGAGACCCCCAAAGTTCAAATCATCCACCTCAATATCATGGATGCAACTATTAAATTGATCCATGCCCCTCGAAATATCCATATTACCTCCTAACTTCTCAGTAATGTATCTAGTAACATTGAAATCACCCAAAAGCAACCAAGGGGCTAAGGAATCAACCGGCTTATACCGTCTACAAGAGTCCCAAAGAAGAAGTCTCTGAATATCAGAATTGGCCCCATAAACAAAAGTAACCAGGCACCACCATTTCCCATCCAAAGAAAAGATCTTACAATGGTAAGACTGATCATCAAAACCCAGCATAGAAAGGGACACCCTAGAGGGGTCCCACCCAACTAAGATACGCCTTTCAGAAGTAGATGAATTATTATTTGCAAAGTTTCAAGAAGGATTAATGGCCTTAGTGACCAAGTCAAAATTACCTGCCTTTACCTTAGTCTCAACAACACCAATAACTAAGGCATTATGCCTAACCATCAAGCTACTGACTTCCCTTTTTTTAATGGGATCGTTAAGACCCCGAATATTCCAACAAAGAATCAACATAAACAAGAAGAAAAGAAAGAGAATGGGGGGCGAAGAACCTGGAACTAGTAGTTCTTCTTCTTCTTCTTTTTACCTGATGAGTTCCCATTTGGACTTCCGATTCTTTGAGAACTGGATGTCACTAGGGAAGACTGCGAATCCATGGAATCCAAGAGAAAATCATCTTCAGTATCACTACCAAAAGTAGACTTCTTGCCTTTACTAGTAGAAGCAGATGGTGAAGAAGGGGTGGGATCCTTATGCACAAAGGATGTGCCAATATCAGTTTGAACCACATGTATAGAATCTACAATCATTTCCTCAACCATTCCCACTGTAGTATTGTTATCTTTAATGGTCGTCTCATACTTACCATTCTTTTTCCTAACCACTCTCCATTCTAAATTTGTAGGGCTAGTGGATACTTTCTTAGGTTGGGAGGACGAAGGGGCAAAAGCAAGCTTAGTAGAGTTGTTTACCTTGTTAGGACACATGGTGGAACTATGTCCAAAAGATTTACAATCATTGCAAATAGTCGGGCTCCAACTATACTCAACTTTAATTTTGGTAACTTTTCCATATGAGTTAATAAGCTTAAGTTCTTCAACCAAGTCCTTATTAGCATCAACTTCTACAAAAATTCGTGCATAATCACTATATGTTCTCAACTCGGTGTGCTTATCAACTTTCAAAGGAATTCCCACAACACTAGCAATCCGACTTAGACCGTTTTCCGACCAAAATTCAAACGGTATATCATGGAAATTAAGCCAAAGAGGAATAGTAGAGAACTCTTCCTTACTTACAATCATTCCCACTTTCCATGGTTTGAGAACAATATACCTTTCATGAATAAACCAAGGCACCATGTCCATAGTAGTGTTTATATTTTGATCATTCTCAAAATGAAAGAATAAGAACCCCTTTTTGTTGAAAGTGACCTTAACAAGCCCTAAATGACCCCATAACCTAAAAGCCACATTTTCTACAATTTTAAAAGCCAATTTGGATCCAAGGAAGTACCCAAAAATAACATTTTTCATGTAGGATTTCCCCAAGTCCGCTACACTTTGAAAGAGAGAAACAAAGGCTTTGCCGTCCTCATAGGATGGTGGGACATACCTAACATTAAAGGATGATTCATACACCGTGATTGGATTGACCACTTGGCTAAAAGATTTAGGGAATTGGGTAAGGGAGGTAGATTTTGGAGATAGGTTAGTAGTATTTGGATGGTTTGCCATACTTTTTTTCATTTTTGGAAGTATAGGTAGGTTGAGAGAAGGGGTTATGGATATGAGAATTTTCATGGATAATCTCCAAAATAGTCAAATTGGAATGGTGAAGTATTGACTTTGACCGGTCGTCAGAGACAGCAAACGGCCGGTCGAAAGTGGTAGGGGAGATGGTCGGAGCACGGACGGAGGTTAGGTAAGAGGAGGAAAGGGTGGAGGTTGGATTTGGTGAATGGTGGAGATTTGGGAAGTCAGTGGCCTTTTTAGTAATTTGGGGGTGTATTTTTGTATTTTCAGAAAGTCTAAGGAGTGTATATCTTGGACTTGGGTAAGCAGAATTAAAGAATCAGCAGGGGGAATCAAGGAATCAGGAGTTTTTGGGGGGGGGGGGGGGGGGGGGGAAGGGTGAGAAGTGTTTGATTCGGGGTACACAGGGGTAATATTTGATAGATGAGAGGACTTAACCGTGATGTTTGAGTGGGTCAAAATTGCATTTCGCGGAAGTTTCTGGGCAGAAACTAAAAATTGAGCAGCCTCTGTGGGATGCTGGGGAGCTACAGGTCGCCTTGTCTCCGTACAAGGAAGACTGTGTAAGGCATTAGAACTTCATCTTTTTCAGACGAAAAGATAATGGGTCTGACCGGATAGATGGCGGGGCTCTTTGGGAAAGCGGGTAAAACCGCCCGTAAATTTGAATAAGCAGGAGTGCCCTCCAGCTCATCTTGACGTGGCGCATCCTTACCGGTCAATAGAGTAGCCATTGTTGCTGACCTCAGCGGTGACCCAAAATCAAACCCGGGTAGATTAGCAGCACCTGAAGGGCACGCGGGTTGACCTGGAGGAGCCAGTTGTTGACTATCGTTGACCACCACTGAAAACACCACTTTAGACGCCGGAGCTTCCACAGAGTCATTCGAAACACTTATACCAGCACTTCTAAATGGGAAGCTTCCTAAAGAAGCAGGAACAGACCCGCGAACAAGGTCTGGAAGAAACCCAGAAGGAAGATGGTTTGCGAGCTTTGAGCTTGCGGAAGGCCGGGGCGGCATAGGTTTTTTCAAGATTCCTCGGAACAGTCAGAGGTTGATGGAAGTCTGTGTGGTTTTCTTGGAGTGTTTAGCCTCCACAGGGTTAGTAACTGTTTGACTAACCTTTTGACCGCCATTGAAGCCTTTGAACTTAACTTTCAGGTCATTGATATAGTTGATGAGGTTGGCTTTCATAGCAGCCATCTTGACAATCTTTTCGTTCATCAAATCGATAGACAAGAGATCTGGAACATCTGGGTCAACTATAAAGATAGCTTGGCTATGGGAGTGTATATCAATAGATGGAGGAACATTGAACTTGCTTTCAACTAGATAGAGCTTGCGTTCCAGGTGGTCAATTTCTTTAATGAGTAAGTTAACCAGGTTAGCCATTTCGTGGACCTGTTGGGAAGGCAATAAAGCATCGTCTAGGTCAAGACCGGATGCCAACTCTCCATGAGAAATGGTTCCAACGTAATCAGTGGAGTTGTAGAATCTAAAGTAGAGTCTGAAGAGACCTCAGAGATAGTCACCATGTTAGCAAAATCCTTCGCTAGACAAAAGATATCTGCACAAAGCAAAGACAAAAAAAACCTAGCATAAACCTGAACGAGAAGAAGACAAAAGAACTAGCACAGATCTGAAGAGGGTTACTGGAAAGAGCCACAGGGGAAGAAACTAGAGCGTAAAGAAAGCAAGCGAATGTGGACGATAGGAGGAAGGAAACAGGAGAGTAACGCTTAGAAAAGAAGAAACCTGAGCTGAGCTCCGGCAACTGGCAGTGACATGGATCTGGACGTAGAACAATGGCGGCTCACGGTGGACTCCAAGTTGAGAGGGGTGGTGGTGCGGAGGACTAACGGCGGACAAAGGTGGTCAAAGTAGTATGAATGCATGGAAATTCATAATAATGGCAGAATTGTAATTTTTGTGAATACCTAAGCTAGAGAGAAAACATGTGCGCCTAACCCTCTCCATGTTTCTCCTTGCTAATAATTTTGGTGGATATGTATGTGATTGTTTCACCTTAAAATAATATTGATGAGTCCTCTCAAGCTTGTAAATCATATAAAAGTAATTAGAACGAATTTTAATTTCGCACTTCAAATACAAGTTTCATGCACAGTTAACTTGCTAATAATCTTCGTGGGATACGTATATGTTTGTTTCACCTTAAAATGATGTCGATGAGTCCCCTCAAGCTAGTAAATCATATGAAAGCGATTAGAACGAATTCTACTTTCATACTACAAATACATGTTTCGTGACCAACTTGCTAATAATCTTTGTGGGACACGTCTGCATTTGTTTCGCTTAAAATCATGTCAATGAGTCCCCTAAAGCTATTAAACTGTATGAAAGCAATTAGAACGAATTCCATTTTTCAGATTTCAAACACAAGTTTTGTACAAAATTGGCTAACCCTCTTCCTCTTGCTTCTACTAAACTCTCTTACAATGACTGCAAGCCTATCATTGAGAGAATTATAAGTAAAGTAAGGAGTTGGTCTTCCAAATACCTATCTTATGTGGGTAGGTTTCAACTCGTAAACTCTACCTCATTCTCCATCCAAGTTTATTGGTCTATGCTCTTCATTCTACTGTCCAAAATCATGACTGACGTTGATAGAGTACTTCATAGTTTCCTTTAGAAAGGGTCTTCTCTTGATTATGGAGGGAATAAAGTTGTCTGAGATATTTGTCTGCCTCCCTAGAGCTGAGGGTGATTTAGGTATAAAAAATATTAAGGATTGGAACCACATTGCTCAACTTAAACATATTTGGAACTTATTCACCTACCCCAAAGCAGTATGACCGAATTGGGTTCACAATCATTTGCTCCGAAATAGGAGATTCTAGGTTTGCAATAGCCCTAACTCTTGTACTTGGTGTTGGAGGAAGATCCTGAAGATTAGGGACAAAGCTCTTTTGTCTTTCATCTGGAAGGTTGGGAATGATGCTTCTATTTCTCTTTGGTATGACCCGTGGACTCCCCATGGTATTCTTCACACTTATCTTGGGGAAGATATGATTACGTCTTCCGGCGTTAGTTTGAACCTGCAAGTTAGTAATATCATTCATGATTTTTCTTGGGCTTTTCCTAACCCCTCCACCATAGTTTGGTGGGAGCTTGCAGATTGCATCCCGTCTTCCATCTCCCCTTCTGGAAATGAACAAACACAGTTTCACTTGGGCCCACTCCCCTTTGGGGTTCTCTGTGTCTAAAGCTTGGGATCATTTCTGATCTCGTAGTTCTCCGGTTAGTTGGGCTAAAATTGTCTGGTGCAAAGGCCACATTCCGAGACACTCTTTCATTCATTAGCTTGCGATTTGCAACCGGCTGAGTACATAGGATAGGTGCTTTTCTTTTGTCTCCCCTACTTGTAACGTGTGTCACTTATGTTTGGGGAATGTGGAGTCTCGTGATCATCTCTTTAGTGATTGCCCATTCTCTGCTGCTGTTTGGGGTGGGGTTTTGAGTCGCGTGGTGATACTTCCTCCTCCTTTACTCTCTTGGGATGATAAAATTATCTGGTTTTTGGGGCTTCCTAGGAAATCTTTATCTAATCATATAGGGTTCATCGCATTTTCAAGCTTCGTTTACCATATTTGGACAGAGAGAAATAAGAGGATTCATAATAATGTTTGTACCCCCCCCCCCCCCGGGTATCATTGCTATGAAGATCTGAACTCAAATCAAGATAAAATTTTAGAGCCTCCTTACTCCTTTGCATGCGGATATCGACATTTGGAATTATTGGAATTGTATATCTCTTTAATCCCCCTCTTGTTTGCTTGTCTCTCACAGTTTACCTATTTTGTTGTTTTGATAGGTGGGGTCCCCTTGGTGGCCTCCTTGGAGTTTACTCCTCGTATTGCTTACGTTTGGTATTTGTTGCCTTGGGTTTTGTTTCCCTTGTGGATAGGTGGGGTCCCCTAGGTGGCCTCCTTGGGGTATACTTAAAGTTGGTAAGTGGGGTCTTGTTGATAAGGTCCCCGGTTCTTACTCCTCGTTTGCTTGCTTTCATCCTCCATCCCCTTTTTTCTTATTATTTAATATGCTACATGCTGTGTTTTTGGATGAAAGGTGGGGTTCCCTGGGTGGCCTCCTTGGGGCTTTCCCCTCGTATTGTTTTCTTGATTATTTTTATATTATGTTGGGTTGTGAACCCCCGGATGATAGTGGCCCCCGTTGTGGACACACTGGAGTATGCCCCTTTGCTTTGTAATTCTTTTCTTTTAATGATGGGTAGTGGTCTCCCTGGTGGCCACCTTGGGTTTTTCCCCCAAAGAGGGTTTTTTCACCCAAGGTTAGGTTGAGTAGTGGTCCCCCTTGTGACCACCTTGGGGTATGCCCCTTGGTTGTTTCTTGTCATTGGGTTTCTCCGGTTTTATGGTTTGGTCTTTTCTTGTTAAGGGAGAGGTTCCCCTTGTGACCTTTGTTGGGTTAGCTTTTTGTAGCTTGTTTATAGCTTATTTGTCGCTACGAGTTTTAGGTTGGTTGTGTTCTAAGTGTTGGTCGACTCTTTAGGTAGTTGTATTCTTTTTTTTTTTCTACAATGAGGTTGCTCACCGTGCACTTGTAATCTTTCTTTTTCTGGAATATAAACTTACCTTTCAAAAAAAATGATGTCGATTAGTCCCCTCAAGCTAGTAAATCATATGAAAGCGATTAGAACGAATTCTATTTTTGTACTTCAAATACAGGTTTCATGCACAACTTGCTAATAATCTTTTTTGTGTGATACGTACATGCTTGTTTCACCTTAAAATGATGTCGATGAGTCCCCTCAAGCTTGTAAATCATATGAAATCAATTAGAACGAATTCTATTTTTGCAGTTCAAATACAAGTTTCATGCACAACTTGCTAATAATCTTTGTAGGATACGTATACGTTTGTTTCACCTTCAAATGATGTCGATTAGTCCCCTCAAGCTAGTAAATCATATGAAAGTGATTAGCACGAATTCTATTTTCGTACTTCAAATACATGTTTCGTGAACAACTTGCTAATAATTTTGTGGGATACGTATACATTTGTTTCACCATCAAATGATGTCGATTGGTCCCTTCAAGCTAGTAAATCATATGAAAGCAGTTAGAACGAATTCTATTTGTGTACTTCAATTACATGTTTTGTGAACAACTTGCTAATAATCTTTGTAGGACACGTCTGCATTTGTTTCCGCTTAAAATCATGTCAATGAGTCCCCTAAAGCTAGTCTACCGTATGAAAACGATTAGAACGAATTCCATTTTTCGGACTTCAAACACAAGTTTTGTACAAAATTGGCTAATAGTTTTTGTGGGATACGTATGCATTTGTTTCACCTTAAAATAATGTTGATGAGACCCCTCAAGCTAGTAAATCATATGAAAGTGATGTGAACAAATTATATTTTCACACTTCAACTACAAGTTTTATGCACAAGTTGCTAAATTATCTTTGTGAGATACGTATGTATTTGTTTCACCTTAAAATGATGTCGATCAGTCCCCTCAAGCTTGTAAATCATATGAAAGTAATTAGAACGCGAATTTTATTTTCGCACTTTAAATACAAGTTTAATGCACAACTTGCTAATAATCTTTGTGGGATACGCATACGTTTGTTTCACCTTAAAATGATGTCAATGAGTCCCCTCAAGCTAGTTCACATATGAAAGCGATTAGAACGAATTCTATTTTCGCACATCAAAAACAAGTTTCGTGCACAACTGGCTAATAATCTTTGTGGGATATGTATGCGTTTGTTTAACCTTAAAATGATATCGATGAGTCCCCTGAAGCAAGTAAATCATATGAAAGCGATTTGAATGAATTCTATTTTTGCACTTCAAATACAAGTTTTATGCACAACTTGCTAAATTATCTTTGTGGGATACGTATGCGTCTGTTTCACCATAAAATGATGTCGCTGAGTCCTCTCAAGCTAGTAAATCATATGAAAAAGATTCGAACGAATTCTATTTTCGCACATCAAATACAAATTTCGTGCACAACTTGCTAATAATCTTTGTGGAATACGTACGCATTTGTTTCACCTTAAAATGATATCGATGAATCCCCTTAAGCGAGTAAATTAACTACAAGATTAGCACCATTGGTTGGACTATTGATGGCCAAATGAGTTTCATGGTCCGAGACTTTTGGATACATAGGAATCCCCTATTATCCATATCTACATCATGAACATCATGAACAATCCCTTTTCATCTTCGGTTAACAATCTTCCATTCAGATTTAGAGGAAATGCTTTTCATAGATTTGGGAGTCTGATCGGAGTAGGGGTTATCATTGGGAGAAGCATTTTTCGGACATTTTGAAGTCTTATGCCCAAAAGTGTTACAATGCTTGCACACAGATGGCTTCCATTTACAGTTAACCCAAATTGTGATGGTTTTCCCCTGACTATTAAGGAAGTCAAAGTTTTCAACAATGTCTTGTTCAGCATTTACTTCTACACATATGCAGGCAAAGTTCTGATAATTGCTATTTTCGGTATTTTTATCTACCTTAATAGGCACTCCAATCGCACTAGCCATATAGCTTAGGTCTTTTGCCATCCAAAATTCTCCCGGAATATGATAGAAGTCTACCCAAAGAGGAATTCGAGTAAATTCTTCACGGCTAAGAACCATCCCAATTTTCCATTCTTTTAGGGTAATATATTTATCAACAAAGAACATGGCCCTTTTTCAATAATGTCATTCACTTCACTTTGGTTTGAGAAGTGTAAGAAATAGAGACCCTCTCTATTAGCATTAATCTTGATAAGACCCAAAAGCTTCCAAAGGCGGTTAGCAATGTAGTTTACAAGGTTGAAAGGGAGTTTGCTATCCTAGAAGTGCCCTACAATAATATTTTCAAGCAGAGACGCACTCAAATCCGCTATATGGGAAGGAGGTGAAACCACAATTCTCCCATCTATGATTGTTAGTTTAAAAAATTCCATGACAAAAGATGATTCATGGATGGTAATTGGTTTGACAACATCACTCCAAGTTTTAGAACCCATCTTGGACTTTTGGTCAACTTTTGGTATGTTGACTGTTGACAGGGGGTGTGACCGGTCACCGGCAGTGGGGGCGCCCAGCTTGGGGTCAGTGGAAGGTTGGGTGGTCGGTAGCAGGTGAGGTGGTTGATGGGTGGGGAGGGTGTGAGGAAGTTTTGGAATTTGGGCACACTGTTTTGCTTTTAAAATTGGTAGGGGGGTTTTTTTATGATTTGTTTGGCATTGGGGTTGCGATTGGGTCTGAAAGATGGAATTTTGTCGGGGAAGGAAAGGAGAATCTAGAGGGGCGGGGGTTTTCGATTGATTTATGTTTGAAATGGGGAAAGAACGGGTAGAATTAATAGAGTCTGAGGACTTACCCGTAATTTCAGGAGAGAGAATTTTATAATTTTCCGTAACTTCTGGGGCGGAATGCAGAAAAACAATTTGGGGAGTGAGCCATTGTATCTCCGTACAAGGATTCAATATCCTTTGTCAGATGAGGCAGGCAACTTTTAAGAGGAAGGATGCGGGTTTGCAGACGGTTCAGACCGGGGGGCGTGGGTTGACCCGATGAAATCGGCTTTGTCAGCAACCAAATATCATGCCCAGCACCACGTAGATGGTTTTCATTGGTTGGAGAAATGTCTGTTGGTGCTGATCTCATCACTTGTGAGGCATCAGACCCGGGTTGGTTAGAAGAGAGAGTTGGGTCCGCGGGTTGACCCGTAGAGCTCATCCGACCCGGAATTTGACCACCGTTGACCGTCGTGAGAAATGTCATATTCGACGCCGGTGAACCCTCTGAACGGTTTGAGAGGATGTTTCGGACGATTCTGGGCAAGTTTTGACCGCTGGAAACATGAGAAAACTGCTGGTTTATGCACTGAGAAAGATCCATCTTCTCCAAATGACCTGCAAGCATGGAGTTCGCCGAGGAGCGCGGCGGAGTGGGGGGAGTAACCTTTTTTAAGATGCCACGAATAGGTTTAGGCCTAGGTTGGTTAACTTTGTTGTCTTGAGTTTCCGGTGTACCATTTGCATGGCTAGGAGGGAGAGTCACCGATCTGCTTGCATTGACGCCACCATGGTTGCGTTCATGGAGTTGGGATATTTCTTGGAACAGCATTGGCTTCATGGCAGCAAGCTTACAAAGCTCTCTAGACATAGCTTCAATGGAAATATGGGCCAAGATGTTCGGGTCAACGATGAAAGGAGATGGGCTATTGAAATGAGCTTCCATTGACAGGGGGATGTTCATCTTGCTTTCCAGGGAATAAAGCTTCGTTTCCAGCTCTTCAATTTCTTCTATCTGAAATTTAATAGAACCCTCCATTTCATATACCAACAACTTTAGAGAGACTTCACTGGCAGATAGAGCTTCCATAGAGGCAGCAGGGGAAGCGTTCTCCTGTAACGCTGATGTGAGGCTAATAGGAGAGGTGGCTTCTAGCTTGTCCTGGGAAAGGACTTCGCGCTCGTTTAGAGATTCTTCCAAAATTAATGAACCTGCAGAGACAGAAGTGGAAATCATGGTTAGAGGTAAAGGTTTGATTGTGTGAGAAACTTAGAGAAAGAAGGAGAAGGAATTAAAAAAGGAAGGATTTTCCGGTGGTTCGGCAGTTAGCGTAGGCAGAGGCGCCACTGAGGCGGGGAAGCGAAGGCGGTGTAGGGCGGTGAGGTGGAGGTTGACGGCACAGATGGCAAGGCGGTTGTCAACGCATGGGGCAGAGGAGGGAGGTGTCGTCGGTTAGAGGAGATGAATAGTCATTGCTGGTTTTGAGTTTTAGGGACAAAATGAGAATTTTTAATAAAGTTAATCAAAGCCGAATTCTAGAGAGAAAGGAGAGTTTCTCTCTAGAATTTTTCTCCATCCCTTCTCTCTCCTTTCTCCTCTTCCTTTCTCCCTTCTCACTCTTTATTCTCTCTCACGTTTATCTTTTTTCGTCTTGATTATTCCACAATAATTATTAACAAGTTGTGTAAGAAACTTGTGTTTGAAGTAGAAAAATAAAATTCGTTTTAATTGTTTTCATATGATTTACTAGCTTGAGAAGACTTATCGACATCATTTTAAGTAGAAACAAATGCATATGTCTCATAAAAATTATTAGCAAGTTGTGCACGAAACTTATATATGAAATCCAAAACAGAATTCATTCTAATCACTTTCATATGATTTACTAGCTATAGAGGACTCATCGACATTATTTTAAGATGACACAAGCACATACGTATCCCACAAAGATTATTAGCAAGTTATGTAAGAAACTTGTTTTGAAGTGGAAAAATAGAATTCATTCTAATCATTTTCATATGATTTACTAGCTTGAGGAGACTCATCGACATCATGTTATGGTGAAACAAATGCATACGTATCCCACAAAGATTATTAGCAAGTTCTACACGAAACTTGTATTTGAAGTGCGGAATAGAATTCGTTCTAATCAGTTTCATATGATTTACTAGCTGTAGGGAGTTCTCATCGACATCATTTTAAGGTGACACAAACACATACGTGTCCTACAAAGATTATTAGCAAGTTGGTCATGAAACTTGTATTTAAAGTGCGAAATAGAATTTGTTATAATCGCTTTCATATGATTTACAAGCTTGATGGGACTCATTGATATGGTTTTGAGGTGAAAAAATGCATACGTTTCCCACAAAGATTATTAGCAAGTTGTGCACAAAACTTGTATTTGAAGTGCAAAAATAGAAATTGTTCTATTCGCTTTCATATGATTTACTAGCTTGAGGGGACTCATCGACATTATTTTAAGGTGACACAAACACATACGTATCCCACAAAGATTAATATGAAAGTGTGCACGAAACTTGTACTTGAAGTGCGAAAATAGAATTTGTTCTAATCGCTTTCATATGATTTACTAGCTGGATGGGACTCATCGATATCATTTTAAGGTAAAACAAACGCATACGTATCCCACAAAAATTATTAGCAAGTTGTGCACGAAACTTGTATTTAAAATGCAAAAATAGAATTCGTTCTAATCGCTTTCATATGATTTACTAGCTTGATGAGAGTCATCAACATCATTTTAAGGTGAAACAAAAGCATATGTTTCCCAGAAAGATTATTAGCAAGTTGTGCAAGAAACTTGTATATGAAGTGCAAAATAGAATTCGTTCTAATCGCTTTTATATGATTTACTAGCTATAGGGGGCTCATCGACATCATTTTAAGGTGACAAAAACACATACTTATCCCACAAAGATTATTAGCAAGTTGTGTAAGAAACTTGTGTCTGAAGTGGGAAAATAGGATTCGTTATAATCGTTTTCATATACTAGCTTGACGAGACTCATCGACATCATTTTAAGGTGAAACAAATGTATATGTGTCCCACAAAGATTATTAGCAAGTTGTGCATGAAACTTGTATATGAAGTGCAAATTCATATGATTTACTAGCTATATGGGACTCATCGACATCATTTTAAGGTGACAAAAAAACATACGTATCTTACAAAGATTATTAGCAAGTTGTGCACGAAACTTATATTTGAAGTGCGAAAATAGAATTCGTTCTAATCGTTTTCATATGATTTACTAGTTTGAGAGGACTCATCGACATCATATGTGTCATCGGAATAGAATTCGTTCTAATCGGTTTCATATGATTTTTTTTTTTGAAAATTGGTTTCATATGATTTACTAGCTGTAGGGGACTCATTGACATCATTTTAAGGTAACACAAACATATACGTGTCCGACAAAGATTATTAGCAAGTTGTTCACGAAACTTGTATTTGCCGTGCGAAATAGAATTCATTCTAATCGCTTTCATAATATTTACAAGCTTGAGGAGACTCATTGATATCATCTTTAGGTGAAACAAAAGCATACGTATACCACAAATATTATTAGCAAGTTCTGTATCATCTTTAGGTGAAAAAAATTTCATTCTCCTTGCTTTCATATGATTTATTAGCTTGAGGGGACTCATCGGCATCATATTAGGTGAAACAAAAGTACACGTGTCCCACAAAGATTATTAGCAAGTTGTGCATGAAACTTGTATTTGAAGAGCGATAACAAAATTCGTTCGTATCACCTTTATATGATTTACTAGATTTAGGGGACTCATTGATGTGGTTTTCAAGTGAAACAAATGCATATGTGTCTCACAAAGATTATTAGCAAGTTGTGCACGAACTTGTATTTAATGTGTGAAAATAGAATTCGTTCTAATCGGTTTCGTATGATTTACTAGCTGTAGGGGACTCATAGACATCATTTTAAGCTGACACAAACACATATGTATCCCACAAAGATTATTAGCAAGTTATGTAAGAAACTTGTGTTTGAAGTGAGAAAATAGAAATCGTTCTAATCGTTTTCATATAATTTACTAGCTTGAGGATACTCATCAATATTATTTTAAGGTGAAACAAACACATACGTGTCCCATAAAAATTATTAGCAAGTTGTACATGAAACTTGTATTTGAAGTGCGAAATAGAATTCGTTCTAATTGGTTTCATATGATTTACTAGATGTAGGGAACTCATTGACATCATTTTAAGGTGACACAAACATATACGTGTCCCACAAAGAATATTAGCAAGTTATTCACGAAACTTGTATTTGTAGTGCGAAATAGAATTTGTTCTAAACGCTTTCATATGATTTACAAGCTTGAGAGGACTCATTGATATCATCTTTATGTGAAACGAATGCATACGTATTTCACAAAGATTATTAGCAAGTTATGCATGAAACTTTTATATGAAGTGCGAAAATAAAATTCGTTCTCATCGCTTTCATACGATTTATTAGCTTGAGGGAACTCATCGACATCAATTTTAGGTGAGACAAATGTATACATGTCTTACAAGGATTATTAGCAAGTTGTACACGAAAGTTGTGCTTGAAGGGCGACAATAGAATTCGTTCGTATCACCTTCAAATGATTTACTTGCTTTAGGAGACTCATTGATATGGTTTTGAGGTTAAACAAATGCATACGTGTCCCACAAAAATTATTAGCAAGTTGTGCATGAAACTTGTATTTGAAATGCGAAAATAGAAATCGTTCTATTCACTTTCATACGATTTACTAGCTTGAGGGGACTCATCGACATTATTTTTAGATGAAACAAATGCATATGTGTCTCACAAAGATTATTAACAAGTTCTACACGAAACTTGTATTTGAAGTGCGGAATAAAATTCGTTCTAAACGTTTTTTTTATGATTTACCAACTATAGGGGACTCATCGACATCATTTTAAGGTGAAACTAAGAGATTCGTGTCCCACAAAAATTATTAGTAAGTACATTAATGAGAAAGGGATGGAGAAAAATTTTAGAGAGAGAAACTCTCCCTTATCTCTAGAATTTAGCTTTGATTAACTTTATTGAAAATTTCCATTTTGTCCTAAAACTCAAAACCAACAGTGACTATTCATCTCCTCTAACCTACGACACCTCCCTCCTCTGCCCCATGCGTTGACAACCGCCTTGCCATCTGCCGTCAACCTCCACCGTGACCTCCCTACACTGCCTTCGCTTCCCCGCCTCAGTCGTGCCTCTGCCTACGCTGACCGCTGGACTACCAGAAAATCCTTCCTTTTTTAATTCCTTCTCCTTCTTTTTCTAAGTTTCTCACACAGTCAAACCTTTACCTCTAACCATGATTTCCACTTCTGTCTCTGCAGGTTCATTAGCTTTGGAAGAATCTCTAAACAAGCGCGAAGTCCTTTCCCAGGACAAGCTAGAAGCCACCTCTCCTATTAGCCTCACATCAGCGTTACAGGAGAACGCTTCCCCTGCTGCCTCTATGGAAGCTCTATCTGCCAGTGAAGTCTCTCTCAAGTTGTTGGTATATGAAATGGAGGGTTCTATTAAATTTCAGATAGAAGAAATTGAAGAGCTGGAAACGAAGCTTTATTCCCTGGAAAGCAAGATGAACATCCCCCCGTCAATGGAAGCTCATTTCAATAGCCCATCTCCTTTCATCGTTGACCCGAACATCTTGGCCCATATTTCCATTGAAGCTATGTCTAGAGAGCTTTGTAAGCTTGCTGCCATGAAGCCAATGCTGTTCCAAGAAATATCCCAACTCCATGAACGCAACCATGGTGGCGTCAATGCAAGCAGATCGGTGACTCTCCCTCCTAGCCATGCAAATGGTACACCGGAAGCTCAAGACAACAAAGTTAACCAACCTAGGCCTAAACCTATTCGTGGCATCTTAAAAAAGGTTACTCCCCCCACTCCGCCGCGCTCCTCGGCGAACTCCATGCTTGCAGGTCATTTGGAGAAGATGGATCTTTCTCAGTGCATAAACCAGTAGTTTTCTCATGTTTCCAGCGGTCAAAACTTGCCCAGAATCATCAGAAATATCCTCTCAGACCGTTCAGAGGGTTCACCGGTGTCGAGTATGACATTTCTCACGACGGTCAACGATGGTCAAAATCCGGGTCGGATGAGCTCTACCGGTCAACCCGCGGACCCAACTCTCTCTTCTAACCAACCCGGGTCTGATGCCTCACAAGTGATGAGATCAGCACCAACAGACATTTCTCCAACCAATGAAAACCATCCACGTGGTGCTGGGCATGATATTTGGTTGCAGACAATGCCCATTTATCGGGTCAGCCCACTCCCCCGGTCTGAACCGTCTGCAAACCTGCATCCTTCCTTTGAAAAGTTGCCTGCCTCATCTGACAAAGGATATTTGAATCCTTGTACGGAGACACAACGGCTCACTCCCCCTATTAGACTATGGAACAAATTGTTTTTTCGCATTCCGCCCCAGAAGTTACGAAAAATTATAAAATCATCCCTTCTGAAATTACGAGTAAGTCCTCAGACTTTAATAATTATACCTATCATTTCCCCATTTCAAACCTAAATCAATCGAAAACCCCCGCCCCTCTAGATTCTCCTTTCCTTCCCCAACAAAGTAAAAAATTCACCTTAGACCCAATCGCAACCCCAAAGTTTCAAACAAATCATAAAAAAACCCCTACCAATTTTAAAAGCAAAACAGTGTGGCCAAATTCCAAAATTTCCTCACACCCTCCCTACCCATCCACCACCCAACCTTCCACTGACCCCAAGCCGGTCGCCCCCACCGCCGGTGACCGTCACACCCCCGATCAACAGTCAATGACCAAAACGTCAACGTTCCAAGAGTTGACCAAAAGTCCAAGATGGTTTCCAAAACTTGGAGTGATATTGTCAAACCAATTACCATCCATGAATCATCTTTTGTCATGGAATTTTTTGAATCAACAATCATAGATGGGAGAATTGTGGTTTCACCTCCTCCCCATATAACGGATTTGGGTGCGTTTCTTCTTGAAAATATCATTGTAGGACACTTCTTGAATAGCAAACTCCCTTTCAACCTTGTAAACTACATTGCTAACCGCCTTTGGAAGCATTTGGGTCTTATCAAGATTAATGCCAATAGAGAGGGCTTCTATTTCTTCCACTTCTCAAACCAAAGTGAAGTGAATGACATTATTGAAAAAGGGCCATGGTTCTTTGTTGATAAATATATTGCCTAAAATAATGGAAAATTGGAATGGTTCTTAGCTGTGAAGAATTTACTCGAATTCCTCTTTGGGTAGACTTCTATCATATTCCGGGAGAATTTTGGATGGCGAAAGGCCTAAGCTATGTGGCTAGTGTGATTAGAGTGCCTATTAAGGTAGATAAAAATACCAAAATAGCAATTATCGGGACTTTTCCCGCATATGTGTAGAAGTAAATGCTGAGCAAGACATTGTTGAAAACTTTGACTTCCTTATTAGTCAGGGGAAAACCATCACAATTCGGGTGACTATAAATGGAAGCCATCTGTGTGCAAGTATTGTAATACTTTTGGGCATAAGACTTCAAAATATCCAAAAAATGTTTCTTCCAATGATTACCCCCACTCCGATCAGACTCCCAAATCTATGAAAAGCACTTCCTCTAAATCTAAATGGAAGATTGTTAACTGGAGACGAAAAGGGATTGTTCATGATGTTCATGATGTAGACATGGATAATAGGGGATTCCTATGTATCCAAAAGTCTCGGACCATGAAACTCATTTGGCCATCAACAGTCCAACCAATGGTGCTAATCTTGTAGTTGATATTAGTCAAAGGGAAGCGTATGGTAACTTCCCAAAAGAAGGGGAAGCAAATAGTAGTAAGAGCAACACTCACATTAGTCATCAATGTGAGGATGCTCCGATTGACTTGATTGTTTCCACTCCTAAAAAGGGGTTGCTTAATGAAGAGGCTAGTGGGAGTGATGATGATGATGATTCAGACACTACCCATTCCCCGACATCGGCTACTCACGATAGCCATCCCAACTCCGGACAAACCGGGAATCATTATGGAAAGAAGAAGAAAGAGAAAGGGCCCTCCAACAAGAAGGGCCGCCATAGGAGGTTTTAATCTCTTATCCCTCTTCTGTCCCCTTTTGAATTCCTTTTTATGTCCATAATAAGTTGGAATGTTAGGGGTCTAAATGACCCTATCAAAAGAAGAGAAGTACGAAGTCTAGTGGTTAAGCATGATGCTTGTGTTGTGGGAATCGTGGAGACTAAGGTCAAATCACCAAATTTTGATATAATTAGTAGATCTATTTGCCCTGCTTGGAACTACATTAATAATAATTCCCCGGTAGTTGATGGTAGAATTCTGATTGGTTGGGATCCTTCTAAGGCGGTGGTTACTTTATTAGGAGTTAGTGAGCAAGTACTTCATTGTAGGATTTCTTCTATTGATCTAAAGTGGTGGTGTCTTGCTTCTTTTGTGTATGGTGCTAATGTTGATAGTGAAAGGCTCTTTGGTCTTCCTTTAGGCTTTCAAGCCGATCTCTAACCCGTCACCTTGGATAATTTTGGGTGACTTTAATGTCACTAGATTCTGTTAGGAAAAACTTGGGGGTAACATGGCTGTTACTAGAAGCATGAGTGATTTTAATGATTGTATCTTTGATATTGAGGTTAATGACCTTTCTTTTGGTGGGCTCCAGTTTACTTGGAGCAACTCAGACTGGAATGATCCAAATGTCATCCTTAGAAAACTGGATAGAGTGCTTGTCAACTTGGATTGGAATGATTGGTTTTTTTTTTGAAAGGTAAGTATATATTTCAAAAAAGGAGAATACAAGTGCACGGTGAGCAGGCTCACAGTAAGATAAATAAAAAATACAATAGCCTAAAAAGGCGACCAACACCAACTAGAACACCAGAAAGACAAGCCAAAGGGGCAACTCAAAGGAAGTCCCAACAAAAATCCGAGAGGAGCATACCCCAAGGAAACCAACCAAAAGAAAAAAAAAATAAAACAATTGGACCAGAGAAGAAAGCGGCAAACCACAGCAAGGTTAGAGCCCTTGAAAATAAATTCCACAAATCCCACAATCAATGATCACGCTTCAACACTTTTAACCGAAGGACCCTTCTTTTTCTTCTTCTTACGAGAGCCATTTGCATAATTACAATCCCGACCCCCTTGCTCGGGGGAGTTTGGAGTGCTGTAAGAATCCATGGAAGCAATTCTAGGTTCCCCTCACTATCACTATTATTCTCCACTCTTTGTCCTGTATTAGGGGTTGGTAAAGGATGGGAGGGGTCACTATCCCCACCATGGTCCACCAAAGGGGCAATACTAATGTCATCATTCATTTGTTCCATAACCATAGCATTGGAGCTTTCAACAACATTTAGTTGTTCCAACAGAGAAGTTCCAATCATCTCATCATCCACTTGATCATCGCTAGAAGAGACTACTTCCTCCATACTAGTAGAAGAATATTTACCTTTATTGTTGACAATTCTCCATTCCAAGTTTTTTTTGAATGATTTTCAGTATGGGAGGGAATCGGAGCAGTAGGAACCTGCTAAAGGAATGGCTTTCTTTGGACATTTGGAAGAAGTATGACCAAACGAACAACAATCCTTACAAACCGAGGGGCCTCCACTTGTAATCAACCTTAATCGTGATGGAGCGCCCCAAAGAGTTAACAAGGTTGAAATCCTCAACAATGTCATCATTAGTATCAATTTCCGCTCATATTCTAGCGAAGTCCCAGTATGTTCTCAATTCGGTATTCTTATCAACCTTCAAAGGAATCCCGATGGCACTAGCAATGTAGCTTAAGCCTTCCTCAGTCCAAAACTCTATAGGTATATTATAGAAATTGATCTAAATCGGGACTTTAGAAAATTCCTCCCTATCAAGCACCATACCGGGTCTCCAATTTTTCAGCATCATATATCTATTAAGAATGAACCAAGGCCTCTTATCAAGGATAGTGTCGACATCTTGGTCAGTTGAAAATTACAAAAAGAAGAATCCTTCCTTATTGGAATTTACTTTGATTAACCCTAATTGCCCCCATAACCGAATAGCAATGTTTTCAATCACCTTAAATGGAAACTTGGAACTGAGAAGGTAGCCTACAATCACATTTTCTAAAAGGGCAGATCCCAAATCTGCAACACTAGGAGGAGGGGAAACTACTACATGCCCATTCACTAAAGAAGGTTGAATATAATGTAGGTTGAATAAGGGTTCATGTATAGAAATGGGCTTAACAATCTCACTCCAAGATTTTGAAGGTTTAGGGGGAGTAGTTGGGTTAAAGAAGGGATCTTTGGGGAGGTGGAGAGCAAATTGTTGACTTTCGGTGTTTCAATAGGGACTGTTGACTTTGACTCTAACTTTGACCGGTCACCGGAAGGGGTGGTGGCCGGACAGTGCATGGTGGCAGGGTGGGTAACCATTGGTAGTGGGTGACTGGAGTGGGGGTGGGCGGGGGTGGGCGGGGGTGGGGGTGGGCGGGGGTGGGGGTGGGGTTGATTGGGGGGAGGGAGGATAAGGTATTTTTTGGCCACACTGTTTTTTGATTTAAAATGGCAGGGGTTTTTTTTAGAATTCTTGGAAGGACTGGGTTGGCTTTATTTATGGGTTTCATGGGTAAGAAAAGGGAAGTCATGTGAGTCCAAGGGCGGCACGGTGATAGGGGAATACTCGGGGTAATCAGTTGTATTAAAGGGGAAATCTGGGGACTTACCCGTGATTTTTTTGGAGGCCATAATAGAATCCTTCAAGACTTGTGTGGCCAAAGTCGAAAAACACAGATCCTTTGTCACTTGCTGGGGAAGCAACCTCGTTGTGTTCGTACGAGGATAGCTCTGCGACAACCCATCAGATGCGTTATGGTCTTCAGTAGGCGCGACAGACTGGATTTCCGTGACAACCCGCCGGCATTCGAACGGGTAAGGGTTGGTGCCCGGCTGATCCGCTTTTGAATTTGAAACAGGCTAAATGGAGTCCAGCTTAGCCTGATGAGGAGTGTGCTGATTGGCTGCAATTCTATCCGTTGGAGCTGACCTCGGATGTGACCCAGAAGAGCGAACGAGTGAAGAAGAACCACCCAGTTGGGTTGCGGGTAAACCCATCAGACCCAACAGTTGACCAGAGTTGACCACCCAAATTTCACCGTGCTTGGCGTCGGAACTTCCGCAGACTCTATTGAAATAGTAAGTTTGTCACTTTTGAGTTGCTTCAAGTCCAAAAGGAGGGAGTTTGAACACAAAACTTCTTCTAGAAGAGGACCAAGACAAGTTTTGAAGTGGTCTGCAAGTTTTGAGCCAGCAGAAGGCCGCGGCGGAGTTGGAGGCGTTGGTTTCTTAAGGATTCCATGTATAGGTTTGGCCCTCACAAGAGGAATCTGAGAGTCTACACTATCTACAGCTATCACCATGGTTATACCCCCTGAACCTGGGATAACGACACCATTAAAGCGATCTTGAAGATCAGAGATGGCTTTTGTAGAGTAGATCGTATGGCAGTCAGCTTAACAAGTTTTTTCTTAATGGATAATATGGAGTAATATGAATCCAGATCGGATCTATGATAAAAGGCTGGGGCATGTTAAAGTGAGCATCCATAGATGGTGGAACATTGCACCTGCTTTCCAAAGCATAAAGAGTCCTCTCCAGGTCTTCAATCTCTTCAATGAGCATATTTAGTGATTTAGCCATTTCAATAACAGCAGGATCCAAAGGAGTATCAACAATCGATGTAGGAGAAGCCCTACAGGTCGCAAAAACAGAGTCACCATGTGAAGTGTCTTCAACCTTGGTCAAGGCTGTGGTGAGCACAAAGGAGTCCTCAGTGGTAGACAACATTGCATGAGAATGAGAGAACGTTGATGAGAAGGGAAAATGGAGGGGAATGGAGGGGAATGGAAGTGGTGGCGTAGAGAAGTAGAGGGAGAAAGAGCGGCTAGGTAGGGAATGAAGGAAAAGAAAGATAGATGTCGGAGAATACCATAACCAATTGGTTGGACGGTGGCACTGGATGGCGGAGCAGGCGACAGAGATAAGGGAGCATTGTTGGTTGGCGGAGGAGCTAGGTGAGAGGGTGGAGGGGGTATCAAAAAGGTTGTTGCAGGTTGTTGAAAGGGAGAGAATGGCAAACTTGTAAATATTAGGAAGGGTAAAAAACTAGAGAGAAGGTAGAGCTTCTCTCTCTAGGATTTTCCTCCATCCCCTCTACCCAGGCACTGCCTCCCTTTATCTCTCCCACTATAGCTTATTGGAATGATTGTTTCCCAAACTCTAGAGCTTCTTATCTCTGCTCCAGGAAACTATGCTCTCTGTCTCTGCAGGTTCACCAGCCTCTGTTGACTCTTTAAACATTCTTGAAGCCATCTCCCATGGCAGCGGTTGCTCCATTGCACATGATGGGTTTCCTGGTACATCTGAAAGAGCCATGCCTGCTTTGCAAGATGCTTCCTTCCATGGCGGTTGTGCCTCTGGTCTACTCTCTGTTGACGATATCATACTTGCCTAGCAAGTACAAGAGATGGCTGAGTTGGTAAACTCGTTCATAGGAGAGATTGAGCTCCTGAAACTTAAACTCTACCGATTCGAGAGCATGTTGAACATTCCTCCATCCTTTGAAATGCACTCTCATGTCCCTACGTTATTCATTGTTGATCCTGATGTACCTACAGCTATATCCATTGCGACGATGGAAAAAAAAAACTAGTCAACCTAGCTGCCATGAAAGCTAACCTAATTTAGCACACTGCAGATATAGAAAAGAGCTCCACAGTATCTACGACCAATCCCATAGCAGTGCGTCTGTTGATGGGTGGTTGTCCTGAGCTAGCCACAACGTCTACGACCAATCTCAGGCCTTTCTGTGGAATTCTGAAGAAGCCTACGCAACCAACCCCGCCGCGACCCTCTACCAGTTCAAACACCTGGTATCAGGATCTCTTTCAAATCACATGGCGTAAAAAATCCCTGTTATGGATAAGATTCAGCCCATTAATGCCGGCCACTCCAGGTCGAAAAGCTTGGTCGAAGCTCCGGCGTCTAAATCGGAGGTTTTGGGGTTAGTCAATGGCGGTCAAATTTCTGTTATCCCGGGTCAACCCGCTTGCTCACTAGATACCCAGTACCCACTCTCACTGTTGGGTCCTCTTCCACATCAACACCAACGGTTACCTCGGCAACGAATCAGGTTTCTCCATGTAAGCATGAGCTGGATGCCGCTGAAATGTTTTCAAAAGAACCCGTTGGCCCGCCCGGTCAGACCCGCTGCACAAGTGTCAGATGAGTCAGTCCCTTTTGACCTACCTCCTCGTATGGAGACAGCTGTAGCGGCTGCTTCTTCGCAGGAGACTGTTGCTTCAGTTTTTTGCGAAACCACCCCCAGAGTTTCTGTTAATATGAGCCCACCCCCGAACGCTATTATGGGTAAGTCCTCTAACTTACAAGATTTTACCTCAAGTGACCCCGCGTCCAGCCAAATGACTCTCGCCACCCCTCAACTTTCTGATTCCATTATCTACACCCCAAATCCCATTATCTCTATAAACCAAGCCCACCAAATTACCACAAACTTTCATAAAATACAAAAAAACACCCCTCCCAATCTAAAAAAAAAACAGTATGGCCAAACTCAAGTAACCCTCTCACTCTATCCACTTCCCTCACAAATACATACCCAAACAAACCCACCTCCACCGTCCCAATGGCCGATTCAGTCCCGGCCACTGCCCTTCATCTGCGGGTATCCACCTATGGTGACCGGTCAACATCAAAGTCAACGGTCAACCATACGAAAGTCAACGGACAGTTCATTGACCAAAACTCCAAAAATATCTCTAAATCATGGAGTAGTGTTGTCAAACCCATTACCATCCATGATTCCTCTTTTATTATGGAATATTTTGAGCCATCGAGAAATGAAGGTCGTCGTATTGTGGTTTGCCCCCCTCCCTCTATTGCGGAATTGGGTGCATCTCTTCTTGAAAATACCATAGTTGGACACTTTTTAGATAGCAAACTCCCCTTCAATCTTGTAAACTATATCGCTAATTGGCTTTGGAAGCATCTTGGACTCCTAAAGGTCAATGGCAACAAAAAGGGCTACTATTTTTTCCACTTCTCCAACCAATGTGAAGTGCATGACATTCTTGGAAAAGGCCCTTGGTTCTTTGTTGATAATTTTATTGCTCTAAAAGAATGAAAAATCGGGATGGTTCTTTGTTGATAAGTCGATGAGTCCCCTCAAGCTAGTAAATCATATGAAAGCAATTCGAACGAATTGTATTTTTGCACTTCTAAAACAAATTTCGTGTACAACTTGCTAATAATCTTTGTGGGATATATATGCGTTTGTTTCACCTTAAAATAATGTCGATAAGTCCCCTCAAGCTACTAAATCATACGAAATCGATTCGAATGAATTCTATTTTTCCACTTCTAACACAAGTTTCGTGCACAACTTGCTAATAATCATTGTGGGACACGTATGCGTTTGTTTCACCTTAAAATGATGTCGATGAGTCTCCTCAAGTTACTAAATCATACGAAATCGATTCGAATGAATTCTATTTTTCCACTTCTAACACAAGTTTCGTGCACAACTTGCTAATAATCATTGTGGGACACGTATGCGTTTGTTTCACCTTAAAATGATGTCGATGAGTCTCCTCAAGTTAGTAAATCATATGAAATCGATTCGAATGAATTCTATATTTCCACTTCTAACACAAGTTTCGTGCACAACTTGTTAATAATCTTTGTGGGATACGTATACTTTTGTTTCACCTTAAAATGATGTCCATGAAGCCTCTCAAGCTAGTAAATCATATCAAAGCGATTCGAATGAATTCTATTTTTGCACTACAAACACAAGTTTCGTGCACAACTTGCTAATAATCATTGCGGGACACGTATGCATTTGTTTCACCTTAAAGTGATGTCGGTGAGTCCCCTCAAGCTAGTAAATAATATGAAAGCGATTCGAACGAATCGTATTTTTGCACTTCTAATACGAGTTTCGTGCACAACTTGCTAATAATCTTTGTGGGATGCGTATGCGTTTGTTTCACCTTAAAATGATGTCAATGTGGCCTCTCAAGCTAGTAAACCATATCAAAGTGATTCGAATGAATTCTATTTTTACACTACAAACACAATTTTCGTGCATAACTTGCTAATAATCTTTCTGGGATACGTATGTCTTTGTTTCACCTTAAAATGATGTCGACGAGTCCCCTCAAGCTAGTAAATAATATGAAAGCGATTCGAACGAATCGTATTTTTGCACTTCTAATACAAGTTTCGTGCACAACTTGCTAATAATCTTTATCGGATACGTATGCGTTTGTTTTCACCTTAAAATGATGTCGATGAGTCCCCTCAAGCTCGTAAATCATATGAAAGTGATTAAAACGAATTCTATTTTTCCACTTCAAATTCAAGTTTCATGCACAACTTGCTAATAATTATTACTGGACACGTATGCATTTGTTTCACCTTAAAATTATTTCAATGAGTCCTCTCAAGCTAGTAAACCATATCAAAGCGATTCGAATGAATTCTATTTTTGCACTACAAAACCAAGATTCGTGCACAACTTGCTAATAATCTTTGTGGGATACGTATGCATTTGTTTCACCTTAAAATGATGTCGATGAGTCCCCTCAACCTACTAAATCATATGAAAGCGATTCGAACGAATTCTATTTTTCCACTCCAACACAAGTTTCGTGCACAACTTGCTAATAATCGTTGTGGGATACGTATACGTTTGTTTTAAAATGGTACCGATGAGTCCTCTCAAGCTAGTAAATAATATGAAAGCGATTCAAATGAATTGAATTTTTTCACTTCTAATACAAGTTTCGTGCAGAACTTGCTAATAGTCTTTGTGGGATACGTATGCATTTGTATCACCTTAAAATGATGTCGATGAGTCATCTCAAGCTAGTAAATCATATGAAATCAATTCGAACGAATTCTATTTTTCCACTTCTAACACATGTTTCGTGCACAACTTGGTAATAATTTTTCTGGGATACGTATCTGTTTGTTTCACCTTAAAATGATGTCGATGAATCCCCTCAAGCTAGTAAAATCATATAAAAGCAATTCGAATGAATTCTATTTTTCCACTTCTAACACAAGTTTCGTGCACAAGTTGCTAATAATCTTTGTTTGATACGTATGCGTTTGTTTCAACTTAAGATGATATCAATGAGTCCCCTCAACCGAGTATATTGTATGAAAGCGATTAAAATGAATTTTATTCCTCACTTGAAATACAAGTTTCTTGTACAACTTGGTAATTATTTTTGTGGGACATGTATGCATTTGTTTCACCTTCAAATTATTTCAATGAGTCCTCTCAAGTAAGTAAACCATATCAAAGCGATTTGAATGAATTCTATTTTTGCACTACAAACTCAAGATTCGTGCACAACTTGCTAATAATCTTTGTGGGATACGTATGCGTTTGTTTCACCTTAAAATGACATCGATGAGTCCTCTCAAGCTACTAAATCATATGAAAGCGATTCGAACGAATTTTATTTTTCTACTTCTAACACAAGTTTCGTGCACAACTTGCTAATAATCGTTGTAGGAAACATATACGTTTGTTTCACCTTAAAATGATGTCGATGAGTCCCCTCAAGCTAGTAAATAATATGAAAGCGATTGGAACGAATTGTATTTTTTCACTTCTAATATAAGTTTCGTGCACAACTTGCTAATAATCTTTGTGGGAGTATGCATTTGTTTCACCTTAAAATGATGTCGATGAGTCCTTTCAAGCTAGTAAATCATATGAAATCGATTCGAATGAATTATATTTTTCCACTTCTAACACATGTTTCGTGCACAACTTGGTAATAATGTTTGTGAGATACGTATGCGCTTGTTTCTCCTTAAAATGATGTCAATAAGTCCCCTCAAGCTAGTATATCATATGAAAGCGATTCGAATGAATTCTATTTTTATACTTCTAATACAAGTTTCATGCACAACTTGGTAATAAGCTTTGTAAGATACGTATGCGTTTGTTTCACCTTAAGATGATATCAATGAGTCCCCTCAACCGAGTAAATCATATGAAAGTGATAAGAACGACATATATTTCGCACTTCAAATACAAGTTTCGTGTACAACTTGCTAATAATCTTTGTGGGACACGTATGCATTTATTTCACTTTAAAATTATTTCAATGAGTCTTCTCAAGCTAGTAAGCCATATCAAAGCAATTCAAATGAAAAATATTTTTGCACTACAAACACAAGTTTCGTGCACAACTTGCTAATAATCTTTGTGGGATACGTCTGTCTTTGTTTCGCTTAAAATGATGTCGATGAGTTCCCTCAAGCTAGTAAATCATATGAAAGTGATTCGAATAAATTCTATTCTTGCACTACAAACACAAGATTTCTGCACAACTTGCTAATAATCTTTGTGGGATATGAATGCGTTTGTTTACCTTAAAACCTTAAAATGATGTCGATGAGTCCCCTCAAGCTAGTAAATCATATGAAAGCGATTCGAACGAATTCTATTTTTCCATTTCTAACACAAGTTTTGTGCACAACTTGCTAATAATCGTTGTGGGATATGAATACGTTTGTTTCACCTTCAAAATGATGTCGATGAGTCCCGTCAAGCTTGTAAATCATATGAGAGTAATTAGAACGAATTTTATTTTCGCACTTCAAATACAAGTTTCGTGTACAACTTGCTAATAATCTTTGTGGGACACGTATGCATTTATTTCATCTTAAAATTATTTCAATGAGTCCTCTCAAGCTAGTAAACCATATCAAAGTAATTCAAATGAAAAATATTTTTGCACTACAAACACAAGTTTCGTGCACAACTTGCTAATAATCTTTGTGGGATACGTAGCTTTGTTTCCCTTAAAATGATGTCGATGAGTTCCCTCAAGCTAGTAAATCATATGGAAGCGATTCGAATAAATTCTATTCTTGCACTACAAACACAAGATTTATGCACAACTTGCTAATAATCTTTGTAGGATACGTATGCGTTTGTTTACCTTAAAACCTTAAAATGTTGTCGATGAGTCCCCTCAAGCTAGTAAATCATATGAAAGTGATTCGAACGAATTCTATTTTTCCATTTCTAACACAAGTTTTGTGCACAACTTGCTAATAATCGTTGTGGGATATGTATACGTTTGTTTCACTTTAAAATGATGTCGATGAGTCCCCTCAAGCTAGTAAATAATATGAATGCGATTCGAACGAATTGTATTTTCTCACTTCTAATACAAGTTTCGTGCACAATTTGCTAATAATCTTTGTGGGATACGTATGCATTTGTTTCACCTTAAAATGATGTCGATGAGTCCCCTCAAGCTAGTAAATCATATGAAATCGATTCGAATAAATTCTACTTTTCCACTTCTAACACATGTTTCGTGCACAACTTGGAAATAATCTTTGTGAGATACGTATGCGTTTGTTTCACCTTAAAATGACGTCGATAAGTCCCCTCAACCTAGTAAATTATATTAAAGCGATTCGAATGAATTCTATTTTTTTACTTCTAATACAAGTTTCGTGCACAACTTGCTAATAATCTTTGTGGGATACGTATGCATTTGTTTCACCTTAAGAAGATATCAATGAGTCCCCTCAACCGAGTAAATCATATGAAAGTGATAAGAACGAAATCTATTTCGCACTTCAAACACAAGTTTCGTGTAGAACTTGCAAATAATCCTTGTGGGACACGTATGCATTTATTTCACCTTAAAATTATTTCAACGAGTCCTCTCAAGCTAGTAAACCATATCAAAGCTATTCGAATGAATTATAATTTTGCACTACAAACACAAGTTTCATGCACAAGTTGCTAATAATCTTTGTGGGATACGTATGCATTTGTTTCACCTTAAGAAGATATCATTGAGTCCCCTCAACCGAGTAAAATCATATGAAAGTGGTAAGAACGAAATCTATTTCGCACTTCAACTACAAGTTTCGTGTACAACTTGCTAATAATCTTTGTGGGACACGTATGCATTTATTGCACTTTAAAATTATTTCAATGAGTCCTCTCAAACTAGTAAACCATATCAAAGTGATTCGAATGAATTTTATTTTTGCACTACAAACAGAAGTTTCATGCAAAACTTCCTTATAATCTTTGTGGGATACGTATATCTTTGTTTCACCTTAAAATGATGTCGATGAGTCCCGTCAAGCTAGTAAATCATATGAAAGCGATTCGAATAAATTCTATTTTTCCTTTTCTAATACAAGTTTCATGCACAATTGCAAATAATCTTTGTGGGATACGTATATGTTTGTCTCACCAAAAGATGATATCAATGAGTCCCCTCAACCGAGTAAATCATATGAAAGCAACAAGAACGAAATTTATTTTGCACTTCAAATATAAGTTTCGTGTACAGTTGCTTATAATCTTTGTGGGACATGTATGCGTTTGTTTCAGCTTAAAATGATGTCAATGAGTCCTTTCAAGCTAGTAAATCTTATGAAGGAGAAAAGAATGAATTCTATTTTCACACTTCAAATACAAGTTTTGTGCACAACTTGCTAATAATCTTTATGGGACACGTATGCATTTGTTTCTGCTCATCGTGCACTTGTAATCCAACATTTTTTGGAATATAAACTTACCTTTCAAAAAAAAAAGTTGCTTACAATCTTTGTGAGATACGTATGTGTTTGTTTCACCTAAAAATCATGTTAATAAGTCCTCTCAAGCTAGTAAACCATATGAAAGTGATTCGAATAAATTTTATTTTTGCACTTCAAAAACAAGTTTCGTGCAAAACTGGCTAATAATCTTTCGGGGATACATATGCATTTGTTTGGCATTAAGATGATGTCGACGAGTCCTTTTAGTAAATCATATGAAAACGATTAGAGTGAATTCTATTTTTCACTTCAAGTACAAGTTTCGTGCAACTTGCTAATAATCTTTGTGGGACACGTATGCATTTGTTTCACCTTCAAATGATGTCGATGAGTCCCCTCAAGCTTGTAAATCATATGAAAGCAATTAGAACAAATTCTATTTCCGCACTTTAAATACAAGTTTCGTGCACAACTTGCTAATAATCTTTGTGGGATATGAATACGTTTGTTTCACCTTCAAAATGATGTCGATGAGTCCCCTCAAGCTAGTAAATCATATGAAAGCGATTAGAATGAATTCTATTTTCGTACTTCAAATACATGTTTCGTGCACAACTCGCTAATAATCTTTGTGGGATATGTATGCGTTTGTTTCACCTTAAAATAACGTCGATGAGTTCCCTCAAGCTAGTAAATCATATGAAATCAATTAGAACGAATTCTATTTTTGCACTTCAAATACTAGTTCCCTGCACAACTTGCTAATAATCTTTGTGGGATATGGGTTTTTTTCACCTTAAAATGATGTTGATGAGTCCCCTCAAGCAAGTAAATCATATGAAAGCGGTGAGAACGAATTATCATTTCCCACTTCAACTACAAGTTTCATGCACACCTGCTAATAATCATTGTGGAATATGTATGCGCTTGTTTCACCTTAAATTGATGTCGATAAGTCCCCTCAAGCTTGTAAATCATATGAAAGCAATTAGAACGAATTCTATTTTTGCACTTTAAATTCAAGTTTCGTGCACAACTTGCTAATAATCTTTGTGGGATACGTATACGTTTGTTTCACCTTCAAATGATGTCGATTAGTCCTCTCAAGCTATTAAATCATATGAAAGCGATTAGAACGAATTTTATTTTTGTACTTTAAATACAAGTTTCGTGCACAACTTGCTAATAATCTTTGTGGGATACGAATACGTTTGTTTCACCTTCAAAATGATGTCGATGAGTCCCGTCAAGCTTGTAAATCATATGAGAGTAATTAGAACGAATTTTATTTTCGCACTTCAAATACAAGTTTCGTGCACAACTCGCTAATAATCTTTGTAGGATACGTATACGTTTGTTTCACCTTCAAATGATCTTGCTCAGTCCCCTCAAGCTAGTAAATCATATGAAAACGATGAGGATGATTTATATTTTCGCACTTCAACTACAAGTTTCATGCACAACTTACTAATAATCTTTGTGGGATACGTATGCACTTGTTTCACCTTAAAATGATGGCGATGAGTCCCCTCAAGCTTGTAAATCATATGAAAGCAATTAGAACGAATTCTATTTCTGCACTTTAAATACAAGTTTCGTGCACAACTTGCTAATAATCTTTGTGGGATACGAATACGTTTGTTTCACCTTCAAATGATGTTGATTAGTCCCCTCAAGCTAGTAAATCATATGAAAGTGATTAGAACGAATTCTATTTTTGTACTTCGAATACAAGTTTCATGCACAACTTGCTAATAATCTTTTTTGTGGGATACGTATGCGCTTGTTTCACCTTAAAATGATGTCGATGAGTCCCCTCAAGCTAGTAAATCATATGAAAGCAATTAGAAGCAATTTTATTTTCGCACTTCAAATACAAGTTTCGTGCACAATTTGCTAATAATCATTGTGCGATTTGTATACGTTTTTTTCCCCTTTAAATGATGTCGATTAGTCACCTCAAGCTAGTAAATCATATGCAAGCGATTAGAACGAATTCTCTTTCGTACTTCAAATACGTGTTTCGTGAACAACTTGCTAATAATATTTGTGGGACACATCTGCAATTGTTTTTTCTTAAAATCAGGTCAATGAGTCCCCTAAAGCTAGTAAACCGTATGAAAGCGATCAGAACGAATTCCATTTTTCAGACTTCAAACACAAGTTTTGTGCAAAACTGGCTAATAATAGTCTTTGTTGAATACGTATGCCTTTTATTTCACCTTAAAATCATATCAATGTATTCCATAAAGCTAGTAAATCATATGAAGGCAATACGAACGAATTCTATTCTCGCACTTCAAATACAAGTTTCGTGCACAATTTGCTACAATTCTTTGTGCGACATGGATACGTTTGTTTCACCTTAAAATGATGTCGATGAGTCCCCTGAAGCTAGTAAATCATATGAAAGTGATGAGAACAAATTATATTCTCGTACTTCAACTACAAGTTTCATGCACAACTTGCTAAATTATCTTTGTGGGATACGTATGTGTTTGTTTCACCCTAAAATGATGTCCATGAGTCCCCTCAAGCTTGTAAATCATATGAAAGCAATTAGAACGAATTCTATTTTCGCACTTCAAATACAAATTCAATGCACAACTTGCTAATAATCTTTGTGCGATACGTATGCGTTTGTTTCACCTAAAAATCATGTTAATGAGTCCTCTCAAGCTAGTAAACCATGTGAAAGCGATTCGAGTGAATTTCATTTTTATACTTCAACACAAGTTTCGTGCAGAACTTGCTAATAATCTTTGCGTGATACACATGCATTTGTTTGGGCTTAAGATAATGTCAATGAGCCCCTGCTAGTAAATTATATGAAAGCGATTAGAACGAATTCTATTTTTCACTTCAAATACAAATTTCGTGAACAACTTGCTAATAATTTTTGTGGGACACGTATGCGTTTGTTTCACCTTAAAATGATGTCGATGTCTCCCCTCAAGCTAGTAAGCCATATGAAAGCGATGAGAATGAATTCTATTTTCGCATTTCAACGCAAGTTTCGTGCACAACTTGTTAATAATCTGTGTGGGACACGTATATGTTTGTTTCACCCTAAAATGATGTCGATGTCTCCCCTCAAGCTAGTAAACCATATGAAAGCGATGAGAATGAATTCTATTTTTGCACTTCAACTACAAGTTTCATGCACACTTGCTAATAATCTTTGTAGGATACGTATGCGCTTGTTTCACCTTAAAATGATGTCGATGAGTCCCCTCAAGCTTGTAAATCATATGAAAGCAATTAGAACGAATTCTATTTTCGCCCTACAACTTGCTAATAATCTTTGTGGGATACATATACATTTGTTTCAACTTAAAATCGTGTTAATGAGTCCCCTAAAGCTAGTAAACCGTATGAAAGTGATTATAACAAATTCCATTTTTCGGACTTCAAATAAGTTTTGTGCAAAACTGGCTAATAGTCTTTGTGGGATACGTATGCATTTGTTTCACCTTAAAATCATGTCAATGTGTTACATAAAACTAGTAAATCAGATGAAGGCAATACAGACGAATTCTATTCTCGCACTTCAAATACAAGTTTCGTGCACAATTTGCTACTAGTCTTTGTGGAATATGTATACGTTTGTTTGACCTTAAAATGATGTCAATGAGTTCCCTCAAGCTAGGAAATCATATGAAAGCTATGAGAATGAATTATATTTTCGTACTCTAACTACAAGTTTCATGCATAACTTGCTAAATTATCTTTGTGCGATACGTATGCATTTGTGTCACCTTAAAATGATGTCGATGAGTCCCCTTAATCTTGTAAATCATATGAAAACAATTAGAACGAATTCTATTTTCGCACTTCAAATATAAGTTTTGTGCACAACTTGCTAATAATATTTATAGGATACATATGCGTTTATTTCACCTTAAAATGATGTCGATGAGTCCTCTCAAGCTAGTAAATCATATGAAAGCGATGATAACGAATTATATTTTCGCACTTTAACTACAAGTTTTATGCTCACTTGCTAATAATCTTTTTTTTTTGAAAGGTAAGTTTATGTTCCAAAAAAAGAAAGATTTCAAGTGCACGGTGAGCAAGCTACAGCAGAAAATAATAAAGAATGCAACAACCTAAAAAGGTGACGAACACCTAAAACCCAACCAACCTAAAACCCGAAGCGACAAATAAGCTATAAACAAGCTACAAAAAGCTAACCCAATAAAGGTTACTAGGGGGGAACCTCTCCCTTAACAAGAAAAGACCAAACCAAAAAACCGGGGAAACCCCTATTACAAGAAACAACCAAGGGGCATACCCCAAGGTGGTCACAAGGGAGACCACTACCCAACCTAAGAGTGAAAAAAAAAACCCCTTTGGGGGAAAACCTCAAGGTGGATACTAGGGAGACCACTACCCATCATCAAAAGAAAAGAATTACAAAGCAAAGGGCCATACCCCAGTGGGTCCACAACGGGGGCTGCATCCACATACAAAAAGTATAAGCGATAAAACTTATAGTGATCATCCCGGGGTTCATAACCCAGCATAAAACAAAATAATCAAGCACACAATACGATGGGAAAGCTCCAAGGAGGCCACCCAGGGAACCCCACCTTTCATCCACAAACACAAGCATGCAGCATATCAAATAAAGAGATGGGGGAAGGGGGATGGAAGCAAGCAAAAGAGGGATAAAAAACTGGGGATGTTATCTACAAGACCCCACTTACCAAATTTAAGCTTATAGAATAAAATATAATACGAGGGGCATACCCCAAGGAGCCCACCTAGAGGACTCCACCTATCCACAAGGGAAACAAAATCCAAGGTAACAAACACCAAACATAAGCAATACGAGGAGTAAACTCCAAGGAGGCCACCAAGCGGACCCCACCTATCCACAAGGCAACAAACACCAAACGTTAGCAATACAAGGAGTAAACTTTAAGGAGGCCTCCAAGGGGACCCCACCTATCAAAACAAAAAAACAGGCAAACAGTGAGACAAGCAAACATGAGGGGGATTAAAAAGATATACCATTCCAATAATTCCAAATGTCGATGTCCGCATGCAAAGGAGGAGTAGGAAGGCTCTGAACTTTTATCTTGATTTGAGTCAATATCTTCATAGCAATGATACCCGGGGGGATACAAACGTTATCATGAATCCTCTTATTTCTCTCTTTCCAAATATGGTAAACGAAGCTCGAAAAAGCGATGAACCCTATACGATTAGATAATGATTGCCCAGGAAGCCCCGAAAACCAGATAATTTAATCATCCCAAGAGATCAAGGGAGGAGGTATCACCACAAGACTCAAGACCCCACCCCAAACAGCAGCAGAGAAGGGGCAATCACTAAAGAGATGATCACGAGACTCCGCATTCCCGAAACATAACTGACACACATTACAAGTAGGGGAGCTAAAAGAAAAGCACATATCCTGAGTACTCAGCCGGTTGCGAATCGCAAACCAATGAATGAAAGAGTGTCTCAGAATGTGGCCTTTGCACTATACAATTTTAGCCCAACTAACCAGAGAACTATGAGATCGGAAATGCTCCCAAGCTTTAGACACCGAGAACCCCAAAGGGGAGTGGGCCCAAGTGAAACTGTCTTCATTTCCAGAAGGGGAGATGGAAGATGGGATGCAATCTGCAAGCTCCCATCAAATTATGGTGGAGGGGTTAGGAAAATCCCAAGAAAAATCATGGATTATATTACTAACCTGGAGGTTTAGACTAACGCCGGAAGACGTAATCATATTTTCCCCAAGATAAGTGTGAAGAATACCATGGGGAGTCAACGGGTCATACCAAAGAGAAATAGAAGCACCATTCCCAACCTTCCAGATGAAAGACAAAAGATTTTTGTCTCTAATCTTTAGGATCTACCTCCCACACCATGTACAAGAGTTAGGGATATTGCAAACCCAGAATCTCCTATTTCAGAGCAAATGATTGTGAACCCAATTCGGCCATATCGCTTTAGGGTAGGTGAATAAGTTCCAAATATGCTTAAGTTGAGCAATTTGGTTTCACTCCTTTATGTTTTTTATACCTAACCCACCCTTATTTTTCGGGAGGCAGACAACATCCCAGGCAACTTTATTCCCCCCATAATCAAGAGAAGACCCTTTCGAAAGGAAACTATGAAGCACTCTATCAACTTCAGTCATGATTTTGGACGGCATAATGAAGAGCATTGACCAATAAACTTGGATGGAGAATAAAGTAAAGTTTATGAGTTGAACCCTACCCGCATAAGACAGGTATTTGGAAGACCAACTCCTTACTCTACTTATAATTCTCTCAAGGATAGGCTTGCAGTCATTGTAAGAGAGTTTAGTAGAAGCAAGAGGGATGCCAAGATAATCAGGAGGGATCCAGCCAGAAACTCCAAAATAGTAAGAATCAAGACTCCACCAAAGGGGGGACATTGCCAAAGAAAATGGAACTCTTGGCAGGGTTCGGAAGAAGACCAGATAAAGATGAGAAATCCCGAAGGACTTCGAAGCCAATGGAGAATCGCCTTTAGAGAAAACCAACAAGTCATCGGCAAACAAAGATGGGAGATTTTAACCCTTTGGCATTTATCATGCAAGGAAAACCGAGAATCATGCTCCATATGGTTGAAGAGGCCAGAACAAATCTCCACGCATAAAGCGAAGAGATAAGGAGACATAGGATCACCCTGACGGAGACCCCTACTACTCCGAAAGAAACCAGTCAATTCCCCATTGAGAGAAACTAAGAAAGTGGGAGTAGAGACACAAGTCATGATCTACTTGATGAAGATAGGGGGAAAGTTCATAATCTCCAAAGTCCTTTGAAGAAAGTCCCATCTAACCATGTCATAAGCCTTCATGAGGTCAATCTTGAAAGCGCATCTAGGAGGGCCTCTTTTGAGGTGATAGCCATGAAGGAGCTCCTGGGCTAGAAGAATATTATCTGTAATACGTCTTCCAGGAAAGCATATTGATTAGGACTAATAAGATCATCCAAGTTTATTAGCTTAATGCGGTTACTGATGATTTTCGAGATGCACTTGTACACAGTATTATAGTAGGAGATGGGTCGGAAATCCAAGAGATGGGAGGGAGAGGCAAACTTCGGAATAAGAGAGATAGCAGTTGTGTTAACCTCTTTCTGCAAAAGCCAAATTTGAAAAAATGTTTAATTCCCAACACAAAATCTTCATGAATGATCTCCCAACATCTATGAAAAAACCCAGAACTGAACCCATCAGAACCCGAAGCTTTATTAGGATTGATCCCAAAAAGAGCTCTCTTGATTTCTTCAGTAGAAATATCCTCTATAAGTCTACCATGGTCAGAGGTCTCAAGCTTCTTATTAATGGCCCTTTCCAACAAATCATTAATCAGAGGAGGGGGCGAGTTAGGTTGAGTGAAAATGTTTTAGAAGTGGAAACAACCTCGACCTTAACTTGATCATAATCATTTATAATCCCACCATTTAACCGAGTGATAGAGATTACTTTAGCAAGCCTATCTTTGCTTAACCACCGTATGAAAGAATTTATTATTTTGGTCCTCAAGGTTAAGCCATTTGACCCGTGATTTCTGCCTAAGCATGTCCTCATCAATTTTGCTAAGGCGAAGGTAGTCAACAAGAGCAACCTTCTCAAGGGCAAGAGAATTCGGGGTAGGAGGGTGAGTATGGTTGGCACTTTGGAAAAAGTCTCATTTAGCCTTAGCTTCGGTCATCTGATTGTTAACATAATGAAATTTCTCCTTACTGAATACCTTGAGAGCACCTTTAAGGTTCTTGAGTTTATGAACAAGACGAACGAGTGGATTCCCAACTACTCTTACATTCCATGCATGCTGTACAAGTGGCAAGAACTCCTCGTGGTACATCCAAGCATTGAAGAAACGAGAGGGAGTCTTGAATATCCTAGCTTCAAAAAGGCCAGAAACTACCACCGGGCTATGATCTGAGATACCCAGAGGGGGGGAAAAAGTAGTGGTGCACGGAAAAGTGTCATTCCAAGCTAGGTTAGGAAGGCCTCTATCAAGTTTCTGGAGGATAAGATGATCGCTATTCAAGTCTGAATTTTCCCAAGTAAAGGAGAGACCCCCAAAGTTCAAATCATCCACCTCAATATCATGGATGCAACTATTAAATTGATCCATGCCCCTCGAAATATCCATATTACCTCCTAACTTCTCCGTAATGTATCTAGTAACATTGAAATCACCCAAAAGCAACCAAGGGGCTAAGGAATCAACCGGCTTATACCGTCTACAAGAGTCCCAAAGAAGAAGTCTCTGAATATCAGAATTGGCCCCATAAACAAAAGTAACCAGGCACCACCATTTCCCATCCAAAGAAAAGATCTTACAATGGTAAGACTGATCATCAAAACCCAGCATAGAAAGGGACACCCTAGAGGGGTCCCACCCAACTAAGATACGCCTTTCAGAAGTAGATGAATTATTATTTGCAAAGTTTCAAGAAGGATTAATGGCCTTAGTGACCAAGTCAAAATTACCTGCCTTTACCTTAGTCTCAACAACACCAATAACTAAGGCATTATGCCTAACGATCAAGCTACTGACTTCCCTTTTTTTAATGGGATCGTTAAGACCCCGAATATTCCAACAAAGAATCGACATAAACAAGAAGAAAAGAAAGAGAATGGGAGGCGAAGAACCTGGAACTAGTAGTTCTTCTTCTTCTTCTTTTTACCCGATGAGTTCCCATTTGGACTTCCGATTCTTTGAGAACTGGATGTCACTAGGGAAGACTGCGAATCCATGGAATCCAAGAGAAAATCATCTTCAGTATCACTACCAGAAGTAGACTTCTTGCCTTTACTAGTAGAAGCAGATGGTGAAGAAGGGGTGGGATCCTTATGGACAAAGGATGTGCCAATGTCAGTTTGAACCACATGTATAGAATCTACAATCATTTCCTCAACCATTCCCACTGTAGTATTGTTATCTTTGATGGTTGTCTCATACTTACCATTCTTTTTCCTAACCACTCTCCATTCTAAATTTGTAGGGCTAGTGGATACTTTCTTAGGTTGGGAGGACGAAGGGGCAAAAGCAAGCTTAGTAGAGTTGTTTACCTTGTTAGGACACATGGTGGAACTATGTCCAAAAGATTTACAATCATTGCAAATAGTCGGGCTCCAACTATACTCAACTTTAATTTTGGTAACTTTTCCATATGAGTTAATAAGCTTAAGTTCTTCAACCAAGTCCTTATTAGCATCAACTTCTACACAAATTCGTGCATAATCACTATATGTTCTCAACTCGGTGTGCTTATCAACTTTCAAAGGAATTCCCACAACACTAGCAATCCGACTTAGACCGTTTTCTGACCAAAATTCAAACGGTATATCATGGAAATTAAGCCAAAGAGGAATAGTAGAGAACTCTTCCTTACTTACAATCATTCCCACTTTCCATGGTTTGAGAACAATATACCTTTCATGAATAAACCAAGGCACCATGTCCATAATAGTGTTTATATTTTGATCATTCTCAAAATGAAAGAATAAGAACCCCTTTTTGTTGAAAGTGACCTTAACAAGCCCTAAATGACCCCATAACCTAAAAGCCACATTTTCTACAATTTTAAAAGCCAATTTGGATCCAAGGAAGTACCCAAAAATAACATTTTTCATGTAGGATTTCCCCAAGTCCGCTACACTTTGAGAGAGAGAAACAAAGGCTTTGCCGTCCTCATAGGATGGTGGGACATACCTAACATTAAAGGATGATTCATACACCATGATTGGATTGACCACTTGGCTAAAAGATTTAGGGAATTGGGTAAGGGAGGTAGATTTTGGAGATAGGTTAGTAGTATTTGGATGGTTTGCCATACTTTTTTCATTTTTGGAAGTATAGGTAGGTTGAGAGAAGGGGTTATGGATATGAGGATTTTCATGGATAATCTCCAAAATAGTCAAATTGGAATGGTGAAGCATTGACTTTGACAGGTCGTCAGAGACAGCAAACGGCCGGTCGAAAGTGGTAGGGGAGATGGTCGGAGCACGGACGGAGGTTAGGTAAGAGGAGGAAAGGGTGGAGGTTGGATTTGGTGAATGGTGGAGATTTGGGAAGTCAGTGGCCTTTTTAGTAATTTGGGGGTGTATTTTTGTATTTTCAGAAAGTCTAAGGAGTGTATATCTTGGACTTGGGTAAGCAGAATTAAAGAATCAGCAGGGGGAATCAAGGAATCAGGAATTTTAGGGGGGAAAGGGTGAGAAGTGTTTGATTCGGGGTACACAGGGGTAATATTTGATAGATGAGAGGACTTAACCGTGATGTTTGAGTGGGTCAAAATTGCATTTCGCGGAAGTTTCTGGGCAGAAGCTAAAAACTGAACAGCCTCTGTCGGATGCTGGGGAGCGACAGGTCGCCTTGTCTCCGTACAAGGAAGACTGTGTAAGGCGTTAGAACTTCATCTTTTTCAGACGAAAAGACAACGGGTCTGACCGGATAGATGGCGGGACTCTTCGGGAAAGCGGGTAAAACCGCCCGTAAATTTGAATAAGCAGGAGTGCCCTCCGGCTCATCTTGACGTGGCGCATCCTTACTGGTCAATAGAGTAGCCATTGTTGCTGACCTCAGCGGTGACCCAAAATCAAACCCGGGTAGATTAGCAGCACCTGAAGGGCACGCGGGTTGACCTGGAGGAGCCGGTTGCTGACTATCGTTGACCACCACTGAAAACACCACTTTAGACGCCGGAGCTTCCACAGAGTCATTCGAAACACTTATACCAGCACTTCTAAATGGGAAGCTTCCTAAAGAAGCAGGAACAGACCCACGAACAAGGTCTGGAAGAAACCCAGAAGGAAGGTGGTTTGCGAGCTTTGAGCTTGCGGAAGGCCGGGGTGGCATAGGTTTTTTCAAGATTCCTTGGAACGGTCAGAGGTTAATGGAAATCTGTGTGGTTTGCTTGGAGTTTTAGCCTCCACAGGGTTAGTAACTGTTTGACTAACCTTTTGACCGCCATTGAAGCCTTTGAACTTAACTTTCAGGTCATTGATATAGTTGATGAGGTTGGCTTTCATAGCAGCCATCTTGACAATCTTTTCGTTCATCAAATCGATAGACAAGAAATCTGGAACATCTGGGTCAACTATAAAGATAGCTTGGCTATGGGAGTGTATATCAATAGATGGAGGAACATTGAACTTGCTTTCAACTAGATAGAGCTTGCGTTTCAGGTGGTCAATTTCTTCAATGAGTAAGTTAACCAGGTTAGCCATTTCGTGGACCTGTTGGGAAGGCAAAAAAGGATCGTCTAGGTCAAGACCGGATGCCAACTCCCCATGAGAAATGGCTTCCAACGTAATCAGTGGAGTTGTAGAATCTAAAGTAGAGTCTGAAGAGACCTCAGAGACAGTCACCATGTTAGCAAAATCCTTCGCTAGACAAAAGATACCTGCACAAAGCAAAGACAAAAAAAACCTAGCATAAACTTGAACAAGAAGAAGACAAAAGAACTAGCACAGATCTGAAGAGGGTTACTGGAAATAGCCACAGGGGAAGAAACTAGAGCGTAAAGAAAGCAAGCGAATGTGGACGATAGGAGGAAGGAAAAAGGAGAGTAACGCTTAGAAAAGAAGAAACCTGAGCTGAGCTCCGGCGACTGGCAGTGGCATGGATCTGGACGTAGAACAGTGGCGGCTCACGGTGGACTCCAAGTTGAGAGGGGCGGTGGTGCGGAGGACTAACGGCGGACAAGGGTGGTCAAAGTAGTATTAATGCATGGAAATTCATAATAATGGCAGAATTGTAATTTTTGTGAATACCTAAGCTAGAGAGAAACCATGCGCGCCTAACCCTCTCCATGTTTCTCCTTGCTAATAATTTTGGTGGGATACGTATGCGATTGTTTCACCTTAAAATAATATCGATGAGTCCCCTCAAGTTTGTAAATCATATGAAAGCAATTAGAACGAATTCTAATTTCGCACTTCAAATACAAGTTTCATGCACAGTTAACTTGCTAATAATCTTCGTGGGATACGTATATATTTGTTTCACCTTAAAATGATGTCGATGAGTCCCCTCAAGTTTGTAAATCATATGAAAGTAATTAGAATGAATTCTATTTTCACACTTCAAATACAAATTTCGTGCACAACTTGCTAATAATCTTTGTGGGATACGTATATGTTTGTTTCACCCTCAAATGATGTCGATGAGTCCCCTCAAGCTAGTAAATCATATGAAAGCGATTAGAACGAATTCTACTTTCGTACTTCAAATACATGTTTCGTGACCAACTTGCTAATAATCTTTGTGGGACACGTCTGCATTTTTTTCGCTTAAAATCATGTCAATGAGTCCCCTAAAGCTAGTAAACTGTATGAAAGCAATTAGAACGAATTCCATTTGTCAGATTTCAAACACAAGTTCTGTACAAAATTGGCTAACCCTCTTCCTCTTGCTTCTACTAAACTCTCTTACAATGACTGCAAGCCTCATTGAGAGAATTATAAGTAAAGTAAGGAGTTGGTCTTCCAAATACCTGTCTTATGTGGGTAGGGTTCAACTCGTAAACTCTACCTCATTCTCCATCCAAGTTTATTGGTCTATGCTCTTCATTCTATAGTCCAAAATCATGACTGACCTTGATAGAGTGCTTCATACTTTCCTTTAGAAAGGGTCTTCTCTTGATTATGGGGGGAATAAAGTTGTCTGAGATATTTGGCTGCCTCCCTAGAGCTGAGGGTGATTTAGGTATAAAAAATATTAAGGATTGGAACCAAATTGCTCAACTTAAACATATTTTGGAACTTATTCACCTACCCCAAAGCAGTATGACTGAATTGGGTTCACAATCATTTGCTCTGAAATAGGAGATTCTGGATTTGCAATAGCCCTAACTCTTGTACTTGGTGTTGGAGGAAGATCCTGAAGATTAGGGACAAAGCTCTTTTGTCTTTCATCTGGAAGGTTGGGAATGGTGTTTTTATTTCTCTTTGGTATGACCCGTGGACTCCCCATGGTATTCTTCACACTTATCTTGAGGAAGATATGATTACGTCTTCCGGCGTTAGTCTGAACCTGCAGGTTAGTAATATCATTCAAGATTTTTCTTGGGCTTTTCCTAACCCCTCCACCATAGTTTGGTGGGAGCTTGCAGATTGCATCCCGTCTTCCATCTCCCCTTCTGGAAATGAACAAACACAGTTTCACTTGGGCCCACTCCCCTTTGGGGTTCTCTATGTCTAAAGCTTGGGATCATTTCTGATCTCGTAGTTCTCCGGTTAGTTGGGCTAAAATTGTCTGGTGCAAAGGCCACATTTCGAGACATTCTTTCATTCATTAGCTTGCGATTTGCAACCGGCTGAGTACATAGGATAGGTGCTTTTCTTTTGGCTCCCCTACTTGTAACGTGTGTCACTTATGTTTGGGGAATGTGGAGTCTCGTGATCATCTCTTTAGTGATTGCCCCTTCTCTGCTGCTGTTTGGGGTGGGGTTTTGAGTCTCGTGGTGATACCTCCTCCTCCTTTACTCTCTTGGGATGATAAAATTATCTGGTTTTTGGGGCTTCCTGGGCAATCTTTATCTAATCGTATAGGGTTCATCGCATTTTCAGGCTTCGTTTACCATATTTGGACAGAGAGAAATAAGAGGATTCATAATAATGTTTGTACCCCCCCGGGTATCATTGCTATGAAGATCTTAACTCAAATCAAGATAAAATTTTAGAGCCTCCTTACTCCTTTGCATGCGGATATCGACATTTGGAATTATTGGAATGGTATATCTCTTTACTCCTCGTATTGCTTGCGTTTGGTATTTGTTGCCTTGGGTTTTGTTTCCCTTGTGGATAGGTGGGGTCCCCTAGGTGGCCTCCTTGGGGTATACTTAAAGTTGGTAAGTGGGGTCTTGTTGATAACGTCTCGGGTTCTTACTCCTCGTTTGCTTGCTTCCATCCTCCATCCCCTTTTTTCTTATTATTTAATATGTTGCATGCTGTGTTTTTGGATGAAAGGTGGGGTTCCCTAGGTGGCCTCCTTGGAGCTTTCCCCTCGTATTGTTTGCTTGATTATTTTTATACTATGCTGGGTTGTGAACTCCCGAATGATAGTGGCCCCCGTTGTGGACACACTGGAGTATGTCTTTTTGCTTTGTAATTCTTTTTTTTTAATGATGGGTAGTGGTCTCCCTGGTGGCCACCTTGGGTTTTTCCCCCAAAGGGGGTTTTTTCACCCAAGGTTAGGTTGGGTAGTGGTCCCCCTTGTGACCACCTTGGGGTATGCCCCTTGGTTGTTTCTTGTAATGGGGGTTTCTCCGGTTTTTTGGTTTGGTATTTTCTTGTTAAGGGAGAGGTTCCCCTAGTGACCTTTGTTGGGTTAGCTTTTTGTAGCTTGTTTATAGCTTATTTGTCGCTATGGGTTTTAGGTTGGTTGTGTTCTAAGTGTTGGTCGCCTCTTTAGGTAGTGGTATTCTTTATTTTTTTTTTCTACAGTGAGGTTGCTCACCGTGCACTTGTAATCTTTCTTTTTCTGGAATATAAACTTACCTTTCAAAAAAAATGATGTCGATTAGTCCCCTCAAGCTAGTAAATCATATGAAAGCGATTAGAACGAATTTTATTTTCTTACTTCAAATACAAGTTTCATGCACAACTTGCTAATAATCTTTTTTGTGTGATACGTATGTGCTTGTTTCACCTTAAAATGATGTCGATGAGTCCCCTCAAGCTTGTAAATCATATGAAAGCAATTAGAACGAATTCTATTTTTGCAGTTCAAATACAAGTTTCATGCACAACTTGCTAATAATCTTTGTAGGATACGTATATGTTTGTTTCACCTTCAAATGATGTCGATTAGTCCCCTCAAGCTAGTAAATCATATGAAAGCGATTAGCACGAATTCTATTTTCGTACTTCAAATACATGTTTCGTGAACAACTTGCTAATAATTTTGTGGGATACGTATACATTTGTTTCACCATCAAATGATGTCGATTAGTAGTCCCTTCAAGCTAGTAAATCATATGAAAGCGGTTAGAACGAATTCTATTTTCGTACTTCAATTACATGTTTTATGAACAACTTGCTAATAATCTTTGTAGGACACGTCTGCATTTGTTTCCGCTTAAAATCATGTCAATGAGTCCCCTAAAGCTAGTCTACTGTATGAAAGCGATTAGAACGAATTCCATTTTTTGGACTTCAAACACAAGTTTTGTACAAAACTGGCTAATAGTTTTTGTGGGATACGTATGCATTTGTTTCACCTTAAAATAATGTTGATGAGACCCCTCAAGCTAGTAAATCATATGAAAGTGATGAGAACGAATTATATTTTCACACTTCAACTACAAGTTTTATGCACAAGTTGCTAAATTATCTTTGTGAGATACGTATGTATTTGTTTCACCTTAAAATGATGTCGATCAGTCCCCTCAAGCTTGTAAATCATATGAAAGTAATTACAACGAATTCTATTTTCGCACTTTAAATACAAGTTTAATGCACAACTTGCTAATAATCCTTGTGGGATACGCATACGTTTGTTTCACCTTAAAATGATGTCAATGAGTCCCCTCAAGCTAGTTCACATATGAAAGCGATTAGAATGAATTCTATTTTCGCACATCAAAAACAAGTTTCATGCACAACTGGCTAATAATCTTTGTGGGATATGTATGCGTTTGTTTCACCTTAAAATGATATCGATGAGTCCCCTGAAGCAAGTAAATCATATGAAAGCGATTTGAATGAATTCTATTTTTGCACTTCAAATACAAGTTTTATGCACAACTTGCAAAATTATCTTTGTGGGATACGTATGCGTCTGTTTCACCATAAAATGATGTCGCTGAGTCCCCTCAAGCTAGTAAATCATATGAAAGAGATTCGAACGAATTCTATTTTCGCACATCAAATACAAATTTCGTGCACAACTTGCTAATAATCTTTGTGGAATACGTATGCATTTATTTCACCTTAAAATGATATCGATGATTCCCCTTAAGCGAGTAAATTAACTACAAGATTAGCACCATTGGTTGGACTATTGATGGCCAAATGAGTTTCATGGTCCGAGACTTTTGGATACATAGGAATCCCCTATTATCCATGTCTACATCATGAACAATCCCTTTTCGCCTTCGATTAACAATCTTCCATTCAGATTTAGAGGAAATGCTTTTCATAGATTTGGGAGTCTAATTGGAGTGGGGGTTATCATTGGGAGAAGCATTTTTCGGACATTTTGAAGTCTTATGCCCAAAAGTGTTACAATGCTTGCACACAGATGGCTTCCATTTACAGTCAACCCGAATTGTGATGGTTTTCCCCTGACTATTAAGGAAGTCAAAGTTTTCAACAATGTCTTGTTCAGCATTTACTTCTACACATATGCAGGCAAAGTTCTGATAATTGCTATTTTCGGTATTTTTATCTACCTCTTAATAGGCACTCCGATCGCACTAGCCACATAGCTTAGGTCTTTCGCCATCCAAAATTCTCCCGGAATATGATAGAAGTCTACCCAAAGAGGAATTCGAGTAAATTCTTCACGGCTAAGAACCATCCCAATTTTCCATTCTTTTAGGGCAATATATTTATCAACAAAGAACCATGGCCCTTTTTCAATAATGGCATTCACTTCACTTTGGTTTGAGAAGTGTAAGAAATAGAAACTCTCTCTATTGGCATTAATCTTGATAAGACCCAAAAGCTTCCAAAGGCGGTTAGCAATGTAGTTTACAAGGTTGAAAGGGAGTTTGCTATCCCAGAAGTGCCCTACAATAATATTTTCAAGAAGAGACGCAGTCAAATCCACTATATGGGAAGGAGGTGAAACCACAATTCTCCCATCTATGATTGTTAGTTCAAAAAATTCCATGACAAAAGATGATTCATGGATGGTAATTGGTTTGACAACATCACTCCAAGTTTTAGAACCCATCTTGGACTTTTGGTCAACTTTTGGAATGTTGACTTTTTGGTCGTTGACTGTTGACCGACCGGTCACCGGCAGTGGGGGCGCCCAGCTTGGGGTCAGTGGAAGGTTGGGTGGTCGGTAGCAGGTGAGGTGGTGGATGGGTAGGGAGGGTGTGAGGAAGTTTTGGAATTTGGCCACACTGTTTTGCTTTTAAAATTGGTAGGGGGGTTTTTTATGATTTGTTTGAAGCTTTGGGGTTGTGATTGGGTCTGAAAGATGGAATTTTGTTGGGGAAGGAAAGGAGAATCTAGAGGGGCGGGGGTTTTCGATTGATTTATGTTTGAAACGGGGAAAGAACAGGTAGAATTAATAGAGTCTGAGGACTACTTACCCATAATTTCAGAAGGGAGAATTTTATAATTTTCCGTAACTTCTTAGGCGGAATGCAGAAAAACAATTTGGGGAGTGAGCCCTTGTATCTCCGTAGAAAGATTCAAATATCCTTTGTCAGATGAGGCAAGCAACTTTTCAGAGGAAGGATGTGGGTTTGCATACGGTTCAAACCGGGGGGCGTGGGTTGACCCGATGAAATCGGCTTTGTCAGCAACCAAATATCATGCCCATCACCACGTGGATGGTTTTCATTGGTTGGAGAAATGTATGTTGGTGCTGATCTCATCACTTGTGAGGCATCAGACCCGGGTTGGTTAGAAGAGAGAGTTGGGTCCGCGGGTTGACCCGTAGAGCTCATCCGACCCGGAATTTGACCACCGTTGACCGTCGTGAGAAATGTCATATTCGACGCCGGTGAACCCTCTGAACGGTTTGAGAGGATATTTCGGACGATTCTGGGCAAGTTTTGACGGGTGGAAACATGAGAAAACTGCTGGTTTATGCACTGAGAAAGATCCATCTTCTCCAAATGACCTGCAAGCATGGAGTTCGCCGAGGAGCGCGGCGGAGTGGGGGGAGTAACCTTTTTTAAGATGCCACGAATAGGTTTAGGCCTACGTTGATTAACTTTGTTGTCTTGAGTTTCCGGTGTACCGTTTGCATGGCTAGGAGGGAGAGTCACCGATCTGCTTGCATTGACGCCACCATGGTTGCGTTCATGGAGTTGGGATATCTCTTGGAACAGCGTTGTCTTCATGGCAGCAAGCTTACAAAGCTCTCTAGACATAGCTTCAATGGAAATATGGGCCGAGATGTTCGGGTCAACGATGAAAGGAGATGGGCTATTGAAATGAGCTTCCATTGACGGGGGGATGTTCATCTTGCTTTCCAGGGAATAAAGCTTCCTTTCCAGCTCTTCAATTTCTTCTATCTGAAATTTAATAGAACCCTCCATTTCATATACCAACAACTTGAGAGAGACTTCACTGGCAGATAGAGCTTCCATAGAGGCAGCAGGGGAAGCGTTCTCCTGTAACGCTGATGTGAGGGTAATAGGAGAGGTGGCTTCTAGCTTGTCCTGGGAAAGGACTTCGCGCTCGTTTAGAGATTCTTCCAAAACTAATGAAACTGCAGAGACAGAAGTGGAAATCATGGTTAGAGGTAAAGGTTTGATTGTGTGAGAAACTTAGAGAAAGAAGGAGAAGGAATTAAAAAAGGAAGGATTTTCCGGTGGTCCGGCAGTCAGCGTAGGCAGAGGCGCGACTGAGGCGGGGAAGCGAAGGCGGTGTAGGGCGGTGAGGTGGAGGTTGACGGCACAGATGGCAAGGCGGTTGTCAACGCATGGGGCAGAGGAGGGAGGTGTCGTAGGTTAGAGGAGATGAATAGTCACTGCTGGTTTTGAGTTTTAGGGACAAAATGGGAATTTTTAATAAAGCTAATCAAAGCTGAATTCTAGAGAGAAAGGAGAGTTTCTCTCTCCAGAATTTTTCTCCATCCCTTCTCTCTCCTTTCTCCTCTTCCTTTCTCCCTTCTCACTCTTTATTCTCTTTCACGTTTATCTTTTCTCGTCTTGATTATCCCACAATAATTATTAACAAATTGTGTAAGAAATTTGTGTTTGAAGTAGAAAAATAAAATTCGTTCTAATTGTTTTCATATGATTTACTAGTTTGAGAAGACTTATCGACATCATTTTAAGTAGAAACAAATGCATGTGTCCCACAAAAATTATTAGCAAGTTGTGCATGAAACTTATATATGAAATCCAAAACAGAATTCATTCTAATCACTTTCATACGATTTACTAGCTATAAAGGACTCATCGACATTATTTTAAGATGACACAAGTACATACGTATCCCACAAAGATTATTAGCAAGTTATGTAAGAAACTTGTATTTGAAGTGGAAAAATAGAATTCATTCTAATCATTTTCATATGATTTGCTAGCTTGAGAAGACTCATCGACATCATGTTATGGTGAAACAAATGCATACGTATCTCACAAAGATTATTAGCAAGTTCTACACGAAACTTGTATTTGAAGTGCGGAATAGAATTCGTTTTAATCGGTTTCATATGATTTACTAGCTGTAGGGGACTCATCGACATCATTTTAAGGTGACACAAACACATACGTGTCCTACAAAGATTATTAGCAAGTTGTTCACGAAACTTGTATTTAAAGTGCGAAATAGAATTCGTTATAATCGCTTTCATATGATTTACAAACTTGATGGGACTCGTTGATATGGTTTTGAGCTGAAACAAATGCATACATTTCCCACAAAGATTATTAGCAAGTTGTGCACAAAACTTGTATTTGAAGTGCAAAAATAGAAATTGTTCTATTCGCTTTCATATGATTTACTAGCTTGAGGGGACTCATCGACATCATTTTAAGGTGACACAAACACATACGTATCCCACAAAGATTAATATGAAGTTGTGCATGAAACTTGTACTTGAAGTGCGAAAATAGAATTTGTTCTAATCGCTTTCATATGATTTACTAGCTGGATGGGACTCATCGATATCATTTTAAGGTAAAACAAACGTATACGTATCCCACAAAGATTATTAGCAAGTTGTGCACGAAACTTGTATTTGAAATGCGAAAATAGAATTCATTCTAATCGCTTTCATATGATTTACTAGCTTGATGAGAGTCATCAACATCATTTTAAGGTGAAACAAAAGCATATGTTTCCCAGAAAGATTATTAGCAAGTTGTGCAAGAAACTTGTATATGAAATGCAAAATAGAATTCGTTCTAATCGCTTTTATATGATTTACTAGCTATAGGGGACTCATCAACATCATTTTAAGGTGACACAAACACATACTTATCCCACAAAGATTATTAGCAAGTTGTGTAAGAAACTTGTGTCTGAAGTGGGAAAATAGGATTCGTTCTAATCGTTTTCATATACTAGCTTGACGAGACTCATTGACATCATTTTAAGGTGAAACAAATGTATATGTGTCCCACAAAGATTATTAGCAAATTGTGCATGAAACTTGTAAATGAAGTAAAAATTCATATGATTTACTAGCTATAGGGGACTCATCGACATCATTTTAAGGTGACAAAAAAACATACGTATCTTACAAAGATTATTAGCAAGTTGTGCACGAAACTTATATTTGAAGTACGAAAATAGAATCCGTTCTAATCGTTTTCATATGATTTACTAGTTTGAGAGGACTCATCGACATCATATGTGTCATCGGAATAGAATTCGTTCTAATCGGTTTCATATGATTTTTTTTTGAAAATTGGTTTCATATGATTTACTAGCTGTAGGGGACTCATTGACATCATTTTAAGGTGACACAAACATATATGTGTCCGACAAAGATTATTAGTAAGTTGTTCATGAAACTTGTATTTGATGTGCGAAAATAGAATTCGTTCTAATCGGTTTCATATGATTTACTAGCTGTAGGGGACTCATAGACATCATTTTAAGCTGACACAAACACATACGTATCCCACAAAGATTATTAGCAAGTTATGTAAAAAACTTGTGTTTGAAGTGAGAAAATAGAAATCGTTCTAATCGTTTTCATATAATTTACTAGCTTGAGGATACTCATCAATATTATTTTAAGGTGAAACAAACACATACGTGTCCCACAAAAATTATTAGCAAGTTGTACACGAAACTTGTATTTGAAGTGCGGAATAGAATTCGTTCTAATTGGTTTCATATGATTTACTAGATGTAGGGGACTCATTGACATCATTTTAAGGTGACACAAACATATACGTGTCCCATAAAGAATATTAGCAAGTTATTCACGAAACATGTATTTGCAGTGCGAAATAGAATTTATTCTAAACGCTTTCATATGATTTACAAGCTTGAGGGGACTCATTGATATCATCTTTAGGTGAAACGAACGCATACATATTCCACAAAGATTATTAGCAAGTTCTGCATGAAACTTTTATATGAAGTGCGAAAATAAAATTCGTTCTCATCGCTTTCATACGATTTATTAGCTTGAGGGAACTCATCGACATCAATTTTAGGTGAGACAAATGTATACGTGTCCCACAAAGATTATTAGCAAGTTATACACGAAAGTTGTGCTTGAAGGGCAACAATAGAATTCGTTCGTATCACCTTCAAATGATTTACTTGCTTTAGGAGACTCATTGATATGGTTTTGAGGTTAAACAAATGCATACGTGTCCCACAAAGATTATTAATAAGTTGTGCATGAAACTTGTATTTGAAATGCGAAAATAGAAATCGTTCTATTCGCTTTCATACGATTTACTAGCTTGAGGGGACTCATCGACATCATTTTTAGGTGAAACAAACGCATACGTGTTCCACAAAGATTATTAGCAAGTTCTACACGAAACTTGTATAAGAAGTGCAAAATAGAATTCGTTCTAATCGCTTTCATATGATTTACTAGCTTAAGAGGACTCATCAAAATCATTTTAAGGTGAAACAAAAGTATACGTATCTCACAAAAATTATTAGCAAGTTGTGCATGAAACTTATATTTGAAATATCATTTGAAGCTTAGTATACATTTGCCTCTCTCTAAATAGAGGAAAATCCTAGAGAGAGAAGCTCTACCTTCTCTCTAGTTTTTAACCCTTCCTAATATTTACAAGTTTGCCATTCTCTCCCTTTCAACGACCTGCAACAACCTTTTCGATACTCTCTCCACCCTGCTCCCACCTAACTCCTCCGCCAACCAACAACGCTTCCTGTCTCTGCCGCTTGCTCCGCCGTCCAGTGCCACCATCTAGCCAACTGGTTCTGGTGTTCTCCAACATCAATCTTTCATATCCTTCATTCCCTACCTAGCCGCTCTTTCTCCCTCTGCTTCCCTGCGCCACCACTTCCATTCCCCTCCATTTTCCCTTCTTATCAATGTTCTCTCATTCCCATGCAATGTTGTCAACCACTGAGGACTCCTCTGCGCTCACCATAGCATTGACCAAGGTTGAAGACACTTCACATTGTGACTCTATTTTTGCGATCTGTAGGGCTTCTCCTCCATCGATTGTTGATACTCCTTTGGATCCCGCTGTTACTGAAATGGCTAAATCACTAAATATGCTCATTGAAGAGATTGAAGACCTGGAGAGGACTCTTTATGCTTTGGAAAGCAGGTGCAATGTTCCACCATCTATGAATGCTCACTTTAACGTGCCCCAGCCTTTTATCATAGATCCGATCTGGATGCATATTACTCCATATTATCCATTAAGAAAAAACTTGTTAAGCTGACTGCCATACGATCTACTCTACAAAAGCCATCTCTGATCTTCAAGATCGCTTTAATGGCGTCGTTATCCCAGGTTCAGGGGGTATAGCCATGGTGATAGCTGCAGATAGTGTAGACTCTCAGATTCCTCTTGTGAGGGCCAAAACCTATACGTGGAATCCTTAAGAAACAGACGCCTCCAACTTCGCCGCGGCCTTCTACTGGCACTAAACTTCTGACCACTTCAAAACTTGTCTTGGTCCTCTTCCAGAAGAAGTCTTGTGTTCAAACTCCCCCCTTTTGGACCTGAAGCAACTCAAAAGTGACAAGCTTACTATTTCGACGGAGTCTACAGAAGCTCCGATGCCAAACACGGTGAAATTTGGGGTGGTCAACTCTGGTCAACTGTCGAGGTTGATGGGTTTACCCGCAACCCAACCGGGTGGTTCTTCACCCGTTCACTCTTCTGGGTCATATCCGAGGTCAGCTCCAATGGATAGAATTGCAGCCAATCAGCGCACTTCTCATCAAGCTGAGCTGGACTCCATTCAGCCTATTTCAAATTCAAAAGCAGGTCAATCGGGCGCCAACCCTTACCCATCCGAATGCCCGCGGGTTGTCACAGAAATCCAGTCTGTCGCGCCTGCTGAAGACCATAACATGTCTGATGGGTTGTCGCAGATCTATCCTCGTACGGACGCAACGAGGTCGCTTCCCTAATAGGCGACAAAGGATCCGTGTTTTTCAACTTTGGCCACACAAGTCTTGAAGGATTCTATTTTGGCCCCCAAAAAAATCACAGGTAAGTCCCCAGATTCCCCCTTTAATACAACTAATTACCCCGAGTATTCCCCTATCACGGTGCCGCCCCTAGACTCCAAGGACTTCCCTTTTCTTACCCATGAACCCATAAATAAAGCCACCCCAGTCCTTCCAAAAATTCTAAACCCCCCCCCCCCCCCCCCCCCGCCATTTTAAATAAAAAAACAGTGTGTCCAAAACACACCCGGGGCCCAATCAACCCCACCCCCACTCCAATCACCCACTACCAATGGTTACCCACCCCACCACCATGCACCGACCGGCCACCACCCCCTCCGATGACTGGTCAAAGTTAGAGTCAAAGTCAACAGTCCCTATTGAAACACCGAAAGTCAACAATTTGCTCTCCACCTCCCCAAAGATCCCTTTTTCTAACCCAACTACTCCCCTTAAATTTTCCAAATCTTGGAGTGAGATTGTTAAGCCCAGTTATATACATGAAGCCTTATTCAACATATGTTATATTCAACCTTCTTTTGTGAATGGGCGTGTAGTAGTCTCCCCTCCTCCTAGTGTTGCAGATTTGGGATCCGCCCTTTTAGAAAATGTGATTATAGGCTACCTTCTCGGTTCCAATTTGCCTTTTAAGGTGGTTGAAAACATTGCAATTCGGTTATGGGGGCAATTAGGGTTAATCAAAGTAAATTCCAATAAGGAAGGATTCTTCTTTTTCCAATTTTCAACTGATCAAGATGTCGACACTATCCTTGATAAGGGGCCTTGGTTCATTCTTAATAGATATATGGTGCTGAAAAATTGGAGACCCGGTATGGTGCTTGATAGGGAGGAATTTTCTAAAGTCCCGATTTGGATCAATTTCTATAAAATATACCTATAGAGTTTTGGACTGAGGAAGGTTAAGCTATATTGCTAGTGCCGTTGGGATTCCTTTGAAGGTTGATAAGAATACCGAATTGAGAACATACTGGGACTTCGCTAGAATATGCGTGGAAATTGATGCTAATGATGACATTGTTGAGGATTTCGACCTTATTAACTCTTTGGGGTGCTCCATCACGATTAAGGTTGATTACAAGTGGAAGCCCTCGGTTTGTAAGGATTGTTGTTCATTTGGGCATAATTCTTCCAAATGTCCAAAGAAAGCCATTCCTTTAGCTAAGGTTCCTACCACTCCGATTCCCTCCCATACTAATCATTCAAAAAAGTCGGAATGGAGAATTGTCAACCATAAAGGTAAATATTCTTCTACTAGTATGGAGGAAGTAGTCTCACCTAGCGATGATCAAGTGGATGATGAGATGATTGGAACTTCTATGTTGGAACAACTAAATGTTGTTGAAAGCTCCAATGCTATGGTTATGGATCAAATGAATGATGACATTAGTATTGCCCCTTTGGTGGACCATGGTGGGGATAGGGACCCCTCCCATCCTTTACCGACCCCTAATACAGGACAAAGAGTGGAGAAAAATAGTGATAGGGAAGGGGAACCTAGAATTGCTTCCATGGATTCTTACAGCACTCCGAACTCCCCTGAGCAAGGGGGTCGTGATGGTAATTATGCAAATGGCTCTCGTAAGAAGAAGAAAAAGAAGGGTCCTTCGTTTAAAAGTGTGGAAGCATGATCCTTGATTGTGGGATTTATGGAATTTATTTTCAAGGCCTCTAACCTTGCTGTAGCTTGCCGCTTTCTTCTGGTCCAATTGTTTTGTTTTTGTTCTTTAGGTTGGTTTCTTTGGGGTATGCTCCTCTCGGGTTTTTGTTGGGACTTCCTTGGAGTTTCCCTTTTGGCTTGTCTTTCTAGTGTTCTAGTTGGTGTTGGTCGCCTTTTTAGGCTATTGTATTTTTTATTTTTCTTACTGTGAGCCTGCTCACCGTGCACCTGTATTCTTCTTTCTTGAAATATACACTTACCTTTCAAAAAACAAAATTGTATTTGAAATATACACCTAAAAAATTGTATTCTCCTTTCTAATTGTTTTCATATGACTTACTAGAAGTAGGGGACTCATCGACATCATTTTAGGGTGAAACAAACACATACGTATCCCACAAAGATTATTAGCGAGTTATGCATGGAACTTGTATTTGAAGTACGAAAATATAATTCGTTCTAATCGCTTTCATACGATTTACTAGCTCTACTCATCGACATCAGTTTTAGGTGAAACAAACATATACGTGTCCTACAAAGATTATTAGCAAGTTGTGCACGAAACTTGTGTTTGAAGGGTGATATAGAATTCGTTCGTATCACCTTCATATGATTTACTTACTTTAGGGGACTCATTGATATGGTTTTGAGGTGAAATAAATGTATACGTGTCTCACAAAAATTATTAGCAAGTTGTGCACCAAACTTGTATTTGAAATGCAAAAATTGAAATAATTATATTCGCTTTCATATGATTTACTAGCTTGAGAGGACTCATCGACATCATTTTTAGGTGAAACAAACGCATACGTGTCCCACAAAGATTATTAGCAAATTTTACATGAAACTTGTATTTAAAGTGCGGAATAGAATTCGTTCTAATCGCTTTCATATGATTTACTTATAGGGGACTCATCGATATCATTTTAATATGAAACAAACACATACGTATCCCACAAAAATTATTAGTAAGTGCATTAATGGAAAAGGGATGGAGAAGAATTCTAGAGAGAGAAACTCTCTCTTATCTCTAGAATTCAGCTTTGATTAACTTTATTAAAAATTCCCATTTTGTCCTAAAACTCAAAACCAGCCGTGACTATTCATCTCCTCTAACCTAAGACACCTCCCTCCGCTGCCCCATGCGTTGACAACCGCCTTGCCATCTGCCGTCAACCTCCACCTGAACGCCGGACCATCCCCTTCGCTTCCCCGCCTCAGTCGTGCCTCTGCCTACGCTGACCGCCGGACCACCAGAAAATCCTTCCTTTTTTAATTCCTTCTCCTTCATTTTCTAAGTTTCTCACACAATCAAACCTTTACCTCTAACCATGATTTCCACTTCTGTCTCTGCAGGTTCATTAGCTTTGGAAGAATCTCTAAACAAGCGCGAAGTCCTTTCCCAGGACAAGCTAGAAGCCACCTCTCCTATTACCCTCACATCAGCGTTACAGGAGAACGCTTCCCCTGCTGCCTCTATGGAAGCTATATCTGCCAGTGAAGTCTCTCTCAAGTTGTTGGTATATGAAATGGAGGGTTCTCTTAAATTTCAGATAGAAGAAATTGAAGAGCTAGAAAGGAAGCTTTATTCCCTGGAAAGTAAGATGAACATCCCCCGTCAATGGAAGTTCATTTCAATAGCCCATCTCCTTTCATCGTTGACCCAAACATCTTGGCGCATATTTCCATTGAAGCTATGTCTAGAGAGCGTTGTAAGCTTGCTGCCATGAAGACAACGCTGTTCCAAGAGATATCCCAACTCCATGAACGCAACCATGGTGGCGTCAATGCAAGCAGATCGGTGACTCTCCCTCCTAGCCATGCAAACGGTACACCGGAAACTCAAGACAACAAAGTTAATCAACCTAGGCCTAAACCTATTCGTGGCATCTTGAAAAAGGTTACTCCCCCCACTCCGCCGCCAAGGACCACTCCGCCGCGCTCCTTGGCGAACTCCATGCTTGCAGGTCATTTGGAGATGGATCTTTCTCAGTGCATAAACCAGCAGTTTTCTCATGTTTCCAGCGGTCAAAACTTGCCCAGAATCATCAGAAATATCCTCTCAAACCGTTCAGAGGGTTCACCGGTGTCGAATATGACATTTCTCACGACGGTCAACGATGGTCAAATTCCGGGTCGGATGAGCTCTACGGGTCAACCCGCGGACCCAACTCTCTCTTCTAACCAACCCGGGTCTGATGCCTCGCAAGTGATGAGATCAGCACCAACAGACATTTCTCCAACCAATGAAAACCATCCACGTGGTGCTGGGCATGATATTTGGTTGCTGACAAAGCCGATTTCATCGGGTCAACCCATGCCCCCCGGTCTGGACCGTCTGCAAACCGCATCCTTCCTCTAAAAAGTTGCCTGCCTCATCTGACAAAGGATATTTGAATCCTTATACGGAGATACAACGGCTCACTCCCCCCTATCAGACTATAGAAGAAATTGTTTTTTTGCATTCCGCCTTAGAAGTTACGGAAAATTATAAAATCCTTTCCTATGAAATTACGGGTAAGTCCTCAGACTCTATTAATTCTACTTGTCCTTTCCCCATTTCAAACCTAAATCAATCAAAAACCCCCGCCCCTCTAGATTCTCCTTTCCTTCCCCAACAAAGTAAAAATTCTACCTCTCAGACCCAATCACAACCCCAAAGCTTCAAACAAATCATAAAAAACCCCCTTACCAATTTTAAAAGCAAAACAGTGTGGCCAAATTCCAAAACTTCCTCACACCCTCCCCACCCATCCACCACCCAACCTTCCACTGACCCCATGCCGGGCGCCCCCACCGCCGGTGACCGGTCACACCCTCGGTCAACAGTCAACGACCAAAAGTCAACGTTCTAAGAGTTGACCAAAAGTCCAAGATGGTTTCCAAAACTTGGAGTGACGTTGTCAAACCAATTACCATCCATGAATCATCTTTTGTCATGGAATTTTTTGAACCAACAATCATAGATGGGAGAATTGTGGTTTCACCTCCTCCCCATATAGCAGATTTAGGTGTCTCTTCTTGAAAATATCATTGTAGGGCACTTCTTGGATAGCAGCAAACTCCCTTTCAACCTTGTAAACTACATTGCTAGCCGTCTTTGGAAGCATTTGGGTCTTATCAAGATTAATGCCAATAGAGAGGGTTTCTATTTCTTCCACTTCTCAAACCAAAGTGAAGTGAAGTGAATGACATTATTGAAAGAGGGCCATGGTTCTTTGTTGATAAATATATTGCCCTAAAAGAATGGAAAATTGGAATGGTTCTTAGCCGTGAAGAATTTACTCGAATTCCTCTTTGGGTAGACTTCTATCATATTCCGGGAGAATTTTGGACGGCGAAAGGCCTAAGCTATGTGGCTAGTGTGATCGGAGTGCCTATTAAGATAGATAAAAATATCGAAAATAGCAATTATCAGGACTTTCCCCGCATATGTGTAGAAGTAAATACTGAGCAAGACATTGTTGAAAACTTTGACTTCCTTATTAGTCAAGGGAAAACCATCACAATTCGGGTTGACTATAAATGGAAGCCACCTGTGTGCAAGCATTGTAACACTTTTGGGCATACAACTTCAAAATATCCGAAAAATGTTTCTTCCAATGATAACCCCCACTCCGATCAGACTCCCAAATCTATGGAAAGCACTTCCTCTAAATCTGAATGGAAGATTGTTAACCGAAGACGAAAAGAGATTGTTCATGATGTTCATGATGTAGACATGGATAATAGGGAATCTCCTATGTATCCAAAAGTCTCGGACCATGAAACTCATTTGGCCATCAACAGTCCAACCAATAGTGCTAATCTTGTAGTTGATATTAGTCAAGGGGAAGCATATGGTAACTTCCCAAAAGAAGGGGAAGCAAATAGTAGTAAGAGCAACACTCACATTAGTCATCAAGGTGAGGATGCTCCGATTGACTTGATTGTTTCCACTCCTAAAAAGGGGTTGCTTAATGAAGAGGCTACTGGGAGTGATGATGATGATGTTTCAGACACTTCCCATTCCCCGACGTCGGCTACTCACGATAGCCATCCCAACTCCGGACAAACCGGGAATCATTATGGAAAGAAGAAGAAAGAGAAAGGGCCCTCCAACAAGAAGGGCCGCCATAGGAGGTTTTAATCTCTTATCCCTCTTCTGTCCCCTTTTGAATTCCTTTTTATGTCAATAATAAGTTGGAATGTTAGGGGTCTAAATGACCCTATCAAAAGAAGAGAAGTATGAAGTCTAGTGGTTAAGCGTGATGCTTATGTTGTGGGAATCGTGGAGACTAAGGTCAAATCACCAAATTTTGATATAATTAGTAGATCTATTTGCCCTGCTTGGAACTACATTAATAATAATTCCCCAATAGTTGGTGGTAGAATTCTAGTTGGTTGGGATCCTTCTAAGGTGGTGGTTACTTTATTGGGAGTTAGTGAGCAAGTCCTGCATTGTAGGATTTCTTCTATTGATCTCAAGTGGTGGTGTCTTGCTTCTTTTGTGTATGGTGCTAATGTTGATAGTGAAAGGATGTCTCTTTGATCTTCCCTTAGAACTTTCAAGCCGATCTCTAACCCATCACCTTGGATAATTTTGGGTGACTTTAATGTCATTAGATTCTATTCGGAAAAACTTGGGGGTAACATGGCTGTTACTAGAAGCATGAGTGATTTAAATGATTGTATCTTTGATATTGAGGTTGATGACCTTGCTTTTGGTGGGCTCCAGTTTACTTGGAGCAACTCAGACTGGAATGATCCAAACGTCATCCTTAGAAAACTGGATAGAGTGCTTGTCAACTTGGATTGGAATGATTGTTTTTTTTAAAGGTAAGTATATATTTCAAAAAAGGAGAATACAAGTGGACGGTGAGCAGGCTCACAGTAAGATAAATAAAAAATACAATAGCCTAAAAAGGCGACCAGCACCATAGAACACTAGAAAGACAAGCCAAAGGGGCAACTCAAAGGAAGTCCCAACAAAAACCCGAGAGGAGCATACCCCAAGGAAACCAACCAAAAGAACAAAAATAAAACAATTGGACCATAGAAGAAAGCGGCAAGCCACAGCAAGGTTAGAGGCCTTGAAAATAAATTCCACAAATCCCACAATCAAGGATCATGCTTCAACACTTTTAACCGAAGGGCCCTTCTTTTTCTTCTTCTTACGAGATCCATTTGCATAATTACCTTCCTGACCCCCTTGCTCGGGGGAGTTCAGAGTGCTGTAAGAATCCATGGAAGCAATTCTAGGTTCCCATTCACTATCACTATTATTCTCCACTCTTTGTCCTGTATTAGGGGTCGGTAAAGGATGGGAGGGGTCACTATCCCCAGCATGGTCCACCAAAGGGGCAATACTAATGTCATCATTCATTTGATCCATAACCATAGCATTGGAGCTTTCAACAACATTTAGTTGTTCCAGCAGAGAAGTTCCAATCATCTCATCATCCACTTGATCATCACTAGGTGAGACTACTTCCTACATACTGTAGAAGAATATTTACCTTTATGTTGACAATTCTCCATTCCGAGTTTTTTGAATGATTTTTAGTATGGGAGGGAATCGGAGCGGTAGGAACCTTAGCTAAAGGAATGGTTTTCTTTGGACATTTGGAAGAAGTATGCCCAAACGAACAATAATCCTTACAAACCGAGGGCTTCCACTTGTAATCAACCTTAATCGTGATGGAGCGCCCCAAAGAGTTAATAAGGTCGAAATCCTCAACAATGTCATCATTAGCATCAATTTCCACACATATTCTAGCGAAGTCCCAGTATGTTCTCAATTCGGTATTCTTATCAACCTTCAAAGGAACCCGACGGCACTAGCAATGTAGCTTAAGCCTTCCTCAGTCCAAAACTCTATAGGTATATTATAGAAATTGATCTAAATCGGGACTTGAGAAAATTCCTCCTATCAAGCACCATACCTGGTCTCTAATTTTTCAGCATCATATATCTATTAAGAATGAACCAAGGCCCCTTATCAAGAATAGTGTCAACATCTTGGTCAGTTGAAAATTGGAAAAAAAAGAATCCTTCCTTATTGGAATTTACTTTGATTATCCTAATTGCCCCCATAACCGAATAGCAATGTTTTCAATCACCTTAAATGGCAACTTGGAACCGAGAAGGTAGCCTACAATCACATTTTCTAAAAGGGCAGATCCCAAATCTGCAACACTAGGAGGAGAGGAAACTACTACACGCCCATTCACTAAAGAAGGTTTAATATAAAGGGTTCATGTATAGAAATGGGCTTAACAATCTCACTCCAAGATTTGGAAGGTTTAGGGGGAGTAGTTGGGTTAGAAGAAGGGATCTTTGGGGAAGTGGAGAGCAAATTGTTGACTTTCGGTGTTTCAATAGGGACTGTTGACTTTGACTCTAACTTTGACCGGTCACCGGAGGGGGTGGTGGCCGGCCGGTGCATGGTGGTGGGGTGGGTAACAATTAGTAGCGGGTGATTGGAGTGGGGGTGGGGTTGATTGGGGGGATGTTTTTTGGCCACACTGTTTTTTGATTTAAAATGGCAAGGGGTTTTTTTAGAATTTTTGGAAGGACTAGGGTGGCTTTATTTATGGGTTCATGGGTAAGAAAAGGGAAGTCCTGGGAGTCCAAGGGCGGCACTGTGATAAGGGAATACTCGGGGTAATTAGTTGTTTTAAAGGAGGAATCTGGGGACTTACCTATGATTTTTTTGGAGGCCAAAATAGAATCCTTCAAGACTTGTGTGGCCAAAGTCGAAAAACACAGATCCTTTGTCACTTGCTGGGGAAGCAACCTCGTTGTGTTCGTACGAGGATAGCTCTGCGACAACCCACCAGATGCGTTATGGTCTTCAGTAGGCGCGACAGACTGGATTTCCGTGACAACCCGCTGGCATTCGAACGGGTAAGGGTTGGTGCCCGATTGACCCGCTTTTGAATTTGAAACAGGCTAAATGGAGTCCAGCTTAGCCTGATGAGGAGTGCGCTGATTGGCTGCAATTCTATCCGTTGGAGCTGACCTCGGATGTGACCCAGAAGAGCGAACGAGTGAAGAAGAGCCACCTAGTTGGGTTGCGGGTAAACCCATCAAACCCGAAAGTTGACCAGAGTTGACCACCCAAATTTCACCGTGCTTGGCGTCGGAACTTCCGCAGACTCCATTGAAATGGTAAGTTTGTCACTTTTGAGTTGCTTCAAGTCCAAAAGGAGGGGGTTTGAACGCAAAACTTCTTCTAGAAGAGGACCAAGACAAGTTTTGAAGTGGTCTGCAAGTTTTGAGCCAGCAGAAGGCCGCGGCGGAGTTAGAGGCATTGGTTTCTTAAGGATTCCATGTATAGGTTTGGCCCTCACAAGAGGAATCTGAGAGTCTACACTATCTGCAGCTATCACCATGGTTATACCCCCTGAACCTGGGATAACGACACCATTAAAGCAATCTTGAAGGTCAGATATGGCCTTTTGTAGAGCAGATCGCATGTCAGTCAGCTTAACAAGTTTTTTCTTAATGGATAATTTGGAGTAATATGCATCCATATCTGGATTTAAGATAAAGGGCTCAGGCATGTTAAAGTGAGCAACCATGGGTGGTGGAACATTGCACTTGCTTTCCAAAGCATAGAGAGTCCTCTCTAGGTCTTCAATCTCTTCAATGAGCATATTCAGTGATTCAGCCATTTCACTAACAGCAGGATCCAAAGGAGTATCAACAATCGATGTAGGAGAAGCCGTCAAGTCGCAAAAACAGAGTCACCATGTGAAGTGTCTTCAACCTTGGTCAAGGCTATGGTGAGCACAAAGGAGTCCTCAGTGGTAGACAACATTGCATGAGAATGAGAGAACGTTGATGAGAAGGGAAAATGGAGGGGAATGGAAGTGGTGGCGCAGAGAAGTAGAGGGAGAAAGAGCGGCTAGGTAGGGAATGAAGGAAAAGAAAGATAGATATCGGAGAATACCATAACCAATTGGTTGGACGGTGGCACTGGACGGCGGAGCAGGCGGCAGAGATAGGAGAGCATTGTTGGTTGGTGGAGGAGCTAGGTGAGAGTAGGGTGGAGGGGGTATCAAAAAGGTTGTTGCAGGTTGTAAATATTAGGAAGGGTAAAAAACTAGAGAGAAGGTAGAGCTTCTCTCTCTAGGATTTTCCTCCATCCCCTCTACCCAGGCATTGCCTCCCTTTATCTCTCCCACTATAGCTTATTGGAATGATTGTTTCCCAAACTCTAGAGCTTCTTATCTTTGCTCCAGGAAACTATGCTCTCTGTCTCTGCAGGTTCACCAGCCTCTGTTGACTCTTTAAACATTATTGAAGCCATCTCCCATGGCAGCGGTTGCTCCATTGCACAGGATGGGTTTCCTGGTACATTTAAAAGAGCCATGCCTGCTTTGCAAGATGCTTCCTTCCATGGCGGTTGTGCCTCTGGTCCACTCTCTACTGACGATATCATGCTTGCCCAGCAAGTACAAGAGATGGCTGAGTTGGTAAACTCGTTCATAGGAGAGATTGAGCTCCTGAAACTTAAACTCTACCGATTCGAGAGCATGTTGAACATTCCTCCATCCTCTAAAATGCACTCTCATGTCCCTATGTTATTCATTGTTGATCCTGATGTACCTGCAGCTATATCCATTGCGACGATGGAAAAAAAAAACTAGTCAACCTAGCTGCCATGAAAGCTAACCTAATTTAGCACACTGCAGATATAGAAAAGAGCTCCACAGTGTCTATGACCAATCCCATAGCAGTGCATCTGTTGATGGGTGGTTGTCCTGAGCTAGCTACAACGTCTACGACCAATCTCAGACCTTTCCGTGGAATTCTGAAGAAGCCTACGCAACCAACCCCGCCGCGACCCTCTACCGGTTCAAACACCTGGTATCAGGATCTCTTTCAAATCACATGGCGTAAAAAATCCCTGTTATGGATAAGATTCAGCCCATTAATGCCGGCCACTCCAGGTCAAAAAGCTCGGTCGAAGCTCCGGCGTCTAAATCGGAGGTTTTGGGGTTAGTCAATGGCGGTCAAATTTCTGTTATCCCGGGTCAATCCGCTTGCTCACTGGATACCCAGAACCTACCCGCTCTCACTGTTGGGTCCTCTTCCACATCAACACCAACGGTTACCTCGGCAACGAATCAGGTTTCGCCATGTAAGCATGAGGTGGATGCCGCTTAAATGTTTTAAAAAATGTGCCCGAGTCAACCTACTTGCTATAAGAACCTGTTCGCCCGCCCGGTCAGACCCGCTGCACAAGTGTCATATGAGTCAGCCCCTTTTGACCTACCTCCTCGTATGGAGACAGCTGTGGCGGCTGCTTCTTCGCAGGAGACTGTTGCTTCAGTTTTTTGCGAAACCACCCCCAGAGTTTCTGTTAATATGAGCCCACCCCCGAACGCTATTATGGGTAAGTCCTCTAACTTACAAGATTTTACCTCAAGTAACCCCGCGTCCAGCCAAATGACTCTTGCCACCCCTCAACTTTCTGATTCCATTATCTACACCCCAAATCCCATTATCTCTATAAACCAAGCCCACCAAATTACCACAAACTTTCATAAAATACAAAAAAACACCCCTCCCAATCTAAAAAAAAAAAACAGTATGGCCAAACTCAAATAATCCTCACTCTATCCACTTCCCTCACAAATACATACCCAAACATACCCACCTCCACCCTCCCAATGGCCGATTCAGTCCCGGCCACTGCCCTCCATCTGCAGGTATCCACCTATGGTGACCGGTCAACATCAAAGTCAACGGTCAACCATACGAAAGTCAACGGACAGTTCATTGACCAAAACTCCAAAAATATCTCTAAATCCTGGAGTAGTGTTGTCAAACCCATTACCATCGATCATTCCTCTTTTATTATGGAATATTTTGCGCCATCGAGAAATGAAGGTCGTCGTATTGTGGTTTGCCCCCCTCCCTCTATTGCGGAATTGAGTGCATCTCTTCTTGAAAATACCATAGTTGGACACTTTTTAGATAGCAAACTCTCCTTCAATCTTGTAAACTATATTGCTAATTGGCTTTCGAAGCATCTTGGACTCCTAAAGGTCGATGGCAACAAAGAGGGCTACTATTTTTTCCACTTCTCCAACCAATGTGAAGTGCATGACATTCTTGGAAAAGGCCCTTGGTTCTTTGTTGATAAGTTTATTGCTCTAAAAGAATGAAAAATCGGGATGCTTCTTTGTTTATAAGTCGATGAGTCCCCTCAAGCTAGTAAATCATATGAAAGCGATTCGAACGAATTGTATTTTTGCACTTCTAAAACAAATTTCGTGTACAACTTGCTAATAATCTTTGTGGGATACATATGCATTTGTTTCACCTTAAAATAATGTTGATAAGTCCCCTCAAGCTACTAAATCATATGAAATCGATTCGAATGAATTATATTTTTCCACTTCTAACACAAGTTTTGTGCACAACTTGCTAATAATCATTGTGGGACACGTATGCGTTTGTTTCACCTTAAAATGATGTCGATGAGTCTCCTCAAGTTAGTAAATCATATGAAATCGATTCGAATGAATTCTATATTTCTACTTCTAACACAAGTTTCGTGCACAACTTGTTAATAATCTTTGTGGGATACGTATGCTTTTGTTTCACCTTAAAATGATGTCCATGAGGCCTCTCAAGCTAGTAAATCATATCAAAGCGATTCGAATGAATTCTATTTTTGCACTACAAACACAAGTTTCGTGCACAACTTGCTAATAATCATTGCGGGACATGTATGCGTTTGTTTCACCTTAAAATGATGTCGGCGAGTCCCCTCAAGCTAGTAAATAGTATGAAAGCGATTCGAACGAATCGTATTTTTGCACTTCTAATACGAGTTTGGTGCACAACTTGCTAATAATCTTTGTGGGATGCGTATGCGTTTGTTTCACCTTAAAATGATGTCAATGTGGCCTCTCAAGCTAGTAAACCATATCAAAGTGATTCGAATGAATTCTATTTTTGCACTACAAACACAATTTTAGTGCATAACTTGCTCATAATCTTTCTAGGATACGTATGTCTTTGTTTCACCTTAAAATGATGTCGACGAGTCCCCTCAAGCTAGTAAATAATGTGAAAGCGATTCGAACGAATCGTATTTTTGCACTTCTAATACAAGTTTCGTGCGCAACTTGCTAATAATCTTTATCGGATACGTATGCGTTTGTTTCACCTTAAAATGATGTCGATGAGTCCCCTCAAGCTCGTAAATCATATGAAAGTGATTAGAACGAATTCTATTTTTCCACTTCAAATTCAAGTTTCATGCACAACTTGCTAATAATTATTACTGGACACGTATGCGTTTCACCTTAAAATTATTTCAATGAGTCCTCTCAAGCTAGTAAACCATACCAAAGCGATTCGAATGAATTCTATTTTTGCACTACAAAACCAAGATTCGTGTACAACTTGCTAATAATCTTTGTGTGATACGTATCCATTTGTTTCACCTTAAAATGACGTCGATGAGTCCTCTCAAGCTACTAAATCATATGAAAGAGATTCGAACGAATTTTATTTTTCCACTTCTAACACAAGTTTCGTGCACAACTTGCTAATAATCGTTGTAGGATACATATACGTTTGTTTCACCTTAAAATGATGTCGATGAGTCCCCTCAAGCTAGTAAATAATGTGAAAGCGATTGGAACAAATTGTATTTTTTCACTTCTAATACAAGTTTCATGCACAACTTGCTAATAATCTTTGTGGGAGTATGCATTTGTTTCACCTTAAAATGATGTCGATGAGTCCTTTCAAGCTAGTAAATCATATGAAATCGATTCGAATGAATTATATTTTTCCACTTCTAACACATGTTTCGTGCACAACTTGGTAATAATCTTTGTACGATACGTATGCGTTTGTTTCACCTTAAAATGATGTCAATAAGTCCCCTCAAGCTAGTATATCATATGAAAATGATTCGAATGAATTCTATTTTTCTACTTCTAATACAAGTTTCGTGCACAACTTGCTAATAAGCTTTGTAAGATACGTATGCGTTTGTTTCACCTTAAGATGATATCAATGAGCCCCCTCAACCGAGTAAATCATATGAAAGTGATAAGAACGAAATCTATTTTGCACTTCAAATACAAGTTTCGTGTACAACTTGCTAATAATTTTTGTGGGACACGTATGCATTTATTTCACCTTAAAATTATTTCAATGAGTCCTCTCAAGCTAGTAACCCATATCAAAGCAATTTGAATGAAAAATATTTTTGCACTACAAACACAAGTTTCGTGCACAACTTGCTAATAATCTTTGTGGGATACGTCTGTCTTTGTTTCCCTTAAAATGATGTCGATGAGTCCCCTCAAGCTAGTAAATCATTTGAGAGCGATTCGAATAAATTCTATTCTTGCACTACAAACACAAGATTTCTGCACAACTTCCTAATAATCTTCGTGGGATACGTATGCGTTTGTTTAACCTTAAAATGATGTCGATGAGTCCCCTCAAGCTATTAAATCATACGAAAGCGATTCGAACGAATTCTATTTTTTCACTTCTAACACAAGTTTTGTGCACAACTTGCTAATAATCATTGTGGGATATGTATACGTTTGTTTCACTTTAAAATGATGTCGATGAGTCCCCACAAGCTAGTAAATAATATGAAAGCGATTCGAATGAATTGTATTTTCTCACTTTTAATACAAGTTTCGTGCACAACTTGCTAATAATCTTTGTGGGATACGTATGCATTTGTTTCACCTTAAAATGATGTCGACGAGTCCCCTCAAGCTAGTAAATCATATGAAATCGATTCGAATGAATTCTATTTTTCCACTTCTAACACATGTTTCGTGCACAACTTGGTAATAATCTTTGTGAGATACATATGCGTTTGTTTCACCTTAAAATGATGTCGATAAGTCCCCTCAACCTAGTAAATCATATTAAACCGTAAATCATATTAAAGCGATTCGAATAAATTCTATTTTTTTACTTCTAATACAAGTTTCGTGCACAACTTGCTAATAATCTTTGTGGGATACGTATGCATTTGTTTCAGCTTAAGATGATATCAATGAGTCTTCTCGACCGAGTAAATCATATGAAAGTGATAAGAACGAAATCTATTTCGCACTTCAAACACAAGTTTCGTGTACAACTTGCAAATAATCCTTGTGGGACACGTAGGCATTTATTTCACCTTAAAATTATTTCAACGAGTCCTCTCAAGCTAGTAAACCATATCAAACCTATTCGAATGAATTATATTTTTACACTACAAACACAAGTTTCATGCACAACTTGCTGATAATCTTTGTGGGTGTATGCATTTGTTTCACCTTAAGAAGATATCATTGAGTCCCCTCAACCGAGTAAAATCATATGAAAGTGGTAAGAATGAAATCTATTTCGCACTTTAAATACAAGTTTCATGTACAACTTGCTAATAATTTTTGTGGGACATGTATGCATTTATTGCACCTTAAAATTATTTCAATGAGTCCTCTCAAACTAGTAAACCATATCAAAGCGATTCGAATGAATTCTATTTTTGCACTACAAACACAAGTTTCATGCAAAACTTCCTTATAATCTTTGTGGGATACGAATATCTTTGTTTCACCTTAAAATGATGTCGATGAGTCCCGTCAAGCTAGTAAATCATATGAAAGCGATTCGAATAAATTCTAATTTTCCTTTTCTAATACAAGTTTTATGCACAATTGCTAATAATCTTTGTGGGATACGTATATGTTTGTCTCACCAAAAGATGATATCAATGAGTCCCCTCAACCGAGTAAATCATATGAAAGCGACAAGAACGAAATCTATTTTGCACTTCAAATATAAGTTTCGTGTACAACTTGCTAATAATCTTTGTGGGACACGTATGCATTTGATTCAGCTTAAAATGATGTCATGAGTCCTTTCAAGCTAGTAAATCTTATGAAGGAGAAAAGAATGAATTCTATTTTCACACTTCAAATACAAGTTTTGTGCAACTTGCTAATAATCTTTATGGGACACGTATGCATTTGTTTCTGCTCACCGTGCACTTGTAAATTTAACATTTTCTGGAATATAAACTTACCTTTCAAAAAAAAAAACTTGCTTATAATCTTTGTGTGATACGTATGTGTTTGTTTCACCTAAAAATCATGTTAATAAGTCCTCTCAAGCTAGTAAACCATATGAAAGTGATTCGAATAAATTTTATTTTTGCACTTCAAAAACACGTGTCGTGCAAAACTTGCTAATAATCTTTCCAGGATACATATGCATTTGTTTGGCCGTAAGATGATGTCGACGAGTCCTTTTAGTAAATCATAAGAAAGCGATTAGAATGAATTCTATTTTTCACTTCAAGTACAAGTTTCGTGCAACTTGCTAATAATCTTTGTGGGACACGTATGCATTTGTTTCACCTTAAAATGATGTCGATGTGTCCCCTCAAGCTAGTAAATCATATGAAAGCGATTATAACAAATTCTATTTTCGCACTTCAAATACAAGTTTCGTGCACAACTTGCTAATAATCTTTGGGGGATACGTTTGCGTTTGTTTCACCTTAAAATGATCTTGCTCAGTCCCCTCAAGCTAGTAAATCATATGAAAATGATGTGGACGAATTATATTTTCGCACTTCAACTACAAGTTTCATGCACAACTTGCTAATAATCTTTGTGAAATACGTATGCGCTTGTTTCACCTTAAAATGATGTCGATGAGTCCCCTCAAGCTTGTAAATCATATGAAAGCAATTAGAACGAATTCTATTTTTGCACTTTAAATACAAGTTTCGTGCACAACTTGCTAATAATCTTTGTGGGATACGAATACGTTTGTTTCACCTGCCAAATGATGTCGATTAGTCCCTTCAAGCTAGTAAATCATATGAAAGTGATTAGAATGAATTTTATTTTCGTACTTCAAATACATGTTTCGTGCAAAACTTGCAAATAATCTTTGTGGGATATGTATGCGTTTGTTTCACCTTAAAATAATGTCGATGAGTTCCCTCAAGCTAGTAAATCATATGAAATCAATTAGAACGAATTCTATTTTTGCACTTCAAATACTAGTTCCGTGCACAACTTGCTAATAATCTTTGTGGGATATGCGTTTGTTTCACCTTAAAATGATGTTGATGAGTCCCCTCAAGCAAGTAAATCATATGAAAGCGGTGAGAACGAATTATCATTTCCCACTTCAACTACAAGTTTCATGCACAATTGCTAATAATCTTTGTGGAATATGTATGCGTTTGTTTCACCTTAAATTGATGTCGATGAGTCCCCCTCAAGCTTGTAAATCATATGAAAGCAATTAGAACGAATTCTATTTTTGCACTTTAAATACGAGTTTCATGCACAACTTGCTAATAATCTTCGTGGGATACGTATACGTTTGTTTCACCTTCAAATGATGTCGATTAGTCCCCTCAAGCTATTAAATCATATGAAAGCGAGTAGAATGAATTCTTTTTTCGTACTTTAAATACAAGTTTGATGCACAACTTGCTAATAATCTTCGTGGGTTACTTATACGTTTGTTTCACCTTAAAATGATGTCGATGAGGCTCGTCAAGCTTCTAAATCATATGAGAGTAATTAGAACGAATTTTATTTTCACACTTCAAACACAAGTTTCGTGCACAACTCGCTAATAATCTTTGTGGGATACGTATATATTTGTTTCACCTTCAAATGATGTTGATTAGTCCCCTCAAGCTAGTAAATCATATGAAAGCGATTAGAACGAATTCTATTTTTGTACTTCAAATACAAGTTTCATGCACAACTTGCTAATAATCTTTTTTGTGTGATACGTATGTGCTTGTTTCACCTTAAAATGATGTCGATGAGTCCCCTCAAGCTTGTAAATCATATGAAAGCAATTAGAACAAATTTTATTTTTGCAGTTCAAATACAAGTTTCATGCACAACTTGCTAATAATCTTTGTAGAATACGTATACGCTTGTTTCACCTTCAAATGATGTTGATTAGTCCCCTTAAGCTAGTAAATCATATGAAAGCGATTAGCACGAATTCTATTTTCGTACTTCAAATGCATGTTTCGTGAACAACTTGCTAATAATAATTTTGTGGGATACATATACATTTGTTTCACCATCAAATGATGTCGATTAGTCCCTTCAAGCTAGTAAATCATATGAAAGCGGTTAGAACGAATTCTATTTTCGTACTTCAATTACATGTTTTGTGAACAACTTGCTAATAATCTTTGTAGGACACGTCTGCATTTGTTTCCGCTTAAAATCATGTCAATGAGTCCCCTAAAGCTAGTCTACCGTATGAAAGCAATTAGAACGAATTCCATTTTTCGGACTTCAAACACAAGTTTTGTACAAAACTGGCTAATAGTTTTTGTGGGATACGTATGCATTTGTTTCACCTTAAAATAATGTTGATGAGACCCCTCAAGCTAGTAAATCATATGAAAGTGATGAGAACGAATTATATTTTCACACTTCAACTACAAGTTTTATGCACAAGTTGCTAAATTATCTTTGTGAGATACGTATATATTTGTTTCACCTTAAAATGATGTCGATCAGTCCCCTCAAGCTTGTAAATCATATGAAAGTAATTACAACGAATTCTATTTTCGCACTTTAAATACAAGTTTAATGCACAACTTACTAATAATCTTTGTGGGATACGCATACGTTTGTTTCACCTTAAAATGATGTTAATGAGTCCCCTCAAGCTAGTTCACATATGAAAGCGATTAGAACGAATTCTATTTTCGCACATCAAAAACAAGTTTCGTGCACAACTGGCTAATAATCTTTGTGGGATATGTATGCATTTGTTTCACCTTAAAATGATATCGATGAGTCCCCTGAAGCAAGTAAATCATATGAAAGCGATTTGAATTGAATTCTATTTTTGCACTTCAAATACAAGTTTTATGCACAACTTGCTAAATTATCTTTATGGGATACGTATGCGTCTGTTTCACCATAAAATGATGTCGCTGAGTCCCCTAAAGCTAGTAAATCATATGAAAGAGATTCGAACGAATTCTATTTTCGTACATCAAATACAAATTTCGTGCACAACTTGCTAATAATCTTTGTGGAATACGTATGCATTTGTTTCACCTTAAAATGATATCGATGAATCCCCTTAAGCGAGTAAATTAACTACAAGATTAGCACCATTGGTTGGACTATTGATGGCCAAATGAGTTTCATGGTCCAAGACTTTTGGATACATAAGAATCCCCTATTATCCATGTCTACATCATGAACATCATGAACAATCCCTTTTCGTCTTCGGTTAACAATCTTTCATTCAGATTTAGAGGAAATGCTTTTCATAGATTTGGGAGTCTGATCGGAGTGGGGGTTATCATTGGGAGAAGCATTTTTCGGACATTTTGAAGTCTTATGCCTAAAAGTGTTACAATGCTTGCACATAGATGGCTTCCATTTATAGTCAACCCGAATTGTGATGGTTTTCCCCTGACTATTAAGGAAGTCAAAGTTTTCAACAATGTCTTGTTCAGCATTTTCGGTATTTTTATCTACCTTAATAGGCACTCCGATCGCACTAGCCACATAGCTTAGGTCTTTCGCCATCCAAAATTCTCCCGGAATATGATAGAAGTCTACCCAAAGAGGAATTCGAGTAAATTCTTCACGGCTAAGAACCATCCCAATTTTCCATTCTTTTAGGGCAATATATTTTTATCAACAAAGAACCATGGCCCTTTTTCAATAATGTCATTCACTTCACTTTGGTTTGAGAAGTGTAAGAAATAGAAACCCTCTCTATTGGCATTAATCTTGATAAGACCCAAGAGCTTCCAAAGGCGGTTCGCAATGTAGTTTACAAGGTTGAAAGGGAGTTTGCTATCCCAGAAGTGCCCTACAATAATATTTTCAAGAAGAGACGCACTCAAATCCGCTATATGGGAAGAAGGTGAAACCACAATTCTCCCATCTATGATTGTTAGTTCAAAAAATTCCATGATAAAAGATGATTCATGGATAGTAATTGGTTTGACAACATCACTCCAAGTTTTAGAACCCATCTTGGACTTTTGGTCAACTTTTGGAATGTTGACTTTTTGGTCGTTGACTGTTGACCGGGTCACCGGCAGTGGTGGCGCCCAGCTTGGGGTCAGTGGAAGGTTGGGTGGTCGGTAGCAGGTGAGGTGGTGGATGGGTGGGGAGGGTGTGAGGAAGTTTTGGAATTTGGCCACACTGTTTTTTGCTTTTAAAATTGGTAGGGGTTTTTTTATGATTTGTTTAAAGCTTTGGGGTTGCGATTGGGTCTGAAAGATGGAATTTTGTTGGGGAAGGAAAGGAGAATCTAGAGGGGCGGGGGTTTTCGATTGATTTATGTTTGAAACGGGGAAAGAACAGGTAGAATTAATAGAGTCTGAGGACTTACCTGTAATTTCAGAAGGGTTCTTTTATAATTTTCCGTAACTTCTGGGGCGGAATGCAGAAAAACAATTTGGGGAGGGAGTCGTTGTATCTCCGTACAAGGATTCAAATATCCTTTGTCAGATGAGGCAGGCAACTTTTCAGAGGAAGGATGCGGGTTTGCAGACAGTTCAAAACGGGGGGCGTGGGTTGACCCGATGAAATCGGCTTTGTCAGCAACCAAATATCATGCCAGCACCACGTGGATGGTTTTCATTGGTTGGAGAAATGTCTGTTGGTGCTGATCTCATCACTTGTGAGGCATCAGACCCGGGTTGGTTAGAAGAGAGAGTTGGGTCCGCGGGTTGACCGTCGTGAGAAATGTCATATTCGACGCCGGTGAACCCTCTGAACGGTTTGAAAGGATATTTCGGACGATTCTGGGCAAGTTTTGACGGGTGGAAACATGAGAAAACTGCTGGGTTATGCACTGAGAAAGATCCATCTTCTCCAAATGACCTGCAAGCATGGAGTTCGCCGAGGAGCGCGGCGGAGTGGGGGGAGTAACCTTTTTTAAGATGCCACGAATAGGTTTAGGCCTAGGTTGGTTAACTTTGTTGTCTTGAGTTTCCGGTGTACCATTTGCATGGCTAGGAGGGAGAGTCACCGATCTGCTTGCATTGACGCCACCATGGTTCCGTTCATGGAGTTGGGATATTTCTTGGAACAGCATTGTCTTCATGGCAGCAAGCTTACAAAGCTCTCTAGACATAGCTTCAATGGAAATATGGGCCGAGATGTTCGGGTCAACGATGAAAGGAGATGGGCTATTGAAATGAGCTTCCATTGACGGGGGGATGTTCATCTTGCTTTCCAGGGAATAAAGCTTCCTTTCCAGCTCTTCAATTTCTTCTATCTGAAATTTAATAGAACCCTCCATTTCATATACCAACAACTTGAGAGAGACTTCACTGGCAGATAGAGCTTCCATAGAGGCAGCAGGGGAAGCGTTCTCCTGTAACGCTGATGTGAGGCTAATAGGAGAGGTGGCTTCTAGTTTGTCCTGGGAAAGGACTTCGCGCTCGTTTAGAGATTCTTCCAAAACTAATGAACCTGCGGAGACAGAAGTGGAAATCATGGTTAGAGGTAAAGGTTTGATTGTGTGAGAAACTTAGAGAAAGAAGGAGAAGGAATTAAAAAAGGAAGGATTTTCCGGTGGTCCGGCAGTCAGCGTAGGCAGAGGCGCGACTGAGGCGGGGAAGCGAAGGCGGTGTAGGGCGGTGAGGTGGAGGTTGACGGCACAGATGGCAAGGCGGTTGTCAAAGCATGGGGCAGAGGAGGGAGGTGTCGTAGGTTAGAGGAGATGAATAGTCACGGCTGGTTTTGAGTTTTAGGGACAAAATGGGAATTTTTAATAAAGTTAATCAAAGCTGAATTCTAGAGAGAAAGGAGAGTTTCTCTCTCTAGAATTTTTCTCCATCCCTTCTCTCCTTTCTCCTCTTCCTTTCTCCCTTCTCACTCTTTATTCTCTTTCGTATTTATCTTTTCTCGTCTTGATTATCAACAATAATTATTAACAAGTTGTGTAAGAAACTTGTGTTTGAAATAGAAAAATAAAATTCGTTCTAATTGTTTTCATATGATTTACTAGCTTGAGAAGATTTATTGACATCATTTTAAGTAGAAACAAATGCATATGTGTCTCACAAAAATTATTAGCAAGTTGTACACGAAACTTATATATGAAATCCAAAACAGAATTCATTCTAATCACTTTCATACGATTTACTAGCTATAGAGGACTCATCGACATTATTTTAAGATGACACAAGCACATACGTATCCCACAAAGATTATTAGCAAGTTATGTAAGAAACTTGTATTTGAAGTGGAAAAATAGAATTCATTCTAATCATTTTCATATGATTTACTAGCTTGAGGAAACTCATCGACATCATGTTATGGTGAAACAAATGCATACGTATCTCACAAAGATTATTAGCAAGTTCTACACGAAACTTGTATTTGAAGTGCGGAATAGGATTCGTTCTAATCGGTTTCATATGATTTACTAGCTGTAGGGGACTCATCAACATCATTTTAAGGTGACACAAACACATACGTGTCCTACAAAGATTATTAGCAAGTTGTTCACGAAACTTGTATTTAAAGTGCGAAATAGAATTCGTTATAATCGCTTTCATATGATTTACAAGCTTGATGGGACTCATTGATATGGTTTTTACCTGAAACAAATGCATACATTTCCCACAAAGATTATTAGCAAGTTGTGCACAAAATTTGTATTTGAAGTGCAAAAATAGAAATTGTTCTATTCGCTTTCATATGATTTACTAGCTTGAGGAGACTCATCGACATCATTTTAAGGTGACACAAACACATACGTATCCCACAAAGATTAATATGAAGTTGTGCATGAAACTTGTACTTGAAGTGCGAAAATAGAATTTGTTCTAATTGCTTTCATATGATTTACTAGCTGGATGGGACTCATCGATATCATTTTAAGGTAAAACAAATGCATACGTATCCCACAAAGATTATTAGCAAGTTGTGCACAAAACTTGTATTTGAAATGCGAAAATAGAATTCGTTCTAATCGCTTTCATATGATTTACTAGCTTGATGAGAGTCATCAACATCATTTTAAGGTGAAACAAAAGCATATGTTTCCCAGAAAGATTATTAGCAAGTTGTGCAAGAAACTTGTATATGAAATGCAAAATAGAATTCGTTCTAATCGCTTTTATATGATTTACTAGCTATAGGGGACTCATCGACATCATTTTAAGGTGACACAAACACATACTTATCCCACAAAGATTATTAGCAAGTTGTGTAAGAAACTTGTGTCTGAAGTGGGAAAATACGATTCGTTCTAATCGTTTTCATATACTAGCTTGACGAGACTCATCGAAATCATTTTAAGGTGAAACAAATGTATATGTGTCCCACAAAGATTATTAGCAAGTTGTGCATGAAACTTGTATATGAAGTACAAATTCATATGATTTACTAGCTATAGGGGACTCATCGACATCATTTTAAGGTGACAAAAAAACATACGTATCTTACAAAGATTATTAGCAAGTTGTGCACGAAACTTATATTTGAAGTGCGAAAATAGAATTCGTTCTAATCGTTTCATATGATTTACTAGTTTGAGAGGACTCATCGACATCATATGTGTCATCGGAATAGAATTCGTTCTAATCGGTTTCATATGATTTTTTTTTGAAAATTGGTTTCATATGATTTACTAGCTGTAGGGGACTCATTGACATCATTTTAAGGTGACACAAACATATACGTATCCGACAAAGATTATTAGTAAGTTGTTCACGAAACTTGTATTTGCAGTGCAAAATAGAATTCGTTCTAATCGCTTTCATAATATTTACAAGCTTGAGGGGACTCATTGGTATCATCTTTGGGTGAAACAAACGCATACGTATACCACAAAGATTATTAGCAAGTTATGTATGAAACTTGTATATGAAGTGCGAAAACAATTTTCATTCTCATTGCTTTCATATGATTTATTAGTTTGAGGGGACTCATCGGCATCATATAAGGTGAAACAAACATACACGTGTCCCACAAAGATTATTAGCAAGTTGTGCATGAAATTTGTATTTGAAGGGCGATAACAGAATTTGTTCGTATCACCTTTATATGATTTACTAGATTTAGGGGACTCATTGATGTGGTTTTCAAGTGAAACAAATGCATATGTGTCTCACAAAGATTATTAGCAAGTTGTGCACGAAACTTGTATTTGATGTGCGAAAATAGAATTCGTTCTAATCGGTTTCATATGATTTACTAGCTATAGGGGACTCATAGACATCATTTTAAGCTGACACAAACACATACGTATCCCACAAAGATTATTAGCAAGTTATGTAAAAAACTTGTGTTTGAAGTGAGAAAATAGAAATCGTTTTAATCGTTTTCATATAATTTACTAGCTTGAGGATACTCATCAATATTATTTTAAGGTGAAACAAACACATACGTGTCCCACAAAAATTATTAGCAAGTTGTACACGAAACTTGTATTTGAAGTGCGGAATAGAATTCGTTCTAATTGGTTTCATATGATTTACTAGATGTAGGGGACTCATTGACATCATTTTAAGGTGATGCAAACATATACGTGTCCCATAAAGAATATTAGCAAGTTATTCACGAAACATGTATTTGCAGTGCGAAATAGAATTTGTTCTAAACGCTTTCATATGATTTACAAGCTTGAGGGGACTCATTGATATCATCTTTAGGTGAAACGAACGCATACATATTCCACAAAGATTATTAGCAAGTTCTGCATGAAACTTTTATATGAAGTGCGAAAATAAAATTCGTTCTCATCGCTTTCATACGATTTATTAGCTTGAGGGAACTCATCGACATCAATTTTAGGTGAGACAAATATATACGTGTCCCACAAAGATTATTAGCAAGTTGTACACGAAAGTTGTGCTTGAAGGGCAACAATAGAATTCGTTCGTATCACCTTCAAATGATTTACTTGCTTTAGGAGACTCATTGATATGGTTTTGAGGTCTTAAACAAATGCATACGTGTCCCACAAAGATTATTAACAAGTTGTGCATGAAACTTGTATTTGAAATGCGAAAATAGAAATCGTTATATTCGCTTTCATACGATTTACTAGCTTGAGGGGACTCATCGACATCATTTTTAGGTGAAACAAACGCATACGTGTTCCACAAAGATTATTAACAAGTTCTACACGAAACTTGTATAAGAAGTGCAAAATAGAATTCGTTCTAATCGCTTTCATATGATTTACTAGCTTGAGAGGACTCATCAAAATCATTTTAAGGTGAAACAAAAGTATACGTATCCCACAAAGATTATTAGCAAGTTGTGCATGAAACTTATATTTGAAGTATCATTTGAAGCTTAGTATACAATTGCCTCTCCCTAAATAGAGGAAAATCCTAGAGAGAGAAGCTCTACCTTCTCTCTAGTTTTTAACCCTTCCTAATATTTACAAGTTTGCCATTCTCTCCCTTTCAACGACCTGCAACAACCTTTTCGATACCCTCTCCACCCTGCTCCCACCTAACTCCTCCGCCAACCAACAACGCTTCCTGTCTCTGCCGCTTGCTCCGCCGTCCAGTGCCACCGTCCAGCCAACTGGTTCTGGTGTTCTCCAACATCAATCTTTCATATCTTTCATTCCCTACCTAGCCACTCTTTCTCCCTCTGCTTCCCTGCGCCACCACTTCCATTCCCCTCCATTTTCCCTTCTTATCAATGTTCTCTCATTCCCATGCAATGTTGTCAACCACTGAGGACTCCTCTGCGCTCACCATAGCGTTGACCAAGGTTGAAGACACTTCACATTGTGACTCTATTTTTGCGATCTGTAGGGCTTCTCCTCCATCGATTGTTGATACTCCTTTGGATCTCGCGCTGTTACTAATGGCTAAATCACTAAATATGCTCATTGAAGAGATTGAAGACCTGGAGAGGACTCTTTATGCTTTGGAAAGCAGGTGCAATGTTCCACCATCTATGGATGCTCACTTTAACGTGCCCCAGCCTTTTATCATAGATCCAGATCTGGATGCATATTACTCCATATTATCCATTAAGAAAAAACTTGTTAAGCTGACTGCCATACGATCTACTCTACAAAAGCCATCTCTGATCTTCAAGATCGCTTTAATGGCGTCGTTATCCCAGGTTCAGTGGGTATAGCCATGGTGATAGCTGCAGATAGTGTGGACTCTCAGATTCCTCTTGTGAGGGCCAAAACCTATACGTGGAATCCTTAAGAAACAGACGCCTCCAACTTCGCCGCGGCCTTCTACTGGCACTAAACTTGCTGACCACTTCAAAACTTGTCTTTGTCCTCTTCCAGAAGAAGTCTTGTGCTCAAACTCCCCCCTTTTGGACCTGAAGCAACTCAAAAGTGACAAGCTTACTATTTCGACGGAGTCTACAGAAGCTCCGATGCCAAACACGGTGAAATTTGGGGTGGTCAACTCTGGTCAACTATCGAGGTTGATGGGTTTACCCGCAACCCAACCGGGTGGCTCTTCACCCGTTCACTCTTCTGGGTCATATCCGAGGTCAGCTCCAATGGATAGAATTGCAGCCAATCAGCACACTTCTCATCAAGCTGGGCTGGACTCCATTCAGCCTATTTCAAATTCAAAAGCAGGTCAATCGGGCGCCAACCCTTACCCATCTGAATGCCCGCGGGTTGTCACAGAAATCCAGTCTGTCGCGCCTGCTGAAGACCATAACATGTCTGATGGGTTGTCACAGATCTATCCTCGTACGGACGCAACGAGGTCGCTTCCCTAATAGGGCGACAAAGGATCCGTGTTTTTCAACTTTGGCCACACAAGTCTTGAAGGATTCTATTTTGGCCCCCAAAAAAATCACAGGTAAGTCCCTAGATTCCCCCTTTAATACAACTAATTACCCCGAGTATTCCCCTATCACGGTGCCGCCCCTGGACTCCCAGGACTTTCCTTTTCTTACCCATGAACCCATAAATAAAGCCACCCCAGTCCTTCCAAAAATTCTAAAAAACCCCCCCTGCCATTTTAAATCAAAAAACAGTGTGGCCAAAACACCCCCCCCAATCAACCCCACCCCCACCGCCGCCCACCCCCACTCAAATCACCCACTACCAATGGTTACCCACCCTACCACCATGCACCGGCCGACCACCACCCCCTCCGATGACCGGTCAAAGTTAGAGTCAAAGTCAACAGTCCCTATTGAAACACCGAAAGTCAACAATTTGCTCTCTACCTCCCCAAAGATCCCTTCTTCTAACCCAACTACTCCCCTTAAATTTTCCAAATCTTGGAGTGAGATTGTTAAGCCCATTTATATACATGAACCCTTATTCAACATACGTTATATTCAACCTTCTTTTGTGAATGGGCGTGTAGTAGTCTCCCCTCCTCCTAGTGTTGTAGATTTGGGATCCGCCCTTTTAGAAAATGTGATTGTAGGCTACCTTCTCGGTCCAATTTGCCTTTTAAGGTGGTTGAAAACATTGCAATTCGGTTATGGGGGCAATTAGGGTTAATCAAAGTAAATTCCAATAAGGAAGGATTCTTCTTTTTCCAATTTTCAACTGATCAAGATGTTGACACTATCCTTGATAAGGGGCCTTGGTTCATTCTTAATAGATATATGGTGCTGAAAAATTGGAGACCCGGTATGGTGCTTGATAGGGAGGAATTTTCTAAAGTCCCGATTTTGATCAAATATACCTATAGAGTTTTGGACTAAGGAAGGCTTAAGCTATATTGCTAGTGCCGTTGGGATTCCTTTGAAGGTTGATAAGAATACTGAATTGAGAACATACTGGGACTTCGCTAGAATATGCGTGGAAATTGATGCTAATGATGACATTGTTGAGGATTTTGACCTTATTAAGGTTTGTAAGGATTGTTGTTCATCTGGGCATAATTCTTCCAAATGTCCAAAGAAAGCCATTCCTTTAGCTAAGGTTCCTACCACTCCGATTCCCTCCCATACTAAAAATCATTCAAAAAACTCGGAATGGAGAATTGTCAACCATAAAGGTAAATATTCTTCTACTAGTATGGAGGAAGTAGTCTCACCTAGCGATGATCAAATGGATGATGAGATGATTGGAACTTCTATGTTGGAACAACTAAACGTTGTTGAAAGCTCCAATGCTATGGTTATGGATCAAATGAATGATGACATTAGTATTGCCCCTTTGGTGGACCATGGTGGGGATAATGACCCCTCCCATCCTTTACCGACCCCTAATACAGGACAAAGAGTGGAGAAAAATAGTGATAGGGAAGGGGAACCTAGAATTGCTTCCATGGATTCTTACAGCACTCCGAACTCCCCTGAGCAAGGGGGTCGTGATGGTAATTATGCAAATGGCTCTCGTAAGAAGAAGAAAAAGAAGGGTCCTTCGTTTAAAAGTGTGGAAGCATGATCCTTGATTGTGGGATTTATGGAATTTATTTTCAAGCCTCTAACCTTGCTGTAGCTTGCCGCTTTCTTCTGGTCCAATTGTTTTATTTTTGTTCTTTAGGTTGGTTTCTTTGGGGTATGCTCCTCTTGGGTTTTTGTTGGGACTTCCTTGGAGTTGCCCTTTTAGCTTGTCTTTCTAGTGTTTTAGTTGGTGTTGGTCGCCTTTTTAGGCTATTGTATTTTTTATTTTTCTTACTATGAGCCTGCTCACTGTGCACCTGTATTCTCCTTTCTTGAAATATACACTTACCTTTCAAAAAAAAAATTGTATTTGAAATATACACCTAAAAAAATTGTATTCTCCTTTCTAATCGTTTTCATATGACTTACTAGAAGTAGGGGACTCATCGACATCATTTTAGAGTGACACAAACACATACGTATCCCACAAAGATTATTAGCGAGTTATGCATGGAACTTGTATTTGAAGTACGAAAATAGAATTCGTTCTAATCGCTTTCATACGATTTACTAGCTCTACTCATCGACATCATTTTTAGGTGAAACAAACATATACGTGTCCCACAAAGATTATTAGCAAGTTGTGCACGAAACTTGTGTTTGAAGGGCGACAATAGAATTCGTTCGTATCACCTTCATATGATTTACTTACTTTAGGGGACTCATTGATATGGTTTTGAGGTGAAATAAATGTATACGTGTCCCACAAAGATTATTAGCAAGTTGTGCACCAAACTTGTATTTGAAATGCAAAAATAGAAATAATTCTATTCGCTTTCATACGATTTACTAGCTTGAGAGGACTCATCGACATCATTTTTAGGTGAAACAAACACATACATGTCCTACAAAGATTATTAGCAAATTTTACATGAAACTTGTATTTAAAGTGCAGAATATAATTCGTTCTAATCGCTTTTATATGATTTACTAGTTATAGGAGACTCATCGACATCATTTTAATATGAAACAAACACATGTATCCCACAAAAATTACTACTAAGTGCATTAATGGAAAAGGGATGAAGAAAAATTCTAGGGAGAGAAATTCTCTCTTATCTCTAGAATTCAACTTTGATTAACTTTATTAAAAATTCTCATTTTGTCCTAAAAGTCAAAACCAGCCGTGACTATTCATCTCCTCTAACCTACGACACCTCCCTCCTCTGCCCCATGCGTTGACAACCGCCTTGCCATCTGCCGTCAACCTCCACCTGACCGCCAGACCATCGCCTTCGCTTCCCCACCTCAGTCGCGCCTCTGCCTACGCTGACTGCCGGACCACCGGAAAATCCTTCCTTTTTTGATTCCTTCTCCTTCTTTCTCTAAGTTTCTCACACAATCAAACCTTTACCTCTAACCATGATTTCCACTTCTGTCTCTGCAGGTTCATTAGTTTTGGAAGAATCTCTAAACGAGCGCGAAGTCCTTTCCCAGGACAAACTAGAAGCCACCTCTCCTATTAGCCTCACATCAGCGTTACAGGAGAACGCTTCCCCTGCTGCCTCTATGGAAGCTCTATCTGCCAGTGAAGTCTCTCTCAAGTTGTTGGTATATGAAATGGAGGGTTCTATTAAATTTCAGATAGAAGAAATTGAAGAGCTGGAAAGGAAGCTTTATTCCCTGGAAAGCAAGATGAACATCCCCCCGTCAATGGAAGCTCATTTCAATAGCCCATCTCCTTTCATCGTTGACCCGAACATCTCGGCCCATATTTCCATTGAAGCTATGTCTAGAGAGCTTTGTAAGCTTGCTGCCATGAAGACAATGCTGTTCCAAGAAATATCCCAACTCCATGAACGCAACCATGGTGGCGTCAATGCAAGCAGATCGGTGACTCTCCCTCCTAGCCATGCAAATGGTACACCGGAAACTCAAGACAACAAAGTTAACCAACCTAGGCCTAAACCTATTCGTGGCATCTTAAAAAAGGTTACTCCCCCCACTCCGACGCGCTCCTCGGCGAACTCCATGCTTGCAGGTCATTTGGAGAAGATGGATCTTTCTCAGTGCATAACCCAGCAGTTTTCTCATGTTTCCACCCGTCAAAACTTGCCCAGAATCGTCCGAAATATCCTTTCAAACCGTTCAGAGGGTTCACCGGCGTCGAATATGACATTTCTCACGACGGTCAACGGTGGTCAAATTCCGGGTCGGATGAGCTTTACGGGTCAACCCGCGGACCCAACTCTCTCTTCTAACCAACCCGGGTCTGATGCCTCACAAGTGATGAGATCAGCACCAACAGACATTTCTCCAACCAATGAAAACCATCCACGTGGTGCTGGGCATGATATTTGGTTGCTGACAAAGCCGATTTCATCGGGTCAACCCACGCCCCCCGGTCTGGACCGTCTGCAAACCTGCATCCTTCCTCTAAAAAGTTGCCTACCTCATCTGACAAAGGATATTTGAATCCTTGTACGAAGATACAACGGCTCACTCCCCCCTATCAGACTATAGAAGAAATTGTTTTTCTGCATTCTGCCTTAGAAGTTACGGAAAATTAGAAAATCCTCCATTTTGAAATTACGGGTAAGTCCTCAGACTCTATTAATTCTACTTGTCATTTCCCCATTTCAAACCTAAATCAATCAAAAACCCCCGCCCCTCTAGATTCTCCTTTCCTTCCCCAACAAATTAAAAATTCTACCTCTCAGACCCAATCACAACCCCAAAGCTTCAAACAAATCATAAAAAACCCCCTTACCAATTTTAAAAGCAAAACAGTGTGGCCAAATTCCAAAACTCCCTCACACCCTCCCCACCCATCCACCACCCAACCTTCCACTGACCCCAAGCCGGACGCCCCCACCGCCGGTGACCGGTCACACCCTCGGTCAACAGTCAACGACCAAAAAGTCAACATTCTAAAAGTTGACCAAAAGTCCAAGATGATTTCCAAAACTTGGAGTGATGTTGTCAAACCAATTACCATCCATGAATCATCTTTTGTCATGGAATTTTTTGAACCAACAATCATAGATGGGAGAATTGTGGTTTCACCTCCTCCCCATATAGCAGATTTGGGTGCGTCTCTTCTTGAAAATATCATTGTAGGGCACTTCTTGGATAGCAAACTCCCTTTCAACCTTGTAAACTACATTGCTAACCGTCTTTGGAAGCATTTGAGTCTTATCAAGATTAATGCCAATAGAGAGGGTTTCTATTTCTTCCACTTCTCAAACCAAAGTGAAGTGAAGTGAATGACATTATTGAAAGAGGGCCATGGTTCTTTGTTGATAAATATATTGCCCTAAAAGAATGGAAAATTGGAATTGTTCTTAGCCGTGAAGAATTTACTCAAATTCCTCTCTGGGTAGACTTCTATCATATTCCGGCAGAATTTTGGACGGCGAAAGGCCTAAGCTATGTGGCTAGTGTGATCGGAGTGCCTATTAAGATAGATAAAAATATCGAAAATAGCAATTATCGGGACTTTACCCGCATATGTGTAGAAGTAAATACTAGGCAAGACATTGTTGAAAACTTTGACTTCCTTATTAGTTAAGGGAAAACCATCACAATTCGGGTTGACTATAAATGGAAGCCATCTGTGTGCAAGCATTGTAACACTTTTGGGCATAAGTCTTCAAAATATCCGAAAAATGTTTCTTCCAATGATAACCCCCACTCCGATTAGACTCCCAAATCTATGAAAAGCACTTCCTCTAAATCTGAATGGGAGATTGTTAACCGGAGACGAAAAGGGATTGTTCATGATGTTCATGATGTAGACATGGATAATAGGGAATCTCCTATGTATCCAAAAGTCTCGGACCATGAAACTCATTTGGCCATCAACAGTCCAACCAATAGTGCTAATCTTGTAGTTGATATTAGTCAAGGGGAAGCATATGGTAACTTCCCAAAAGAAGGGGGAAGCAAATAGTAGTAAGAGCAACACTCACATTAGTCATGAAGGTGAGGATGCTCCGATTGACTTGATTGTTTCCACTCCTAAAAAGGGGTTGCTTAATGAAGAGGCTACTGGGAGTGATGATGATGATGATTCAGACACTTCCCATTCCCCGACGTCGGCTACTCACGATAGCCATCCCAACTCCGCACAAACCGGGAATCATTATGGAAAGAAGAAGAAAGAGAAAGGGCCCTCCAACAAGAAGGGCCGCCATAGGAGGTTTTAATCTCTTATCCCTCTTCTGTCCCCTTTTGAATTCCTTTTTATGTCAATAATAAGTTGGAATGTTAGGGGTCTAAATGACCCTATCAAAAGAAGAGAAGTACGAAGTCTAGTGGTCAAGCATGATGCTTGTGTTGTGGGAATCGTGGAGACTAAAGTCAAATCACCAAATTTTGATATAATTAGTAGATTTATTTGCCCTGCTTGGAACTACATTAATAATAATTCCCCGGTAGTTGGTGGTAGAATTCTGGTTGGTTGGGATCCTTCTAAGGTGGTGGTTACTTTATTGGGAGTTAGTGAGCAAGTCCTGCATTGTAGGATTTCTTCTATTGATCTCAAGTGGTGGTGTCTTGCTTCTTTTGTGTATGGTGCTAATGTTGATAGTGAAAGGATGTCTCTTTGGTCTTCCCTTAGAACTTTCAAGCCGATCTCTAACCCGTCACCTTGGATTATTTTGGGTGACTTTAATGTCACTAGATTCTATTCGGAAAAACTTGGGGGGTAACATGGCTGTTACTAGAAGCATGAGTGATTTAAATGATTGTATCTTTGATATTGAGGTTGATGACCTTGCTTTTGGTGGGCTTCAGTTTACTTGGAGCAACTCAAACTGGAATGATCCAAACGTCATCCTTAGAAAACTGGATAGAGTGCTTGTCAACTTGGATTGGAATGATTGTTTTTTTTTAAAGGTAAGTATATATATTTCAAAAAAGGAGAATACAAGTGGACGGTGAGCAGGCTCACAGTAAGATAAATAAAAAATACAATAGCCTAAAAAGGCGACCAACACCAACTAGAACACTAGAAAGACAAGCCAAAGGGGCAACTCAAAGGAAGTCCCAACAAAAACCCGAGAGGAGCACACCCCAAGGAAACCAACCAAAAGAACAAAAATAAAACAATTGGACCAGAGAAGAAAGCCGGCAAGAAACAGCAAGGTTAGAGGCCTTGAAAATAAATTCCACAAATCCCACAATCAAGGATCATGCTTCAACACTTTTAACCGAAGGACCCTTCTTTTTCTTCTTCTTACGAGATCCATTTGCATAATTACCTTCCCGACCCCCTTGCTCGGGGGAGTTCAGAGTGCTGTAAGAATCCATGGAAGCAATTCTAGGTTCCCATTCACTATCACTATTAGTCTCCACTCTTTGTCCTGTATTAGGGGTCGGTAAAGGATGGGAGGGGTCACTATCCCCACCATGGTCCACCAAAGGGGCAATACTAATGTCATCATTCATTTGATCCATAACCATAGCATTGGAGCTTTCAACAACATTTAGTTGTTCCAGCAAAGAAGTTCCAATCATCTCATCATCCACTTGATCATCGCTAGGTGAGACTACTTCCTACATACTGTAGAAGAATATTTACCTTTATTGTTGACAATTCTCCATTCCGAGTTTTTTGAATGATTTTTAGTATGGGAGGGAATCGGAGCGGTAGGAACCTTAGCTAAAGGAATGGCTTTCTTTGGACATTTGGAAGAAGTATGCCCAAACGAACAATAATCCTTACAAACCGAGGGCTTCCACTTGTAATCAACCTTAATCATGATGGAGCGCCCCAAAGAGTTAATAAGGTCGAAATCCTCAACAATGTCATCATTAGCATCAATTTCCACGCATATTCTAGCGAAGTCCCAGTATGTTCTCAATTCGGTATTCTTATCAACCTTCAAAGGAATCCCGACGGCACTAGCAATGTAGCTTAAGCCTTCCTCAGTCCAAAACTCTATAGGTATATTATAGAAATTGATCTAAATCGGGACTTGAGAAAATTCCTCCCTATCAAGAACCATACCTGGTCTCTAATTTTTCAGCATCATATATCTATTAAGAATGAACCAAGGCCCCTTATCAAGAATAGTGTCAACATCTTGGTCAGTTGAAAATTGGAAAAAGAAGAATCCTTCCTTATTGGAATTTACTTTGATTATCCTAATTGCCCCCATAACCGAATAGCAATGTTTTCTATCACCTTAAATGGCAACTTGGAACCGAGAAGGTAGCCTACAATCACATTTTCTAAAAGGGCAGATCCCAAATCTGCAACACTAGGAGGAGGGGAAACTACTACATGCCCATTCACTAAAGAAGGTTGAATATAAAGTAGGTTGAATAAGGGTTCATGTATAGAAATGGGCTTAACAATCTCACTCCAAGATTTGGAAGGTTTAGGGGGAGTAGTTGGGTTAGAGAAGGGATCTTTGGGGAGGTGGAGAGCAAATTGTTGACTTTCGGTGTTTCAATAGGGACTGTTGACTTTGACTCTAACTTTTACCGGTCACCGGAGGGGGTGGTGGCCGGCCGGTGCATGGTGGTGGGGTGGGTAACAATTAGTAGTGGGTGATTGGAGTGGGGGTGGGCGGCAGTGGGGGTGGGGTTGATTGGGGGGGTATTTTTTGGCCACACTGTTTTTTGATTTAAAATGGCAAGGGGGTTTTTTAGAATTTTTGGAAAGACTATGGTGGCTTTATTTATGGGTTCATGGGTAAGAAAAGGGAAGTCCTGGGAGTCCAGGGGTGGCACCGTGATAGGGGAATACTCAGGGTAATTAGTTGTTTTAAAGGGGGAATCTGGGGACTTACCTATGATTTTTTTGGGGGCCAAAATAGAATCCTTCAAGACTTGTGTGGCCAAAGTCGAAAAACACGGATCCTTTGTCACCTGCTGGGGAAGCGACCTCGTTGTGTTCGTACGAGGATAGCTCTACGACAACCCATCAGACGCGTTATGGTCTTCAGCAGGCGCGACAGACTGGATTTCCGTGACAATCTGCCGGCATTCGAACGGGTAAGGGTTGGCGCCCGGTTGACCCACTTTTGAATTTGAAACAGGCTAAATGGAGTCCAGCCCAGCTTGATGAGGAGTGCGCTGATTGGCTGCAATTCTATCCGTTGGAGCTGACCTCGGATGTGGCCCGGAAGAGCGAACGGGTGAAGAAGAACCACCCGGTTGGGTTGCGGGTAAACCCATCAGACCCGAAAGTTGTCCAGAGTTGACCACCCCAAATTTCTCCGTGTTTGGCGTCGGAACTTCTGCAGACTCCATTGAAATAGTAAGCTTGTCACTTTTGAGTTGCTTCAGGTACAAAAGGAGGGAGTTTGAACGCAAAACTTCTTCTAGAAGAGGACCAAGACAAGTTTTGAACTGGTCCGCAAGTTTTGAGCTAGCAGAAGGCCGCGACGGAGTTGGAGGCGTCGGTTTCTTAAGGATTCTATGTATAGGTTTGGCCCTCACAAGAGGAATCTGAGAGTCTACACTATCTGCAGCTATCACCATGGTTATACCCCCTGAATCGGGATAACGATGCCATTAAAGCGATCTTGAAGGTCAGAGATGGCCTTTTGTAGAGCAGATCGCATGTCAGTCAGCTTAACAAGTTTTTTCTTAATGGATAATTTGGAGTAATATGCATCTAGATCTGGATCTATGATAAAAGGCTCAGGCACGTTAAAGTGAGCATCCATGGATGGTGGAACATTGCACCTGCTTTCCAAAGCATAGAGAGTCCTCTCTAGGTCTTCAATCTCTTTAATGAGCATATTCAGTGATTCAGCCATTTCACTAACAGCAGGATCTAAAGGAGTATCAACAATCGAAGTAGGAGAAGCCCTACAGGTCGCAAAAATAGAGTCACCATGTGAAGTGTCTTCAACCTTGGTCAAGGCTGTGGTGAGCACAAAGGAGTTCTCAGTGGTAGACAACATTGCATGGGAATGAGAGAACGTTGATGAGAAGGGAAAATGGAGGGAAATGGAAGTGGTGGCGCAGAGAAGTAGAGGGAGAAAGAGCGGCTAGGTAGGGAATGAAGGAAAAGAAAGATAGATGAGGAAGAACACCAGAACCAGTTGGTCGGACGGTGGCGCTGGACGGCGGAGCAGGCGGCAGAGACAGGAGAGCATTGTTGGTTGGCGGAGGAGATAGGTGGGAGCAGGGTGGAGGGGGTATCGAAAAGGTTGTTGCAGGTCGTTGAAAGGGAGAGAATGGCAAACTTATAAATATTATAAGAAGGGTAAAAAATTAGAGAGAAGGTAGAGCTTCTCTCTCTAGGATTTTCCTCCATCCCCTCTACCCAGGCACTGTCTCCCTTCATCTCTCCCACTATAGCTTATTGGAATGATTGTTTCCCAAACTCTAGAGCTTCTTGTCTCTGCTCCAGGAAACTATGCTCTTTGTCTCTGCAGGTTCACCAGCCTCTATTGACTCTCTAAACATTCCTGAAGCCATCTCCCATGGCAGCGGTTGCTCCATTGCACAGGATGGGTTTCCTGGTACATTTGAAAGAGCCATGTATGCTTTACAAGATGCTTCCTTCCATGGTGGTTGTGCCTCTGGTCCACTCTCTGCTGACGATATCATGCTTGCCCAGTAAGTACAAGAGATGGCTGAGTTGGTAAACTCGTTCATTGGAGAGATTGAGCTCCTAGAACTTAAACTCTATTGATTCAAGAGCATGTTGAACATTCCTCCATCCTCTGAAATGCACTCTCATGTCCCTACGTTATTTATTGTTGATCCTGATGTACCTGCAGCTATATCCATTGCGACGATGGAAAAAAAACTAGTCAACCTAGCTGCCATGAAAGCTAACCTAATAAAGCACACTACGGATATAGAAACGAGCTCCACAGTGTCTATGACCAATCCCATAGCTGTGTGTCCGTTGATGGGTGGTTGTCCTGAGCTAGCCACAATGTCTACGACCAATCTCAGACCTTTCCGTGGGATTCTGAAGAAGCCTACGCAACCAACCCCGCCGCGACCCTCTACCGGTTCAAAAGTTGTCAACCACATGGTTTCGGGATCTCTTTCAAATCACATGGCGTCAAAAGTCCCTGTTATGGATAAGATTCAGCCCATTAATGCCGGCCACTCCAGGTCGAAAAGCTCGGTCGAAGCTCCGACGTCTAAATCGGAGATTTAGGGGTTAGTCAATGGCGGTCAAATTTCTGTTATCCCAGGTCAACCCGCTAGCTCGCTGGATACCCAGAACCTACCCGCTCTCACTGTTGGGTCCTCTTCCACATCAACACCAACGGTTACTTCTGCAACGAATCAGGTTTCGCCATGTAAGCATGAGCTGGATGCCGCTGAAATGTTTTCAAAAATGTGCCCAAGTCAACCTACTTGCTATAAGAACCCGTCCGCCCGCCCGGTCAGACCCGCTGCACAAGTGTTAGATGAGTTAGCCCCTTTTGACCTACCTCTTCGTATGGAGACAGCTGTGGCGGCTGCTTCTTCGCAGGAGACTGTTGCTTCAGTTTTTTGCGAAACCACCCCCAGAGTTTCTGTTAATATGAGCCCACCCCCGAACGCTATTATGGGTAAGTCGAACTTACAAGATTTTACCTCAAGTGACCCTATGTCCAGCCAAATGGCTCTCACCACCCCTCAACTTTCTGATTCCATTATCTACACCCCAAATCCCATTATCTCAATAAACCAAGCCCACCAAAAATTACCACAAACTTTCATAAAATACAAAAAAACACCCCTCCCAATCAAAAAAAAAAACAGTATGGCCAAACTCAAATAACCCTCACTCTATCCACTTCCCTCACAAATACATACCCAAACAAACCCACCTCCACCCTCCCAATGGCCGATTCAGTCCCGGCCACTGCCCTTCATCTGCGGGTATCCACCTATGGTGACCGGTCAACATCAAAGTCAACGGTCAACCATACGAAAGTCAACGGACAGTTCATTGACCAAAACTCCAAAAATATCTCTAAATCCTGGAGTAGTGTTGTCAAACCCATTACCATCCATGATTCCACTTTTATTATGGAATATTTTGAGCCGTCGAGAAATGAAGGTCGTCGTATTGTGGTTTGCCCCCCTCCCTCTATTGCGGAATTGGGTGCATCTCTTCTTGAAAATACCATAGTTGGACACTTTTTAGATAGCAAACTCCCCTTCAATCTTGTCAACTATATTGCTAATTGGCTTTGAAGCATTTTGGACTCCTAAAGGTCAATGGCAACAAAGAGGGCTACTATTTTTTCCACTTCTCCAACCAATGTGAAGTGCATGACATTCTTGGGAAAAGGCCCTTGGTTATTTGTTGATAAGTTTATTGCTCTAAAAGAATGAAAAATCGGGATGGTTCTTTGTTGATAAGTCGATGAGTCCCCTCAAGCTAGTAAATCATATGAAAGCGATTCGAACGAATTGTATTTTTGCACTTCTAATTCAATTTCATGCACAACTTGCTAATAATCTTTGTGGGATATGTATGCGTTTGTTTCACCTTAAAATAATGACGATGAGTCCCCTCAAGCTACTAAATCATATGTAATCGATTCGAATGAATTCTATTTTTCCACTTCTAACACAAGTTCTGTGCACAACTTGCTAATAATCATTGTGGGACATGCATGCGTTTGTTCACCTTAAAATGATGTCGATGAGTCTCCTCAAGTTAGTAAATCATATGAAATCGATTCGAATGAATTCTATATTTCCACTTCTAACACAAGTTTCGTGCACAACTTGCTAATAATCTTTGTGGGATGCATATGCTTTTGTTTCACCTTAAAATGATGTCAATGAGGCCTCTCAAGCTAGTAAATCATATCAAAGCGATTCGAATGAATTCTATTTTTGCACTACAAACACAAGTCTCGTGCACAACTTGCTAATAATCATTGCAGGACACATTTGCGTTTGTTTCACCTTAAAACGATGTTGACGAGTCCCCTCAAGCTAGTGAATAATATGAAAGCGATTCGAACGAATCGTATTTTTGCACTTCTAATACGAGTTTCGTGCACAACTTGCTAATAATCTTTGTGGGAAACATATGCGTTTGTTTCACCTTAAAATGATGTCGATAAGTCCCCACAAGCTACAAAATCATATGAAATCGATTTGAATGAATTCTATTTTTCCACTTCTAACACAAGTTTCGTGCACAACTTGCTAATAATCATTGTGGGACACGTATGCATTTGTTTCACTTTAAAATGATGTCGATGAGTCCCCTCAAGCTAGTAAATAATATGAAACGATTCGAACGAATCTTATTTTTGCACTTCTAATACGTTTCATGCACAACTTGATAATAATCTTTGTGGGATACGTATGCGTTTCTTTCACCTTAAAATAATGTCGATGAGTCCCCTAAAGCTACTTAATCATATGAAATCGATTCAAAAGAATTCTATTTTTCCACTTCTAACACAAGTTTCGTGCACAACTTGCTAATAATCATTGTGGGACCTGTATGCGTTTTTTTCACCTTAAAATGATGTCGATGAGTCTCCTCAAGTTTAGTTTAATCATATGAAATCGACTCGAAATGAATTCTATATTTCCACTTATAACACAAGTTTCGTGCACAACTTGCTAATAGTCTTTGTGAGATACATATGCTTTTGTTTCACCTTAAAATGATGTCAATGAGGCCTCTCAAGCTAGTATAAATCATATCAAAGCGACTCGAATGAATTCTATTTTTGCACTACAAACACAAGTTTCGAGCACAATTTGCTAATAATCATTGCGGGACATGTATGTGTTTGTTTCACCATAAAATGATGTCGACAAGTCCCCTCAAGCTAGTAAATAATATGAAAGCGATTCGAACGAATCGTATTTTTGCACTTCTAATACGAGTTTCGTGCACAACTTGCTAATAATCTTTGTGGGATACGTATGCGTTTGTTTCACCTTAAAATGATGTCAATGTGACTTCTCAAGCTAGTAAACCATATCAAAGTGATTCGAATGAATTCTATTTTTGCACTACAAACATAATTTTCGTGCATAACTTGCTAATAATCTTTCTGGGATACGTATGTCTTTGTTTCACCGTAAAATGATGTCAATGAGTCCCCTCAAGCTAGTAAATAATATGAAAGCAATTCAAAAGAATCGTATTTTTGCACTTCTAATACAAGTTTTGTGCACAACTTGCTAATAATCTTTATGGGATACGTATGCGTTTGTTTCACCTTAAAATGATGTCGATGAGTCCCCTCAAGCTTGTACATCATATGAAAGTGATTAGAACGAATTCTATTTTTGCACTTCAAATTCAAGTTTCGTGCACAACATGCTGATAATTATTACTGGACACGTATGCATTTGTTTCACCTTTGAATTATTTCAATGAGTCCTCTCAAGCTAGTAAACCATATCAAAGCGATTCGAATAAATTCTATTTGTCCACTGCAAACACAAGATTCGTGCAGAACTTGCTAATAATCTTTGTGCGATACGTCTGCATTTGTTTCACCTTAAAATGATGTCGATGAGTCCCCTCAAGCTACTAAATTATATGAAAGCGATTCGAACGAATTATATTTTTCCACTGCAAGACAAGTTTCGTGCACAACTTGCTAATAATCGTTGTGGGATACGTATACGTTTGTTTCACCTTAAAATGGTACTAATGAGTCCTCTCAAGCTAGAATATAATATGAAAGCGATTCAAATTAATTGTATTTTTTCACTTCTAATACAAGTTTCGTGCACAACATGCTAATAATCTTTGTGGGATACGTATGCATCTGTATCACCTTAAAATGATGTCGATGAGTCCCCTCAAGCTAGTAAATCGTATGAAATCGATTCGAGTGAATTCTATTCTTCCACTTCTAACACATGTTTCGTGCATAACTTGTAATAATCTTTGTGGGATGCGTATCCGTTTGTTTCACCTTAAAATGATGTCGATGAGTCCCCTCAAGCTAGTAAATAATATGAAAGTGATTCGAATGAATTCTATTTTTCCACTTTTAACACAAGTTTCATGCACAACTTGCTAATAATCTTTGTTTGCATACGTATGCGTTTGTTTCAACTTAAGATGATATCAATGAGTCCCCTCAACTGATTAAATTATATGAAAGCGATTAAAACGAATTCTATTCCTCACTTCAAATACAAGTTTCTTGTACAACTTCCTAATAATTTTTTTGGGACACGTATGCATTTTTTTCACCTTAAATTTATTTTAATGAGTCCTCTCAAGTTAGTAAAACCATATCAAAGTGATTCGAATGAATTCTATTTTTGCACTACAAACACAAGATTCATGCACAACTTGCTAATAATCTTTGTGGGATACGTATTCGTTTGTTTCACCTTAGAATGACGTTGATGAGTCCTCTCAAGCTACTAAATCATATGAAAGCAATTCGAACGAATTCTATTTTTCCACTTCTATCACAAGTTTCATTCTCAACTTGCTAATAATCTTTGTTTGATACGTATACCTTTGTTTCACCTGAAAATGGTACCAGTGAGTCCTCTCAAGGTAGTAAATAATATGAAAGCGATTCGAATGAATTGTATTTTTTCACTTCTAATACAAGTTTCGTGGACAACTTGCGAATAATATTTGTGGGATACGTATGCATTTGTATCACCTTAAAATGATGTCAATGAGTCCCCTCAAGCTAGTAAATCATATGAAATCGATTCGAGTGAATTCTGTTTTTCCACTTCTAACACATGTTTCGTGCATAACTTGTAATAATCTTTGTGGGATGCGTATTCGTTTGTTTCACCTTAAAATGATGTCGATGAGTCCCCTCAAGCTAGTAAATCATATGAAATGATTCGAATGAATTCTATTTTTCCACTTTTAACACAAGTTTCATGCACAACTTGCTAATAATCTTTGTTTGATACATATGCGTTTGTTTCAACTTAAGATGATATCAATGAGTCCCCTCAACTGAGTAAATTATATGAAACCGATTAAAATGAATTCTATTCGTCACTTCAAATACAAGTCTCTTGTACAACTTGCTAATAATCTTTGTGGGATACGCCTGTCTTTGTTTCACCTTAAAATGATGTCGATGAGTCCCCTCAAGCTAGTAAATCATATGAAAGCGATTCGAAAAAATTCTATTTTTGCACTACAAACACAAGATTCGTGCACAACTTGCTAATAATCTTTGTGGGATACATATGCGTTTGTTTAACCTTAAAATGATGTCAATGAGTCCCCTTAAGCTAGTAAATAATATGAAAGTGATTCGAAGGAATTATATTTTTTCACTTCTAAAACAAGTTTCGTGCACAACTTGCTAATAATCGTTGCGGGATATGTATACGTTTGTTTCACCTTAAAATGATGTCGATGAGTCCCCTCAAGCTAGTAAATAATATGAAAGCGATTCGAACAAATTGTATTTTTTCACTTCTACTACAAGTTTCGTGCATAACTTACTAATAATCTTTGTGGGATACGTAGGCATTTGTTTCACCTTAAAATGTCGTCGATGAGTCCGCTCAAGGGAGTAAATCACATGAAATCGATTCGAATGAATTCTATTCCACTTCAAATTCAAGTTTCGTGCACAACTTGCTAATAATTATTACTGGACACGTATGCGTTTGTTTCACCTTAAAATTATTTCAATAAGTCCTCTCAAGCTAGTAAACCGTATCAAACCGGTTCGAATGAATTCTATTTTTGCACTACAAAAACAAGATTCGTGCACAACTTACTAATAATCTTTGTGGGATACATATGCATCTGTTTCACCTTAAGATGATATCAAGGAGTCCCCTCAATAGAGTAAATCATATGAAAGTGGTAAGAATGAAATCTATTTCGCACTTCAAATACAAGTTTCGTGTACAACTTGCTAATAATCTTTGTGGGACACGTATGCATTTATTTAACCTTAAAATTATTTCAATTAGTCCTCTCAAGCTAGTAAACCATATCAAAGCGATTCGAATGAATTCTATTTTTGCACTACAAACACAAGATTCGTGCACAACTTGCTAATAATCTTTGTGGGATACGTATGCGTTTGTTTCACCTTAAAATGATGTCAATGAGTCCCCTCAAGCTAGTAAATAAGATGAAAGTGATTCGAACGAATTGTATTTTTTACTTCTACAACAAGTTTCGTGCACAACTTGCTAATAATCTGTGTGCGATACGTATGCATTTGTTTCACCTTAAAATGATATCAATGAGTCCCCTCAAGCTAGTAAATCACATGAAATCGATTCTAATGAATTCTATTTTTCCACTTCTAACACATGTTTCGTGCACAACTTGGTAATAATCTTTGCGGGATACATATGCATTTATTTCACCGAGTAAATCATATGAAAGTGGTAAGAATGAAATCTATTTCACACTTGAAATACAAGTTTCGTGTACAAATTTGCTAATAATATTTGTGGGACACGTATGCATTTATTTCACCTTAAAATTATTTCAATGAGTGCTCTCAAGCTAGTAAACCACATCAAAGCGATTCGAATGAATTATATTTTTGCACTACAAACACAAGATTCTATCACAACTTGCTAATAATCTTTGAGGATACACGTATGCGTTTGTTTTACCTTAAAATGATGTCGATGAGTCCCCTCAAGCTAGTAAATCATATGAAAGTGATTCAAACGAATTCTATTTTTCCACTTCTAACACAAGTTTCGTGCACAACTTGCTAATAATCGTTGCGGGATATGTATACGTTTGTTTCACATTAAAATGATGTCGATGAGTCCCCTCAAGCTAGTAAATAATATGAAAGCGATTCGAACGAATTGTATTTTTTCACTTCTACTACAAGTTTCGTGCATAACTTACTAATAATCTTTGTGGGATACGTAGGCATTTGTTTCACCTTAAAATGACGTCGATGAGTCCACTCAAGCTAGTAAATCATATGAAATCGATTCGAATGAATTCTATTTTTCCACTTCAAATTCAAGTTTCGTGCACAACTTGCTAATACTTATTACTGGACACGTATCCGTTTATTTCACCTTAAAATTATTTCAATGAGTCCTGTCAAGCTAGTAAACCATATCAAAACGGTTCGAATGAATTCTATTTTTGCACTACAAACACAAGATTCGTGCAAAACTTGCTAACAATCTTTGTGGGATACATATGCATTTGTTTCATCTTAAGATATATCAAGGAGTCCCCTCAATAGAGTAAATCATATGAAAGTGGTAAGAACGAAATCTATTTCACACTTCAAATACAAGTTTCGTGTACAACTTGCTAATAATTTTTGTGGGACACATATGCATTTATTTCACCTTAAAATTATTTCAATGAGTCCTCTCAAGCTAGTAAACCATATCAAAGCGATTCGAATGAATTCTATTTTTGCACTACAAACACAGGTTTCGTGCACAACTTGCTAATAATCTTTGTCGGATACGTATATCTTTGTTTCACTTTAAAATGATGTCGATGAGTCCCGTTAAGCTAGTAAATCATATGAAAGCGATTCGAATAAAATCTATTTTTCCATTTCTAATACAAGTTTTGTGCCCAACTTTCTAATAATCTTTGTGGGTATCATATGCGTTTGTGTCTCACTATAAGATGATATCAAGCGAGTAAATCATATGAAAGCGACAAGAACGAAATCTATTTCACACTTCAGATACAAGTTTCGTGTACAACTTGCTAATAATCTTTGTGGAACACGTATGCATTTGTTTCAGCTTCAAATGATGTCGATGAGTCCTTTAAGCTAGTAAATCTTATGAAGGAGAATAGAATGAACTCTATTTTTACACTTCAAATACAAATTTCGTGCACAACTTACTAATAATATTTGTGGGACATGTATGCATTTTTTTTCACCTTAAAATTATTTCAATGAGTCCTCTCAAGCTAGTAAACTATCAAAGTGATTCGAATGAATTCTATTTTCGCACTACAAACATAAGTTTCGTGCGCAAATTGCAAATAATCTTTGTTGGACATGTATGCGTTTGTTTAACCTCAAAACCATGTCAATGAGTCTCCTAAAGCTCATAAATAATATGAAGGTGATACAAACGAATTCTATTTTCATACTTCAAATACAAGTTACGTGAATAAGTGCTAATAATCTTTTTGGGATACGTATGCATTTGTTTCACCTTAAAATCTTATCAACGAGCTTTTGCACTTGTAAACCAGATGAAAATGATTCGAATGAATTCAATTTTTGCACTTTTAACACAAGTTTCGTGCAAAACTTGCTAATCTTTGCAGGATATGTACGCGTTTGTTTGGCCTTAAGATAATGTCTATGAGTCCTCTCAAAATAGTAAATCATATGAAAGTGATTAGCATGAATTTTAATTTCGCACTTCAAATTCAAGTTTCATTCACAAGTTACTAATAATCATGCGGGACACTTATGCATTTGTTTCACCTCAAAATGATGTCGATTAAGCTTTTAAATCATATGAAAGCAATTGGAATGAATTCTATTTTCGCACTTCAAATATAAGTTTCGTGCACAACTTGCTAATAATCTTTGTGAGATACATATACGTTTGTTTCACCTTGAAATGATGTCGATGAGTCCCCTCAAGCTAGTAAATCATATGACATAGATTAGAATGTATTCTATTTTCGTACATTAAATACAAGTTTCATGCACAACTTGCTAATAATCTTTGTGGGATACGTATGCGTTTGTTTCACCTTAAAATGATATCGATGAGTCCCCTTAAGCTAGTAAATCATATGAAAGTGATTAGAATGAATTCGATTTTTGCACTTCAAATACAAGTTTGATGCATAACTTGCTAATAATCTTTATTGGATACGTATGCTTTTGTTTCACCTTAAAATGATGTCGATGAGTCCCTTCAAGCTAGTAAATCATATCAAAGCAGTGAGAACGAATTATATTTTCGCACTTTAACTACAAGTTTCATGCACGACTTGCTAAATTATCTTTGTGGGATACATAAGCATTTGTTTCACCTTAAAATGATGTCGATGAGTCCCCTCAAGCTTGTAAATAATATGAAAGCAATTAGAACGAATTCTATTTTCGCACTTCAAATACAAGTTTCGTGCACAATTTGCTAATAATCTTTGTGGGATACGTATACGTTTGTTTCACCATAAAATGATGTCGATGAGTCCCCTCAAGCTAGTAAATCATATGAACGTGATTAGAACGAATTTATTTTCGCACATCAAATACATGTTTCATGCACAACTTGCTAATAATCTTTATGGGATACTTATGCAATGTGTTTCACTTTAAAATGATATTGATGAGTCCCCTTAAGCTAGTAAATCATATGAAAGTGATTAGAAGGAATTCGATTTGTGCACTTCAAATACAAGTTTTGTGCACAATTTGCTAATAATCATTGCGGGACACGTATGCGTTTGTTTCACCTTAAAATGATGTTGATGAGTCTCCTCAAGCAAGTAAATCATATGAAAGAGATTAGAACGAATTCTATTTTCGCACATCAAATACAAGTTTCATGCATAACTTGCTAATAATCTTTGTGGGATACTTATGCTTTTGTTTCACATTAAAATGATATCGATGAGTCCCCTTAAGCTAGTAAATAATATAAAAGCGATTAGAATGAATTCAATTTTTGCACTTCAAATACAAGTTTCGTGCACAACTTGCTAATAATCATTACGGGACACGTATGCATTTGTTTCACCTTAAAATAATGTGTATGAGTCCCCTCAAGCTAGTAAATCATATGAAATCGATTCGAATGAATTCTATTTTTCCAATTCTAACACAAGTTTCGTGCACAACTTAATAATAATCTTTGTGGGACACGTATGCAAATATTTGTTTCACCTTAAAATTATTTCAATGAGTCCTCTCAAGCCAGTAAACCATATCAAAGCGATTCGAAAAAATTCTATTTTTGCAATACAAACACAAGTTTCGTGCACAACTTACGAATAATCTTTATTGGATACAGATGCATTTGTTTCACCTTAAAATGATGTCGATGAGTCGTCTCAAGCTAGTAAATCATATGAAAGCGATTAGAATGAATTTTATTTTTGCTCTTCTAACACATTTTTTGTGCACAACTTGCTAATAAATAATCTTTATGTGATACGATGCATTTTTTTCATCTTAAAATGATGTCGATGAGTCCCCTCAAGCTAGTAAATTATTTGAAAGCGATTAGAACAAATTCTTTTTTCGCACTTCAAATACAAGTTTGATGCATAACTTGCTAATAGTCTTTATTGGATACGTATGCGTTTGTTTCACCTTAAAATGATATCGATGAGTCCCCTCAAGCTAGTAAATCATATTAAAGCGATTAGAAAGAATTCTATTTTCGCACTTCAAATTCAAGTTTCATGCACAACTTGCTAATTATCATTACGGGACATGTATGCATTTGTTTCACCTTAAAATGATATTGATGAGTCTCCACAAGCTAGTAAATCATATGAAATGGAATGAATTCTATTTTTCCATTTCTAACACAAGTTTCGTGCACAATTTGCTAATAATCTTTATGGAATAGGTATGCGTTTGTTTCAACTTAGGATGATATCAATGAGTCCCGTCATGCTATTAAATCATATGAAAGCGATTAGAACAAATTCTATTCCGCATTTCAAATACAAGGTTCGTGTACAACTTGCTAACAATCTTTGTGAAACACATATGCATTTGTTTCTCCTTAAAAATATTTCAATGAGTCCTCTCATGCTGGTAAACCATATCAAAGCGATTCGAATGAATTCTATTTTTTCCCTACAAACACAAGTTTCGTGCACAACTTACTAAAAATCTTTGGAGGGGACTCATTGATATCATCTTAAAGTGAAACAAAAGCATCAATCTTTGTGGGATTTATGCGTTTGTTTCACTTTAGGATGATATCAATGAGTCCCCTCAACCAAGTAAATCAAATCATATGAAAGTGATAAGAACGAAATCTATTTTGCACAGCAAATACAAGTTTCGTGTACAACTTGCTAATAATCTTTGTGGGACACGTATGCGTTTATTTCACCTTAAAGTGATGTTGATGAGTCCCCTTAAGCTGGTAAAACTTATGAAAGAGAATAGAATGAATTCTATTTTCACACTTCAAATAAACGATTCGTGCACAACTTGCTAATAATCTTTGTGGGACATATATGCATTTGTTTCACCTTAAAATTATTTCAATGAGTCCTCTCAAGCTAGTAAACCATATCAGAGCGATTCAAATGAATTCTAGTTTTGCACTATTAACACAACTTTCGAGAACAAATTGCAGATAATCTTTATTGGACATGTATGCGTTTGTTTCACCTCAAAACCATGTCAATGAGTCTCCTAAACCTAGTAAATCGTATAAAGGTGATACGAACGAATTCTATAGTCGTACTTCAAATACAAATTACTTGAATAACTTGCTAATAATTTTTCTGGGACATGTATGCGTTTGTTTCACCTTAAAAACTTGTCAATGAGTTCCCTCAAGCTAGTAAACCATATGAAAATGATTTAAATGAATTCTATTCTTGCATTTCTAACACAAATTTCGTGCAAAACTTGCTAATAAACTAATAATGATAGAGTGCTTCGTAGTTTCCTTTGGAAAGGGTCTTCTCTTGATTATGGGGGGAATAAAGTTGCCTGGGATGTTGTCTGCCTCCCGAAAGATAAGGGTGGGTTAGGGATAAAAAACATCAAGGAGTGGAACCAAATTGCTCAACTTAAGCATATTTTGAACTTATTCACCTACCCCAAAGCGATATGGCCGAATTGGGTTCACAATCATTTGCTCCGAAATAAGAGATTCTGGGTTTGCAATATCCCTAACTCTTGTACTTGCTGTTAGAGGAACATTCTGAAGATTAGAGACAAAACTATTTTGTCTTTCATCTGGGAGGTTGGGAATGGTGCTTCTATTTCTCTTTGTTATGACCCATGGACTGCCCATGGTATTCTTCACACTTATCTTGGGGAAAATATGATTACGTCTGCCGGCGTTAGTCTGAACCTCCAAGTTAGTAATATAATCCATGATTTTTCTTGGGATTTTCCTAACCCCGCACCATAATTTGGTGGCAGCTTGCAGATTGTATCCCATCTTCCATCTCCCCTTCTGGAAATGAAGACAATTTCACTTGGGCCCACTCCCCTTTGGGGTTCTCTGTGTCTAAAGCTTGGGAGCATTTCCGATCTCATAGTTCTCCGGTTAGTTGGGCTAAAATTGTATGGTGCGAAGGCCACATTCAGAGACACTCTTTCAGTCATTGCCTTGCGATTCGCAACCGGCTGAGTACTCAGGATAGGTGCTTTTCTTTTGGCTCCCCCTACTTGTAACGTCTGACACTTAAGTTTCGGGAATGCGGAGTCTCGTGATCATCTCTTTGGTGATTGCCCCTTCTCTGCTGCTGTTTGGGGTGGGGTCTTGAGTCTTGTGGTGATACCTCCTCCCTCGCTCTCTTGGGATAATAAAATTATCTGGTTTTCTCGGCTTCCTAGGCAATCATTATCTAATCGTATAGGGTTCATTGCCTTTTCGGGCTTCGTTTACCATATTTGGAAAGAGAGAAATAAGAGGATTCATGATTACGTTTGTCCCCCCTCCCCCCCCCCCCCCCCCCCCCCCCCCCCGCGGAGTATCATTGCTATGAAGATATTGACTTAAATCAAGATAAAAATTCAGAGCCTTCCAACTCCTCCTTTGCATGCAGACATCGACATTTGGAATTATTGGAATGGTATATCTCTAAATCCTCCTCATGTTTGCTTGTCTCTCACTGTTTGCCTGTTTTTTTGTTTTGATAGGTGGGGTCCCCTTGGAGTTTACTCCTTGTATTGCTTACGTTTGGTGTTTGTTGCCTTGTGGATAGGTGGGGTCCCCTTAGAGGCCTCCTTGGAGTTTACTCCTCGTATTGCTTATGTTTGGTGTCCCGGGATGATCACTATAAGTTTCATCGCTTATACCTTTTGAATGTGGATAGGGCCCCCGTTGTGGACACATTGGGGTATGCCCCTTTGCTTTGTAATTCTTTTCTTTTGATGATGGGTAGTGGTCTCCCTGGTACCACCTTGGGTTTTTCTCCCAAAGGGGGTTTTTTCACTCAAGGTTAAGTTGGGTAGTGGTCTCCTTTGAGACCACTTTGGGGTATGCCCCTTGGTTGTTTCTTGTAATGGGGGTTTCCCCGGTTTTTTGGTTTGGTCTTTTCTTGTTAAGGGAGAAGTTCCCCTAGTGGCCTTTATTGGGTTAGCTTTTTGTAGCTTGTTTATAGCTTATTTGTCGCTTCGGGTTTTAGGTTGGTTGGGTTAGGTGTTGATCGCCTTTTTAGGCTATTGTATTCTTTATTATTTTCTGCCGTGAGCTTGCTCACCATGCACTTGTAATCTTTCTTTTTTCGGAATATAAACTTACCTTTCAAAAAAAAAAACTTGCTAATAATCTTTGTGTGATACGTATGCGTTTGTTTCACCTAAAAATCATCTTAATAAGTCCTCTCAAGCTAGTAAACCATATGAAAGTGATTCGAATAAATTTTATTTTTGTACTTCAAACACAAATTTCGTGCAAAACTTATTAATGATCTTTCCAGGATACATATGCGTTTGTTTGGCCTTAAGATGATGTCAAAGAGTCCTTTTAGTAAATCATATGAAAGTGATTAGAATGAATTCTATTTTTCACTTCAAATACAAGTTTCGTGCAACTTGCTAATAATCTTTGTGGGACACGTGTGCATTTGTTTCACCTTAAAATGATGTCGATGTGTCCCCTCAAGCTAGTAAATCATATGAAAGCATTTAGAATGAATTCTTTTTTTGCACTCCAAATACAGGTTTCATGCACAACTTGCTAATAATCTTTGTGGGATACGTATGTGTTTGTTTCACCTTAAAATGATCTTGATCAGTCCCCTCAAGCTAGTAAATCATATGAAAGCGATGAGAATGAATTATATTTTTGCACTTCAACTACAAGTTTCATGCACAACTTGCTAATAATCTTCGTGGGATAAGTATGCAAGCGTTTCACCTTAAAATGATGTCGATGAGTTCCCTCAAGCTAGTAAATCATATGAAAGCAATTAGAACGAATTCTATTTTTGCACTTCAAATACAAGTTTCATACACAACTTGCTAATAATCTTTGTGGGATATGAATACGTTTGTTTCACCTTCAAATGATGTCAATTATTCCCCTCAAGCTAGTAAATCATATGAAAGCGGTGAGAACGAATTATATTTTCGCACTTCTAATACATGTTTCGTGCACAACTTGCTAATAATCTTTGTGGGATACGTATGAGCTTGTTTCACCTTAAATTGATTTCGATGAGTTCCCTCAAGCTAGTTAATCATCTGAAAGGATTAGAACGAATTATATTTTCGCACTTCAAATACATGTTTCGTGTTCGTGCACAACTTGCTAAAAATCTTTGTGGGATACGTATGAGCTTGTTTCACCTTAAATTAATTTCGATGAGTTCCCTCAAGCTAGTTAATCATATGAACGGATTACAACGAATTCTATTTTTGCACTTCAAATTCAAGTTTCGTGCACAACTTGCTAATAATCTTTGTGGGATATGTATACATTTGTTTCACCTTCAAATGATGACCATTTGTCCCCTCAAGCTAGTAAATCATATGAAAGCGATTAGAACAAATTCGATTTTCTTACTTCAAATACAAGTTTCATGCACAACTTGCTAATAATCTTCGTGAGATACGTATACGAGTGTTTCACCTTAAAATGATGTCGATGCGTCCCCTCAAGCTTATAAATCATATGAAAGTAATTAGAACGAATTTTATTTTCGCACTTCAAATACAAGTTTCGTGCACAACTTGCTAATAATCTTTGTGGGATACGTATACATTTTTTTCACCTTCAAATGATGTCGATTAGTCCCCTCAAGCTAGTAAATCATATGAAAGCGATTAGAACGAATTCTATTTTTGTACTTGAAATACAAGTTTCATGCACAACTTCCTAATAATCTTTTTTGTGGGATACATATGCACTTCTTTCACCTTAAAATGATGTTGATGAGTCCCCTGAAGCTAGTAAATCATATGAAAGCAATTAGAACGAATTCTATTTTCACACTTCAAATACGAGTGTCGTGCACAATTTGCTTATAATATTTGTGAGAGATGTATACGTTTGTTTCACCTTCAAATGACGTCGATTAGTCTCTTCAAGCTAGTAAATTATATGCAAGCGGTTAGAACGAATTCTATTTTCGCACTACAAATACAGGTTTCGTGCACAACTTGCTAATCATCTTTGTGGATACGTATATGTTTGTTTCAACTTAGAATCATGTCAATGAGTCCCCTAAAGCTAGTAAACCGTATGAAAGTGATTATAACGAATTCCATTTTTTGGACATCAAATATAAGTTTTGTGCAAAACTGGCTAATAGTCTTTGTGGGATACGTATGCACTTGTTTCACCTTAAAATCATGTCAATGTGTTTCATAAAACTAGTAAATCATATGAAGGCAATAACGAACGAATTCTATTCTCGCACTTCAGATACAAGTTTGGTGCACAATTTGCTACTAATCTTTGTGGGATATGTATACGTTTGTTTCACCTTAAAATGATGTCGATGAGTCCCCTCAAGCTAGTAAATCATATGAAAGCTATGAGAATGAATTATATTTTCGTACTTCAACTACAAGTTTCATGCAAAACTTGCTAAATTATCTTTGTGGGATACGTATGCTTTGTTTCACCTTAAAATGATGTCAATGAGTCCTCTCAAGCTAGTAAATCATATGAAAGCAATGAGAACGAATTATATTTTCGTACTTTAACTACAAGTTTCATGCACACTTGCTAATAATCTTTTTTTTTCAAAGGTAAGTTTATATTCCAAAAAAAATAAAGATTATAAGTGCACGGTGAGCAAGTTCACAGCAGAAAATAATAAAGAATACAACAGCCTAAAAAGGTGACCAACACCTAAAACCCAACCAACCAAAAACCCGAAACGACAAATAAGCTATAAACAAGCTACAAAAAGCTAACCCAACAAAGGTCACTAGAGGGGAACCTCTCTCTTAACAAGAAAAGACCAAACCAAAAAACCGGGGAAACCCCCATTACAAGAAACAACCAAGGGGCAATACCCCAAAGTGGTCACAAGGGAGACCACTACCCAACCTAAGAGTGAAAAAACCACATTTGGGGGAAAAACCCAAGGTGGATACCAAGGAGACCACTACCCATCATCAAAAGAAATGAATTACAAAGCAAAGGGGCATACCCTAGTGTGTCCACAACGGGGGCTGTATCCACATACAAAAAAGTATAAGCGATGAAACTTATAGAGATCATACCGGGGTTCATAACCCAGCATAAAACAAAATAATCAAGCACACAATACGAGGGGAAAGCCCCAAGACGGCCACCCAGGGAACCCCACCTTTCATCCAAAAACACAGCATGCAGAATATCAAACACCAAGGGGACCCCACCTATCCACAAGGGAAACAAAACCCAAGGCAACAAACACCAAACATAAGCAATACGAGGAGTAAACTCCAAGGAGGCCTCCAAGGGGACCCCACCTATCCACAAGGCAACAAACACCAAACGTAAGCAATACGAGGAGTAAACTCCAAGGAGGCCTCAAAGGGGACCCCACCTATCAAAACAAAAAAAAATAGGCAAACAGTGAGAGACAAGCAAACATGAGGGGGATTAAAGAGATACCATTCCAATAATTCCAAATGTTGATGTCCGCATGCAAAGGAGGAGTAGGAAGGCTCTGAACTTTTATCTTGATTTGAGTCAATATGTTCATAGCAATGATACCCGGGGGGGTACAAATGTTATCATGAATCCTCTTATTTCTCTCTTTCGAAATATGGTAAACGAAGCTCGAAAAGGTGATGAACCCTATACGATTAGACAATGATTGCCCAGGAAGCCCCGAAAACCAGATAATTTTATCATCCCAAGAGAGCAAGGGAGGAGGTATCACCACAAGACTCAAGACCCCACCCCCAAACAGCAGCAAAGAAGGGGTAATCACCAAAGAGATGATCACGAGACTCCGCATTCCCGAAACATAAGTGACACACGTTACAAGTTGACAAACATAAGTGCACCATACAATTTAAGCCCAACTAACCGGAGAACTACGAGATTGGAAATGCTCCCAAGCTTTAGAAACCGAGAACCCCAAAGGGGAGTGGGCCCAAGTGAAACACTGTCTTCATTTCCAGAAGGGGAGATGGAAGATAGGATGCAATCTGCAAGCTCCCACCAAATTATGGTGGAGGGGTTAGGAAAATCCCAAGAAAAATCATGGATTATATTACTAACCTGGAGGTTCAGACTAACACCGGAAGACGTAATCATATTTTCTCCAAGATAAGTGTGAAGAATACCATGGGGAGTCCACGGGTCATACCAAAGAGAAATAGAAGCACCATTCCCAACCTTCCAGATGAAAGACAAAAGAGTTTTGTCTCTAATCTTCAGGATCTTCCTCCCACACCATGTATAAGAGTTAGGTATATTGCAAACCCAGAATCTCCTATTTCGAAGCAAATGATTGTGAACCCAATTCGTCCATATTGCTTTGGGGTAGGTGAATAAGTTCCAAATATGCTTAAGTTGAGCAATTTGGTTCCACTCCTTGATGTTTTTTTATACCTAACCCACCCTCATCTTTCGGGAGGCAGACAACATCCCAGGCAACTTTATTCCCCCCATAATCAAGAGAATACCCTTTCCAAAGGAAACTACGAAGCACTCTATCAACTTCAGTCATGATTTTGGATGGCATAATGAAGAGCATTGACCAATAAACTTGGATGGAGAATAAAGTAGAGTTTATGAGTTGAACCCTACCCGCATAAGACAGGTATTTGGAAGACCAACTCCTTACTCTACTTATAATTCTCTCAAGGATAGGCTTGCAGTCATTGTAAGAGAGTTTAGTAGAAGCAAGAGGGATGCCAAGATGCCTAATCAGGAGTGATCCAGCCGGAAACTCCAAAATAGTAAGAATCACAGACTCGACCAAAGGGGGGACATTGCCAAAGAAATTGGAACTCTTGGCAGGGTTCGGAAGAAGACCAGATAAAGATGAGAAATCCCGAAGGACTTCGCTAATACACGAAGCCGAAGGAGAATCGCCTTTAGAGAAAACCAACAAGCCATCGGCAGAGCAAAGATGGGAGATTTTAACCCTTTGGCATTTATCATGAAAGGAAAACCGAGAATCATGCTCCATATGGTTGAAGAGGCCAGAACAAATCTCCATGCATAAAGCGAAGAGATAGGGAGACATAGGACACCCTGACAGAGACCCCTACTACTCCGAAAGAAACCAGTCAATTCCCCATTGAGAGAAACCGAGAAAGTGGGAGTAGAGACACAAGTCATGATCCACTTGATGAAGATAGGGGGAAAGTTCATAATCTCCAAAGTCCTTTGAAGAAAGTCCCATCTAACCATGTCATAAGCCTTCATGAGGTCAATCTTGAAAGAGCATTTAGGAGGGCCTCTTTTGAGGTGAATAGCCATGAAGGAGCTCCTGAGCTAGAATAATATTATCCGTAATACGTCTTCCAGCATTGAAAGCAGATTGATTAGGACTAATAAGATCATTCAGGTTTAGCTTAATGCGGTTACTGATGATTTTCGAGATGCACTTATACACAGTATTATAGCAGGAGATGGGTCGGAAATCCGAGAGATGGAAGGGAGAGGCAAACTTCGAAATAAGAGAGATAGCAGTTGTGTTAACCTCTTTCAACAAAATCCAAATTCGAAAAAATGTTTAATTCCCAACACAAAATCTTCATGAATGATCTCCCAACATCTATGAAAAAACCCAGAACTGAACTCATCAGGACCCGAAGCTTTATTAGGATTGATCCCAAAAAGAGCTTTCTTGATTTTTTCAGTAGAAATATCCTCTATATGTCTACCATGGTCAGAGGTCTCAAGCTTCTTATTAATGGCCCTTTCCAACAAATCATTATTCAGAAGAGGGGGCGACTTAGGTTGAGTGAAAAGGTTTTGGAAGTGGGAAACAAACTCGACCTTAACTTGATCATAATCATTTATAACCCCACCATTTGACCGAGTGATAGAGATTACTTTAGCTTTGGCCTGTCTTTGCTTAACCACCATATGAAACAATTTATTATTTTGGTCCTCAAGGTTAAGCCATTTGACTCGTGATTTCTGCCTAAGCATGTCCTCATCAACTTTGCTAAGGTGAAGGTAGTCAACAAGAGCAACCTTCTCAAGGGCAAGAGAATTCGGGGTAGGAGGGTGAGTACGGTTGGCACTTTGGAAAAAGTCTAATTTAGCCTTACCTTCGGTCATCTGATTATTAACATAATGAAATTTCTGCTTACTGAATACCTTGAGAGCACCTTTAAGGTTCTTGAGTTTATGAAGAAGACGAACAAGTGGATTCCCAACTACTCTTACATCCCATGCATGCTGTACAAGTGGCAAGAACTCCCCGTGGTCCATCCAAGCATTAAAGAAACGAAAGGGGGTCTTGAATATCCTAGCTTCAAAAAGGCCAGAAACTACCACCGGGCTATGATCTGAGATACCCAGAGGGGGGAAAAAAGTAGTGGTGCACGGAAAAGTGTCATTCCAAGCTAGGTTAGCAAGGCCTTTATCAAGTTTCCGGAGGATAAGATGATCGCTATTCAAGTCTGAATTTGCCCAAGTAAAGGAGAGACCCCCAAAGTTCAAATCATCCACCTCAATTTCATGGATGCAACTATTAAATTGATCCATGCCCCGCGAAATATCCATATTACCTCCTAACTTCTCCGTAACGTATCTAGTAATATTGAAATCACACAAAAGCAACCAAGGGGCTAAGGAATCAACCGGCTTATACCGTCTACAAGAGTCCCAAAGAAGAAGTCTTTGAATATCAGAATTGGCCCCATAAACAAAAGTAACCAGGCACCACCATTTCCCATCCAAAGAAAAGATCTTACAATGGTAAGACTGATCATCAAAACCCAGCATAGAAAGGGACACCCTAGAGGGGTCCCACCCAACTAAGATACGCCTTTCAGAAGTAGATGAATTATTATTTGCAAAGTTCCAAGACGGATTAATGGCCCTAGTGACCAAATCAAAATTACCTGCCTTTACCTTAGTCTCAACAACACCAATAATTAAGGCATTATGCCTAACCATCAAGCTACTGCCTTCCCTTTTTTGAATGGGATCGTTAAGACCCTGAATATTCCAACAAAGAATCGACATAAACATGAAGAAAAGAAAGATAGGGGCGAAGAATCTGGAACTAGTAGTTCTTCTTCTTCTTCTTTTTCTTTTTACCCGATGAGTTCCCATTTGGACTTCCGATTCTTTGAGAACTAGATGTCACTAGGGAAGACTGCGAATCCATGGAATCCAAGAGAAAATCATCTTCAGTATCACTACCAGAAGTAGACTTCTCGCCTTTACTACTAGAAGCAGATGGTGAAGAAAGGGTGGGATCCTTATGCACAAAGGATTTGCCAATATCAATTTGAACCACATGTATAGAATCTACAATCCTTTCCTCAACCATTCCCATTGTAGTATTGTTATCTTTGATGGTTGTCTCATACTTACCATTCTTTTTCCCAACCACTCTCCATTCTATTTGTAGGGCTAGTGGATACTTTCTTAGGTTGGGAGGACGAAGGGGCAAAATCAAGCTTAGTAGAGTTGTTTACCTTGTTAGGATACATGGTGGAACTATGTCCAAAAGATTTACAATAATTGCAAATAGTCGGCCTCCAACTATACTCAACTTTAATTTTGGTAACTTTCCCATATGAGTTAATAAGCTTAAATTCTTCAACCAGGTCCTTACTAGCATCAACTTCTACACAAATTCGTGCATAATCACTATATGTTCTCAACTCAGTGTGCTTATCAACTTTCAAAGGAATTCCCACAACACTAGCAATCCGACTTAGATCCTCTTCTGACCAAAATTCAAACGGTATATCATGGAAATTAAGCGAAAGAGGAATAGTAGAGAAGTCTTCCTTACTTACAATTATTCCCACTTTCCAGAGTTTGAGAACAATATACCTTTCATGAATAAACCAAGGCACCATGTCCATAATAGTGTTTATATTTTGATCATTCTCAAAATGAAAGAATAAGAACCCTTTTTTGTTGAAAGTGACCTTAACAAGCCCTAAATGACCCCATAACCTAAAAGCCACATTTTCTACAATTTTAAAAGCCAATTTGGATCCAAGGAAGTACCCAATAATAATATTTTCCATGTAGGATTTCCCCAAGTCTGCCACACTTTGAGAGAGAGAAACAAAAGCTTTGCCGTCCTCATAAGATGGTGGGACATACCTAACATTAAAGGATGATTTATACACCGTGATTGGATTGACCACTTGGCTAAAAGATTTAGGGAATTGGGTAAGGGAGGTAGATTTTGGAGATAGGTTAGTAGTATTTGGATGGTTTTCCAGACTTTTTTCATTTTTGGAAGTATAGGTAGGTTGGGAGAAGGGGTTATGGATATGAGGATTTTCATGGATAATCTCCAAAATAGTAAAATTGGAATGGTGAAGTAAATAGACTTTGACTTTGACCGGTCGTCGGAGACAGCAAACGGCCAGTCGGAAGTGGTAGGGGGGAGATGGTCGGAGCAAGGACGGAGGTTGGTTAAGAGGAGGAAAGGGTGGAGGTTGGATTTGGTGAATGGTGGAGATTTGGGAAGTCAGTAGCCTTTTTAGTGATTTGGGGGTGTGTTTTTGTATTTTCAGAAAGTCTAAGGAGTGTATATCTTGGACTTGGGTAAGCAGAATTAAAGAATCAGCAGAGGGAATCAAGGAATCAGGAATTTTAGGGGGGAAAGGGTGAGGAGTGTTTGATTCGGGGTACACAGGGGTAATATTTGATAGATGAGAGGACTTAACCGTGATGTTTGAGTGGGTCAAAATTGTATTTCGCGGAAGTTTCCGGGCAGAAACTAAAACTTGAGCAGCCTCTGTCGGATGCTTGGGAGCGACAGGTCGCCTTGTCTCCATACAAGAAAGACTGTAAGGCGTCAGAACTTCATCTTTTTCAGACGAAAAGACAACGAGTCTGACCGAGTAGATGGCAAGGCTCTCTGGGAAAGCGGGTAAAACTGCCTGTAAATTTGAATAAGCCGGAGTGCCCTCCAGCTCATCTTGACGTGGTGCATCCTTACCGGTCAATAGAGTAGCCATTGTTGCTGACCTCAGCGGTGACCCAAAATCAAACCTGGGTAGATTAGCAGCACCTGAAGGGCACGCGGGTTGACCTAGAGGAGCCGGTTGTTGACTATCGTTGACCACCACTGAAAACACCACTTTAGACGCCGGAGCCTCTACAGAGTCATTCGAAACACTTATACCAGCACTTCTAAACGGGAAGCTTCCTAAAGAAGCAGGAACAGACCCGCGAACAAGGTCTTGAAGAAACCCAAAAGGAAGGTGGTTTGCGAGCTTTGAGCTTGCAGAAGGCCGGGGGGGCATAGGTTTTTTCAAGATTCCTCGGAACGGTCAGAGGTTGATGGAAGTCTGTGTGGTTTGCTTGGAGTGTTTAGCCTCCACAGGGTCAGTAACCGTTTGACTAACCTTTTGACCGCCATTGAAGCCTTTGAACTTAACTTCCAGGTCATTGATATAGTTGATGAGGTTGGCTTTCATAGCAGCCAGCTTGACAATCTTTTCGTTCATCAAATCGATAGACAAGAGATCTGGAACATCTGGGTCAACTATAAAGATAGCTTGGCTATGGGAGTGTATATCAGTAGATGGAGGAACATTGAACTTGCTTTCAACTAGATAGAGCTTGCGTTCCAGGTGGTCAATTTCTTCAATGAGTAAGTTAACCAGGTTAGCCATTTCGTGGACCTGTTGGGAAGGCAATAAAGCATCGTCTAGGTCAAGACCCGATGCCAACTCTCCATGAGAAATGGCTTCCAACGTAATCAGTGGAGTTGTAGAATCTGAAGTAGAGTCTGAAGAGACCTCAGAGACAGTCACCATGTTAGCAAAATCCTTTGCTAGACAAAAAGATACCTGTACAAAGCAAAGACAAAAAAAACCTAGCATAAATCCAAACGTGAAGAAGACAAAAGAACTAGCACAGATCTGAAGAGAACCTTACTGGAAAGAGCCACAGGGGAAGAAACTAGAGCGTGAAGAAAGCAAGCGAATGTGGACGATAGGAGAAAGGAAACAGGAGAGTAACGCTTAGAAAAGAAGAAGCCTGAGCTGAGCTCCGGCGACTGGCGGTGGCATGGATCTGGACATAGAACAGTGGCAGCTGACGGTGGACTCCAAGTTGAGAGGGGTGGTGGTGCGGAGGACTAACGGCGGACAAAGGTGGTCAAAGTAGTATGAATGCATGGAAATTCATAATAATGGCAGAATTGTAATTTTTGTGAAAACCTAAGCTAGAGAGAAAACATGCACGCCTAACCCTCTCCATGCTTCTTCTCCTTGCTAATAATCTTTGTGGGATACATATGTACTTGTTTCACTTTAAAATGATGTCGATGAGTCCCCTCAAGCTTGTAAATCATATGAAAGCAATTAGAACGAATTCTAATTTCGCACTTCAAATACAAGTTTTATGCACAGTTAACTTGCTAATAATCTTCGTGAGATACGTGTACGTTTGTTTCACCTTAAAATAATGTCGATGAGTCCCCTCAAGCTTGTAAATCATATGAAAGCAATTAAAACGAATTCTATTTTCACACTTCAAATACAAGTTTCGTACACAACTTGCTAATAATCTTTGTGGGATACATATACATTTGTTTCACCTTCAAATGATGTCGATGAGTCCCCTCAAGCTAGTAAATCATATGAAAACGATTAGAATGAATTCTATTTTCGTACTTCAAATACATGTTTCGTGAACAACTTGCTAATAATCTTTGTGGGACACGTCTGCATTTGTTTTCGCTTAAAATCATATCAATGGGTCCCCTAAAGCTAGTAAACTGTATGAAAGCGATTAGAACGAATTCCATTTTTCGGACTTCAAACACAAGTTTTGTGCAAAACTGGCTAACCCTCTTCCTCTTGCTTCTACTAAACTCTCTTACAATTACTGCAAGCCTATCATTGAGAGAATTATAAGTAAAGTAAGGAGTTGGTCTTCCAAATACCTGTCTTATGCGGGTAGGGTTCAACTCATAAATTCTACCTTATTCTCCATCCAAGTTTATTGGTCTATGCTCTTCATTCTACCATCCAAAATCATGACTGAGGTTGATAGAGTGCTTCGTAGTTTCCTTTAGAAAGGGTATTCTCTTGATTATGGGGGGAATAAAGTTGTTTGGGATATTTGTCTGCTTCCCTAGAGCTGAGGGTGGTTTAGGTATAAAAAATATTAAGGATTGGAACCAAATTGCTCAACTTAAACATATTTGGAACTTATTCACCTACCCCAAAGCAATATGGCTGAATTGGGTTCACAAACATTTGCTCTGAAATAGAAGATTCTGGGTTCGCAATATCCCAAACTCTTGTACTTGGTGTTGGAGGAAGATCCTGAAGATTAGGGACAAAGCTCTTTTGTCTTTCATCTAGAAGGTGGGGAATGGTGCTTCTATTTCTCTTTGGTATGACCCGTGGACTCCCCATGGTATTCTTCACACTTATCTTGGGGAAGATATGATTACGTCTTCTAGCGTTAGTTTGAACTTGCAGGTTAGTAATATCATTCATGATTTTTCTTAGGCTTTTCCTAACCCCTCCACCATAGTTTGGTGGGAGCTTGCAGATTGCATCCCGTCTTCCATCTCTCCTTCTGGAAATGAAGACAGTTTCACTTGGGCCCATTCCCCTTTGGGGTTCTCGGTGTCTAAAGCTTGGGATCATTTCCGATCTCGTAGTTCTCTGGTTAGTTGGGCTAAAATTGTCTGGTGCAAAGGCCACATTCCGAGACACTCTTTCATTCATTGGCTTGCAATTCGCAACCGGCTGAGTACACAGGATAGGTGCTTTTCTTTTGGCTCCCCTACTTGTAACGTGTGTCACTTATGTTTGGGGAATGCAGAGTCTCGTGATCATCTCTTTGGTGATTGCCCCTTCTCTACTGCTGTTTGGGGTGGGGTTTTGAGTCTCATGGTGATACCTCCTCCTCCTTACTCTCTTGGGCTTACTGGGCAATCTTTATCTAATCGTATAGGGTTCATCACGTTTTCAGGCTTTGTTTGCCAGATTTAGACACAGAGAAATAAGAGGATTCATAATAATGTTTGTACCCCCCGGGTATCATTGCTATGAAGATCTTGACTCAAATCAAGATAAAAATTTAGAGCCTCCCTACTCCTTCTTTGCATGCGGATATCAACATTCGGAATTATTGGAATGGTATATCTTTTTAATCCCCCTCTTGTTTGCTTGTCTCTCACAGTTTGCCTGTTTTGTTGTTTTGATAGGTGGGGGGGGGGGGGGTCCCTTTGGTGGCCTCCTTGGAGTTTACTCCTCATATTGCTTGCGTTTGGTATTTGTTGCCTTGGGTTTTGTTTCCCTTGTGGATAGGTGGGGTCCCCTGGGTGGCCTCCTTGGGGTATACTTAAAGTTGGTAAGTGGGGTCTTGTTGATAACGTCCCCGGTTTTTACTCCTCGTTTGCTTGCTTCCATCCTCCATCCCCCTTTTTCTTATTATTTAATATGCTGCATGCTGTGTTTTTGGATGAAAGGTGGGGTTCCCTGGGTGGCCTCCTTGGGGCTTTCCCCTCGTATTGTTTGCTTGATTATTTTTATATTCAGCTGGGTTGTGAACCCCCGGATGATAGTGGCCCCCCGTTGTGGACACATTGAGGTATGCCCATTTGCTTTGTAATTATTTTCTTTTGATGATGGGTAGTGGTCTCCCTGGTGGCCACCTTGGGTTTTTCCCTTAAAGGGGGTTTTTTCATCCAAGGTTAGGTTGGGTAGTGGTCCCCCTTGTGACCACCTTGGGGTATGCCCCTTAGTTGTTTCTTGTAGTGGGGGTTTCCCCAGTTTTTTGGTTTGGTCTTTTCTTGTTAAGGGAGAGGTTCCCCTAGTGACCTTTGTTGGGTTAGCATTTTGTAGCTTGTTTATAGCTTATTTGTCGCTTCGGGGTTTAGGTTGGTTGTGTTATAGGTGTTGGTCGCCTCTTTAGGAAGTTGTATTCTTTATTTTTTTTCTACAGTGAGGTTGCTCACCGTGCACTTGTAATTTTTCTTTTTTTGGAATATAAACTTACATTTCAAAAAAAAAATGAAGTTGATTAGTCCCCTCAAGCTACTAAATCATATGAAACCGATTAGAACGAATTCTATTTTCGTACTTCAATTACATGTTTCGCGAACAACTTGCTAATAATCTTTGTGGGACACGTCTGCATTTGTTTCCGCTTAAAATCATGTCAATGAGTCCCCCAAAGCTAGTCTACCGTATGAAAACGATTAGAACGAATTCCATTTTTTGGACTTCAAACACAAGTTTTGTGCAAAACTGGCTAATAGTCTTTGTGGGATACGTATGCATTTGTTTCACCTTAAAATAATGTTGATAAGACCCCTCAAGCTAGTAAATCATATGAAAGCGATGAGAACAAATTATATTTTCACACTTCAACTACAAGTTTTATGCATAACCTGCTAAATTATCTTTGTGAGATACGTACGCATTTGTTTCACCTTAAAATGATATCGATGAGTCCCCTCAAGCTTGTAAAAACCAGATGAAAGTAATTAGAACGAATTCTATTTTCGCACTTTAAATACAAGTTTAATGCACAACTTGCGAATAATCTTTATGGGATACGTATACGTTTGTTTCACCTTAAAATGATGTCAATAAGTCCCCTCAAGCTAGTTTACATATGAAAGCGATTAGAACGAATTCTATTTTCGCACATCAAAAACAAGTTTCGTGCACAACTGGCTAATAATCTTTGTGGGATATATATGCGTTTGTTTCACCTTAAAATGATATCAATAAGTCCCCTTAAGCAAGTAAATCATATGAAATCGATTCGAATGAATTCTATTTTTGCACTTTAAATACAAGTTTCATGCACAACTTGCTAAATTATCTTTGTGGGATACGTATGACTCTGTTTCACCTTAAAATGATGTTGCTGAGTCCCCTCAAGCTAGTAAATCATATGAAAGAGATTCGAACGAATTCTATTTTCGCACATCAAATACAAATTTCGTTCACAACTTGCTAATAATCTTTGTGGGATACGTATGCATTTGTTTCACCTTAAAATGATATCGATGAGTCCCCTTAAGCAAGTAAATCATATGAAAGCGATTAGAATGAATTCTATTATCGTACTTCAATTACAAGTTTCATGCACAATTTGCTAATAATCTTTGTGGGATATGTATACATTTCTTTCGACTTGAAATGATGTCGATGACTCCTCTCAAGCTAGTAAATCATACGGAAGAGATTAGAACGAATTCTATTTTCGCACATCAAATACAAGTTCCGTGCACAACTTGCTAATAATCTTTGTGGGATACGTATGCGTTTGTTTCACTTTAAAACGATATTGATGAGTCCCCTTAAGCAAGTAAATCATATGAAAGTGATTAGAATGAATTCTATTATCGCACTTCAAATACAAGTTTCGTGCACAAATTCCCAATAATCTTTCAGGGATACGTATGCGTTTGTTTCACCTTAAAATGATGTCGATAAGTCCCCTCAAGCTAGTAAATCATATGAAAGTGATTAGAACGAATTCTATTTTTACACCTCAAATACAAGTTTGGTGCATAACTTGCTAATAATCTTTGCCGGACACGTATGCATTTGTTTTACCTTAAAATGATGTCGATGAATCCCCGGAACCTTGTAAATCATATGAAATCGATTCAAATGAATTCTATTTTTCAATTTCTAATACAAGTTTCGTGGACAATAATCTTGGTGGGATACGTATGCGTTTGTTTCAACTTATGATGATATCAATGAGTCTCCTCAAGCTATAACCATATGAAAACGATTAGAATGAATTCTATTCCGCACTTCAAATCCAAGTTTCGTGCACAACTTGCTAATAATATTTGTGGGACACGTATGCATTTGTTTCACCTTAAAATTATTTCTATGAGTTCTCTCAAGCTAGTAAATCATATCAAAATGATTCGAATGAATTCTATTTTTGCACTACAAACACAAGTTTCGTGCACAACTTGCTAATAATCATTGCGGGACACGTATAAATTTGTTTCTCCTTAAAATGATGGCGATGAGTCCCCTCAAGCTAGTAAATCATATCAAAGCAATGAGAACAAATTATATTTTCATACTTCAACTACAAGTTTCATGCACAACTTGCCAAATTATCTTTGTGGGATACATATGCATTTGTTTCACCTTAAAATGATGTCGATGAGTGTAATCCCCCAATATCTCTAGATTAGGTATAGTAGTGGGAAAATAAATTTAAAGTGGACTTATTAGTAAATTTTAATTTCCACCTTTACCTAATTTTAACAATAGAAATAATTAAGGACCATTTTATAATTTTAAAATTTAAAAGGGGCTTAAGTTTAAATAATGATAATAATAATAATAATAATAGTAATAATAAATAAAATAAAATAATGCCACGTTGTTACCATTTGGCAAACACCTTAATCAACATCAGCATTATGGTTGCTGTTTCATCATAATACGTGTCATGCAATATGCTTAATCACCACATAAGGTGTCAATCTTAGGCATATCTGATTGTACTATATAAATCCCATTTGATGTTTACGGCAAAAGCATGTAGAGAGGACATAAGAGAAAGGGAGAGAAAGGGAGAGAAAGGAAAGAAAAGAAAGAAAGGAAAGAAAGAGAGGAAAGGAAAGAAAGAGAGGAAATGAAAAAGGAGAGAAAGGAAAGAGAGGAAAGGAAAAAGGAGAGAAAGGAAAGGAAGGGAAAAAAGGAAAGAGAGAAAAAGGAAAGTCAAAATCTCCGGTCAACTAATCTTTGTAAGTATAGTCTCACTGCAACCCCGGATATTGTTAGTTTATTATTATGGTTATAATTATATTAATTTAGGATAATATTAATTATTAAGCATGATGACTTGGTTATGTCTGCGTTAGGATTATAATTGTAGCATGCTAAGTAGAAGTGAAATACTATGCTTACCATGCTAGAAATAAGAATCATAACTAGAATGAACGTAATATAGCATGATGGTTTCATGAAAGTACAAACTTTAAACATTAAGTGCATATGTTCGTATTTTCAGAAGTTAATATTATGCTAAAATAAATAAAAAGAATAAGCATGCATAATATTAAAGTGAGGTGCTGCCGGGTCAAAAGAAGGATCGCTTGTCGATCAGAAAGGACCCCAAATGATATTAAAGAAAAGGTCATAAGTGGATCGTTGCAACGGTCATAAGCGGACCGCTGATTAAATATCAGTTGACATACCGGTGGTAACATCCTCAGGGCCCAAGTATATAGAATGATAGGAATTTATGCATGTTAGATATAGGTCATAAAAGCACTAACTCACGATAATCATAAAAGAATAGCGATGCGAGTAGGACACTATCTTTACTGAGCTTCTAGCTCATAGATGTCTACTCTGTGTTGTAGGAAATTACAAAGGTAAGGCGGTAAGCTAAGGAACAAACGAATGGAGGCTATCAGTCCGTGAGATTGTACATATGAGACCCGACCGCTGTAAGCAATGAGTTTAAAAAAATTTGCACTTCTTATTTATATGTATATTCAAATAAAGACTAAGGTGTTTAAAAAAGTTTTGAGATTTCTTTTCTATGACAAAGGCTTCCGCTGTATTTTCCAATTTATTAGGTATATCCTTCAAACCGCTTTTGGAAATAAAGTTAATTTTAAGGAACAAAAATTTTTATAATAAAAAGGAAAAGTAAATGCACCCACTAGCTGTATATGTTTCCTAAGAAAAGTATTTGATAACCTAAACAGCTAGTAGGGCGGGCGTTACAATGAGTCCCCTCAAGCTTGTAAATCATATGAAAGCAATTAGAACAAATTCTATTTTTTTACTTTAAATACAAGTTTCATGCATAACTTGCTAATAATCTTTAGGGGATATGTATGCATTTGTTTCACCTTAAAACGATGTTGATGAGTCCCCTCAAGCTAGTAAATCATATGAAAGCAATTCGAACATATTCTATTTTTTTACTTCAAATACAAGTTTCATGCATAACTTGCTAATAATTTTTAGGGGATACGTATGCATTTGTTTCACCTTAAAATGATGTCGATGAGTCCCCTCAAGCTTACTAATCATATGAAAGCGATTGGAATGAAAGCGATTGGAATGAATTCTATTTTTACACTTCAAATACAAGTTTGGTGCACAACTTGCTAATAATCTTTGTGGGATATGTATGCTCTTGTTTCACCTTAAAATGATATCGATGAGTCCCCTAAGCTAGAAAATGTAATGAAAGCGATTAGAATGAATTCTATTTTTGCACTTCAAATACCTGTTTCGTGCACAACTTGCTAATAATTTTTGCTGGACACGTATGTGTTCGTTTCACCTTAAAATGATGTCGATGAGTCTTCTCAAGCTAGTAAATCATATGAAATCGATTCGAATGAATTCTATTCTTCCACTTCTAACACAAGTTTCGTGCACAACTTGCTAATCGTATGCGTTTGTTTCAACTTAAGATGATATCAATGAGTCTCCTCAAGCTAGTATATTATGTGAAAGCGATTAGAACGAATTCTATTCCGTACTTCAAATACAAGTTTCGTGCACAACTTGCTAATAATCTTTGTGGGACACGTATGCATTTGTTTCTCCAGAAAATTATTTCAATGAGTCCTCTCAAGCTTGTAAACCGTATCAGAGCAATTCGAATGAATTCTATTTTTGCACTACAAACCCAAGTTTTGTGCACAACTTGCTAATATTCTTTGCGGGACACGTATGTGTTTGTTTCACCATAAAATGATGTCGGTGAGTTCCCTCAAGCTAGTAAATCATACGAAATCGATTCGAAGAGTTCTATTTTTGCACTTCAAATACAAGTTTCGTTCTTGCTAATAATCCTTGCAGGATACATCTGTGTTTATTTCACCTTAAGATGATATCAATGAGTCCCTTTAAGCTTGTAAATCATATGAAAGTGATTAGAACGAACTCTATTTTCGCACTTCAAATTCAAGTTTCATGCACAACTTGCTAATAATTAATGCGGGACATGTATGCATTGTTTTCCCCTTAAAATGATGTCGATGAGTCCCCACAAGCTAGTAACTCATATGAAATCGATTAGAATGAATTCTATTTTTCCATTTCAAACACAAGTTTCATGCACAACTTGCTAATAATCTTTATGGGATACATATGCGTTTGTTTCAACTTAAGATGATATCCATGAGTCCCCTCAAGCTAGTAAATCATATGAAAGCGATTAGAACGAATAAGAATGAATTCTATTCCGCACTTCAAATACAAGTTTCATTTACAACGTGCTAATAATCTTTGTGGGACACATATGCATTTGTTTCACCTTAAAATTATTTCAATGAGTCCTCCCAAGCTAGTAAACCATCTCAAAGCGATTCGAATGAATTCTATTTTTGCACTACAAACACAAGTTTCGTGCACAATTTGCTAATAATCTTTGTAGGATACGTACGCGTTTGTTTCAACTTAACATGATATCAATGAGTCCCCTCAACTGAGTAAATCATATGAAAGCGATTAGAACGAATTCTATTTCGCACTTCAAATACAAGTGTCATGTACAACTTCCTAATAATCTTTGAGGGACACGTCTGCATTTATTTTACCTTAAGATGATGTCGATGAGTGCCCTCAAGCTAGTATATCTTATGAAAGAGAGTAGAATAAATTCTATTTTCACACTTCAAATACAAGTTTCGTGCACAACTTGCTAATAATCATTGCGGCACACGTATACATTTGTTTCTCCTTAAAATGATGTCGATGAGTCCCCTCAAGCAAGTAAATCAAATCAAAGCAGTGAGAACGAATTATATTTTCGCACTTCAACTACAAGTTTCATGCACAACTTGCTAAATTATCTTTGTGGGATACATATGCATTTGTTTTACATTAAAATGATGTCAATGAGTCCCCTCAAACTTGTAAATCATATGAAAGCAATTAGAACGAATTCTATTTTCTTACTTCAAATACAAGTTTCATGCATTACTTGCTAATAATCTTTAGAGGATATGTATGTGTTTGTTTCACCTTAAAATGATGTCGATGAGTCCCCTCAAGCTAGTAAATCATATGAAAGCAATTGGAACAAATTCTTTTTTTGCACTTCAAATACAAGTTTGGTGCACAATTTGCTAATAATCTTTGTGGGATACGTATGCGCTTGTTTCACCTTAAAATAAGATCGACGTGTCCCCTTCAGATAGTTTATGAAAGCAATTAGAATGAATTCTATTTTTGCACTTCAAATACAAGTTTCGTGGCTAATAATCTTTGTGGGACACGTATGTGTTCGTTTCACCTTAAAATGATGTCGATGAGTCTTCTGATTCTAATCGCTTTTATATAATTTAGTAGCTTGGGGGAACTCATCGACATTATTTTAATGTGAAACAAACGCATACGTATCCCACAAAGATTATTAGCAAGTTGTGCAAAAAACTTGTATTGGAAGTGCGAAAATAGAACTCATTCTAATCACTTTTGTATGATTTAATAGCTTGAGGGGACTCATAGACATCATCTTAAGGCCAAACAAACGCAAACATATCCTGCAAAGATTAGAAAGTTTTGCACCAACACATACGTATCCCACAAAGATTATTAGCAGGTTTTGCACGAAACTTGTGTTAGAAGTGAGAAAATTGAATTCATTCGAATCATTTTCATATGATTTACTAGCTGGAGGGAACTCGTTGACAGAATTTTAAGGTGAAACAAATGCATACGTGTCCCAAAAAGATTATTAGCAAGTTATTCACGTAACTTGTATTTGAAGTATGATAATATAATTTGTTTGTATCACCTTCATATGATTTACTAGCTTTAGGGGACTCATTGAGATGGTTTTGAGGTGGACAAACGCATATGTGTCAACAAAAATTATAGACAAAGTTGTGCACGAAACTTATGTTTGTAGTTCAAAAATAGAATTCAATTGACTCACTTTGATACGGTTTACTAGCTTGAGAGGACTCATTGAAATAATTTTAAGGTGAAACAAATGCCTACGTGTCCCACAAAGATTATTAGCAAGTTGTGCACAAAACTTGTATTTGATGTTTCAAAAAAGAATTCATTCTATTCTCTTTCGTAAGATTCACTAGCTTGAGATTCTCTTTCGTAAGATTTACTAGCTTGAGATTCTCTTTCTTAAGATTTACTAGCTTGAGAGGACTCATTGAAATAGTTTTACGGTAAAACAATTACATACGGGTCCCACAAAGATTATTAGCAAGTTGTACAACAAATGTGTATTTGAAGTGTAAAATAGAATTCGTTAAAATCTCTTTAATATGATTTACTATGTTGAGGGGAATCATTGATTCATCTTAAGTTGAAACAAACGCATACGTATCTCACAAAAATTATTACCAAGTTGTGCACGAAACTTCTCTTAGAAGTGGAAAAATAGAACTCATTCGAATCGATTTCATATGATTTACAAGCATGAGGGGACTCATTGACATCATTTTAAGGTGAAACAAATATATACGTGTCTCACAAAGATTATTAGCAAGTTGTGCACCAAACTTGTATTTTTGTGCTCCAAAAATAGAATTCGTTCTAATCTCTTTCATATGATTTACTAGCTTGAGGGGACACATCGACATCATTTTAAGGTGAAACAAACGTATACGTGTCCCACAAAGATTATTAGCAAATTATGCACGAAACTTGTATATGAAGTGGGACAATCGAATTCGTTCGTATTGCCTTCATATGATTTACTAGCTTTATGGAACTCATTGACATGATTTTAACGTGAAACAAACGCATACATATCTCATAAAGACTATTAGCAAATTTTGCACAAAACTTGTGTTTGAAGTCCGAAAATGGAATTCGTTCTAATCGCTTTCATACGGTTTAGTAGCTTTAGGCGACTCATTGACATGCTTTTAAGGGGGGGAAAATGCAAAAATTTCCCACAAAGATTATTAGTAAGTTGTGCACGAAACTTGTGTTTCAAGTGCAGAAATAGAATTCATTTGAATCGCTTGAGGGGACTCATCAACATCAATTTACGGTGAAACAAATGTATTCATGTCCCACAAAGATTATTACCAAGTTGTTCACGAAACTTGTATTTGAAGTGCAAAAATAGAATTCATTCTAATCGCTTTGATATAATTTAGTAGCTTGAGGGAACTCATCGACATTATTTTAATGTGAAACAAACACATACGTATCCCACAAAGATTATTAGCAAGTTGTGCACAAAACTTGTATTTGAAGTGCGAAAATAGAACTCATTCTAATCACTTTTGTATGATTTACTAGCTTGAGTGGACTCATAGACATCATCTTAAGGGCAAACAAACGCAAACGTATCCTGCAAAGATTAGCAAGTTTTGCACGAAACTTATGTTTGAGGTGCAAAAATAAAATTTATTCGAATCTCTTTCATATGGTTTACTATCTTGAGGGGACTCATTGACATGATTTTTAGGTGAAACAACACATACGTATCCCACAAAGATTATTAGCAAGTTTTGCACAAAAAACTTGTGTTAGAAGTGCGAAAATTGAATTCATCCGAATCACTTTCATATGGTTGACTAGCTTGAGGGAACTCATTGACAATATTTTAAGGTGAAATAAATGCATACATTTCTCAAAAAGATTATTAGCAAGTTATTTACGTAACTTGTATTTGAAGTATGATAATAGAATTCGTTTGTATCACCTTCATATGATTTCCTAGCTTTAGGGGACTCATTGAGATGGTTTTAAGGTGGACCAAGGCAAATGTGACAACAAAATTTATTCACAAGTTGTGCACGAAACTTATGTTTATAGTTCAAAAATAGAATTTATTCAAATCACTTTGATACGGTTTACTAGCTTGAGAGGACTCATTGAAATAATTTTAAGGTGAAACAAATGCATACGTGTCCCACAAAGATTATTAATTGGTTGTGCAAGAAACTTGTATTTGAACTATGAAAATAGAATTCATTCTATTCTCTTTCATAAGATTTACTGCTTGAGGGGACCCCGACATCATTTTAAGGTGAAACAAACGCATACGTGTCCCACAAACATTATTAGCAAGTTGTACAAAGAAACTTGTATTTGAAGTGGAAAATAGAATTTATTCGAATCGATTTCATATGATTTACTAGCTTGAGGGGACTCATCCACATCATTTTAAGGTGAAACAAACGCATACGTGTCCCTCAATGATTTTTAGCAAGTTGTGCATGAAACTTGTAGTTAAAGTGCGAAAATATAATTCGCTCTCATCGCTTTCATATGATTTACAAGCTTGAGCGGATACATCAATATCATTTTAACATGAAACAAACGCATACGTATCCTGCAATGATTATTAGCAAGTTGTGCAGGAAACTTGAATTTGAAGTGCAAAAATACAATTCATTCTAATCTCTTTCATATGATTTTCTAGCTTGAGGAGACTCATCAACATCAGTTTAAGTTGAAACAAATGCATACGTATCCCACAAAGATAATTAGCAAGTTGTACATGAAACTTGTGTTAGAAGGGGAAAAATAGAATTCATTGGAATCGATTTCATAATTTACTAACTTGAGGGGACTCATCGACATCATTTTAAGGTGAAACAAACGCATACGTATCCCACAAAGATTATTAGTAAATTGTGCACGAAACTTTTGTTAGTAGTGCAAAAATGGAATTCATTTGAATCCCTTTGATATGGTTTACTAGCTTGAGAGGACTCATTGAAATAATTTTAAGGTGAAAAAAATACATACGTGTCCCACAAAGATTATTAGCAAGTTGTACAAGAAACTTGTATTTGAAGTGCGGAATAGAATTCGTTCTAATCCTTTTCATGTGATTTTACTAGCTTGAGGGGACTCATTGATGTCATCTTCAGTTGAAACAAATGCATACGTATCCTACAAAGATTATTACCAAGTTGTGCGTCAAACCTGTCTTAGAAGTGGAAAAATAGAATTCATTCGAATCGATTTCTTATGATTTACTAGCTTGAGGGGACTCGTCGACATCATTTTAAGGTGAAACAAATGCATACGTATCCCACAAAAATTATTAGAAAGTTGAGCACGAAACTTGTGTTATTAGCACAAAAATAGAATTCATTCGAATCGCTTTGATATGGTTTACTAGCTTGAGAGGACTCACTGACAAGATTTCAAGGTGAAAAAATGCATACGTGTCCCAGAAAGATAATTAGGAAGTTATTCACGTAACTTATATTTGAAGTACGACAATAGTATTCGTTTGTATCACCTTCATATGATTTATTAGGTTTAAGGAACTCATTGAAATGATTTTGAGGAGAAAAAAACGCATACGTATCCAATAAAGACTATTACCAAGTCGTGCACGAAACTTGTGTTTATAGTGCGAAAATAGAATTCATTAGTATTGCTTTGATATGGTTTACTAGCTTGAGAGGACTCATTGATATAATTTTAAGGAAAAACAAATGCATGCATGTCCCACAAATATTTTTAGCAAGTTGTGCACGAAACTTGTATTTGAAGTGTGAAAATAGAATTTATTATATTCTCTTTCATAAAATTTACTAGCTTAAAAGGACTCATCAACATCATTTTAAAGTGAAACAAACGCATACGTATTCCACGAAGATTATTAGCAAGTTGTGCACGAAACTTATATTAGAAGTGCAAACATAGAATTCATTCGAATCGCTTTCATATGATTTAGTAGTTTGAGGGGACTGATCGACATCATTTTAAGGTGAAATAAACGCATACATATCCCACAAAGATTATTAGCAAGTTGTTCACGACACTTGTATTTGTAGTGCAAAAATAGAATTAATTCGAATCGCTTTGATATGGTTTACTAGCTTGAGATGACTCTTGGAAATAATTTTAAGGTGAAACAAATACATACGTGTCTCACAAAGATTATTAGCAAATTGTGCACGAAACTTGTATTTGATGTGCGAAAATAGAATTCGTTCTAATCGCTTTCATACAATTTACTAGCTTAAGGGGACTCATCGACGTCATTTTTAGGTTAAACAAACACATACGTGTCCCACAAGATTATTAGCAAGCTGTACACGTAACTTATATTTGGAGTGCAGAGTAGAATTCATTCTAATCGCTTTCATATGATTTACTAGCTGTAGGGGACTCATCGACATCATTTTAAGGTGACACAAACACATACGTATCCCACAAGGATTATTAGCAAGTTGTGCAAGAAACTTCTATTTGTATTGCAAAAATAGAATTCGTTCTAATCAGTTTCGTATGATTTACTAGCTTGAGGGAACTTATCGACATCATTTTAAGGTGAACCAAATGCATATGTGTCCCACAAATATTATTTGGAAGTTGTTCACGAAACTTGTATTTTTAGCACGAAAATTGTATTTGTAGTGCGAAAATAGAATTCGTTCTAATCATTTTCGTATGATTTACTAGCTTGTGGGTACTCATCAACATCATTTTAAGGTAAAACAAACGCATACGTGTCCCACAAAGATTATTTGGAAGTTATTCACGAAACTTGTATTTGAAGTGCAAAATAGAATTTGTTCTAATCGCTTTCATATGATTTACAAGCATGAGGAGATTCATCGACATCATCTTAAGGCCAAACAAACACATACGTATCCTGCAAAGATTATTAGCAAGTTTTGCACGAAACTTAAGTTAGAAGTGCAAAAATTGAATTCATTTGAATCATTTTCATATGGTTTCATAGCTTGAGGGAACTCATTGACAAGATTTTAAGATGAAAAAATGCATACGTGTCCCAGAAATATTATTAGCAAGTTACTCACGTAACTTGTATTTGAAGTACGACAATAGAATTCGTTCGTATCATCTTCATATGATTTACTAGCTTTAGGGAACTCATTGGAATGATTTTGAGGTGAAACAAACACATACGTATCCAATAAAGACTATTAGCAAGTTGTGCACGAAACTGGTGTTTATAGTGTAAAATAGAATTCATTCGTATCGCTTTGATATGGTTTACTAGCTTGGGAGGACTCATTGAAATAATTTTAATGTAAAACAAGTGCATACATGACCCAGAAAGATTAATAGCAAGTTTTGCATGAAACTTGTATTTAAAGTGTGAAAATAGAATTCATTATATTCCCTTTCATAGAATTTCCTAGCTCTTAAGAACTCATCGACATCATTTTAAAGTGAAACAAACCCATACGTATTCCACGAAGATTATTAGCATGTTGTGCTCGAAACTTGTATTAGAAGTGCAAAAATTCAATTCGTTCAAATCGCTTTCATATGATTTACGAGCTTAAGGGGACTCATCGACATCATTTTAAAGTGAGACAAACGCATATGTGTCCTACAAAGATTATTAACAAGTTGTGCGCGAAACTTCTGTTAGAAGTGGAAAAATAGAATTCATTCGAATCATTTTCATATGATTTAATAGCTTGAGGGGACTCATTAACATAGTTTTAAGGTAAAATAAACGCATACATATCCCACAAAGATTATTAGCAAGTTATGCATGAAACTTGTATTTGTTGTGCAAAAATAGAATTCATTCGAATCGCTTTGCTTTTTGGTTTACTAGCTTGAGAGGACTCTTGGAAATAATTTTAAGGTGAAACAAATATATACGTGTCTCACAAAGATTATTAGCAAATTGTGCACGAAACTTGTATTTGAAGTGCGAAAATAGAATTCGTTCTAATCACTTTCATACAATTTACTAGCTTGAGGGGACTAATCAAAAACCTTTTTGAGATAAAACAAGCATACGTATCCCACAAGATTATTAGCAAGTTGTACACGAAACTTGTATTTGAAGTGCAGAATAGAATTCATTCTAATTGCTTTCATATGATTTACTAGCTGTAGGGGACTCTTCGGCATCATTTTAAGGTGACACAAACACATACGTATCCCATAAAGATTATTAGCAAGTTGTGCACGAAACTTGTATTTCTAGTGCGAAAATAGAATTCATTCTAATCACTTTCGTATGATTTACTAGCTTGTGGGAACTCATCGACATCATTTTAAGGTGAACCAAATGCATATGTGTCCCACAAATATTATTTGGAAGTTGTTCTCAAAACTTGTATTTGAAGTGCAAAATAGAATTCGTTCAAATCGTTTTCCTATGATTTACTAGCTTGAGGGGATTCATCGACATCATCTTAAGGCCAAACAAATGCATTTGTATACTGCAAACATTATTAGCAAGTTTTGCATGATACTTGTGTTTGAAGTGCAAAAATTGAATTCATTCGAATCATTTTCATATGGTTTCTTAGCTTGAGGGTACTCATTGACAAGATTTTAAGGTGAAAAAATGCATACGTGTCCCAGAAATATTATTAGCAAGTTACTCACGTAACTTGTATTTGAAGTACGACAATAGAATTCGTTCGTATCATCTTCATATGATTTACTAGCTTTAGGGAACTCATTGGAATGATTTTGAGGTGAAATAAACACATATGTATCCAATAAAGACTATTAGCGAGTTGTGCACGAAACTTGTGTTTATAGTGTAAAAATAGAATTCATTCGTATCGCTTTGATATTGTTTACTAGCTTGGGAGGACTCATTGAAATAATTTTAACGTAAAACAAGTGCATACGTGTCCCAGAAAGATTAATAGCAAGTTGTGCATGAAACATGTATTTGAAGTGTGAATATAGAATTCATTATATTCTCTTTCATAAAATTTACTAGCTTAAGGAGGACTCATCGACATCATTTTAAAATGAAACAAACCCATGCGTACTCCACGGAGATTATTAGCATGTTGTGCACGAAACTTGTATTAGAAGTGCAAAAATTCAATTCGTTCGAATCGCTTTCATTTGATTTACGAGCTTAAGGGGACTTATCGACATCATTTTAAAGTGAAACAAACGCATATGTATCCGACAAAGATTATTAAGAAGTTGTGCACGAAATTTCTGTTAGAAGTGGAAAAATAGAATTCATTAGAATCATTTTCATATGATTTAATAGCTTGAGAGGACTCATCCACATCATTTTAAGGTGAAATAAACGCATACATATCCCACAAAGATTATTAGCAAGGTAAGCACGAAACTTGTATTTGTAGTGCAAAAATAGAATTCATTCGAATCACTTTGATATGGTTTACTAGCTTGAGAGGACTCACTAAAATAATTTTAAGGTGACATCGCACACGTGTCCCACAAAGATTATTAGCAAGTTGTGCTAGAAACTTGTATTTGAAGTGTGAAAATAGAATTCATTCTATTCTATTTCATAAAATTTACTAGCTTAAGGGGACTCATCGACATCATTTTAAAGTAAAACAAACGCATACGTATTCCACGAAGATTATTAGCAAGTTGTGCACAAAACTTGTATTAGAACTGCAAAAATTCAATTCGTTCGAATTACTTTCATATGATTTACGAGCTTAAGGGGACTCATCGACATCATTTTAAAGTGAAACAAACGCATATGTATCCCACAAAGATTATTAACAAGTTTTGCATGAAACTTCTGTTAGAAGTGGAAAAAGAGAATTCATTCGAATTATTTTCATATGATTTAATAGCTTGAGGGGACTCATCCACATCATTTTAAGGTGAAATAAACGCATACATATCCCACAAAGATTATTGGCAAGTTGTGCACGAAACTTGTATTTTTAGTGCAAAAATAGAATTCATTCGAATCATTTTGATATGGTTTACTAGCTTGAGAGGACTCTTGGAAATAATTTTAAGGTGACACAAATGCACACGTGTCCCACAAAAATTATTAGCAAGTTGTGCTAGAAACTTGTACTTGAAGTGTGAAAATAGAATTCATTCTATTCTCTTTCATAAAATTTACTAGCTTAAGGAGGAGTCATCGACATCATTTTAAAGTGAAACAAACCCATACGTATTCCATGAAAATTATTAGCAAGTTGTGCATGAAACTTGTATTAGAAGTGCAAAAATAGAATTCATTTGAATCACTTTCATTTGATTTAGTAGCCTGAGGGAACTGATCGACATTATTTTAAGGTGAAATAAACGCATACATACCCCACAAAGATTATTGGCAAGTTGTGCACGAAACTTGTATTTGTAGTGCAAAAATAAAATTCATTCAAATCACTTTGTATTGGTTTACTAGCTTGAGAGGACTCTTGGAAATAATTTTAAGGTGAAACAAATACATACGTGTCCTACAAAGATCATTAGCAGGTTGTGCACCAAACTTGTATTTGAAGTGTGAAAATAGAATTCATTCTATTCTCTTTCATAAGATTTACTAGCTTGAGGGGACTCATCGACATCATTTTAAGGTGAAAGAAACGTATACGTGTCCCACAAAGATTAATAGCAAGTTGCACATGAAACTTATATTGGAAGTGCGAAATAGATTTTGTTCTAATCGCTATCATATAATTTACTCGGTTGAGGGCACTCATTGATGTCATCTTAAGGTGAAACAAAGGCATACGTATCCCCCAAAGATTATTAGTAAGTTGCGCATGAAATATGTGTTAGAAGTCAAAAAATAGAATTCATTCGAACCGCTTTCATATGATTTAGTAGCTTGAGGGGACTCATCGACATCATTTTCAGGTAAAACAAACCCATACGTATCTAACAAAGATTATTAGCAAGTTGTTCACGAAACTTGTATTTGAAGTGCAAAAATAGAATTCATTCTAATCGCTTTTATATAATTTAGTAGCTTGAGGAAACTCATCGACATCATTTTAATGTGAAACAAACGCATACGTATCCCACAAAGATTATTAGCAAGTTGTGCAAAAAACTTGTATTTGAAGTGCGAAAATAGAACTCATTCTAATCACTTTTGTATGATTTACTAGCTTGAGAGGACTCATAGACATCATCTTAAGGCCAAACAAATGCAACCGTATCCTGCAAAGATTAGCAAGTTTTGCACAAAACTTATGTTTGAGGTGTAAAACTAAAATTTATTCGGATCGCTTTCATATGGTTTACTATCTTGAGGGGACTCATTGACATGATTTTTAGGTGAAACAACACATATGTATTCCACAAAGATTATTAGCAAGTTTTGCATGAAACTTGTGTTAGAAGTGTGAAAATTGAATTCATACGAATCATTTTCGTATGGTTTACTAGCTCGAGGGAACTCGTTGACAAGAATTTAAGGTGAAACAAATGCATACGTGTCCCAAAAAGATTATTAGCAAGTTATTCACGTAACTTGTATTTGAAGTATGATAATAGAATTCGTTTGTATCACCTTCATATGATTTACTAGCTTTAGAGGACTCATTGAGATGGTTTTGAGGTGGACAAATGCATATGTGTCAACAAAAATTATTCGCAAAGTTGTGCATGAAACTTATGTTTGTAGTTCAAAATTCGAATCACTTTGATACGGTTTACTACCTTGAGAGGATTCATTGAAATAATTTTAAGGTGAAACAAATGCATACGTGTCCCGCAAAGATTATTAGCAAGTTGTGCACGAAACTTGTATTTGATGTGTCAAAAAAGAATTCATTCTATTCTCTTTCCTAAGATTTACTAGCTTGAGAGGACTCATCGAAATAGTTTTAAGGTAAAACAATTGCATACGGGTCCCACAAATATTATTAGCAAGTTGTACAAGAAACTTGTATTTGAAGTGTCGAATAGAATTCGTTCTAATCGCTTTAATATGATTTACTATGTTGAGGGGAATCATTGATATCATCTTAAGTTGAAAGAAACGCATATGTATCCCACAAAAATTATTATCAAGTTGTGCACGAAACTTGTATTAGAAGTGGAAAAATAGAACTCATTCGAATCGATTTCATATGATTAACTAGCTTGAGGGGACTCATCGACATCATTTTAAGGTGAAACAAACGCATATGTGTCCCACAAAGATTATTAGCAAGTTGTGCACCAAACTTGTATTTGAAGTGCAAAAATAAAATTTGTTCTAGTCTCTTTCATATGATTTACTAGCTTGAGGGGACACATCGACATCATTTTAAGGTGAAACAAACGTATACTTGTCCCAGAAAGTTTTTTAGCAAATTATGCACGAAACTTGTATTTGAAGTGCGAGAATAGAATTCGTTAGTATTGCCTTTTCATATGATTTACTAGCTTTATGGAACTCATAGACAGATTTGAAGGTGAAACAAACGCATACGTATCCCACAAAGACTATTAGCAAGTTTTGCACAAAACTTGTGTTCGAATCCGAAAATGGAATTCGTTCTAATCGCTTTCTTACGGTTTACTAGCTTTAGGGGACTCATTGACATGATTTTAAGGGGAAACAAATGCAGACGTGTGTCCCACAAAGATTATTAGCAAGTTGTGCATGAAACTTGTGTTTGAAGTGAAAAAATAGAATTCATTCGAATCGCTTTAATAAGGTTTACAAGCTTGAGGGGACTCATCAACATCACTTTAAGGTGAAACAAACGCATAAATGTCCCACAAAGATTATTAGCAGCTCACGAAACTTGTAATTGAAGTGCGAAATAGAATTTGTTTTAATCGCTTTCATATAATTCACTAGCTTAAGGGGACTGATCGACATTATTTTAAGGTGAAACAAACGCATATGTATCCCACAAAGATAATTAGCAAGTTGTGCATGAAACTTGTGTTAGAAGTGGAAAAATAGAATTCATTTGAATCGATTTCATAGGATTTACTAGCTTGAGGGGACTCATCGACATCATTTTAAGGTGAAACAAATGCATACATATCCCATAAAGATTATTAGCAAGTTGTGCAAGAAACTTGGTTTAGAAGTGCAAAAATATAATTTGTTTGAATCACTTTCATATGATTTACTTGTTTGAGGGGACTCATCGACATCATTTTGAGGTGAAATAAACGCATACGTATCCCACAAAGATTATTAGCAAGTTGTGCATGAAACTTGTAGTTGAAGTGCGAAAATATAATTCGTTCTCATCGCTTTCATATGATTTACTAGCTTAAGGGAACTCATCGAGATCATTTAAGGTGAAACAAACGCATACGTATCCCACAAAGATTATTAGCAAGTTGTGCAAAAAACTTGTATTGGAAGTGCGAAAATAGAACTCATTCTAATCACTTTTGTATGATTTAATAGCTTGAGGGGACTCATAGACATCATCTTAAGGCCAAACAAACGCAAACATATCCTGCAAAGATTAGAAAGTTTTGCACCAACACATACGTATCCCACAAAGATTATTAGCAGGTTTTGCACGAAACTTGTGTTAGAAGTGAGAAAATTGAATTCATTCGAATCATTTTCATATGATTTACTAGCTGGAGGGAACTCGTTGACAAAATTTTAAGGTGAAACAAATGCATACGTGTCCCAAAAAGATTATTAGCAAGTTATTCACGTAACTTGTATTTGAAGTATGATAATATAATTTGTTTGTATCACCTTCATACGATTTACTAGCTTTAGGGGACTCATTGAGATGGTTTTGAGGTGGACAAACGCATATGTGTCAACAAAAATTATAGACAAAGTTGTGCACGAAACTTATGTTTGTAGTTCAAAAATAGAATTCAATTGACTCACTTTGATACGGTTTACTAGCTTGAGAGGACTCATTGAAATAATTTTAAGGTGAAACAAATGCCTACGTGTCCCACAAAGATTATTAGCAAGTTGTGCACAAAACTTGTATTTGATGTTTCAAAAAAGAATTCATTCTATTCTCTTTCGTAAGATTTACTAGCTTGAGATTCTCTTTCGTAAGATTTACTAGCTTGAGATTCTCTTTCTTAAGATTTACTAGCTTGAGAGGACTCATTGAAATAGTTTTACGGTAAAACAATTACATACGGGTCCCACAAAGATTATTAGCAAGTTGTACAACAAATGTGTATTTGAAGTGTAAAATAGAATTCGTTAAAATCTCTTTAATATGATTTACTATGTTGAGGGGAATCATTGATTCATCTTAAGTTGAAACAAACGCATACGTATCTCACAAAAATTATTACCAAGTTGTGCACGAAACTTCTCTTAGAAGTGGAAAAATAGAACTCATTCGAATCGATTTCATATGATTTACAAGCATGAGGGGACTCATTGACATCATTTTAAGGTGAAACAAATATATACGTGTCTCACAAAGATTATTAGCAAGTTGTGCACCAAACTTGTATTTTTGTGCTCCAAAAATAGAATTCGTTCTAATCTCTTTCATATGATTTACTAGCTTGAGGGGACACATCGACATCATTTTAAGGTGAAACAAACGTATACGTGTCCCACAAAGATTATTAGCAAATTATGCACGAAACTTGTATATGAAGTGGGACAATCGAATTCGTTCGTATTGCCTTCATATGATTTACTAGCTTTATGGAACTCATTGACATGATTTTAACGTGAAACAAACGCATACATATCTCATAAAGACTATTAGCAAATTTTGCACAAAACTTGTGTTTGAAGTCCGAAAATGGAATTCGTTCTAATCGCTTTCATACGGTTTAGTAGCTTTAGGCGACTCATTGACATGCTTTTAAGGGGGGGAAAATGCAAAAATTTCCCACAAAGATTATTAGTAAGTTGTGCACGAAACTTGTGTTTCAAGTGCAGAAATAGAATTCATTTGAATCGCTTGAGGGGACTCATCAACATCAATTTACGGTGAAACAAATGTATTCATGTCCCACAAAGATTATTACCAAGTTGTTCACGAAACTTGTATTTGAAGTGCAAAAATAGAATTCATTCTAATCGCTTTGATATAATTTAGTAGCTTGAGGGAACTCATCGACATTATTTTAATGTGAAACAAACACATACGTATCCCACAAAGATTATTAGCAAGTTGTGCACAAAACTTGTATTTGAAGTGCGAAAATAGAACTCATTCTAATCACTTTTGTATGATTTACTAGCTTGAGTGGACTCATAGACATCATCTTAAGGGCAAACAAACGCAAACGTATCCTGCAAAGATTAGCAAGTTTTGCACGAAACTTATGTTTGAGGTGCAAAAATAAAATTTATTCGAATCTCTTTCATATGGTTTACTATCTTGAGGGGACTCATTGACATGATTTTTAGGTGAAACAACACATACGTATCCCACAAAGATTATTAGCAAGTTTTGCACAAAAAACTTGTGTTAGAAGTGCGAAAATTGAATTCATCCGAATCACTTTCATATGGTTGACTAGCTTGAGGGAACTCATTGACAATATTTTAAGGTGAAATAAATGCATACATTTCTCAAAAAGATTATTAGCAAGTTATTTACGTAACTTGTATTTGAAGTATGATAATAGAATTCGTTTGTATCACCTTCATATGATTTCCTAGCTTTAGGGGACTCATTGAGATGGTTTTAAGGTGGACCAAGGCAAATGTGACAACAAAATTTATTCACAAGTTGTGCACGAAACTTATGTTTATAGTTCAAAAATAGAATTTATTCAAATCACTTTGATACGGTTTACTAGCTTGAGAGGACTCATTGAAATAATTTTAAGGTGAAACAAATGCATACGTGTCCCACAAAGATTATTAATTGGTTGTGCAAGAAACTTGTATTTGAACTATGAAAATAGAATTCATTCTATTCTCTTTCATAAGATTTACTTGCTTGAGGGGACCCCGACATCATTTTAAGGTGAAACAAACGCATACGTGTCCCACAAACATTATTAGCAAGTTGTACAAAGAAACTTGTATTTGAAGTGGAAAATAGAATTTATTCGAATCGATTTCATATGATTTACTAGCTTGAGGGGACTCATCCACATCATTTTAAGGTGAAACAAACGCATACGTGTCCCTCAATGATTTTTAGCAAGTTGTGCATGAAACTTGTAGTTAAAGTGCGAAAATATAATTCGCTCTCATCGCTTTCATATGATTTACAAGCTTGAGCGGATACATCAATATCATTTTAACATGAAACAAACGCATACGTATCCTGCAATGATTATTAGCAAGTTGTGCAGGAAACTTGAATTTGAAGTGCAAAAATACAATTCATTCTAATCTCTTTCATATGATTTTCTAGCTTGAGGAGACTCATCAACATCAGTTTAAGTTGAAACAAATGCATACGTATCCCACAAAGATAATTAGCAAGTTGTACATGAAACTTGTGTTAGAAGGGGAAAAATAGAATTCATTGGAATCGATTTCATAATTTACTAACTTGAGGGGACTCATCGACATCATTTTAAGGTGAAACAAACGCATACGTATCCCACAAAGATTATTAGTAAATTGTGCACGAAACTTTTGTTAGTAGTGCAAAAATGGAATTCATTTGAATCCCTTTGATATGGTTTACTAGCTTGAGAGGACTCATTGAAATAATTTTAAGGTGAAAAAAATACATACGTGTCCCACAAAGATTATTAGCAAGTTGTACAAGAAACTTGTATTTGAAGTGCAGAATAGAATTCGTTCTAATCCTTTTCAAGTGATTTTACTAGCTTGAGGGGACTCATTGATGTCATCTTCAGTTGAAACAAATGCATACGTATCCTACAAAGATTATTACCAAGTTGTGCGTCAAACCTGTCTTAGAAGTGGAAAAATAGAATTTATTCGAATCGATTTCTTATGATTTACTAGCTTGAGGGGACTCGTCGACATCATTTTAAGGTGAAACAAATGCATACGTATCCCACAAAGATTATTAGAAAGTTGAGCACGAAACTTGTGTTATTAGCACAAAAATAGAATTCATTCGAATCGCTTTGATATGGTTTACTAGCTTGAGAGGACTCACTGACAAGATTTTAAGGTGAAAAAATGCATACGTGTCCCAGAAAGATAATTAGGAAGTTATTCACGTAACTTATATTTGAAGTACGACAATAGTATTCGTTTGTATCACCTTCATATGATTTATTAGGTTTAAGGAACTCATTGAAATGATTTTGAGGAGAAAAAAACGCATACGTATCCAATAAAGACTATTACCAAGTCGTGCACGAAACTTGTGTTTGTAGTGCGAAAATAGAATTCATTAGTATTGCTTTGATATGGTTTACTAGCTTGAGAGGACTCATTGATATAATTTTAAGGAAAAACAAATGCATGCATGTCCCACAAATATTTTTAGCAAGTTGTGCACGAAACTTGTATTTGAAGTGTGAAAATAGAATTTATTATATTCTCTTTCATAAAATTTACTAGCTTAAAAGGACTCATCAACATCATTTTAAAGTGAAACAAACGCATACGTATTCCACGAAGATTATTAGCAAGTTGTGCACGAAACTTATATTAGAAGTGCAAACATAGAATTCATTCGAATCGCTTTCATATGATTTAGTAGTTTGAGGGGACTGATCGACATCATTTTAAGGTGAAATAAACGCATACATATCCCACAAAGATTATTAGCAAGTTGTTCACGACACTTGTATTTGTAGTGCAAAAATAGAATTAATTCGAATCGCTTTGATATGGTTTACTAGCTTGAGATGACTCTTGGAAATAATTTTAAGGTGAAACAAATACATACGTGTCTCACAAAGATTATTAGCAAATTGTGCACGAAACTTGTATTTGATGTGCGAAAATAGAATTCGTTCTAATCGCTTTCATACAATTTACTAGCTTAAGGGGACTCATCGACGTCATTTTTAGGTCAAACAAACACATACGTGTCCCACAAGATTATTAGCAAGCTGTACACGTAACTTATATTTGGAGTGCAGAGTAGAATTCATTCTAATCGCTTTCATATGATTTACTAGCTGTAGGGGACTCATCGACATCATTTTAAGGTGACACAAACACATACGTATCCCACAAGGATTATTAGCAAGTTGTGCAAGAAACTTCTATTTGTATTGCAAAAATAGAATTCGTTCTAATCAGTTTCGTATGATTTACTAGCTTGAGGGAACTTATCGACATCATTTTAAGGTGAACCAAATGCATATGTGTCCCACAAATATTATTTGGAAGTTGTTCATGAAACTTGTATTTTTAGCACGAAAATTGTATTTGTAGTGCGAAAATAGAATTCGTTCTAATCATTTTCGTATGATTTACTAGCTTGTGGGTACTCATCAACATCATTTTAAGGTAAAACAAACGCATACGTGTCCCACAAAGATTATTTGGAAGTTATTCACGAAACTTGTATTTGAAGTGCAAAATAGAATTTGTTCTAATCGCTTTCATATGATTTACAAGCATGAGGAGATTCATCGACATCATCTTAAGGCCAAACAAACACATACGTATCCTGCAAAGATTATTCGCAAGTTTTGCACGAAACTTAAGTTAGAAGTGCAAAAATTGAATTCATTTGAATCATTTTCATATGGTTTCATAGCTTGAGGGAACTCATTGACAAGATTTTAAGATGAAAAAATGCACATGTGTCCCAGAAAGATATTAGCAAGTTATTCACGTAACTTGTATTTGAAGTACGACAATAGAATTCGTTCGTATCATCTTCATATGATTTACTAGCTTTAGGGAACTCATTGGAATGATTTTGAGGTGAAACAAACACATACGTATCCAATAAAGACTATTAGCAAGTTGTGCACGAAACTGGTGTTTATAGTGTAAAATAGAATTCATTCGTATCGCTTTGATATGGTTTACTAGCTTGGGAGGACTCATTGAAATAATTTTAATGTAAAACAAGTGCATACATGACCCAGAAAGATTAATAGCAAGTTTTGCATGAAACTTGTATTTAAAGTGTGAAAATAGAATTCATTATATTCCCTTTCATAAAATTTACTAGCTCTTAAGAACTCATCGACATCATTTTAAAGTGAAACAAACCCATACGTATTCCACGAAGATTATTAGCATGTTGTGCTCGAAACTTGCATTAGAAGTGCAAAAATTCAATTCGTTCAAATCGCTTTCATACGATTTATGAGCTTAAGGGGACTCATCGACATCATTTTAAAGTGAGACAAACGCATATGTGTCCTACAAAGATTATTAACAAGTTGTGCGCGAAACTTCTGTTAGAAGTGGAAAAATAGAATTCATTCGAATCATTTTCATATGATTTAATAGCTTGAGGGGACTCATTAACATAGTTTTAAGGTAAAATAAACGCATACATATCCCACAAAGATTATTAGCAAGTTATGCATGAAACTTGTATTTGTTGTGCAAAAATAGAATTCATTCGAATCGCTTTGCTTTGGTTTACTAGCTTGAGAGGACTCTTGGAAATAATTTTAAGGTGAAACAAATATATACGTGTCTCACAAAGATTATTAGCAAATTGTGCACGAAACTTGTATTTGAAATGCGAAAATAGAATTCGTTCTAATCACTTTCATACAATTTACTAGCTTGAGGGGACTAATCAAAAACCTTTTTGAGATAAAACAAGCATACGTATCCCACAAGATTATTAGCAAGTTGTACACGAAACTTGTATTTGAAGTGCAGAATAGAATTCATTCTAATTGCTTTCATATGATTTACTAGCTGTAGGGGACTCTTCGGCATCATTTTAAGGTGACACAAACACATACGTATCCCATAAAGATTATTAGCAAGTTGTGCACGAAACTTGTATTTCTAGTGCGAAAATAGAATTCATTCTAATCACTTTCGTATGATTTACTAGCTTGTGGGAACTCATCGACATCATTTTAAGGTGAACCAAATGCATATGTGTCCCACAAATATTATTTGGAAGTTGTTCACAAAACTTGTATTTGAAGTGCAAAATAGAATTCGTTCAAATCGTTTTCCTGTGATTTACTAGCTTGAGGGGATTCATCGACATCATCTTAAGGCCAAACAAATGCATTTGTATACTGCAAACATTATTAGCAAGTTTTGCATGATACTTGTGTTTGAAGTGCAAAAATTGAATTCATTCGAATCATTTTCATATGGTTTCTTAGCTTGAGGGTACTCATTGACAAGATTTTAAGGTGAAAAAATGCATACGTGTCCCAGAAATATTATTAGCAAGTTACTCACGTAACTTGTATTTGAAGTACGACAATAGAATTCGTTCGTATCATCTTCATATGATTTACTAGCTTTAGGTAACTCATTGGAATGATTTTGAGGTGAAATAAACACATATGTATCCAATAAAGACTATTAGCGAGTTGTGCACGAAACTTGTGTTTATAGTGTAAAAATAGAATTCATTCGTATCGCTTTGATATTGTTTACTAGCTTGAGAGGACTCATTGAAATAATTTTAACGTAAAACAAGTGCATACGTGTCCCAGAAAGATTAATAGCAAGTTGTGCATGAAACATGTATTTGAAGTGTGAATATAGAATTCATTATATTCTCTTTCATAAAATTTACTAGCTTAAGGAGGACTCATCGACATCATTTTAAAATGAAACAAACCCATGCGTACTCCACGGAGATTATTAGCATGTTGTGCACGAAACTTGTATTAGAAGTGCAAAAATTCAATTCGTTCGAATCGCTTTCATTTGATTTACGAGCTTAAGGGGACTTATCGACATCATTTTAAAGTGAAACAAACGCATATGTATCCGACAAAGATTATTAACAAGTTGTGCACGAAATTTCTGTTAGAAGTGGAAAAATAGAATTCATTCGAATCATTTTCATATGATTTAATAGCTTGAGAGGACTCATCCACATCATTTTAAGGTGAAATAAACGCATACATATCCCACAAAGATTATTAGCAAGGTAAGCACGAAACTTGTATTTGTAGTGCAAAAATAGAATTCATTCGAATCACTTTGATATGGTTTACTAGCTTGAGAGGACTCACTAAAATAATTTTAAGGTGACATGAATGCACACGTGTCCCACAAAGATTATTAGCAAGTTGTGCTAGAAACTTGTATTTGAAGTGTGAAAATAGAATTCATTCTATTCTATTTCATAAAATTTACTAGCTTAAGGGGACTCATCGACATCATTTTAAAGTAAAACAAACGCATACGTATTCCACGAAGATTATTAGCAAGTTGTGCACAAAACTTGTATTAGAACTGCAAAAATTCAATTCGTTCGAATTACTTTCATATGATTTACGAGCTTAAGGGGACTCATCGACATCATTTTAAAGTGAAACAAACACATATGTATCCCACAAAGATTATTAACAAGTTTTGCATGAAACTTCTGTTAGAAGTGGAAAAAGAGAATTCATTCGAATTATTTTCATATGATTTAATAGCTTGAGGGGACTCATCCACATCATTTTAAGGTGAAATAAACGCATACATATCCCACAAAGATTATTGGCAAGTTGTGCACGAAACTTGTATTTTTAGTGCAAAAATAGAATTCATTCGAATCATTTTGATATGGTTTACTAGCTTGAGAGGACTCTTGGAAATAATTTTAAGGTGACACAAATGCACACATGTCCCACAAAAATTATTAGCAAGTTGTGCTAGAAACTTGTACTTGAAGTGTGAAAATAGAATTCATTCTATTCTCTTTCATAAAATTTACTAGCTTAAGGAGGACTCATCGACCTCATTTTAAAGTGAAACAAACACATACGTATTCCATGAAAATTATTAGCAAGTTGTGCATGAAACTTGTATTAGAAGTGCAAAAATAGAATTCATTTGAATCACTTTCATTTGATTTAGTAGCCTGAGGGAACTGATCGACATTATTTTAAGGTGAAATAAACGCATACATACCCCACAAAGATTATTGGCAAGTTGTGCACGAAACTTGTATTTGTAGTGCAAAAATAAAATTCATTCAAATCACTTTGTATTGGTTTACTAGCTTGAGAGGACTCTTGGAAATAATTTTAAGGTGAAACAAATACATACGTGTCCTACAAAGATCATTAGCAGGTTGTGCACCAAACTTGTATTTGAAGTGTGAAAATAGAATTCATTCTATTCTCTTTCATAAGATTTACTAGCTTGAGGGGACTCATCGACATCATTTTAAGGTGAAAGAAACGTATACGTGTCCCACAAAGATTAATAGCAAGTTGCACATGAAACTTATATTGGAAGTGCGAAATAGATTTTGTTCTAATCGCTATCATATAATTTACTCGGTTGAGGGCACTCATTGATGTCATCTTAAGGTGAAACAAAGGCATACGTATCCCCCAAAGATTATTAGTAAGTTGCGCATGAAATATGTGTTAGAAGTCAAAAAATAGAATTCATTCGAACCGCTTTCATATGATTTAGTAGCTTGAGGGGACTCATCGACATCATTTTCAGGTAAAACAAACCCATACGTATCTAACAAAGATTATTAGCAAGTTGTTCACGAAACTTGTATTTGAAGTGCAAAAATAGAATTCATTCTAATCGCTTTTATATAATTTAGTAGCTTGAGGAAACTCATCGACATCATTTTAATGTGAAACAAACGCATACGTATCCCACAAAGATTATTAGCAAGTTGTGCAAAAAACTTGTATTTGAAGTGCGAAAATAGAACTCATTCTAATCACTTTTGTATGATTTACTAGCTTGAGAGGACTCATAGACATCATCTTAAGGCCAAACAAATGCAACCGTATCCTGCAAAGATTAGCAAGTTTTGCACAAAACTTATGTTTGAGGTGTAAAACTAAAATTTATTCGGATCGCTTTCATATGGTTTACTATCTTGAGGGGACTCATTGACATGATTTTTAGGTGAAACAACACATATGTATTCCACAAAGATTATTAGCAAGTTTTGCATGAAACTTGTGTTAGAAGTGTGAAAATTGAATTCATACGAATCATTTTCGTATGGTTTACTAGCTCGAGGGAACTCGTTGACAAGAATTTAAGGTGAAACAAATGCATACGTGTCCCAAAAAGATTATTAGCAAGTTATTCACGTAACTTGTATTTGAAGTATGATAATAGAATTCGTTTGTATCACCTTCATATGATTTACTAGCTTTAGAGGACTCATTGAGATGGTTTTGAGGTGGACAAATGCATATGTGTCAACAAAAATTATTCGCAAAGTTGTGCATGAAACTTATGTTTGTAGTTCAAAATTCGAATCACTTTGATACGGTTTACTACCTTGAGAGGATTCATTGAAATAATTTTAAGGTGAAACAAATGCATACGTGTCCCGCAAAGATTATTAGCAAGTTGTGCACGAAACTTGTATTTGATGTGTCAAAAAAGAATTCATTCTATTCTCTTTCCTAAGATTTACTAGCTTGAGAGGACTCATCGAAATAGTTTTAAGGTAAAACAATTGCATACGGGTCCCACAAATATTATTAGCAAGTTGTACAAGAAACTTGTATTTGAAGTGTCGAATAGAATTCGTTCTAATCGCTTTAATATGATTTACTATGTTGAGGGGAATCATTGATATCATCTTAAGTTGAAAGAAACGCATATGTATCCCACAAAAATTATTATCAAGTTGTGCACGAAACTTGTATTAGAAGTGGAAAAATAGAACTCATTCGAATCGATTTCATATGATTAACTAGCTTGAGGGGACTCATCGACATCATTTTAAGGTGAAACAAACGCATATGTGTCCCACAAAGATTATTAGCAAGTTGTGCACCAAACTTGTATTTGAAGTGCAAAAATAAAATTTGTTCTAGTCTCTTTCATATGATTTACTAGCTTGAGGGGACACATCGACATCATTTTAAGGTGAAACAAACGTATACTTGTCCCAGAAAGTTTTTTAGCAAATTATGCACGAAACTTGTATTTGAAGTGCGAGAATAGAATTCGTTCGTATTGCCTTTTCATATGATTTACTAGCTTTATGGAACTCATAGACAGATTTGAAGGTGAAACAAACGCATACGTATCCCACAAAGACTATTAGCAAGTTTTGCACAAAACTTGTGTTCGAATCCGAAAATGGAATTCGTTCTAATCGCTTTCTTACGGTTTACTAGCTTTAGGGGACTCATTGACATGATTTTAAGGGGAAACAAATGCAGACGTGTGTCCCACAAAGATTATTAGCAAGTTGTGCACGAAACTTGTGTTTGAAGTGAAAAAATAGAATTCATTCGAATCGCTTTAATAAGGTTTACAAGCTTGAGGGGACTCATCAACATCACTTTAAGGTGAAACAAACGCATAAATGTCCCACAAAGATTATTAGCAGCTCACGAAACTTGTAATTGAAGTGCGAAATAGAATTTGTTTTAATCGCTTTCATATAATTCACTAGCTTAAGGGGACTGATCGACATTATTTTAAGGTGAAACAAACGCATATGTATCCCACAAAGATAATTAGCAAGTTGTGCATGAAACTTGTGTTAGAAGTGGAAAAATAGAATTCATTTGAATCGATTTCATAGGATTTACTAGCTTGAGGGGACTCATCGACATCATTTTAAGGTGAAACAAATGCATACATATCCCATAAAGATTATTAGCAAGTTGTGCAAGAAACTTGGTTTAGAAGTGCAAAAATATAATTTGTTTGAATCACTTTCATATGATTTACTTGTTTGAGGGGACTCATCGACATCATTTTGAGGTGAAATAAACGCATACGTATCCCACAAAGATTATTAGCAAGTTGTGCATGAAACTTGTAGTTGAAGTGCGAAAATATAATTCGTTCTCATCGCTTTCATATGATTTACTAGCTTAAGGGAACTCATCGACATCATTTTAAGGTGAAACAAACGTATACGTGTCCCACAAAAATTATTAGCAAATTGTGCACGAAACTTGTATTTGAAGTCTGAGAATAGAATTTGTTCGTATTACCTTCATATCATTTACTAGTTTTATGGAACTCATTTACATGATTTTAAGATGAAACAAACGCATACGTATCCCACAAAGACTATTAGCAAGTTTTGCACAAAACTTGTGTTTGAATTCCGAAAATAGAATTCGTTCTAATCGATTTCATATGATTTACTAGCTTGAGGGACTCATCGACATCATTTTAAGATGAAAAAAATGAATACGTGTCCCGCAATGATTATTAGCAAGTTGTGAATGAAACTTTAATTTGATGTGCGAAAATATAATTCGTTCTAATCGATTTCATAAGATTTACTAACTTAAGGGGACCATTTTAAGGTGAAACAAACGCATACATGTTTCAGAAAGATTATTAGCAAGTTCTTCATGAAACTTGTATTAGAAGTGCAAAAATACAATTAGTTCGAATCAGTTTCATACGATTTACTAGCTTGAGGGGACTCATCGATATCATTTTAAGGTGAAACAAATGCATATGTATCCCACAAAGATTATTAGTAAGTTGTGCAAGAAACTTGTAGTTGAAGTGCGAAAATATAATTCGTTCTCATCGCTTTCCTATGATTTACTAGCTTGAGGGAACTCATTGACATCATTTTAAGGTGAAACAAATGTATACGTGTCCCACAAATATTAGTAGCAAATTATGCATGAAACTTGTATTTGAAGTGCGAGAATATAATTTGTTCGTATTGCCTTCATATGATTTACTAGTTTTATGGAACTCATTTACATGATTTTAAGGTGAAACAAACGCATACGTATCCCACAAAGACTATTAGCAAGTTTTGCACAAAACTTGTGTTTGAAGTCCAAAAATGGAATTCGTTCTAATCGCTTTCATACGGTTTACTAGCTTTAGGGGACTCATTGACATGATTTTAAGGGGAAACAAATGCAGACGTGTCCCACAAAGATTATTAGCAAGTTTTGCATGAAACTTGTGTTTGAAATGCAAAAGTAGAATTCATTCGAATCACTTTAATATGGTTTACTAACTTGAGGGGACTCATCAACATCATTTTAAGGTGAAACAAGCGCATAAATGTCCCATAAAGATTATTAGCAGTTCACGAAACTTGTATTTGAAGTGTGAAATAGAATTTGTTCTAATCGTTTTCATATAATTTACTAGCTTGAGGGGACTCATTGATAGCATCTTTAGGCGAAACAAACGCATACGTATCCCACAAAGATTATTAGCAAGTTGTACATGAAACTTATATTTGAAGTGCGGAATAGAATTCGGTCTAATAACTTTCATTTGATTTACTAGCAGTAGGGAACTCATCGACATCATTTTAAGGTGACATAAACACATATGTATCCCACAAAGATTATTAGGAAGTTGTGCACAGAACTTATATTTGAAGTGCGAAAATAGAATTCGTTCTAATCGCTTTCATATGATTTACTAGCTTGAGGGGACTCATCGACATCATTTTTAGATGAAACAAATTCATACGTGTCCCACAAAGATTATTAGCAAGTTGTACATGAAACTTGTATTTGAAGTGCGGAATAGAATTCATTCTAATCGCTTTCATATGATTTACTAGCTATAGGGGACTCATCAACATCATTTTAAGGTGACACAAACACATACGTATCCCACAAAGATTATTAGCAAGTTGTGCACGAAACTTGTATTTGAAGTGCGAAAATAGAATTTGTTCTAATCACTTTCATATGATTTGCTAGCTTGAAGGGACTCATCGACATCATTTTAAAGTGAAACAAACGCATACGTGTCTCACAAAGATTATTAATAAGTTGGTCACAAAACTTGTATTTGAAGTGCAAAATAGAATTCGTTCTAATCGCTTTCATATGATTTACTAGCTTGAGGGGACTCATCGACATCATCTTAAGGCCAAACAAATGCATACGTATCCTGCAAAGACTATTAGCAAGTTTTTCACGAAACTTGTGTTTGAAGTGCAAAAATAAAATTTATTCAAATTGCTTTTATATGGTTTACTAGCTTGAGGAGACTCACTGACATGATTTTTAGGTGAAACAAACACATACGTATCCCACAAAAATTATTAGCAAGTTTTGAACGAAACTTGTGTTAGAAGTGTAAAAATTGAATTCATTCGAATCATTTTCATATGGTTTACTAGCTTGAGGGAACTCATTGACAAGATTTTAAGGTGAAACAAATACATATGTGTCCCAAAAAGATTATTAGCAAGTTATTCACGTAACTTGTATTTGAAGTACGACAATAGAATTCGTTCGTATCACTTTCATATGATTTACTAGCTTGAGATGACTCATAGAAATAATTTTAAGGTGAAACAAATGCATACGTGTCCCACAAAGATAATTAGCAAGTTGTGCACAAAACTTGAATTTGAAGTACGAAAATAGAATTTGTCTAATCGCTTTTATTTGATTTACTAGCTTGCGGGGACTCATCGATATCATTTTAAGGTGAAACAAACGTATAAGGGCCGCACTCGTAAAAGGGTCTCAAATTATTAAAATATGTGTGTTAAAAAAAATAAAAATAGCCTCATATTATTACCTATATATATCTTTCATAAAAAATAATTTAAGATAAATCTGAAATGATATATGCAACTAACTTTCATACTTATGACTTAATATTAAAAATTTGAAAATATGTAGATGTGCAACTAACTTTCACACTTATATTTATTGCTAATATTTTTTAATTTGTTCTCAATATTTAAAAACTCTTCATAATTCTCAATAGTCAAAAGTTTAACTTAAAAATTTTTGTATTTATAAATATCAGTAATTTTTTTTAATTTACTAGTTACTAGTCATAAGGGTCCCAAATTTTTATTTTGCCTAAGGCTCTAAATGAGACGAGCCGCCTCTAGTTGGGTCATCACCATGAGAATGACAAACTATTTCTTGTAAGTTGGAAGATATGTTGAAGATATTCCAAGAATATTCTACTATAATCTCAAAGTGCACGTAAGAGCACACGACTTGTGGTTTTAGCATTCTAACATAGGTTCTAACCATTGGTAAACGGCTAGTAAGTGCAAACCAATAATTCAAGGCTCCGAAGTTTCGAACACATGATCTGCGAAGTTGGCCTAAGAACGTGGGGGAGATAAAGCATGCAACGGCCTGCTTGATTTTTTTTCCTATAGATAATATAGTTGGTTTTCATTTTAAAGTAATGGCTAAGAACTCAACCCTCGATAAGGTTTATCTTTTCAACCAAGCTTTCTATATGCTCACATTCATCCAATATAGCGCTTGTGAATTTTGCTTAGATCAACATTTAAGGAGCCTTTTCTTTAGCAACATTTATGTTGCCTAAGATGAGCACTAATGCAAACTTATCTTTCATTTGAGCCAATTGTTTGCACCGCTTATAGAGTACTAGCCTACTGGCAGCGACTTCAATCACCTTAGATTAATAGAAGTCAATTTCCTTGTCTTTCAAGGTTTTCCGCAAGCTTTTTGGCCAGATTTCCTACAAGACATCTTTGAAATATATGCGAGCTTTAGATTGCTTTCTTTTAATAATTCTTTTAAAATATCTTGAGTATTTTTGACACACTTGCAATATTACAAACCGCAGAGTACATCTAACAATAAAGGCCAAGTTCGTCAGTAATTTTAAGTATCAACAAAACTATATATACGTATATATAATTAATTTATTAATCATATTTTCTAGTTTTGTGAAAGCTTCAAGTATAAAAATTGCTTTCAAAGTTTTTTGTAGAATTTAAGGCGAAATGAATAAAATAACGATTTGTTGATGTTTTGGGGCTATTTTTCTCAAGTTTTGGGCGTTAAAAGTGAACCCATCCTATATGTTTTCTCCAGATTATAAACTTGCTTGTTAATCTGACTTCTCCATCCTATTATATTTCATCCTCAAGACAGGTAGAGCAAAACACCCCCGGGCATTTGAGGAAACTAAATTTATTTTCTGCATGGAAAACTTAGCCCTCTGCATACAAAACAACGCAATATATTAGTGGGCAACCAACTTGAAATTTTAAGTTAAGAAAACCCCTTAAAACCACAGATTCAAGACGAGAGGGTGAAAGAAACGTCAAGCATCACCACCATGCTTATTATTAATCGTTAGTCTCACACAAGACTGTTCACCATAGTACTCCCATCTAAGAACGGAAACTCCTACAACCGGCCACACACAACACAATACCCATCCATATATACAAGCACTTAGCTCTGATGTTTCTCAACATCATTCAGCACAATCAACTCAGCAACTCATTATCACTGCCATCATTTCTAGTACCCTCCTTGTATGAAAGCATTCAAGCGATTTAGCTCTTCACGATGCTCACTCACAACAGCACGAACCACATCTCCAATGGACACCATCCCTATCATTGCCTTATCATCAATCACTGGAATGTGCCTGATTCTGTTATCTGCCCACCAAGCAAGAGATTCCATGTTACGTATGTTAGAAGAGTTGTACAATTCTTACTTTAGCTTAGTATTCTGCATCGTAGAAAACTACTTCACAAACATACTACTTATAATTATCACTGTGACGCAGCTACTTTCGAGTCTCTATGTAATGTGAAGGTACTGGAAAGCATTTGTGTCCTTCACTAACTGTATAGTGTTAATAACCAGCCAGCAAATCAGATGATCCCAATTATAATGTTAAAAGAAATATCATAAATATTATAGATCAAAAAATAAAAAATGCAGAGATGCTGGTCTTGTTGCTCCGAAACACTGTTAACAAAAATCCATGAAGTTTTTTACGTAAGCTAATGGAGTAATTTGTAACTTGATATAACAAATCATTCATTCTTATATGACACAACCAGAGGTATAGGTTATCCTACAAAATGTATAAATAGGCAGTTGAATTTTTGTCACTTGAACGATTCCTTTGTTCAAGCATCAATCCCGTACATTAAGGTGGATAGTGGATACAAGATACCTTTCAAATCACAAAGATACAAAGTGTAGGCAAGACAGCAAATCTGTAGATACAGGGATGCAAGTATATAATTACTAAACTTTAGATGAAGTACGTTTATTTCACAGTTAATAATAATATTGCAAGTATATATATACTAGATTAAGGCCCCGTGCATTACAGTTATACATATATATATATACTATATTAAAGCCCCGTGCTTTATATGGATTTATCCTAAAATATACATATATAATACATATAATATTTTTAGATAATTTTAATTTGACTATATTTTATATAGTACATGATTGACCAAACATTTAGAGAAAATACTACTAAAGACTATAAAAATATTATCGATTTTTTATTTTTGATAAAAATTAACATTAAGATTTTCTTATCATTTATTCTTTAATTTTTGCAAATTTGTTTTTTCCCCCCAATGTTACTGTCAATTAAAGTTTTATACCTCTGGGTTTTCAATTTATAATTTCATGTTTTAGGTTTTTGTTTTTAGATTGTCAAAAAATAGGTTTTTCTTTAGATGAAAAAAAAAAAAAGCTTATTCTTTTGCACATTTTTTAAAGGAAAGACGGATACTTATAAGTTTGTATTAATGTTAAATTTATTATGCAATGTGAGTATATTAGGAAGTTGAATTTATTATGGAATGATGATCTTATAGGAAGTTTAGTAGTAAATTATAGAATGAGGATATTTTAAGAAATTTACTTGTAAAATTGGTTACGTGTCATGCTGTAGGAAAGTGAAAATTCACACTTGACGTAATTTTATGCCTAAGCTCAACTTTTATTATAAACTATATATATGATATGATATATATATATATATATATTCCCCCTTTCTTTTTCCCTTCTAGAAATTAACAAATGAAAAGATCCAAACAAGAAGACACATATTTACCAGTCATTAGCTTCATAGCTTGCAAAACCTTTGTGTCAGGCGTGACAGTTATAAGTTTGTTCTGCATCCACAATGCCAGAGGATTTTCCATTAAAACTAGTTCAATACGCTTAAGGGGCTAACCCACATGCACACGTGATGGATGTCATAGAGCACACTTAAACAAAAATATACCTCCTCAGTCATGATATCGCCAACCTTGGTCGACTTGGATGACCTCCCCTGAACTATAATCTTCCTTAGATAATCTAGAAAAAAGCAATCATAAACAATTCAAGCAGTATTACTCATACATCTTAGATTTTTAAACTTTTACTAATGTAGAACATCTCTATCTAGCCTCCGCATGAGACAGAATGTAGAACATCTCTATCATCACAAAGGCAAATTAAAAAATATTAAGGTGTGTAAAGATTCTTCATAGAGGAACAACTTAATTGAGACATAAAAAATATTAAGCTTCTTAGCACAGTTATAATGTCACAAACTCGCAATCACAGAAGATACTCCCACACATGTTGCATAACATTTGAAGATTGTTTACAAAGATTATCAAAATGTTAAAATTAATATCAATAAAAACAGTTAAATTCAGCCTAGTCTAACAGATCCAATATTCTGGAAAACAGGAACTTAGCATTATAGCAAACCCAATATATTCAAAGTTCAATTGATATCTAAAAGATGTTACCGGCACTCACAAGACACTTCATATTTTATGGCTAAGTAGCCACCACAAAGTCCACATTTTGAATGGATTAGATAAGAAAAAGGAAAATTTTAGGGGGGGAGTTTTCTAAAAAGTCTTAGATACCTCTCTCCGTTATTATTCCAGCAATTGAGCTTTGCTCTCCCGGTTTCACAACAACCAAGGCTCCAACATTGTGTTGAGTCATCCGTTGGAAGAAAAAAAAATTATTTAGAAAGCTACAGACCTAAAATCCCCATCATAAAAATTGGCAAAATACTAATTTTCACAGGCTCAGAGATGCATACCGACTTAACAGCATCATAAACAGTGTCGTCTGTAGTGCACCAAAGCCACGAGCCATCAGCACTTTTACCTTTTGATGTCAAGACATCTGATATAGTGGTGCTTTCAAAACCATGTTCTTCCAAGCGGACAGAGCTAACAGACTCATAGCGTGAAAATATTAGAGGTCGCACCAGGGGTTTCACAAAACGGATGCGTTGTAAAATCACGTTCTTCACTATACTTCCATGTGATAGAAAGGATTGACGAACTCCTTGCATTTTTACCTGCATATATATATATATATAGAGAGAGAGAGAGAGAGAGAGTCATACTTCTAAAAGGATAATAGAAGTCATACTTTCTATAACCCTTTTTGTGTATTGGATCCTATAAAATCTAATAATTCATCTTCAAATGAAAGCGTCCATGGGATCAATATGTTGGTTGAAGCTCAGATTTTAGGACTGCGCCAAATCTAATACTAAAATGAATAATTAATAAGTAGAGGAATTAATCATTGCAACATCTGATTAACATAACAAGCATTTAAAATTGAACAGACCGCATAAGTCGTTGTGAAATAGAGGAAACAACACGTATCGTTGACTATCCATGCTTGGTCTTCTTATTCACCCTGTTTTCTCACTAAAAACTTCGTAGATAGATTCTCATGGGTTTTCTATTAATGACTATTTAGTGAGATAAAAAGGTTCTTGGTATTCTAAAAAACTCTATGAAAAGGAGAGATGAACCTTGAAGTTAAACCAATTACAGGGTTTCAGTGTGCAAAACACGAAACAAAACTTAGGATTGACTTCTTGAACTATTAAATGGAGAAAGAAAAGAATCCATATGAGGTCAATCTATCAGAGTCGTCGAGAAGTAACAAAGATCGGTTCTTTACGACTTGAAATCTGATTAAGTATGAAAAGTTTGGAAGAAATACAAGACGGGTTAAACAATATGAGATCAAAATGATACCTTTAGGCAACTTAGAAGCAAATCCGCTTGCTCAATTTTAGTGTTACAAGTAGAATCTGAGCAAAGAAGAAGAGATCAAAAGGAAAAAAGTAAAAAGTAGAAACTTTTGGAAACACAGGCCTATGCTTGTTCAACTTATCACATAAATGGATGAGCAGAAAACCAGAGATTAGTCAGCTCAATTAAGAGCTCATGTATTAAAACTGGAAGAAGGATCAAGCCTGGTAATACGCACCACGTTACTAGTCCACTTTAGAGCTGAAGAAACGCAGGCGGCGGGTTAGGGACTCATTGTACTCCGTGAACTGATATTAGCAGAGTAGGATTTTATTTTTATCCCTTTGTCCGGAGTGGGCACCTGGCAAGTGGATAAGAAACATTTTGTATTATTTTAAGGTTGAAAGCAACCGAGTTAAAAGGATTGTATTAACATTGGAACCCTCTCTAATTCTGAATATGGCAGTGCTTTGCATATTTTTGGAAAACGTTTTTCACAAGGGTACAATGGCTATGCTTGGTTATATTTTTCAAAACTATTTTTTGTATCTTAAAACACATTTTGGAGAAAAGATAAGTTTGCTTGTTTTTATATCAATTTTTATCTAAAAAATATTTTTCAAAAATTAACCATAAAAAAATGAAATACAAAAATCATAAATTATGATTTTCTACATTTATAAAAATATTTTTTGACTCTCTCTTTCTTTTTTTCTCTCTACTCTCTCTTTCTCTTTTCTCTCTATCACAATAATACGGTATGCATTTTTCAACTCTCCCTCTCCCTTTCTCGCTCATGATATCATAACTTCTAATTCTTTTTTTAATTTATAATGACAAAATTAAGACGATAAAGCACTCTGCACATGATAATTTTGTTAATAGATTTGTAAAATTTCAGTTAGTCAACTCAATAAATATGAATGAAATTAATATACGATAAAATAAAAGAAGTAAATCAAAAATATAAAAAAGAATGTCTCATTCACTTCAAAAATCAATATCAACATTCAATCGTAAAAATAATTAATATAAATATTATATGTCAGTTTACTCTATGGTAGATGGGGCTTTCGACGCGTCGAGTAAACTAGAAGTTATGATACTCAACTGGTCGATGAGACTTTCGATTCGTAGAGTAAACTAGAAGTTATGAGTATAGGTTAAGACTTCCTTTCATGCTTTCGATGGGGCCATCGTCAACTCGATTTTCTCTCATACTTCTTCTCATGCTTCCTCTAATGCTTTCAATTCATACTTTGAAATTTAGTTTAGAGTTTTTGGTTTGATATGAATGTCTATATTTTTGTGTATGGGTTAAAATTGTGATTTATATTTTAATTGAATCTGGTTGATTGAATCTGGTTAATGGAATCTATTTCGATAACCTCTATTTCCATATTGGGTATATGAATGGAGATTTGAAATTGAGCTTTAAATTTGGACTTATAATAGTAACATTGAACTTCAAAATTGAATTAAAGATGCTAAATGAATTTCATATCTTAAAAATATTTTTTTATTTCTCATATAATTTTTTGTAATCATTACAAAATCTATAAATACAAAATATAAGAAGTGTTGCCACGCATAGCCAATGCTACTTGGGAATGGTTTTTGTGTAAGAGAGAATCAAAAACCAATTTTTGAAATCATGCAAAAAAAAAAAAAAAAAACGATCTAAAACTGAAATACAAAAATCAAATTTGGTGGTTTTCTGCTTTTTAAGCAACATTTTTCGATTTTCTTTGGCTACTGTAGCATTGTAGGACTGTCTCATTTTTCTCACTCTTCTCTTTCATCATATTCCAACTTAATCTCACGGCCTACCTCCTCTCACTTTACTCTTACTTTACTCTTACGATCTCCCCCCCTCGTTTCACTTTCAACCCTCTTTCCTCTTGAAAAACAGTAACTCTAATCTCATTCTTTGAAGCAAGGATCCCTACTACCCTATTCTGAAGCAACTCATCTATTTCTCCATTCGTGACCTTGGCTGAATCCGTCTCCTTGTCCTTCAAGGTATGATTTCAGTTTCATCCTTGTATTTTCGTTGTTCATGGAACATCATTCTCTGTAAATTAGCCATGACCTTGTTTATAGTTAAGGTATGATTTACATTTAATTATTTGCAAAAAATTCCCACAGACTTGCATTTCTCTTTCTCTATAAAATAGCCATAACCATGGTTTCTTAACGAGGATGTAGTAAGCTCATTTAGAAAATTTATATGTTAGACTTTTCGATTTAAATGTAATTGTCTTTTTGCTTTCTTTTTACTTTCGGAATCTCTACAGAATCTACGATATTTCACATCAACAACTCACCTTTTTAACTTTCAATAGATATTGAGCTAATTTATGGATTATGTCATTACTTTAGGGTGAGCTTTTATATATTTAGGATTTTTCATATTTTAACAATATAAAATCATCAAATAGAGAAAATTATATACAATCTAGATTTATGATTTTTAGAACATAGATTGAGGATTTTCGTATTTTAACAATATAAAAGCATCAAGTAAAGAAAGTTATTGAAGGTAGACATTATTTTATGCATGCATACAATCCTATAGAGTGCAGACATATTTTGTTATGGTTCACAATGGAGGGATGGATATGAATTTTGGCCTATAAAATCAGTAAGAAAATAGATAGTAAATCAAATAGGAGAATCGAAAATCATAGATAGGAGCCTAGTTTGGACATCTCGTTATTAATTTCGGTTACGGCCAAGGAAATAAACACTTTGGAAAGATATCCAAGGCATGGAATAAGGCAATTTAAATATTGGTTATTATCTTATTGTCATGTACATTGTCTTATTCTCATGGAATTATGATGACATGGTAAACTTAGCATGCTTCTCAGGACCTTAATCAATTATCATTATGTTGCTGATTAATATGTCAAAGTATCATATCATATCAAAACTTTATGTGTTTGATGTAGTGAGAAATATGGCATCTGAACCTGTGCATTCGAGGAAAGGCTATGGACTCCCGTCTTAGAGACCGTGCTCATCGATATAAATGGAGGATGAGATGAAAACAAGTAACATGAATGATGGTGTATTCGTGAAAAATGTGTTGAAGAGGATGTGTGATACACTGAAAATGCAATCGACCTGTAAGTTGAAGGAGAAGCATATAAAGCAGAAGGTCCAACATCGGAAGCAAAGGCATTGAGACTTCGCATCCCTATTAATGGAAATTGGGTACGGATGGGACCCTGAAACGGAGGACTTCATTAGTTGCATAGAGGAGTATTGGATAACTCTCATCAAGGTAAATTGTCTTACCCGCATTAGAGATGGCAATCCAGGCCGGGCTCGGCCTGTTTTGATTTGGGGCGGGCTCAGGCCGAGACGGGCCTCAAAAGTCTAGGCCCAGCCCAAGCCCAGTTAAAAACGGGCTTAAAAACGGGTTGCTTTAGGCAATATGATGGTACTGTTCATTGTGTGGTACTGTTCACCGCGGGTTTTGTTCACTGCGGGTAGATCGTATACCCGCGGGCTAAATTTGGCCCGTTTTAAAAATGAGTATATAATCCATGTTCGGCCCGCGCCCGTATACGGGCCGGGCCAAGCCCGTACCTGCATATTGTGGATGCGGGTACGGGTGCGGGTCGGGCTTTAACGGGTCGGGCTGAACAGATTCGGGCCAGCCCGGCCCAAATTGCCATCTCTAACCCGCATCATAACACCTTCCTATATAGTCAAAGATGTATGCTATGATCTATGTTGTTGATATCTTTCATGCATTTTTTAACTCAAATATGAAGTTCTATGTGGTTCTATTTTAGATTGTTTTGGAAAAATTCGAACTTTTATCTATTAAATGATTAGATGAATTGGAGATTCAATTTTCTCCTTCATTTTTTTTAATTATCAATAAAAGCTATGATTTAAATCTTGATATTGCAGTTTATGTTTTGTATCGCAGAAAAATAAAGAGTATAAATAGTTCCGGAGGTAGGGATGCGACAACAATTTGAAGTTGGGAAACCTATTTGGCAGAACAACTGCTACGGGCACTCTACGTCACTCATCCGCCAGTCCACCAACTGATAGCTGTCAATTAGACTGCCTACCCCCTTGTTGAGAGGTTTTCCTCTATTAAATAGAAACGAATCAATTTAATACAGTCCTAACCTTATGCGTAATTACTACTAATTATCACTAAACATGGAAGTATAAATATTAACTGATATATACAGCCAAGCTACTAACAATTATAGGAAATCCTAATTAATAAATCAATCCGAATGATATTAATCTATTGACATCTCCCCTTAAATTGATGCTGGTTGATCAAGAAGCATCAATTTGCTCACAAGAAAGGAATGACGTTGACGAGTCATAACTTTGGTAAATACATCAGCAATTTGAAGATTCGTGGAGATATGTGGAAGAGAGATAACGTGATTATCAACCGCCTTGTGAATCGAATGACAATCGATTTCAATATGTTTTGTACGCTCATGATAAACCGGATTTGCAGCAATTTGAATAGCACTAGTGTTGTCAGCATGAAGAGGTGTGGGGATAGGCTGAGAAAAACCAAGTTCATCGAGAAGACCACGAAGCCAAACAATTTCTGAGCAAGCAGTAGACATAGCACGGTATTCAGACTCAATGGAGGATTTGGAAACACGGGCCTGCTTCTTACTTTTCCACGAGATCAAGGAAGACCCAAGAAACATACACCATCCTGTGACCGATTGACGAGTGTCTGGACACCCAGCCCAATCAGCATCGCTAAAAGCAACAAGGCGAAGAGGAGAGCCAGCAGGAAAAAATAGACCTCGACTAAGAGTTCCTCGAAGATATCGAATAATACGACGGACAACAGTGAGATGAAGGTGACGAGGAGTATGCATGAACTGACTAACCTGTTGAACTGCAAAAGAGATATCGGGGTGTGTAATAGTCAAATAGTACAAGCTTCCAACCAATTGTCAATACGTAGTAGGATTAGATAGAAGATCACCCTCCTCACGTCGGTATTTCACATTAACCTCCATTGGAGTATCAATAGAGGAGGAATCCTTGAGACCCGCTAAGGTAATTAGGTCGAGGGTATATTTATGCTGGTTCAAGAAGATACCAGAGGAATCTGTATGGACCTCCAAGCCCAAAAAATAAGTAAGTTGTCCAAGATCTTTCATATGAAAGGAATCTTGGAGATGGCGTTGAAGTCGGGTAATCAACACACAATCAGTGCCAGTAATAATGATATCATCGACATAAACCAGTAATAAGACAATACCAGCTGAAGTGTGGCAAAGGAACAAAGAACAGACGTATTGACTTTGCATGAAAGAAAACCGAAGCAAAGTAGAACGAAATTTCTCAAACCATGCCCGTGGTGCCTGTTTCAGACCATACAAAGAGCGTTTCAATTTACACACAAGAGGAGTAGGAGAAGAAAATAAACCTGGGGGAGGTTTCATGTAAATATCCTCCTTTAGGTAACCATGAAGAAAGGTATTTTTGACATCCATCTGATAAAGGGACCACCCCTGAGAAGCTGCAATAGAAAGCACAATACGCTCTGTAGTCATTTTTGCTACAGGGGCAAAAGTTTCTTCATAATCAATTCCATACTCTTGTCGATTACCAAGTGCCACCAATCGTGCCTTATAGCGATCTAGAGTTCCATCAAAGCGAAGTTTAATCGAGTAAACCCATTTACAACCAATTGCTATAACAGTAGACGGACAAGGGACAACATCCTAAGTATGATTTTCTTAAAGAGCCTGAAGTTCCTCATCCATTGCCTTGTGCCAACATGCATGCTTCACAGCCTCAAAAAAACAAGTAGGAATGGGAACAGAAGACAAAGTAGCATTAAGAAAAGTATGAGAAACATCATATCGATCAGGAGAATAACCATACCGATCAGAAGGATGTGAAACTCTAGTGGAGCGTCGGAGACCAAACTCAGGAGGTTTAGAGGAGTGAGCAACAGGTGATGTCAACTCAGACGCAATGGTAGTCGTTTAAATAGGGCCAGATGGTGGGTCGACGTCGGGAAGAGGCAAAGTTGGTTGACGTCGCGTATACACAAATCCAGGTTTAAAATGCTCAAGAGTAGGAGGTATCTCATCAAAGGAAAGAAGAGTATAGATTTCAGGCAAAGACACAATATGTGTAAGAAAGAAAAATTGTTGCTCAAAAAACACAACATTACGAGATATACAAATTCGGTTAGAGCATGGATCAAAACACATATATCCTTTGTGTGAAATACTATAACCCATAAAAACACATTTAACAGACTGAGCAGAAAGTTTATGACGTTCATGAGAAGGCAAATGGACAAAACAAACACATTCAAAAGTATGAAGGTCAAGATAAGGAGGATTTTGATGATAAAGAAGATAATAAGGGGAATCAAAATGCAAATTCTGGGATGGTAAGCGATTAATCAAATAAACTGCAGTAGATAAAGCTTCAACCCAAAATTTAGACGGAACAGAAGACTCAATCAATAAGGTACAGACAACATAAAAAAGGTGACGATTTTTTCATTTGGCAACACCATTCTATTGTGGACTAGAAGGACATGACCGTTGAGAGACAATACCTTTATGTTGTAAGAAAGCATGAAAGTCGTGTGACATGTATTCCCCCCCAGAGTCAGATCTCAAAACTTTAAGACCGGTAGAGAATTATGTTTCGACATAGGCTACAAAAGTCTTGAAAATAGAAAAGACCTCAGATTTTGCACGAAGAAAATATACCCAAGTGTATCGACTAAAATCATCAATGAATGTCACAAAATACTTATAGGAAGCATGTGAAATGATAGGAGTAATGCCTCATACATCACTATGTATAATATTAAAACATTTGGTTACATGACTACCATGAGATGGAAATGGGAGAGTCTTACTCTTACTTAGTTTGCATGTAGAGCAATCAAAGGATAAAGAAGAAGAAACATATTCTTTATTACCCAATAAACCAGATTTCAAAAGATGAGACAAAACAACAAAGTTTGGATGACCTAAACGTTTATGCCATACCTCACTTGTACTATTAACTGTCATATAAGATAAAGATAGATAAGTAGGAACAAAGAAATGTAATGGAAACAATCGCCCAACTTTAGGCCCCTTCGCGAGAATCTTCCCCGACACCTAATCTTGCACAAGACAACCATCACGAGAAAAATGGACATCACAGTTGTTATCGACTAATTGACCAACTGAGATAAGATTAGTAGATAATTGTGGGGAGAGAAAAACATCACGAACTGAGGAATTAAGATCCCCAACAGCATTAATAGATATATGACTTCTATTAGCTATTTGAATGTTCGAGGTACCATGATATGGACGAACATTGTAAAGAGTATTAGAAGAACCTGTCATATGATTGGATGCACCAGAGTCAACAAGCCAAGACTAAGACAAACAAGTTTTCTTACCTTGGAGTCCTAAGGCAGAAAAAGCAGATACAATCATTTGTTGTACCATTTCCGGAGTAACCGAGGTTTGAGATGCTGGAGGAGATGAGGAAGTGACGCCAGCTGAGTAAGCACGAATCGAGCGGTTTTGTGGTCTCGTGGTACATTCTTTGATAACATGACCCGATTTCTTACAATAGTTGCAAATTTTCTTACCACAATGTGCAGCAATATGACCATATTCCTTGCAGCTGAAGCACTGAACCTTGCTCATATCTTGACCCTTTCCTTTCCCGTGAGCTATATAAGCAACCGGATTAGATTGAAATGTCTATAAATCCACTTGTGTAAAAAAGCGTTATTCTTCACGAAGTAACTCGCCAAAACAATCATCCAACGATGGAGAGGGAACTTGATTCATCAGATTAGATCGAGTAACTTCAAATTCAGGACGCAATTTCATTAAAAATTTATCCCTCTTACTTTGCTCATGAACGGCTTGAACATCAGACAGGGACGTAGCAGGAACCTTCGCATAAATCATATTAGAAAGTTCTCCCCATAAATTTGTGAAGCCTGAAAAGTACTCCTGAATAGAAAGATTTCCGTGGGTGTAATTAGCAATCTCATATTCCAACTGAAAACGACGAGCTGTGTTCTCTCGAGTGTACACCTTCTTCAAATATTCCCACATACTTTTGGCAGTTGTATAGGGTTTCAGATTGAGAATGATAAGAGGATCAACAGACCCTACGATCCATGTCTTCACTCGTGCATCATGGACCAGCCATTGTGCTAGCTCCTTCGGCTCTGTAGGTGCAGGTTCACTGCCATCTATATGTCCCCACAAATCCTTTCCAATAACAAATATCTAAATTTGAAATTCCCACATGGAATAATTCTTACCCGTGAATCGAACCGCAAAAAAATCGGAGCTATTAGCAGACATGATTGGAATGAAACACACAATAGTATCACAGGAGGCAAAAATAAGAGTGTTGGCACGACAATCGAGAAAAGCTTTAAAAGAGATAAGAATTACACAGCTTTCTTCCACTACACACTAATGAATAAAATAAATGTGCAACTCTTACTACCTAGTAAATGGAAATAAAACAAGCAGAGATATCGTCAACCCCAGATAACAGTCAAACCAAGAAACCCAAAAGAATAAACCTCTGCAAATCGAGAAACACCAAAGACCACGACCACCGTTTACCACCAAGATCACGGCGAGACTTCCAGGAAGGTCCAAGATCACAACTCCAAAGAAGACTACGAAGAGGATCCAACCAGGAAGGTCCAAGTTCACTACTATGCCAGTGAGAGCAGCCACCTATGAAGATGCTAATACAAAGAAAAAACCTAATTGTAAGTACTAAGCTCTGATACCATGTCAATTAGACTGCCTACCCCCTCGTTGAGAGGTTTTCCTCTATTAAATAGAAACGAATCAATTTAATATAGTCCTAACCTTATGCATAATTACTGCTAATTATCACAAAACATGAAAGTATAAATATTAACAGATATATACAGCCAAGTTACTAACAATTATAGAAAATCCTAATTAATAAATCAATCAGAATGATATTAATCTGTTGACAATAGCGACGAGGAAGAAGACTTGATGGATGACTTCCATAATGCAAAAGTCCACGTAATTGATAGTCATCCACATACCGAACCACCTAGCCAGCCAATTATTCTTACATTAGATGATGACGAAGCTCTTGCAAGTATATGACTGGTTCATATGAAAACTTGTTGGTCAATTGTCATGCTATGTCCCTATCATACACAACCCCCCCACCCTTTAACTCGGGGAATTCAAACAGTTCACCTTTCACCGCTCCACGTAGTGCAGTCACCAAAAAAGGTGATGATTCCCATTCCACTTTCTCTACCGCTGCACATATGGCTACTAGTACGGAAAGGGTACCAAAGAGGTCCAAGAAGCAAACTCATGCCCAAGATTTAGTTAATTGCTTTATGTCCTTCACCAAGGGTTCTAAGGCGAAAGCTGCGTGTTATGAAATAATAGCAAAGAGCAAGTCTGCCCATTAGGCTTATAGGAGCAAATTCACCGCGAAAACTTCTGGATTCGAGATAACCCAACCAATAAGGAATGAATTCAATATCACTTCTTATGTTGAGGTTCTAAATTATATCCCGAGTCTTCCCATTAGCACTTATAATCTTGCAGCCTGGTTCATCAAGATGAGTGTTGCCAACCCTGAATTATTCATGGTCATTAGTGTTGATCGGTCCCGGCATAGTGAGTGGTTGAATTCTCTGACCATTACTGATAAATATGATGACATTGTCCACTACCCCGCTTACATTATCCATTAACTATGTCTTACTTTCTATTATTGATGAAGTAGTTGACAGAGTACTTAAACTAATTTGTATGGACTTGTGGGTGATTTAGGCTTTATTAGATATTAATCTTTTATGTAGGTTTAATTGGATATTAATGTATGTGGGATATTTATGTAATGATGAATGTTAGTGCTATGTTTTATATTAATATTACGATGGTTAGTGAAAATAGTGTTACAGTTGATAATTAGCCAATTTTATAACTTAGTTACATTAGGAAGTTAGAATATGCATGCCTGTTAAGTTTGTATGTCACCTTTGAAGGTAACAAGGATAATGTCACCTTTAATTCTTTTACTGTAATAATTTGGAACCCTTTCCTTCTCCGATAAAATAGATTATAATTACTTGTTAATTCGAATATACTCAGCCAAGTTCTTGGAGACTATAACGAGTGCCCATGCATGTCTGAAGAAAAGGTCAACTTTGTAAAGCTGTTGGCCAAAGTTGTTAAAGGTCAGTCATAAGTCATGAAAGATTTGCAAGGAAGAATAAATACAATAAAATAAAATAAAAATCAAAGAACCCATAAATAGAAATGTTTACTTTCAATAGCAAACCATTGCATTTGTGGTGGTTAGAGGAAGCATTCGTGGTTAGGTCATCAAAGAATCACGGCATTTAATAACACTTGGTGTGCAAAATGATGGATTTTTCAGCAATTCACTCATAGATATGTACAATAAATGTGGAAATTTGGAGAAGGCATCTATGATCTTTAGAAAGATCACATGACAAGAGAAGGAGTGATTTAAATGGAATGAAGTTTGTTCTTGATCAGAAAGAGTGAAAGCTTCTTATGTAGCAGTATATCTAAGTAAATCGAATGAAGTTACTTTTGTAGGGATTTTAACTGCTTGTAGTCATACAGAATTGATTGACGAAGGATGCAAATATTTCAACATGATGAAAGAAGTTTACAAAATCAAACATGGGATTGAGCATTACATTTGTATGGTTGATTTATATGGTAGAGTTGGATGATTAAATGAAACAAAGGAATTCGTCTTTAACAAAAAATTATCTCACCTTCCTTCTGTTTGGAAGGCTTTTCTCTCTTCTTGTCAGCTTTACAAAGAAATTGAAATGGGAAAATGGGTTGCTGGAAAACTATTTGAAATCTAAGAAAAAGATTCAGGTCCTTATGTTTTGCTATCAAATATGTGATCAAGCAGCCATAGATTTGAAGAAGCGGCTAAAATGAGGAATTTGATGCAAAATAGTAAAACACTTGGCCAATCTTAGAGAGAGGTTATGAATTTGACCCAACAACCCATGTCTGAAGTACCTGAATGATGCAGAAAAGGTTAAGTTTTTAACTGCAACTATGCAACAGTGAAGACAATTTCTACAAGGTTTGTTCTTGATCAGAAAGAGTGAAAGCTTCTTATGTAGCAGTATATCTAAGTAATTTGGGAGTATATATGGATGCATTGATTGTGTATATATAAATGAATGTATCTCTATCTGGATATACCGTTAGAAGATAGATTAGTTACGAGATTTCATCCCCAAGCTTCCACTAGTCAAAGGTAATAGTGATAAGCAGTAATAACTTCTCACTCTCACTCTCACGCAGTTGACTTCCCTTTCTTTTTTCTATTCACCGGATTAAACAAGTATGAATTTTATGAGTCGAATTCACTCTCCTGCCTTTTTTATATGAATATGAGGAAAAGTAAATTGATCCTATATGATTATTACTGGTTTGAATTCTTCATGGGTATGTTCAGTACTACGACTCACTTTTAGAACTACAGATGCTCTACTAATTTCCTAAACCCTACATAAGATGAGTTAATATAATAAGCTAAGAGGACATTGACGGAGAGAGGGAGAGAGTCATGATTATACCTTATCAATTTCTGGATGCCGCATGCAAATGAATGATCGAAGAAGACGAAGATGACGAGAAGAATGACGAACAATGCCAAGATTTCATGAAGATTTCATTCCCACAGTGAAGAAAGAGCAACTGTGATCGTTTTAAGATCATTACAGACGAAGACGAAGAGAGAGAGAGCGAGAAAGGAGCTCTAATTTGGTCAATCTGAGATGATTGATGAAGAAAAGAGCCCTAGAATCGTGAAGGTCTGAGAAAGCCGTGAAGGTCCGAGGAAGATAAGAACCTAATTTCACCTTTAGCCCTAATTTCGTCAGAACGATCCATTTAGTAAAGGAAAAGAGAAAGGATTTTAAAACAGAGATGACAAATGAGCTGACATTTTAAGAACCAATTTTTTCCTTACTTTACCAGGTTTTGCATCTCAAAAATTATTATTTTTATCCTCTAGCCTAATTTTTTATAATGATCACAACAATTAGTTTTTTAAATGCAAAAAACAAAACACATTGCCAAGCATTCAATAGCTCTACCAAGTGGTAAAGACCAAGTAAATGAAATTTTGCTCGTATCAAGATTTTTGTGATATAATACAGGGTAATTAGAAGTGGACGTTATGCCGGATTTCAATAAATACAAGTTAATTTTTGTGGCTTTTAACTATAAAATGCAGGTCTCAAACACACTAAACAAGAATGATGACTTTGTTGGATTGAGTAGCCAAATAGCCACCAATAATTATGATTATTAAATAATATGAGAACCTCACACTCACATGAGATTTTGTACATGTCATTAGTTGATTATGTGCGCTTCATTTGGTCAAGTAACTATTTAAATGGCTAAAGATATCCTATTTGATTAGAGATACTATTTTATGAGTGGGGGCAATATGATTATGTGCAGGGAATAATCTATCTACCCATAGAATCTAGTTGAGATATTGGTTTCTAATTTTGTGCCAGGTAGTTTGGTTTAGATACTTCATAAATGAGTAATTCTCTGCAATTTGAAACAACTACATGACTAAATCTCTATTGGAGAAAAACACATTGTAATCAAAGCATTTTCCTTATTTATATGTATCTTTCATCTGTCGTATGAATTCTTGTAGAAGAATTGAAGGAAATTGTTCCAAGGCATGTGTGAGATGCCCCATTCATCTCTTTGCATAAGAATCCTCTTATATTACATTTTCTAGAGTAATTTGGTATTACTAATTTTTTATATTTAAATTTACATTTATGAGTTTTCGTTTATTCCATGATATACTAGTAAATATATCTATTAAGCCTAAGCCCATATCATTCTGTTTTAGATTTAATAGGTCAAAAAGGCCAAAATTTCAACCCAATTAATAAGAAGAAGAGATTGGATTTCTGTCTGTTCAGTAATCATATGAAGAGTAATACAGTGCTAAGTACCCTACTTGTATGTCCTAACTAAGTAAAGAGTATAAAATGTAATTAACATCATCTTTTCTTTTTTTTCTTTTGCTCTCATTCAACCCATATGAAATAATTTCTTACTGCTCGTCTTTCCTCCTCATCTTCTACACTTAGGATGTATAATTAGGGCACTTGGCACTATATTACTGTTTATATGATCATCAAACAAACAAAGATCCAATATTGTTTGGTGGGAAGTCCGAGAGATTACTATGTGACTAATGATGCTACGGATCATTATAAGTTCAATTGTAAATTTTTTCATTTAATACACTTATTTTGCTTCATAAACATTAATGTATTTATTTTTATTAATTATATTCTCAGTCATTTCTTGATTGAAACTCTTCTAATTTACCGATTCAATAATTAATATTAAACGATATATTATGTGGATTCACCATCGACTACATTCAATTGAAAATTAGAGTATGTAAAAACTTTAATTTCAATTCGGAATCTCCATAAATAAAGACATACCCAACGTTCTTCTGAAGAGCATAACAATATTCTTTGACAGCATTCTAATGATATTCATCTGGATTGCCTTGATTCTTGTTCATAACACTTAAGAGCATTGGCCAACATCCGGCCTCGTACACAATATGATACATGATATATAACCTATAGGCAAGCATAAGTTATTCGATTAATGTATTCTGTCTCTACTTATGTCTTTAGAGACAACCTTTAAAGAGTAAGATTCTATGATATTTTTGCAAACAATCATTTCCTGAAATCTTTCATACTAAACCCATTTAGTACTTTTCTTATTATGTACATGAATGAGTTAAGTCTAGCAATCCTTTGGAATCTTTCTCCATAGATTTTTATGCCTAAGCTAAATGAAGCTTTTATCCATTTCATTTATGGAGAAGTTGTTCGATAACTACAACTTGATAGTTTGTAACAAATCTATATCATTCTCAATGAGTAGCATGTCATCAATTTATACAGATAAAAAAATACTCCCACTAACTATTTTCTACATACACACTGTTAGAATTTATGCATACAAGTAGCAAATATATTAAATTAAAAAATTTTCCGGATCGAATCCCATTAGAACATAAATTCAAGCTAAGAACGTTCATACAAGAAACATATACTCATATATATTACTTTTATAGAAAGAGCAGAAAATCCCATTAAAATAAAAGTTTAAGACTAGAAATGGTTACCAATCTTGACAAGAAAAGCAAGATGAGTGAACAACTTTTACTTCCCTTACAATCCGAGTTGTTGGAAGAATAGACAACCACATGTTTGTTCTCTAATCATTATCCACATTATTCGATTCACTCAGTTTATTTTCTATCTTATAATTCAATACGTGAATCAAAAGGCTTGGGAAAGGGACAAAAAATCTAGTGACATTCACTAGGATTTTGGCTAAGACAAGAGGAAGAGGTGTGTATGAAGGCCATCATTAATGTGATATATATAATGCTCCATTAGGTTTTAGGTTACCTAAAAGTGAACCTTCTACTTTGACCTAGTTACCTATTAACCCGGTCAAAGATTAATTTAATTTATTTAAATGAATAATGGGTTAAAAACTCACCCTATGGCCTGCCACATCTTAGGCTTATAGCTCATGTATTTTAATCAATAATTTCATTGATTCAGCCTATGAAAATCTAATTAACAGTTCGGCTCATTAACCCTTTAATGTCTATTTATTAATTATAGACCTTAGGAGCCTTTTATAATTAAATAAAGTTTCAATGCAATTTATTAATTTATAATTAAATTAATGTAACACTTAGTTGTACTAGCATAGCTGTATGACATTAGATTTAACAAATTAATAATTTACAATTTTACCCTTATAGTCAAACTATAAGTCAAATTATGTTTTTCCTTAAAATCAAAAGTGGTATGTTTTTCCTTTTTTTCGATGAATCTAAATGGAGTTACCATCGATCTTATTGTGAGTGACCGATTAGGTTCTACATCATGCTAGTAGGGGATTTCATATCACTTTATGATTTTAATAATTCACAATTAAGTTCATTTAATTTAAAACCCCTTTTAAATTAAATGGTTAATTTAATCATCTCATGATTGTTTAATCTAAACCTTTAAATCAATAATGACTTCTAGCAAAGTAACAAGACTATCTGCGATATGAGAATTTATTATTTTCCACAAGAACATGTCATGATTGTAATAAACAATCCTTTCATTTTTCCAATATCATGATTCATCATAGGTCATGATTTGACTATTATATCTTTGATGAACATCGATAATGAATTAACTGAAAACTCATTTCATATCAAATTACTTTTCTAAAATTCCTTGTTCAAAAAAAAATATAATTCATAGGATTTATTTCCAAATATGGAAGTGTATGATTCAATCTTGATCACTCATAACCTCTACCTACAACATCTTATACCCAACATTTCATCCCACTTAACCCTTAGCTAGGGTTTATAGGAATGATGTCAAAGTATAAAATCCAGTACATAAGATACCATGGTAATTCATGGGATCTATTTTCAAATACATACACAATGAATTCCCTCTTGATCAATCTCACAACCTTCATATATAACATTTTGTACTCGATAGTTCACCTAGTGTTCACTTTTGACTAGGGCTAATTGGAATGATGTCATAGCATGAAATCCGGCACACAAGATACCATGTCAATCTCATGTCTAAGGACCACATGTAATATAGTTACTAAATAATTCTCATTAATAATTAGTATTTTCACCATTGAGAACTATCTAAGTGAACTTAGTCTCTACTAAGTACTCACATAATCATCCTATTGTTCTACTAACATAGATGGTCATGAGAACAACTATTCTATACACTTTAGGTGATGAACTATGTGATTCTTTATCTGGATCATCAATGTCCATTCTCGATAATCATATGATAACAATTCTCGATAATCAAGTAGCTTTTAGCTACTTGAGGTTTAATAATCATGATCTCCATCATGACTTCAACTACATAACTTAAGACACAAGATTTTATCGTAATATGTATTTATTAATCTTAAGATAATAATTCCAAAAATATTAATAAATATGATAAAACAAAATTAACTTTTAATAGTGATAGCAAATAATAATATTTATTGTTTTACTATTATCCAAATAAGATATTTGCCCTATCGGGTCAAAATCTGATTGGTTTGATAGGCATACACTTTCACATACATGGGTTGTCCATATTTTGAATCAAATCAAGTGATTTGATTGTTTGGTCAAAATGGATTTCCAACTTTGAGATGTTTTCTTTAATTCATAGATTGACCTGTGCAGTTTACATGAATGCTCTGTGCATTTTATTTGAAACTTTCGGGTTATATCTCTTATACACCTCTTCTTCTAATTTCCATTATGTGATTCTCACATCTATTTACCAGATCTGACAATCACGGTATGTTACAATTGCAAGCATTATTTGGATGGATATGGTCATAGCCATGAGCAAGAATGTCACTTTTAATGGATTCCTTTTCATTGCCTAACCCTTGACTAAGGATCTTAATATTCTATTTGTAAACCCCCTCAATATTTCTAAACTATGCATAATAATGGGAAAATAAATTTATAAGTTGACTTATTAGTAAAATTTTAACTCCCACCTAAACTTAATTTTAATAATTAAAAATAGTAGGGGATCATTTTAATAATTTGTAAGATTAAAGGGGGCTTAAACTTAATTAATCAATATAAATAAATAAATAAATAAAGTTGTTGCATAAAGCCACCATGAAGTGTCAATAGACACCATGAGGTGGCTTAATGCATGGGTATGCATTAACATATGTCATTAATAAAAAAAACATGCACGTTGATTTAATTCCATGCAAATAGACATCTAAGTAGTTAAGGTGTCAACAATTTAGCTCATATTTGGATTATAAATAGGCCTCTTGGCCAAAGTTGACGTTCATCAAATCAAAAGGAAAACGTGAGAGAGGTGAGGGAGAGAAGAAAGGAAAGAGAGAGGAAATAAGAGAAGAGAGAAAAGAAACCGTGAAGGAAAAGAGAAGAAAAAGGAAAAGAGAAAGAAAAATAGAGAGAGGGAAGAAGAAAGGGAGAAAGAAGGAAAATGATATTAGAACCTTAAACCTTCCGTAAAGATCTGTAAGTATAGTCTCACTACAACATAGGGATATTGTTTAATTGTTTGTTGTTATAATGCTAATGTCAATATTAATGTTAAGCTTATGATTGTCATATAGCATGTTACGTACAATTGAAACACTATGATTACCATATTAGAAAAAAGAATCATAACTAGTATTAACATAATATAACATGATGAGTTAAGGATAATACAAACTTTGAATATGCTATGATTACTTGCATACGTTCATATTTCCATAAATTAATGTTATGCTAAGATAAATAAGAAGCATAAGCATGCCCATGTATGACATTAAAGTGAGGTGCTACCGGGTTAAAAGAAGGATCGCTTGTCAATCATAAATGACCCCAAATGATGTTAAAGAAAAGGTTATAAGCGGATCATTGCAACGATCATAAGTGGACCGCTGATTAGATATAAGTTGAATTGCCCACGGCAGCATCATCAAGGCCCAAATATGTAGAAGGATGAAAATTTATGCATGCTAGATATAGTCATAAAAGTATTAACTAAAAGTAGTCATAAAAAAGAATAGTAATGTGAGTAGGACTCTATCCTTATTGTGCTTCTAGCTCATAGATGTCTACCCTATGTTGTAAAAAATTACAAAGGTAAGGCAATAAGCTAAGGAACAAGTAAATAGAGGTAATCAATCTTGTGAAATTGTACATATGAGACCCGACCTCTGTAGCAATGAGTTTGAAAAATCCATACTTCCTTAGACAAACTTATAAATATATATGTACATGTATATTCAATAAATAATAAAGTTATTTAAAAAATTTTGTGATTAATTCCCTATGATAAAAACTTTCGCAATATTTTCAAATCATTACGTTATTTCCTTAAAAATGCTTTTGAAAGTAAAGTTTATTAAAGAAAAATAGAGAAAGGTAACGGCCCTTACTAGCTATGCGTGTTTCCGTCTAAAATATTCAATAAAATAAGTAGCTGGTAGGACGGGCGTTACACTATTATACCCCAATCTTTCTCTTATTAACACATTTATATCTAACTAGAACATTTCCTTTCAGTGCAACCTCTAAGATAAACACATATATAGATTCCATATATGCCAACCATGTAGAATTCAGATCCTATATGGTGTCAAGATAACTCGTAGAGTCATCATCTATGACCAAACCATTATTAGGATTTTCTATACAAAATTTATATCGTTTAGGTTCATGAGGTACTATCTTAGATCTACAAAGAGGTGGTATACACTGTGGAATCACAGTTTGTTCTTTTGAATGTTCCTTAGAAGTGGGTATTTGACAAACTAGAGTTCTTAATCTGATTGTTAATTTTGTGTGTCTTGAACTACTTAAAGTATTGTTTAGTCCCATTATCCTTTTAGAACGTAACACTCTCTCTAAGAAGGTAGCATGTTAGGCTACAAACACCTTGAGCTTGATGGGATTATAGAAAATCAACACATCCTAATGTCTCTTCAGGATATCCTACAATATAACATCTATCAGCCTTTTCGTATCTTATTCTAGCATGAATTGAACATCTCCATATCTAATATGATGCAATGATATCATTATACCTTTCAATATCTCATATGGAGTAGATAATGTAGATTGTAGAGGGAATTATGCTCAGCACATTTGTGGTACTTTTTAGGGTATAGCCTAGAATGATGAAGAAAACTCATTGTGTGTATCATATTGGACCATGTTTGACAAAGTCTAATTTATCCGTTCTGAAGTACCAATCAACTATGGTGTTCTAAGAGGATTTCACTGAGAGATAATTATATTCTCTTTAAGGTAGTTAAGAAACTCATGACTCAAGTATTCACTTCCTCGATCTCATCGAAAAATCATAATACTTTTTTTCTAATTCATTTTTTATTATTTGAATTTCTCAAATATTCGAATTTATACTTCATAAAATAAATTTATCTAAATCTAATGAGATTTTAAGAAAAATAATGAATTAAAAATAACCGCATCTAGCAGTTGTAGCTATGGACCCACATACATTTACATATGTACTAGGCCACAACAATATGGTTGATCTCTCTCTTTACTTCAACTAAATGGAGATTTGATTATTTGCATCCTAATGCAATTTACTTATTCTCGTCTTTAATTGTATAACCCAATCGACATTGCCAAAAGTAAGTTTGATTCATATCAAACATTATTTTCTTACCTTGTTCAATTTCAAGGCAATTCGTTTCATTCTAGTTCAAGACATACAAAAGCATCCCTTTAGAACCATGTCCAGATTGGAAGATATAAGACCTAAGTCCATACGATCAACATTACAACTCTTGTATTTTCTTCATATTTTATCAACATTACAACTCTAGTAGGTCTCAAACTGGAGCCAAAATGTCGTCGTACTTTATCTGTTAAATGTTGCAGGATTGGAGAATGAAAATCTTATTCATTGAATGTTAAATAAGACCAAAAGACACCAAAATATTAATAGGAAGTCATAAACGATGCATAGAAGAAGACAGTTAATCCGTATAGATTCAAAGAAAAAAGGAAGGACAATGAGCCTGAAAGAACTAGAAGAGCATAGCTTCATTATGTAAGTCTTTTTTCTAAAATGAACTATGCATAGAAGAAGATAGTTAATTAGTAAAGATTCAAAGAAAAAAGGAAGGAAAAGGAGTATGAAAGAACTAGAAGAGCATAGCTTCATTATATAAGTCTTTTTTCTAAAACAAACTTGGGCATGTAATGATAATGATTAATAAACTCGATATTTCTCGATTCCTTTCTGAAGCAGATCTTAGTCTATAACAAGACATAGAAAACTGAAAGAAAATGTATTCATCCCATCAATGCACTAGACAATTGCTCATTTTTGGTACTCTTTTCTTTTTTTGATGCAATTATTCATTTGTTTTAGAGAGTTAAGAAAAAGCCATGAATTTCACAAGCAGGCTATTCCAAACACATTTCTTAGTAACGGAACAACAATAACACATGGATACTTTTATATGACCCATCGATCGAAAGTGCCAGAAAATAATACTGTAAAAGATTACCTATTCCAAGATCCAAGCCCATTTCCCCAAGAATAGTTACACCAGCACTTTTAGCCTTTTCAAGTAGCTTTGACATGGAATCGTCAACGTAGCTTGCAGTTACTAGATGGTTTCCAAGCTGCATTCCGTATAAAATTCACGATGATAAATCCTAGTACCAGGCACCAGATAGTGTAAGCATATTAGATTTTTGTAATATATGTATGTGAGACTTCTTATTTATTTCTCTTTGCTCAATGAGAAGGTTGGCAGCATAAGGTTTTGCCCATCCTAAGTTAAGATTGGGTCAAAACAGAGCCCGACCACCTTCTCATTGATCTCCTTTGATCTTTCTATCTAAATACTTACCAGCTCCTATGATTTCTAATCAACAACAAATTTGAGAATTCCTTTTAAGAATCAAAATTGCCATGAACTGTTCTTACAGCTACTTTTTTTTTTCTGCCCCAGAAGCGACTATTTTGTTCAATAAAGTTTAAGAAAACCATCAAAGCTGCTACCAAGATAAAATCTGAGCTGCTGTCAAGGGTTCTCCATGATTTTAATTTTCATGGTTGATATTAATTAACATGGACTGTAGTATAAATATGATATTTAAGAATAGTTAAGTATCATAAAATACCTCAATGCAAACATTTTCTGCACTGAGGTGGCAATTAGGCGGTAGCAGGCTTATAACAACGTCAACCTGTGAAAGCAACGATGTGATTAATGGTGTTTCGGCAACGATAGAGCTCTATGTAATAATCATCTATCAAGTAGCAACTACTGAGCTTAACCCCGTAGCAATTGGGCTAGCCCAACAAACGAATCTTTCTTCTTTATGGCCGTTGTACAGAAGTCTCATAAAAAAAAAAAAACCCTTCCAAAAAAACAAAGGTCTCATAAAAAAGCCGAATTAAGGTGTCGTTAAAATTAAAATTGATCGCCGCATTGTTATATCATCATATTAAACCAGGTAATCTTTCCCCCTATTATATTTGGTACCGCTTTATTTATGTCCACGTAAGTAAAGCGAAAGCAGAATATGAGCCCCCCCCTTCCCCCACACCTAAACAAGTTGTACGACGCGCTTCCGCATCTTTCTTGGACGACCTTTTAATTAAGCCCGACCTCTTGTTTACGCCTTTAATTACTTTAATTAATAATCCTTTGAAAAAGGCATGCAACCATTTTGCTTCCACTTGTATTTTACAGATGCTTCCTAATCAAAGATTCTAGCTACAACTTTGAAGAGGTATTCTAATTTATACCCGATCTGTAAGGTTGTAAAGTCTTCACCCTTCAATACATACGTGCACTATAATTTATTACTAGGAACAAATACTAAATGCTGATCAGTTAGTCACATTAGTTTTAGGTTAATGACCTGTTAACTAATTGAGCACAAGGGTGTAGGCTAAGTATGATCAAAATAACCGCCCCAATCAAGATCATTTGAACCCCACCTCATCAGGACGGATTCATATAGGATTATATTTAAAAATTATATTTTAATCGGAACAAAGTTTTAATTAAACTTCAAAATTTTATTTTATTTTATTTTTTAATGTTATTACTCTATTTCTTTTAAGAGTAGAAATGACTCGATGATATATAAAAAATAATGATATAAATAACTTATGTTAATGAATAATAATTTTTGGGCTTTCTTTTTTCATATTTTTAATGAATTATGGGGTTTCTTTTATACATTTGTGGGTCATGCCTAATTCTTACTGCTTGTTTTTTAATGAAATGGGTTGTGCTTTTGTTATCTACTTAGTTCTTTATACCCCTATTTTGTTCTTTATTTTGTCCGAGTATCTAAAACCAAGGAAGAACGGTACTAAGTTTTGGGAAGTTATAGCAAGGTGAACTAATTTTCATGATACTCAAACAAAGAATAGGATTAAGTTAATAAGTTTTGTTTAACGCATAATTATGAAAAATTAAAAGTAATTGATATTGATGCAAGATCTTCTTATTAACTAAATTTTAGTATGATCTTATAAATTTATGCAATGATTCTATAATAATTAGACTAATGATATTATACTTTACTTGATAATGTTTCCATAAAAAAATAAGGCCCAGCCCGACTGTCCCTCCCCGGCCCCGCCCCGAGCAGTCAGGGGTGAGAAACACACTATTGGGGCCTGATCATAAAAATTATTGATTAGAGGCGTTGGCTCCTACCGTCCCGACTATTTACTATGCTAGTGTAGGCTACTAAGGCTAGAAAGCAGAAACTAGCGTCCATGCAAAAACACTGATCACTAGAGTGAATGTGACTGTAAAAATAAAAAATAAAGGTATAGTAGTGCATGCTTTATATATAAAGACGGTAGAATATATTCGGTCACCGCCAACACATGCATCTGTACTCATAGCCCTGCACAAAAAGTAGTTCGTGTCATTTTGACTATAGCTTATAACAAATAAAGTCGCCTTCCTTCTCCCCCCTCTTAAATTCCCTCACCTTCCCATCTAACCCTCATTTCCTTTAATGCTAGATCTCTATTCTAATCTGATCTAGCCACTTCACCCTATATATCATCTCTCCTCCATTCTAACTTATAGCACACATCAATTAACAAAATGGCTGCTGCTTCCTTAGAGGCGATCCCACTGCGGTCGACGTTGCTACTCCTTTTCATCGTGACTTTATGTCCATGGGTCAATACTAGTACTAGAACCACCCCATTCGCTAATAATGATAATCAATACAATATTTCACAACATGACCATCTTGTTCAGTGGGAGTGCTTGAACGTCCCTACCTCTAATTTCCTCAACTCCGTTACCAAAACCATCGATTCTCTCCGACAGGTCATATCCATCGTCTCTCAATTTTCAAATCTGATCGGGGATTTTCGCCTATCCTCTGCTATTTCTGACTGCCTCGATCTTCTCGATTCGTCTGTCGATGAACTAACACGGTCCATTTCTACGATCAGGAATCGGAAGGCAAAAGATAACAGCACCGGAAATCTGAGCTCTGATCTAAAGACATGGCTAAGCGCCGCCTTGGTCAATCCTGAAACGTGCATGGATGGATTCGAAGGTACGAACGGGATTCTGAAAAGTCTGGTCTCTGCCGGCATTGGTCAGGTCACATCGCTGGTGAGTGACCTTCTTTCTATGGTGGCCTCGAGTTATGGCGATGGCCAATCAGATGCCGCCAGCTGGATCGTTGAGTCGGATGGGGAGGAGAGGAGTAAGTTTATGTTGCGGAGCATGAATGATGTGGGCGTGGATGTGACGGTGGCGGCGGATGGGAGTGGGAATTTCATGAACGTGATGGATGCGGTATTGGCCGCTCCTGATTATAGCATGCGGCGTTATGTGATTTATATCAAGAAAGGTGTATACCGGGAGAACGTGGAGATCAAGAAGAAGAAATGGAACCTTATCATGATTGGAGATGGAATGGATCATACTGTTATTTCGGGTAATAGGAGTTTCGTCGACGGTTGGACAACATTTCGCTCTGCAACATTCGGTAAATATTCTATTTAATTCTTCTGGCCAAAAATTTACCTGATTGATTATTACTTTCATTATGCAAGTACTGGAAATTGATGCATGTCCACCGCGTATGACGTACACGAGGGAGAAATAATGGTGGGATCGGGAAAGTGCGTTCTAAGTACTGAATGTGCAAGTCACAAAGTTGGGTCTCAGCTTAATGCACTGCTAACGCAATTAATTCACATGTTTTTTTTTTTTTATTTATTTATTTATTTAATATAATATTTTAATTATTAAATTCATTATTTATTCTTTAAATTAATAATAAAAAATACTGAGAAAATATTATTTATTATTATTTTAATTAAAAATATAGATAAAAAATATTAAAATAAGTTTATTTTTGTTAAATTAACTTTTTAAAATTGTAAAACTATTTTAATAAAATGAAATTTAAAATTAAATATGATTAAGAATGATATTTTATAAAAAAAAAAAATATCTTAAGAGATATAATTAATTAAATATGAATACTTAGCTATTAAATGCTTCCCATTCAAATAATATTTATCAATCCCATTCAAATATTTATCCCATTCAAATACTTAGCTATTAAATGCTTCTCATTAGGGAACAATCCCATTCAAATAGCCAATCTTACATAACATAATACTTATAATCTGCATTCAGAGAATGCCAGTAGAGTTGATCAATTTTGCATATATTTATCAAATTTTCAGCGGTTAGCGGGAGAGGGTTCATGGCGCGAGACTTGACCATAGAGAACTCTGCCGGACCGGAAAAGCACCAGGCCGTGGCCCTTCGATCGGACTCCGACCTTTCCGTATTCTTCCGGTGTTCTATAAGAGGTTATCAAGACACGCTATACACCCACACCATGCGCCAATTCTACCGTGAGTGTCGAGTCAGCGGCACCGTTGACTTCATATTCGGCGACGGCACTGTCGTTTTCCAGAACTGCCAAATTCTTGCAAGAAACGGCCTGTCTAATCAGAAGAACACGATAACCGCTCAGGGAAGGAAAGACCCAGGTCAAACCACTGGCTTCTCCTTCCAGTTCTGCAACATTTCCGCAGATACGGTACTGGTCAACTCCAGTTCTAGTAATCCGACTTATCTTGGAAGGCCGTGGAAGCAATATTCACGGACCGTTGTCATGCAGTCATACATGAGTGAGTTAATTAAGCCACAGGGATGGCTAGAATGGAATGCTGATTTCGCTCTGGATACTTTGTTTTACGGCGAGTATAACAATTATGGGCCAGGAGCAGGCCTTTCTAGCCGGGTCAAGTGGCCGGGTTATCACGTTTTGAATCAGTCCAGTGAGGCAACTAACTATACAGTGGCCCAGTTTATTCAAGGAAACATGTGGTTGCCGTCAACTGGAGTTAAATATACGGCAGGTTTTGGGGTTTGATTGATTGAGAGCAGTCATGGGTCAACTCATGGATTTGGATTCTTCCTGCGTAACTATATTACTTAAGATAATTTAAGTTGTAAGACTCCTCTCGATACTTGTTTCGGAGGAGATCCACTACTTTCAAAAACTTTAATACATAATTTTATAATCATTCGAGAAAAAGAAGTGAAAAGATTAACTTACTCTCGTTGCAAAAAAATTCGTCAGTAATTGACAAAAAAAAAAAAAAAAAAAAATCTTATTTTTCGTATTTTGGTCTATTTTTCGCTTTCTTCTTCATTTATATTCTTTTATACTGCATCATAGTTCACCCACAATTGTTCAGGGCCGGCATGTCTTCGTCTGCTACCAGCAAGCTCTTCGTTCGCCACTCATCATACAGACTGGTTTTCCAGGTTATAATACAGTTTCGGACTCTCGATGTTAGGAAAGTTCGTCAATGCACAATAATTGACAAGAGTTTAGAGAATTGTAGTGCCTCAATTATCTGACTAATAATAATAAATGCAAAAATATAAAATAAATGATTGTAATAAATGAGGGCATGCCTAAATTATATACTGGATCTTATACAATCAATTAAAAAATTAAAATTAATGTAATAAATGTATTTCCATTTTGCTAAAATATTTAAATCTAACTGTTATTATGGATAGACAAAGAATTTGATACTAATTTAGGTCCTATTTTATTTTCGACATATATATCGACAAGTAGATTGAATTAGAAGCTAAGAACAAATGTTAGACGACTATGTAAATAAAACTTCGAAATAATAAATGTTTGAAATAAATAAGAGACCATTAAAAAAAGAAATTATTTGAAAGAACATAAATTCAAGAAAACTTTGATAAAAATTAAAATTAACTCGATCTCTACACTACAATATAAAATAAAATCCACATTACGCCTAAGATATGATAAATTAAGGGGATAAATAAGAAAAGGGAAAAAAAATGTCTAATCTGTTAATGACTGATCAAGACTTTCGCTCATATAAGAATCCAATGCTTTAATAATTGTTTCTAAAAATGAATCTTAAGAAATCAGAAACATAATTTTCCAGAGGAAAAAGACAATTTTCGAATTTGAATAATATAACCGAAGCGTAGAGAAAATTATGAGTCTTGCATAGTTTTTTAGCGTTAAGTGTATGATAGTGTGAGTGATTTTTTATGATCGAAAGTATCGGTGATTATTGATTATCGAAATGATGTCTTTTGCCTTTACAAAAGCCTTATATTTATAGGCACACGAGCTGATAGCATGGTCATAATTATCTCGAAATGACTCATTTTGTGGGCCCCATCACATTTTTTGGTGGGTTCTTACTTGACTGAGTTTCTGATAGAATTTGGTCGACATGAGGTCCATATTCATTGAAACAACCACCCCTCCCCTCGCTCCCCCGGCCCCGGCCTCGCCCCCGCCCCCGCCCCCTAATTTCTCAGTAGAATTTTGGCCACTTCTCTCCCTTTCTCTCCTTAAATTTCAACCACTTTTCTATCTGTTACCAATATTTTATTTCTGACTTCTTTTTGGAAAAAGTTTTTTGGGCAAGTATTTCAGATTGTATGTAATGTATTTCGGCCAAAACTCCTCCATCCTTTATCAATTTCGGTCTAGCGTCTCCTTTCTTCTTGGGTTTAGACCACAACTATCATTTATAAGTGGTGAAAAGTTTGTCTTTTCTCCGGATAGTTAAGATCGCATCTTGACTAATCCGTGTGCAAGTGATGTATGGTCGTTTCTTGTGCCACATCATTAATATAAGTGGCTTCTCTATTTGTTACAACCATCCTTATAATTAATCTAAATTTATTCATTTAAATCGTATTTGGTCGATCATGATCAATTAATACACAGTTAAAATTAATTTAACCGTTAACTAGTTAAATTAATTATTTTAACTTGAATTAATCGGTTTCAAATGTAACTGATTTGCATTTAACTCAAAATGTGGCCCAATCACCTCTTGAAACGTGTCAATTATTTTTCATGTATCAACAAATCCCCCCTTTAATCTCTCTTATTAGAATTCAAATTTTAATTTGTATGAGAGAGATTATTGACCAACAATTCACCTTGTATAGCTTATTCTTCATCATCCTTGTCCTCCAATCATGGCATAGATTTGGTGTCATCTTCGTCATCGATCTCAATCTTACCGTTATCTTGCAATGTCATAATTCTTTTGTTAGGACATTGGATCGCTATGTGACGCTTGCCTTGGCATTTAAAACACTTAATATCATGGTTCTGAGTAATGGAAGAATTAGATTTACCTTGGTTTTCATTACTGGTCGCTTCTTGCTTTTGTTTGGTCTTAGGTTTTGTTTCCTCCTTCTTTCCTTATCTTGGTTTCTAAGGGGAAAAACTCGAACCAAGGGGTGCACGTATACCACCCCTCCTCTTAATTTGTTGCTCCACTTTGATGGTTATGTGCACCATATCTTCTAACTCCATATAATGTTGCATCTCTACCTTATCATGAATTTCTTGATTTAATCCATGAAAAAACCTAGCCATAATAGCTTCTCGATCTTCTTCTTCATTAGCCCAGATCATAACAATCTCCATCTCCTTAAAATAATCCTCAACACTTTGATTACCTTGTGTGAGGCTTTATAGCTTTTAGTACAAATCTTGATAGTCATTGCTCGGCACAAACTGTCTCCTCATTACGGTTTTCATCTCTTCCAAGTCTCTAAGGGATGTTCTCTATTCTCCTCTTGTTTAACACTAATTGATCCAATCAAACAATAGCATATTTGGAGAATTTAATTGCTACAAGTTTTACCTTTTTAAGCTTCGAATAGTTATGACAATAAAAAACTCCATCTTCTTTTCCCACTCAAGATAAGCTTTGGGCTCCTTTTTGCCTTGGAAAAAATGAGTCTTCATCTAATACTACCCATATTATCATCTTCCCTATTCCTAGCTTCTCTAAACCACCTAGATCTCGTAAGACTAACCATAGAAATTTGGTCATCTTCCTTTATAAATATGTTCCAATCATACTCCTCATCTTCATGTCTCACTTCCCTACGTTGAACTTTATCCCTCCTACACAAATTAGGTTCCATTTATGGCTACCCACCACATTCATTCTCCACTCAATCCAACCAGTCATGTGCCTACTCCAATTCCCTCTTCATCATATGCTTCATCTTGTCCCACATAGCCTCCATAAACAACTTCGGCTCAGCCACTCCTTAAGCACCATCATCATTGTTATGAGACATCCTTTTTTATGCCAATTTAAGTTAGAAACAATATGTAAAAGGATTTCACAACACTCCCTCACGTGTTTCACTCAAAGAATGATTTAATCAATTTCACTCATATTACACCCAATATAATTTCCTTTTACCCTCTAATATTCTGACTCTCTCATATCTTTTTCCACTCGTAAAATCCTCTCATTTTTTTTTTAAACTAAACAAAAAATCACCAAATCTCGGGAACAATCTACCAAGACTCACCAATGTTGTGATTCAAATATTTTAATGAGCCAAGCCTGAATATTAAACATGGCTTTACACAAGGGAAGACAAAATAGTTTAAGATAGGAAAACCTAAGACTAGAACTAAAGCTCTAATACCAATTGATGCGAACCATGCTAAGACTTGATAAAACCCGTGATTCAAGAAATATTCCAAGATCGTTCTACTCTAGTTTGAATGGAAAAACCACAACCCATTACCTATTTAAAGGTAAGAACCATGGTATGTTGTAGACACTACAATTCGGGATGGTGGAATGGATTGATAAGTCAAGGTGAATGCCCCATATAATCTGATGAGTTTGAATAGTTCAAGAAGAACCAAAGTGATCTTTCATTATCAAAATGATCTTAATTGTCTTACAAAGCATACAAGCCATCTATTTATAGGCTGAAAGTAAAGCACCTTAATTAAGGCAATTAAAGCCTTTACACATAGATTTAATGAAAGAAAGATGAAAGAACTTCTAGGAAACTAAAAAGACACCTACTTAAAGCCAAATTCATCCAATCTGACCAAAGCAACCCCATCCCCATAAAGAGGGAAATTCCCACGCTATTTTGAGCTTATCAAACTCAATTAATTATTTAAATTTCATTTAAGACTCTTTGAGCTTTATTTGGACCCTTTTTAAGCAAAGTAATTCAAATAAGCCTCAATTCACACCCAATGCTTGAGGATTCATCACGGGTATTTCCAAGGCTTGAATTATGGAATTCCATCCTTGAGAAACATGTTCAACACCTTCAATAGGCCTCCATGCGTTGGCTTGAGTTCATATCGCTTGAATCATCTTAATATGCGCCTCTTTGAATTTCTTTATACGAGCTCTTGTAATCAGACCAATGGGTACTTGAATTGGATATGAATTTGCCTCAATCCATGTGCTAGCCTTGTCCTAATCACATCATGTTTGCATCAATGTCAAGACACATTCAAATTCTATAAGAAGATATGCATGCTGCAAAAATCATGAAGAACCTAAATAATATTTAAGGGAGTGATAAATGAGGTGAAAGGTTTGAAGCCTCAAAAGTATGCACATCTGTTGAAAAACAAATGTGCTCAGAATGATTGGTTGCATGGAATGACTAGATTCTCTAAGCTTTGGCATTGATCCCAAATTGTGTAATGATCTTTATATTCAATCATTCCTGGATTCATATTCATCTTTTGTCTTGAAATTTCATATGAAAAAGTTGGAACCATTGGTTCATTGCTAAAAATGGCCAAAGCTTCCCTTAAGGGATTTAAGGTCAGAAGAGTTAAAGAGTCATCAAATGCATGGAAAGGACTTGTTGAGCTTGAGAAGCTTACCATAAGGAAGAAGATAAAGGTGGAGAAAAGTAAGGATAGAAAGTATTTCCATAGCAGCAAAAATTGACATTTGAAAATGAATTGTGAGACTTATCTTGCCTTTCTTCTAAAAAAGCATCATGATACTTTACGTATTTTCATGATTCAAGCTAATATATCTTCTAGTGTCATTTCTACTTTAAGTAATAGTGTGGATGTGGATCTCATATTTGTACTAATATATAGAACCTAAGAGCAAAAGAAGCTTAAAAGAAGGAGAAGTGAACCTATGAGCGCAAAATAGAAAGAGTTGTAACGTTAGACGTAGTGGCTTATGTGTTATGTTTATCTACCAGTTCAGAGTTGGTTTTACAAGATTGCTTTATGCACCAACCATTATAAGTAATTTGTGATTTTTTTTAATGGTTTTTCTTATAGGAGAGGCTCCCTAATTAATGGTTTATATGTCTTAAATGTAAATAATAAAACTTTGTTAAATATTAAACATGTTTAACAAACATAAGTTTGATACTAATCAAACTTATCTTTCACATTGTCAATTGGATCATACCAATGAGACAAAAATAAGCAAGTTGTATATAATCGATTATGATCAATGCCAACATGCGAATCATGTCTACTTGAAAAATGATCATATCTCTCAATGGATTACTCCTAAAAAATACTGCATATGTGTTGAATATAATTTTCTCTAAATTTGTTCCAACTACACCATTTGAGATATGGAAGTGTGTAGAAGGGAATCATTTCACCTTATTAGGATATGAAGATGTTTGGCTTATGTTAAAAAAATAAGAAGCATAAAAGTTTAAGGGAAGAAGGTCTGATAAATGTTACTACGTGGGATATCCTAAGGAGATATTTGGATATTATTTTTACAATCCTATTGAGCTCAAAGTGTTTATGGCCAAACATGATGTCTTCTTAAAAAGGGAATTTGTTTCTCAAAAGGACAGTGGGAGTAATAAAGTTCTTGTAGAAATTCAAGATGATCGTAAATCCACATCATGGTTCATTTATATGCTCAATAGTGTTGCAGTTAGTTGTAAGAGTTCCAAGCAAAAAACTATCATAGACTTTGAATATATCGCCCCTTCTGAAGCAGCTAAAGAATTAGTTTGTATGAAAAAGTTCATTATTAACCTTGGTATGGTTCCTCTCATCACTGATCTCATAGTAGTATACTATGATAACAATAGTGTGATTGCACAAGCAAATGAACCTAGGTCTCATTAAAAACCCAAACATGTACTGCGGTGTTATCACCTAATCCAAAAGATAATATAAAGAGGGGAGGTGAACATAGAGAGAGTAAATATAGGTGACAACATAGTAGATCCATTCATAAAGGCGCTTTCCCGATAAAAGTTTAATCATCAATTTAACAAAATGGAATTGAAATTGGGAAATGATTAGCTTTCGTATAAGTGGGAGATTGAAAGTGTAATGTCAGTCAAGCCTCTCAGTTTTAGTCGAACAAGTCATTAGCTTATGTGGATCAGTCTTAAGTGTTAAGTTATCAACAAAATTGAATAACTTTATTATTCAAATAACTATTCTATCTATCATATTTATTATTGTTATGTTGGAAATGACATTTTATGAATATTATGCATATGTATTATGACATGATAGATTCTTAAATCGTAGGTTATGCACTTGAAACTGTGATAGTGATCATGCTAGGTGAGATTCAAGTGGCTTAATGCCTAAGGCTCAAAACGGTTCATAGTCATTAAGATTGTCATAATGGGATAATGACAATCTCTTCATCTAGAGAGACTAATACATGCATTATCCTCTTCTGAAGAAGAATCATGATTCTCATACCATTGATATTAGAGATTATCAATTTACGCATGTAGGTGATTAATATAAACTTAATCACTGAACGTGATCATTAGATAAATCTTAACTATAATGATATTGACTGTTGATGAGATTTAGCTAGTTACTATTCTATGTGTGATTCTTAGACCTCAGTTCACTGCAGTACTTACATATGATATATCATATTTGATATTACTCAAACTAACCCTAGCCCACTTAATACGGGTAAACCATTAGGCATGTGTTCTTCTATAAGAAGTCTATACGAGCAAGATGTGATCATTCAACTCTATATTAGAGGAATAGTCTTATGAGTGATATACCTTGTACAACGAGAAATCTTTAAAAGTAGTACGACATGAAAGAAGTTTACTATAAGTCAACTGTCTATGTTGCATAAGGGATAACATGATTCATATAGATGGTCTATTAGGGTTTAAGAGTTAAACCATGCTCTAGGACTAACCAAGATTTTGACATAAATCGAAGGATCAGTCAAGTATGATAATAGTTATTACAGGTTCTTTTGGAGGTTCTAAACTACTTCTCATTTCACAGGTAGTCAATGCATTTTTCTAGAGGCCAAGTAAGTTGATCATGGAGATGATTGAAATAATTGTTTAACTTAAAGTCATTTTAAGGGTAAACTATAAACTATCAAAGTTATTGATTGGATAAAACTCACAGGTTGTTATGGGGCCCACCTACCGGCATACTATAAACACTAATCTGGCACATACATAAAACGACGAAAGGATTTTAGTTGAAATCTTACATAGAGAATTTGACTTATTCTTGGAGAACTTAATTTTAAGTGTTAAATTATTAACTAGTTTAATTTATTAAGTTCTTCATACCACATTACTTGCATAGCAAAAGTGTGATATTGATTTAATTAAAAATTAAATAATTAAGTAGAAAATATCTAATTCACTAATTAATTTTATGAAATATTAATATAATTAATTTAAAGTCAAAACGATATTTGTAAGGTCATAGGAAAAATCAGGTTAGCCATTAAAGAGTTAATGGGCTAAATCAGGCTATTGGGCAAAGTCCAAATTGGGTCTGAATTTTACCGGGTAAAATGGATGTATAATTTGAGATAATTAGTCATTATGTTTTTACGATGAAAAATATAAAAATAAATGAGCCCGAAATCAATTCTCAACATTCATTAAAATGAATTAGGCTTTTAAGGCCCAAGGGTCCAAGGGATAGCGTGCCTATAAAAAGGAAGACATTCATCCCCATGTCCAACACCAGCCGCCCATTCCAAATAGAAAAGAGAAAAAGAAGTTTTTTCTCTCAAGCTTTCTTTCCCTCAAAGAATATTTCTTCTCTCATGAGTTGAGGTCGAGAATAAAAAATCTAACAAAGATTTATTCGTCCGTATGGATTATAATTAGAGGTTTGGGGATTGCTCTTGGAACCGCCGCGGCGAACGGCGTGGACAGTAGCAATCGGCAATAATGGTAGGAGGTTGGTCATTGTTTGGGTGCTTTGGAGCAGGTATAAACCCCTCTTCTTATTCCTTCTACCCTTCTAATTAGTTTTTGAATTAAAAAATGTTGGGATTTTGGTAGAGGAAAGGTTCCTTAATGTGTAACCCGTTGATCTTGGTTTATCATAAACAAAAACTCAGAAAACGTAATTTTAAATATTACTTTTAGCCGGGTTTAAGGACTTCAATGACTTACAATATTTGAAGGAACTTGTTCAGAAACATGGAGTGCCATTATCAATATTATTGGACCATGATATCATATTCAACTTGGCATTTTAGAAAAGTGTGCAACGAGGAACATGAGCAAAGTTGAATTTTAGCTATCTTTTCACCAGCAAATGGATGATCAGTTAGAAAGGACCATTCAAACTTTAAGAAGATATGATTTAAAGTATGAGTCTTAGACTTTAAGGGGGTTATGAATCAATACATGCCACTAACAATGTTTAGTCCGATTCGTGAAAGGCAAACTATTGCACAAAATCAACAAAAGTCATATGTAGATAATCGATATTGTGACCTATAGTTTCACGATGGTGACCATATTTCTTCAAGTTTCTCCAACAAAGGGCATTATGAGATTTTCTAAGAATGGAAAATTAAGTACACGGTATATAGGACCCTTTAAATTATTAGAGAAGATTGGGGTAGTAGCATATCGATTGGGGTAGACATTCTGGACATTAGTAATGAGATTAGTAGTTAAAAGAGAGATATGACGTTTAGTGTAGTAAAGGTTTGTTATTTGAATTGCATTGAACATCACTAGTGATCATATTGTCCATCTTTACATGATTTGGTGTTTAGAACCATAAGAGGATCATCCTGCCGGGTGATAATTATAGCATATTAGTTTCCAATGATGTTAAGATGTTATTTTATGACCTTTACAGCTTTTAATTAATTAATTCCTTAATAAACTAATTAACACTAATTATCTCATAATTACATAGTTGCCCCAGAAAACTATTTTCTTTGGTAATAAGTCTTTTTTCAACTTTTGTCACTCTTACCCTATACAATATTTTATCAAGGTGATCTCGGGATCTCATACCTATAACTCCAAGCAAAAAGCAAATTAGATTATTAATTAAACTCTTCAATCTAATAACTCTAATTCATTAATCCTAATATTATTTCACTAAAAATATGATATTGTACTCTCGCAATTATAGAACAAATTACTGAGCAATTATTAGTAGTCCATTAATATTGTCATTACATGAAATTCAATCCCCAATAAATAATTCATTATTAGAGCTGGTCAAAATTTACATTTTAGCCTGCTAATTATCTTCTTATTCTTAAGTATCATTAACTCACTAGTGAACGGTCAATTTATAACTTAATTATAAATTTAAGCTCAAAACCATTCAATTCCAGAATTAACTCTTAAGGGAACCAATATACAATCTTCTATGAAGAGAGTTTGGATTTCATATCTATAAATCATGTTTCCAGATACTTTTCCCAATAAATCTCAAAAACAAAAGTGTTTAGCCTATTTTAAAACAAACCGTGACGAGTGAATCAAAAGATCTAGTTGACATAAATAGGAGTTCATGACTACTCAGAATTCATATTGATTTGCATATGATCATTTATTGATATGAATAGAACTTTTTATGGCAAACGGTATATTCATAAAGAATTAATTCATATCGGGTCCTATCTTGTATAATCAAACTACATAAATCACCTTCACTAAGATGTCTATCTACATCAGTGATCCGGATTTCAATCACTTGCATTCATAATGTTAGTGGACCGTACTAGCAACCACATATTAAAGATTCCATACTTGAATAACTTGTGGATAATTTAATTGATCATCTATAATTTTAATTCTCTCATACTAATACAAGATTAGAGTTACATAAATGAATTTGGAATTTTTTTTATATTAATGCACATTATTCAATAATAACATATTCAAACAATTATTATAGAAAAATGTCACTTTCATTAATTTTATAAAAAAATTGTACTTATTACATGCTTTTAGGGTACTATGCCCAACAATCTCCCAACAAGTGAGGCATCTCTCTTATCCTTAAATTACGTACATGATCATTAAAAGATTTCGCTAGAAGTGTCTTGGTAAACGGATCTACAAGGTTCTATTTCGACACTATCTTCATAACTGTCACGTCACATTGGTATACTATCTCTCTAATGAGATGATATTTCCTCTATATGTGCTTGCCCCTCTTGTGACTCCTTGGTTATTTCGAATTAGTCGCTGCCCCACTATTATCATGGTACAGGATTAGTCTTTATTTTTATATGGAACAGCTTCTAGATCAATATAGAACTTCCTAAGCCAAACCGTCTCTTTTACTACTTCACAAACCACTATATATTCGGCTTCCATAGTAGAATCTACAATACTGGATTATTTAATACTTCTCTAGACTACAACTCATCCACCAAGCTTAAACATTGACCAAGAAGTTGACTTTCGACTATCTCTATTTGATTGAAAATCAAAATTAGTATACCTAGTAGGGTTTAAGTCTCCACCTGAATAAACACACATATGGTCTATCATTCTCCGAAGATACTTGAGAATATGCTTCACCGTTATCCAGTGTTCTAAACTAAGATTTGATTGATAACGACTCACTATCCCTATTACATAACAAATGTAGGTCTTGTACACAACATGGCATACATAAGACTGAGGGAATCCATGTCATCTCTTCTTCTTCCTAAGGTGTCATTGGGCACTACTCTTTAGAAAGAACTACTCCATGTATGCTCGATAATTGACCCCTTCTTGGAGTTTTGCATTGAAAATCAAGTCATCACCTTAGGATTTGAATTCCCATAACATAGCTTGCTTCTCCCAATCTTTCATTTGGAATTGCTCGGCTAGCCATTTCTTCACGTTTGACATTATTTCTACATCATTCCAAATGAGTAAAATATCATCTACATAGAGAACTAAGAAGACCACCTTCTTTTCTTCGATGTGTTTATGGGCATATGGTTTGTCAACATTTTACTTGAAGCCATACATCTTGATAGTCTCATCAAACCTTATGTTTCAAGACCTAGAGGTTTGTTTTAATCTATAAATGGATCTAAGCAACTTGAAACTTTTTGCTCTTGGCCCTTTTGCACAAAACCTTGTGGTTGCATCATATAAATGCTTTCTTCTAGATAACCATTAAGAAAAGCTATCTTGACATCCATTTGCCATATCTTGTAGTTTAAACATTAGCTATGGATAAAAGAATGCGTATAGACTTTAGCATGGAAATGGGAGAGAGAGTCTCTTCATAATCGACCATTTCCCTCTAGGTAGAGCCCTTTCCTACAAGTCGTGCCTTGAAAGTCTCCACTTTCCCATGTACACCTCTGTTATTCTTAAAGATCCATTTCCATCCAATGGGCCTAACATCTTTACGTGGATCTATAAGTTCCCAAACATAATTAGAATAGATTGATTCCATTTATTGGTTCATTGCATCTTGTCATTTATTCTTGTCAGAATCATCCATTGTCTCCTTGAAGGTAAATGGATTGTCCTAATTTGTGTCTGACATTAAAACTTATGCCTCATGTTTCGTAGCAAATGGGTTGTCTTACAATCCTCCTACTACGATGAGCTCCTATGGTGTTTTGACTAGGATCGGTGGCCTCTTGATGTTGTCATTCATCATATGGTGATTGAGATGATTAGATCTTATCAGAATTCAATTCCTCTAGTACTACCTTATTACAAGGTTTGTAATTTATCATATAGTTATGGTAGAGTAAAGTTTCATTTGTCGATACAAACACCTTTTTTCTCACTAGGACTATAAAGTAACCTCCCTTTGTGTCGGGAGCATTGGCAACGAATATGAAAACTTCAAATCGCGAGTCCAAGTTCCCATTCTTGGATTTCAGCACATGTGCTAGACACACCCATATGCGAAAATGGCGTAAACTAGGTTTACTGCAGACTTAGATGGAACTACATTCAAAATGTATACTGCAATTTGAAGTGCATATCCACAAAATGTGAGTGGTAGGGATGAGTAGCTTAACATTGACCTAATCATATCCAATAAGGTTATGTTTCTCCTTTCTGCAATACCATTCTGCTATGGTGTTCTAGGTGCTATGAGTTGGGATAGAATATCATGCTCCAGCAAATGATTCTTAAAATCAAAATCAAGGTATTAACCTCTTCTATCTGATCGATGTCTTTTAAGTGATTTTCCTAACTGCTTTTCAACTTCCGCTTGGAATTATTTGAAGTTTCCAAAAATTCTAGATTTCTTTTGCATTAGTTATGTATATCCGTATCTTAAATAATCATCAATGAAGATGATGAAATTTTCATAACCTCCTCTTGCTTATACATTGATAGGACCATAGACGTCGCTATGTACTAACTGAAGTGGTTCTTTAGCTCTCAGGCCCTTTGCAGAGAAAAGTCTCTTAGTCATCTTTCCTTCTAGATTGGATTCACAAACTGGAAGAGTGCCAATAGTTAGCTCCCTTAAAGGACCATCCTTTACTAACCTATTTATCCTATCAAGATTGATATGTCTTAACCTAAGATGCCAAAGATATGTATCATCACTTTGAGAAACTTGTTGTCACTTCTTAGATTTAGAATTTGCTACTTTAAATAATTCTACGTTATTTAGCGATCCTTCATTTGGTTTAAGCAGATAGAGTTCGTTAGTTTGTTTTGCATGAAAAATAGTAAAACCTTTGTTAGAAATAATAATCTCATTATTCATAAAAGAAATATCAAAAATATTTCATGCAACATAGATAAGTCAAACTTCTGCAAAATTCAGGAATAAAATAAATATTTTTCAAAACAAAATTATTATTAATAAAAACTAAACAGACTGCTCCCACTACTTTAGCTGAAATGATCACAACACTGCCAACTCTCATCGTCACCTCACCAACAGCAAGCTTCCTTAAGGAACTAAGTATTTGTAAAAAAGAATAAACATGTTTAGTGGCTCCCGAATCTGCTACCCAAGATGACAAATCATCTTCCACTATACAAACTTCTAAAATAAGTAAATCAAATTTACCTTTTTTTTTCTCTTTTAGCTCAGAGAGATACTTGTTGTAGTTTCTCTTCCAATGGCCATCAACTCCGCAATGAAACACTTTCCCTTGGGTTCCTTTTTCTTGGAGTTATCGTTCTTCTTGTTCTCTTTGCCTTTAAGTGACTTTCTATCTTTCTTTCCCATCTTGTCCTTTCCATTGGTGTACCTCCTCTTATCGTTCTTAGCATAAGAGTAAAGCGGCTTTTATTCACCAATATTTGCTTCACCCTCTTTTGACCTAGCTTTATCTAGGATCTCAAAAGTCTACAATTCATTCAAAAGTTGAGTCATGTTGTACTGCAGTTTGTTCATAACATAGTTAGTGGTGAATGCAGCAAAAGCCAGTGATAGTGACTCAAGTGTAATGCTAACTTAAGTGTGCTCATCAATGGTAGCCCCATGTATTTCTGCCTCATACATCATGTTGATCATGTTCAAAATAGAATCTCTGAAAGAAACTCCTTTCTTCCTCTTGGCGTTCATGTAGGTTGTAGTAACCTCATGACAACTCTGGTCGAACTGCTGCCCAAACAAAGCCTTAAGAGACCTCCAATATCTCATATGTCATCTCCACATTTTCATATTTCTTCCTAAGAACATCACTCATGCTCATCAACATGTAGCATTTTACTTTATTATTTGTTTGGATCCAATGGTCATAATTTTCCTGTAAATTACGGGCAATATTTGTAGCGGGCTCTTAAGGACATTCCTTGGTCAAGACAAATTTATGGTTCTTACAAATTCAAACCATATTTAAATTTGATTTCCATCTCATAAAATTATACTAGTTAATTTCTATTTATTGAGTAAAGGGGTAAAGGGATTATTGATTGAAGACATGATGATTGCTTAAATTAAATAAAACATACATGATTTATTATAATTGAAATAAATGTCAAAATTTCAGAATAGTAAATATGATGCATGAATGCAACAAATAAAACACATAAAATTATTTATTACTAAACCATGATAAATTAACTCAACAATTAATATGCCGCCTTAGGGTCGGTAATATTAATTTCAAATTAATTTTGAGAGATTCCCAAACCTAGAAGTAAAACTCAAAATATCTCATAGTTTCTCTTTTCCTTATAAGTTACCGTTTATTCGGTCAAGACACAATATACCGCTTAAAGCTTAATTATGTTTTTGTGAGTGTAACTCATTATTTCAAAATCCATGAATGACTTAACTCAAAGGTTACCGCCTTACAATCGAGAAATGTCTTGAGGCCCTTTCCATATCTTACGGTGTTATACTAATAATGGAGACCATAAGTTATACTGTCATATCAACCTTCTCCCACTGTTTTAAAATGTGTTTTCATAAAACATCCTATGTTTTAAAATAAAACTAACTAATTAATTTTAAATTAATTACTAGTTGATTAACCAATGAATATAATCCTATTAATTATAATTGCCAACCACATTGGACCTAGGTTCAATTTAACTTTGTAATTCATATCTTAATATGATCCTAATCTTATTAGGTAAACCTAATTTGTAATTAATGGACTAATTACATTCATTAAACTTTGACAAAACTCCTTTTAACAAAGTTGATTATTAAAGGCCTAACATAAAAGTGTACCTTTATTAGGTGTGATTACCAAGTTTAACTCTTTAAAACTCAATCCACTTATGTAATTAATTTTCCCAAATAAATTACATAAACATACACGACAATCTTAATAAATCATGTTTGTACTCATGAGATGCATATTTAAAAATAAAACTGCATGGGTATTCATACATGGCATGTAATCGACTAATGCATAATATGTTATTAATCAAATCAATCAACATAAATAAATTGATATATAATTTTGCATATTTCTAAAATTTACAACCTTCCCTAAGTTGCTCCATCTTGAATATAAGCCTAACCAGTAATTCTATAAATCAAGCCCAATTCCATAATTCTTAAAAAAACAATTTTTCTAACCCTCATTTTTATTTAACTTAATTATTTCTAGTATGAGCCTAAACTCATTCGGCCTAATCGAATTTATTTGGATCAAACCTAACAAGCTATTTAGTTTTTCAAAAAATCCAAAATTAAGTTAATGGGCTTTAAAATACATTATTATTGGACCACTTATAAATGGATCAAACCCATTTAATGGGTGAATCATGGGTCAAACCTATAACCCAACCCATTAGGGCATTACGGGCCGAGGCCCATGAAACCTCTAGGGTAAGCCACAGGCAGCAATAGCTTGGAATAGTAGTCGCCGCCTACGGCGGCTCATGCTAGCCGGAGTCACCAGCCATCCGGCTAGCGGCCTTGTGCCCTAGGACATTTCCCCAACTAAGCTCTCGCAAAACAGTCCCGTGGCTGGGCTCCCGTGAGATAGTCCCATGGTTGGGCTGTCGCGGGATAATCCCACGGCTGGGCTGCCACAGAACAATCCAGGGGCTAGGCTACGCTGCAGCCACGGGAAAATGTTGTGGCCTTGCGGTAACCACTGCTACCGTGAGATAGCGAGCCTTGCGGCAGCCATTGCTGCCGTGGGACTATCCCCTAACCTTACGCCGCTGGTCGTGTGATGCAGCGAGGGTGGCCTAGCTGTCACGAAATAGTTGCCTTCCATGGAGCCCCAACCGTGCAGTTTCTTCTTCCTCCCTATTGTGAAAAATTTTGCAATAATAAAAATTGTACAAAAACTCCTATGCCACAAATTAGCCTATACAAAATCTAGAGAAAGAAAATTAAACAAATTTCTAACTCAAAATCACTATATAATTAACAATCCATGATATCAACCATATATTCAAAAAAGATAAACATCCATTCAACATATATATCGCATATATATGATAATGCAAGAATCTATATAGTGATTATATATATATAAAGATTGCACTGATACCAAATATTAGAACCAGTCATACGACCAGCAGCCTTGTCCTAAGGACATTTCCGCGACTAGGCTCCCAAAGAATAGTCCTGTGGTTGGGCTCCCATGAGACAGTCCCATGGTTAGGCTATCGCGGGATAATCCCAAGGCTGGGCTGCAGTACGACAATCCAGAGACTAGGCTATATTGTAGCTGCAAGACAATGTTGCGGCCTTGCAGCAGCCACTACTACCGCAGGATAGCAAGCCTTGTGGAAGCCATTGCTGCCGTGGGACTATCCCTCGACCTTACACCGCTGGCAATGTGACGCAACGAGGGTGGCCTAGCTGCCGCCGAACAGTTGTCTTCCATGAAGCCCCGATCGTGTGGTTTCTTCTTCCTCCTTGTCGTGCAAAATTTTGCAACAACAAAAATTGTAAAATTTTTTTTTTGCCACAAATTAGCTTACACAAAATCTAGAGAAAGAAAATTAAACAAATTTCTAACCCAAAAACACTATATAATTCACGATCCATTATATCAACCATACATTCAAAAAACATTAACATCCATTCCACATATATATCGCATATATATGATAATACAAGAATCTACATAGCGATTAATCTATATATATATAAAGATTGCTCTGATACCAAATATTGGAAAATGGATTTAAAATTCACAGTGGAAGCGATTGTTGATCTCTGAATATCACAAAAAAATTTTGAAAACTCTTAGCGATCACTTATATATATAAATTAATCATGCATCTATACAAAGAATTCATACCTTTGCATATGCAAATCGATCATCGAAACTCAAACCATAATCTTCCAAGTTGATTCTTAACACAATATGAAATGTGTGGCTATGTAGAGATAACTAGGTTTTCTCTCTTTTTTCTTTGTGAAAAAACCTCTCTATTTTTTTCACATTTGCATTCTAAAATAATAAGAATATGATGTATTTATATGATTCTATTAGATTTTCTATTTAATAATATTTCTAATTTAAAAACTTTAAATTAATTAAATTAATAATCCAATCATAATATTAAATAATAAGACAATCATTAGATATTTTTTAATGATATCTTTTGATAAGGTCAAATTTTTTCTAATCTAATTTAAAATATAATTTTATTTATTTTATAAATCATATTATTATTTTTAATGATATATTTGATTTGCTCAAATCTTATCATATATAATTTAAAATAGAATCTCATCTATTAAAAATTATATCATATTTTATTTGAATTTTAAATTAATTTCTCAAACCAATTTAAATTTGACTTACCTAACCTTAATATTAAATTAATATCTCATATCAATTTCATATTATTTTTAATATATTTAAATCAAAATTAAATTTATTTATAAAATGAATTTCGAAATTCATCATTATATTTAAATACATCTTTTAATTAATTAACTAATTAATACTAATTATCTTATAATTACATATTTACCCCTGAAAACTATTTTCTTTGCAAATAAGTCATTTTTTAACCTTTGTCACTTTTACCTTATATAATATTTTATAAAAGCGACCTGGGGACCATGAAGACCTATAATTCCAAGCTCCAATAAATTAGGTTATTGCACTCTTGCAATTATAGAACAAATTACTGAACAATTTCTAGTAGTCCATTGATATTATCATTACATGCAATTTAATCTAATAAATCTTATTTATTGATCCCAATATTATTCCACTTATTTCATGCTTTTAGAGCACCATACTCATCACTACATACACCATTGGCTGTGAGAATGGCTACCCTAATAATTAGGTGATAAACTACATAATTATCTATCTAGATCAATCGATATCCATTCTCGAGCTCTAATGATAATGAAAAGTTTGTATCTTCATAGATTTTAGTAACTTAAGTCTCTACTAGCAAGATTTCTACCATGGTCTCCAGAGTGCATAACTCAAAATATTGGACTTTATCATGATATATGCACATATGCACATATAATATAATTCTAACAAAATCAATAAATATGATAAATAGTAAATGACTTTCATTAATGACAATATGTATTGTCTTGCTAATATCCACATAAAGATAGTATCACATAAAGTATTAACCCCATCAGGTCAAAATCTTATTAGCTCGATAGGCATACACTTTCCAAAATCTTGCCTTAAGGTTAAGGGAGCTAGCATCGTTGACCTAGCCATAATACTTGTAGGCACCTCTACCCAAATGGCTATGGTGCTTTCATCATTCGTTGAGCTATCTCCCTGCAAAAGAATTCGAAAGTTAACAGGGATATACGGTACGTACATAAAGGCTTATGAAATTTACCTCCTTAGTCATTGGTAGGAAAATTGGTGCTAGATCGATTAAAACTAAGGGACCGGTACCTACAATAGTATGACCGCTAGTAGTTAGCGTTGTGGGATCATCTCAAACATAGAGTCCACAACTGGTGGGTCAAGACTCAATGGAGGGGCATATGACCGAAATCCAGAAATAACATTGTGAGGAGTCAAAGAAGCATTTTGGTAGCAAAATCCAACCTCCACTTCTTATGGCTCTCATCAATTGGAATAAAGTCCTTTCAATAGGCGATCATTCTAGTATGAGTGAAGTTTAGAAACAAAACATTGATCAAGTAAATAAATACATTGAACTGGACCCAGTCAGCCTAACTTCCTCAAAGATCGACTATCGAGGAAGGCTCTTCGTCAGTTACTTCCTTATCCTCTTTATAATTTTCGATAAAAGTCTTGTAAAAGGGAGTTTTCTTTATATACAAAGCTAACAAGCTCCTTAGCAAAAGAGGTTTACCTAACTTCCTCACCATCAAGGGGTAACCCAGTCAAAACAACTGTGTTAAAGAGGGTAATGCTCATAAGTCTCAAGGGAAAGGAAAAATAATTAAAGTCCCTAGACCAAAACCTCATCACTGCTAATAATACATCGGTCATAAAGAAAAATGCTTTGAGTCATAAGGATTACCTCAAAGATGTCGGCCGACTTCCATCGGCTTTCGAAGAGAGGTTGCAAGCGAGCAATCCAGTTGTCTCACATCACCTCAACAAGACCGGGCCAAGCTTTTGACTGAGAAGCACCCCAATGTCTCTGCACAATGTGCTCATGTTAGAAAGGTAATAGGCCGTGAGGGGGAAATCTTTCCCAATTGGGAATAACGGCGTCAAGTTCAAGTCCACTTCAAAAATTGGATGGCCGGTCGAAGAGCAGGTAAACCTATCAATCCTATGCTTCGAGTCAACCCTCTTCAAATCAAGAAAAGCCTTCAAAGATGGAACACCCATGGAAAAACGGCCAAAATTTAAAACTTACAAAAATGGCAGAATTTTGAAGTCAAAAAAACATAAATGTGAGCAAAAGTGACTACTTATTATTTATTTAGACTTTAGAGGTTAAGAAAAGGGATTACATACTTGTTCTTGAAGCTTGAGGTTTTTAATGAAGGAATGAGTAAGTCAGTTTTTGGAAAGATAAATTTTATGGGATGAAATTTATATCAATGCGAAGAGAAAGTTTATGTGATAACGAATATCCAATCAGAATAAACTTCTAATGATCAAAACCAAGATTAAGTCAAGAAATATGTGAGCTTGAAGGTGAAAAAATGGAGGAGGAAGAGGGGGTTTCAGTTTTCATAAAAGTTTATTTTTGAAGGAAGGCTTAAAAAGATGATAGAGGATTTGTGGGTTTTTTTTATTGGATTGGATGATAGAGGGTTTAAGAGGTGTAAGAAGCCCCCCTTTTCTCACTAATTTTGGTCAAACCATGTGGGGACGACATGGTTTCATCCATTGACCAAAAATGAAGGATAAGAAGAGCAATTACAACCAAACTATGGGGAAGAAGTAATTTCGGTTGAAACTCAAGGGGGAAAAACAATAGAAAATGAGAAGCATAATGTCACGTATGTAAAGTTTCACCCCAAACTTAGACGCCCCATGCGGCACTTGACACTCCTTCGAGTAACCAAGTCAACCTAGCCGAACCTTGCAAAGATGTTTGCTTGAAGACTTACAAGAACACTTAAGCTAGAGAGAATAAAGAACTCTTTATATTGCTAGAATGCTAGTATTTGAGGATGATTACAAATGAGGAGGACTCCTTTTTATATAGACCCCCACCTTGAAATGGATGGTCAAGATCAACTCGATCTAACAGCTATGATTTATCTTATAGAGACTTCTATACAAATATCTCCTATTGTACAAGATACTAGAAGAATGTACAAGGTTCTAGAAAATTCCACAAGTGTGTAGGAAACCCTAGAGAATCCTAGAGAAGTCTAGAAATTTCTAGACTCTTCCATGAAGTCTCCTTCACTTTTCCTATCAAGTAAGGCATTCCATGACACGCTCCCCCACTTATTCGGGCGACGCCCTCGTCGTTCGTTCAAGCTCGAATCACTCAATACGGTCTTTGAACTGCCATAACAAGTCTTCGTGGTCCCAACTAGCCTCATTCTTCGAGACTCCCTTCCATGAGGATTTCTTCAACTTCGCTTTTATAAGAAGTAACCACCGTTGTTGGTGCCCACTTGGACACCCTTCGACTAGGTTCATCCTTGTCTTCATGATAAGGCTTCAAGAGACTCACATGAAACACCGGATGAATCCGCAACTTCGAAGGTAACTCTAACTTATAGGAGACCTTGCCAACTTATTGAATGATCTTGAACGGCCCTTCATACTACCGGATCAATCCCTTATGCACCGCCCTCAACAACACATTTCATGTCATGGTCAACAATTCATACTTGGTGCCATTTTCAAAACAAGGTATGTAGTGTGATTATTAATGGTAGGAGTTGTACTAATGTCGCTAGCACCACTTTGGTGGAAAAATTGAGGCTGCCTACCCTCAAGCACCCATGGCCATACAAGTTACAATGGCTAAAATATTGTGGTGAGGTGAAGGTAAACAAACATGTGCTAGTTTCTTTTTGGATCGATAACTATGAATGTTGTGTGATGTTGTATCGATGCAAGATAGACACTTATTATTGGGGGGGAATGGCAATTTGATACACGTGGGAAATATGATGGTTTTTATAATAAATACTTTTTTGTGCTCAATAGAAAGCCGATTACTCTTGTTGCAATGACACAAAAAAAGGGCTATGAAGATCAAATGAGGTTTCCAAAGGAGAGTGATCAAAAGAAAGGGAGTAAACAAAAAACAAAAGTGAGCAAAAAAAAAAGGTAAAAGGGAGAATCAAAATTAGTGAGAGGTTAAGAAAAATAAAAGAGAAAAAGAAAAGAAAAGGAAGATTCAATCATTAAGAGAATATTAGAGAGACAACAAATGATTTTCTATGCACAAGCAAGCAAAATAAAAAGAGCATTGTTTTCAAATCAGATAATGATTGTACTTTTTGTAAAAATTTAATCACTAACGAACTTGACTCAGCTTTGCCTAGTTTATTTGTTAGGAAAATGATGCAGGCATATAAAATAATAAATTTAGTTGAAGAAATATTTAAAACTCTTATTTGAACAAATCGTAGCATGCACAGTTTCTATCCAGACCGATCATACAACAATTATATCACATATAATTCATTTTACAAAAAGCATATTAAATAAAGGTTTAGGAAAATAGAATACCTCTTTTGATTTACAAAACTCTTATTGAATATGATGGAGAGATGCCCACGTGTTCTCCCTCTAACCGTTATCCATAAGATTTATTTCGTACGATTAAATTTTTACTTAGGCTATCAACTCAAGAGATAATAATCTTGGGGATGAAAAAAACTCTCTTTTCTCTCTTTGATTTTCGAAAAAATACCTTGTATTTATAGGCAAAGACTAGGTCATATTTTTCTAATCTCATTAAGAATCATAGTTTCCTTAAAACACAAAAATGAGATAGGCTAGCCCATTCAATGACCAACCAACCATGGGTTATTTAATTAACCCTTTGATTAATTTTGACCTATGAAAATCCAGTTAATAATCCAGCCCATTAATCCTTTAATGTCTTATTTATTAATTACGAACCTTTGGGACCCTTTTATAATAAAATAAAAGTTCCTATCAAACTTATTAATTTCCAATTAATTCAATACCACACTTAGTTGTGCTTGTAGAACTGCATGACATTAAATTAATAAATTAATAATAACAATTTTTCTCTTCTTGTCAAACTATAAGTAAAATTATCATTTTACCCTTAAAATATTTTTGGTCATTTTTTCCTTTTTCTCCAACAAAACTTTAACTATATCACTCTGAATCTTGTGTGTGTGACCGACTAGGTTCTACATCATGCCGACAAGAGGATTTCATAAAGACCCTTTCGATTTTATTTAATTCTAAACTAACTTCGTTTAGTTTAAAATAATATTTTAAATTAAATAATTAACTTAATCATCTTATGATTAAATAACTTTAAACCTTTAAGTCAAGATTGACTTCTAGCAAAGTGTCCCAATTACTCGTGAGATTAAGAATTACTTGAAAGCGTATGCCCGTCAAACCAATCAAATTTTGACTATTTTGACTATTTATCTTTATGTGAATATTAATAAGATAATATTTATTGTCATTAATGAAAGTTAATTACTATTTATCATGTTTATTGATTTTTTTGGAATTGATATTATAAGTTATATATATGCATATAATGATAAAATCTAGTATCTTGAGTTATGCACTCTGGAGACCATGATAGAGATCATGCTAATAGAGACTAGAGTCGCTAAAAGCTCTTAGGATACAAACAATTCATTATCATAGGATCTCGAGAATGGATATCAATTGATCCGAATAGACAATCATATATTTGATCACCTAATTGTTAGAGTGGTTGATCTCATACCTAGTGGTGTTAGTAGAATACCATGATCATTGTGTGGGCGCTTAGTCGAGACTATGAGTGTTGAACGTGATATTTAAATAATTCTCAATGGTAATTAATATTGACTATTAATGAGAATTATCTAGTAACTATTTTACATATGATCCTTTGACCTAAAATACCATGGTTTCCTTCAATACCAGACTTCATACTTTGATATCATTTCTATTAGTCCTAGCCAACATGGGGTGAACTGTTGGGTAAGAAGTGTCGTGTGAGAAGGATTATGACTGGTCAAAAGGGAATCCATCGCTTTCGTATTTTTAATAAGGTCCAATGGATCATATACCTTATTAGACAAGGAATATTTCCGAAGTAGTATGGTTTGAAAGGAGTTATCGTAAATCTATTTTTGATGTTCAATAAAGATATGATGGTGCATATAATTTATCTATTAGGGTTTAACAGTTAAACCATGTCCTAGGACGAATTGGGATATTGGCGAGATGGAAGGATTGTTATTGCAAGTATATGATGGTTACAAATAAGTTCTTTCAGGATATGATATTTCTCATCTTCCTGGTAGTTTCGACACTTTTCTAAAAGTCAATCTTGACTTGGGGGTATAAAGTTATTTAATTATGAGATGATAAAGTTAATTATTTAATTTAAACAAGATCGTCTAAATTAAATAAATTTAATTTGTATTTATATAAAATCAAAAGAGTTTTTATGAAATCCTCTTGCCAACGTGATGTAGAATCAATCGGTCACACATAAGTTTCAGGATAACATATGTAAAGTTTTGTCGGAGAAAAAGTAAAAATGAACCAAAATAATTTTAGGGGTAAAATAGTAATTTGACATATAGTTTGACTTATAAGGGTAAAATAGAAATTATTAATTTGTAAATTTAATATCATGCAGTTCTGCTAGTACAGCAAAGTATGGTATTAAATTAATTAGAAATTAATAAGTTACATAGGAACTTTTCTTTAATTATAAAAGGATCCTAAAGGTTCGTAAATAAATCGGACATTAAAAATTTAATGGAGTGGATTATCAATTGAATATTCATGCGTGAAAATTCATGAAAGGGCTTATTAAATGGGCTTTAGCCCTTCTCATTTTTGTGTTTTAAGGCAACTAGGATTCTTAATGAGATTAGAAAAAAATGACTTTGCCTTTGCCTATGAATACAAGGCATATATTGTGACTGAAATCAAGAAGTGCTCATACAAGCCTCTTGGCCAAAAATTAAAGAGAGAAAAGAGAGCCTTTTCCATTCCTCTTCCCCAAGCTTATTATCTCATGAGTTGAGATCTTAAGTAGAAACTTAACCATGCAAAATGAATCATGTGGATAATGGTTTAAGGGAAAACATATGGGCATCTCCCCATCTTATTTAAGAAGAGTTATGTAAATCAAAGAGGTATTCCCTTTCTCTAAACCTTGATTTAATATTGATGTAATTTACGCTTTCTAGAAAATATATTATATGCAATATAAGATAGAAACTGGGCATGCTAGTATATGATTCGAATAAAATTTTAAATATTTCTTCTACTGCATTTAATCTATTATACTTGCATATGTTTACAGCAGGGGTATCAAAGTCTAGGTTATACTGGAAAGTATAGTAGTTTTATATTTTGATGCGTTTGATGCGTTTAATGGTTTGTTTGTGGATTTTAGAATTTCCTAAAGCGAATCGGGATGAAGTTTTGAAAAAATCAAAATGAGGCTGCTATTATGGGCTCACATGTCCGTAGCCAATTGTAATATACATGTAAGGTAGCAAAACAACCTTTGCGATTACATCTCATATGATTCCTCTACTTGCTTCTAAGAGACTATGGTCTCATGTGTTAGTAGTCAACCATATCCCTAGTTAAATTTCACCCAAAACATTCTTATGAACTAATAATATACACTCAATCGAGAACTACCCGTGTGTCCATTGCCGAGCCTAGTGGAATAATGCAATCATGGATCTCATGCATAATAACAAATGAACTCAAAGTTTAATTAATCATTAAGCTTATGTATCCATAGCCGATTGATGATTTATTATTCTCATGTTCATTGCAACATTTGGAAGGTACTATATATAAGACTTTCTTATGTAGCTTTCAATATTAATATTATCAAGAAAGGATTTTAATTTTAAACAGTCTCATCAGAATATTCTCATACACACATCATAAGCATGCATTGCAATATGGTGTGAATTCGATATCAAAACAACAATGTATATATTATATTCAACATCCATGCATAAATTATTTTGTAAACATGTATAATATCCATCAATTCATGTTAATGTACATAAAAGTAGGCTTGCCCGCTGCCCAGCAGTAGGCTTGCCCGCTGCCCAACAACACACAACCGCTTGTTGTAAAGGCAGCGACCGCCCTTGCTAGGCAGCATGGCTACTTCTGCTTGCAATGCGGCAGCAACGTATGCTGCTGTGAATGGTGGTGGTTCTAAAATCATATTTCCATGCTTTTAAATAGGTTCTTTCTGGCTTTAATTCAAACACATCAATACAACTCAAACCATGAAAAACTCAAAAAACAAGCTTTTTATCATTATCATAAAAATCCATCAACAAAAGCAAAAGCCTTCTGACATAATAATGTAAGACTCTGATACCACTATAAATTATTGAACATCCTCAAACCCTAGTGGAAGTGATACTTTAAATTTCATTCTCATTGTTTCAGTTCTAAAAACCCAAGATTATTGGGTTTTGCATTGAGGAACTTTTCCTCAACCAAAACTCTTAGCACTTTCTAATTCAATAACTAATTAGAAGAGTAGAGGAATGAGGAGATAAGGTTTATATTGTAGACCCCAAAAAATTTCAACTTTGCTTAATGATAATAAATTAAATAGAAAGTGGCATTTTCACAAAATTTTAAATTCCTAACTACACCTAGTTTGAATAATAGAAATAGTATGATATTTTCACAACGATTATTAATATTAAAGGGGGCCTAATGTCACGGACTGCCTTTCTTGGTAGAAAAGATGGAGGAGGCTTCATGGAAGAGTCTAGAAACTTCTAGACTTCTCTAGCATTCTCTAGAGTTTCCTCCACTTTTGTAGAATTCTCTAGAATCTTGTACATTCTTCTAGTCCCTTATAGAATAGTATGGAAGTCTCTAGAAGATAGATTGTAGCCATTAGATCAAATTGATCTTGACCATCCATTTCAAGGTGGGGGTCTATATAAGGAGGAGTCCTCCTCATTTGTAAAGCATCCTAAAAAAATACTAGCCTTCTAGTAATACAAAGAGTTCTTTATTCTCTAGCTTGAGTGTCCTTCTAAAGTCTTCAAACAAACCTCTTGGCAAGGTTCGGTTAGGCTGACTTGGTTACTCGGAGGAGTGTCAAGTGCCGCACGGAGCGTCTAAGTTCGAGGCGAAACTTTACGCACGTGACAGTTGGTATCAGAGCCAAGGTCGTACGGGAGGGTGCGAAGTGGTTCAATTCTTGCCAAAGCTTTGTGTAGGTGAAGATCTTGTGGAAGAAATGGCTAGCGGTGGTTCCAACGTTGTCGATCCAATTGAAGGAGAGACAAGGCGAGATAATGTTAAGGGTGGAGGAAGACAGAAGCAACGAGAGCCATCTCGAGACATGCTTGCATCATTAGAGAACCGTGTTCTCAAGTTGGAGAATACAGTGGTGAGGCAAGGCAATGTGATGGAGAAGACGGTGGAACAAGTAGCGGATTTGGCGATGGCTAACCAAGGAGGTGGACTTCAAGAGGGATTCCAAGCATCATTGGATAGGATTGTCGCCACAATTCAAGAGGAGATGAGGGCTTTCCAAGCCAACATGGATGCTTCTCTAGCAGAAGTGCATGAGAGGATGCAGATCATCGAGACGGATGTGTCACTCTGTAAATACAGGGTGTCTAGGGACATAATCGATGCTCCTCTCGCACCAAAAGTGGACGTGCCTCGACCCAAGACCTATGCAAGAGCTAGGAAGGGAAAGGAAGTAGAGAACTTTCTATGGAGCTTGGAACTCTACTTCAGGAAAATGAGGATCACGGATGATGAAGAGAAGATAGACACGGTACCTCTCTATCTTACCGACACCGCGGCACTATGGTGGAGGAGATTGAGTGGTGACATTGAGCGAGGACTCTTCGAGATGACAAGGTGGGACGAGTTCAAAGAGGCATTTAGAGCACAATTTTGCCCAAGGAATCTCGAAGATGAAGCACGAGGTAAACTTCGTCACCTCACTCATAAATCTAGTATTTCTGATTATGTGAACGAGTTTTCAGAAATATTGTTGGAGATCCCGGACTTCCCGGAAAAGGAAGCCAAATTTGCCTTCATAGAAGGGTTGCAGCCTTGGGCCAAGCAAGAGTTGAAGAGGAGAAACATTCAAACTCTCAAAGCCGCAATTGAGGAGGCGGAAAGCTTGACCGAGTATAGGCGGGAGGATAAACCCAAGAGTAGTCACTGGAGTGACAAAGGCAAAGGTGGGGGAGCCACCAAGAGTAGCTTCAACAACCGCAATGAGGGAGCGGGTAAGCCCTTTGGAGGGAAGGGTTTTGGCAAGGGTGTGGGGGAGACATCCAAGGCCAAGATATTGAAGTGCTTCTTGTGCGAGGGACCGCACATGGTTCGGGATTGCCCGAAGAAGGCGAAGCTCGCCGCACTTAAAAGAGACGGGGAGTTGGAAGAAGAGTCGAGGATGGGGTCACTCCGACTCCTTAGTGCACTCAAGGCTAAGGTCGTTGAAGGACCTAAAGCGCCCAAGAAGGGATCAATGTATGTCGGGATAGACGTTGCGGGGAGGCAACTCAAAGCTCTAGTGGATTCAGGAGCGACCGACAATTTCATCAAAGCCGACGTTGCGGAAAAACTCGGTCTCAAGTTAGCCAAGTCGATTGGCTTCATCAAGGCAGTCAACTTAAAGGCATTGCCAATCAGGGGGATAGCCGATGCAAAGACCAAGGTGGGACAATGGTCAGGAGTCGTAAAGTTCACGGCCATTCCAATAGATGACTACGACGTGGTGCTCGGACTAGATTGGCAAGATCAGGTAAAGGCTTGTCTTATGCCTTATGCTAATTCTATTATGATTATGGATGCGGGTTCTCCTTGCACGGTCCCGGTCTCGAGAGAGACACGGCTAGGGACCAAAGTGTTGTCTGCATTGCAGCTATGCAAGGGATTAAAATGGGAGGAAGAGACCTACCTTGCAGCTTTAAAGGTGGACGAGGGCGAGCCATCTAAGGAAAGGGAGATTCCGAAAGAAGTGCAAGAGGTACTTAAGGAGTTCCTAGATGTTATGCCACCAGAACTCCCAAAGAAGCTTCCACCAAGGAGGGAGGTAGATCACAAACTGGAGTTGGTGGAAGGAGCAAAGCCGCCAGCCATGGCACCTTATCGCATGGCACCACCCGAGTTAGAAGAGTTGAGGAAGCAACTCAAAGAGATGCTCGAAGCGGGGTTCATTCGACCATCTAAAGCCCCATATGGTGCACCTGTACTTTTCCAAAAGAAGGCGGATGGGTCTTTGAGATTATGCATTGACTACCGAGCACTCAACAAGCTCACGGTGAAGAACAAATATCCGATTCCTCTCATAGCGGATTTGTTCGATCAATTTGGAAGCGCAAGATACTTCTCTAAGCTAGACTTGCAATCGGGGTATTGGCAAGTTAGGATAGCGGAAGGGGATGAGGATAAGACCGCTTGTGTGACGCGGTATGGTTCTTATGAGTTCTTAGTGATGCCTTTCGGCCTCACTAATGCACCGGCCACATTTTGTACACTAATGAACAAGGTACTTGCTCCATTCCTTGACAAGTTTGTGGTTGTTTATCTTGACGATATTGTTGTGTATAGCCACACCTTGGCGGACCATATTGGCCATTTGAGGAAGGTCTTCCAAGCCTTGAAGGAGAATGAGCTCTATGTCAAGAGGGAGAAGTGTTCATTTGCACAAGAGGAGGTGCATTTCCTTGGCCATAAGATCCGAGGAGGGCGGATCATGATGGATATAGCCAAGATTCGAGCCATACAAGAGTGGGAACCTCCGACAAGGGTGACGGAGTTGCGGTCTTTCTTGGGCCTCATTAATTACTATAGACGGTTCATCAAGGGGTATTCCAACATCACTACTCCCTTGACGGACATGCTGAAGAAAATGAGGACATGGGAGTGGGGGCCCAAGTGCCAGAAGGCATTCGATCGATTAAAGAAGGCAATCGTGGAGGAACCCGTCCTAGCCCTTCCTGACTACACCAAGCCATATGAGGTGCAGACCGATGCCTCGGACTTTGCCATTGGGGGAGTCTTGATGCAAGAAGGACATCCGATTGCATACGAGAGTCGAAAGCTTAATGATACGGAGAGACGATATACGGTGCAAGAGAAAGAGATGACGGCGGTCATTCATTGCCTTCGGACGTGGCGACATTACTTGTTGGGGTCAAAGTTCGTAGTGAAGACGGACAATGTTGCCACAAGTTACTTTCAAACCCAAAAGAAGTTGTCACCTAAGCAAGCACGGTGGCAAGATTTTCTTGCGGAGTTTGACTATGTATTAGAGTATAAACCAGGGAAGGCCAACCTAGTCGCAGATGCTTTGAGCCGTAGAGCGGAGTTAGCGGCCATAAGTCGACCCGAGTGTCCGATGCTTGCTAGGATTAAGGAGGGCATAGAGCAAGATCCGATGGCAAAGAATCTTATGGAGTACGCCAAGGAGGGCAAGACCAGGCGATTTTGGCTCAAAGATGGTTTATTATACACCAAGGGTGAGCGGGTGTTCGTGCCAAGATGGGGAAATCTTCGGCGGGAAATCATTAAGGAATGCCATGACTCAAAATGGGCAGGACATCCGGGCATGCATCGTACAATGGCACTCATCGATGATGGGTATTATTGGCCACATATGCGAAACGATATAGAAGCCTATGTGAAGACTTGTCTGGTGTGCCAACAGGACAAGGTTGATCTACACCAACCAGCAGGATTGCTAGAGCCACTTCCCATTCCGGAGCATGCTTGGGAGAGTGTCTCCATGGATTTCATTACGTGTCTCCTGAGATCGGAAGGATACGGGACGATCATTGTGGTGGTGGATCGATTCTCCAAGTATGCGGTGTTCGTGCCAGCTTCTCCTGATGTCACTGCCGATGAGACGGCTCGGTTCTTCCTAAAGCATGTGGTGAAGCTTTGGGGTGTACCCCAAACCATTGTGAGCGACCGAGACCCACGGTTTACTGGGAGATTTTGGACGGAGTTGTTCAAATTACTTGGGTCAGACTTGAACTTCTCCACGAGTTTTCATCCTCAAACCGATGGCCAAACAGAGAGGGTGAATGGGTTGTTGGAGCTCTACTTGAGACACTACGTGAGTGCCAACCAAAAGGATTGGGCCAAGTTGTTAGACACAGCACAATTCTCCTACAACCTACATCGGAGTGAGTCAACAGGGAAGAGTCCTTTTGAGCTTGCCATAGGCCACCAACCATTGACTCCAAATGCAGTAGCATTGGGCTATACGGGAAAGAGTCCAGCGGCATACAAATTTGCCAAAGGACTACAAGAAGAGACAGATATGGCTCGTGCCCACTTGAGGAAAGCATCGAGAAAGATGAAGAAGTGGGCCGATCTTAAGCGAAGAGCAGTGGAATTCCAGGAAGGAGATCGTGTCATGGTTAAACTCTTGCCTCAACAATTCAAGTCGTTGAGGGCGGTGCATAAAGGTTTGATCCGGCGGTATGAGGGGCCGTTCAAGATCATTCAACGAGTTGGCAAGGTCTCCTACAAGCTTGAGTTACCTTCGAAGTTGCGGATTCATCCGGTATTTCATGTGAGTCTCTTGAAGCCTTATCATGAAGACAATGATGAACCTAGTAGAGGGGTGTCCAAGCGAGCACCAACAGCGGTGGTTACTTCTTATGACAAAGAAGTTGAGGAAATCCTCGCGGATAGAATCATGAGGAAGCGAGGCGTGCCGAGCTACAAGGAATACCTCGTTCAATGGAAGGGCGTCCCGGAGAATGAGGCTAGTTGGGAGCACGAAGACTTGTTGTGGCAGTTCAAAGACCGCATTGAGCGATTCGAGCTTGAACGGACGACGGGGGCGTCGCCCGAATAGGTGGGGGAGCGTGTCACGGACTGCCTTTCTTGGTAGAAAAGATGGAGGAGGCTTCATGGAAGAGTCTAGAAACTTCTAGACTTCTCTAGCATTCTCTAGGGTTTCCTCCACTTTTGTAGAATTCTCTAGAATCTTGTACATTCTTCTAGTCCCTTATAGAATAGTATGGAAGTCTCTAGAAGATAGATTGTAGCCATTAGATCAAATTGATCTTGACCATCCATTTCAAGGTGGGGGTCTATATAAGGAGGAGTCCTCCTCATTTGTAAAGCATCCTAAAAAATACTAGCCTTCTAGTAATACAAAGAGTTCTTTATTCTCTAGCTTGAGTGTCCTTCTAAAGTCTTCAAACAAACCTCTTGGCAAGGTTCGGTTAGGCTGACTTGGTTACTCGGAGGAGTGTCAAGTGCCGCACGGAGCGTCTAAGTTCGAGGCGAAACTTTACGCACGTGACACTAAGCTTATTTAATCAAATAAATAAATCAATAATAGTAAAAAATAAGGATGTAGCGGATGACACATTAAGTGTCATGAACACTTATTAAAGTGTTCTTATGCATGATTTCTAACACTAAAAAATGTTTTATGAAGATGATGCACAATAGATTAGTGGCAAGATTATGTATCAACAAAAGTTCCATTTCATTGTACAATATAAAGGCCTCTTAGCTAAGCATGAATTTCATCAAGAAATAGCTAAACGTGAGAGAATGAGGGAGAGAAGAAAGAGAGAGGAGAAAAGAGGGAAGAGGGAGAGAAAAGAAAAGAAGAAAAAAGGAAAAAGAGGAAAAAGAAAATTAGGATCTTAAATTCGACATTTCAATGTAAAGTTATGTAAGTATAGTCTCACTACAACACAAGTATCTTAGGATTATGATTGTTATATAGCATGTTAAGTGGAAATAGAATGATTTTATTAACATGCTAAAAATAAAATCATGATTACAAACGTAATATAGCATGATAGTTTAAGGATAATAAAAGCTTTGGCTGCTATTATTAAGACCAATGCATCAATGTTCATACTTTCGATCTAAAAAGAGGTAATGTTATGCTAAAGTAAATAGCAATCATAAGCATGCATATGTATAACATTAAAGTGAGGTGTTGCGGGGTCATAAGCAGGATAAATGTCGATCGTAAAGGAACCCATATAATTCTAAAAAAAATATTATAGCGGATCATTACAACGGTCATAGTGGACCACAAATCAGATATCAGTTGAAATTTCGGTAGCAGCATCCTAAAGGCCCCAATCATATAAAAAGATAGGAAAGCATGCATGCTAGATATAAGTTATAAAGGCATCAATTAAAAATAATCATTAAAAGATTAATACATGTGAGTAGGACCCTATACTTACTGATCTTCTAGCTTAAAGAAGTTTTGTTTTGTGCTATAGGAAATTACAAAGGTAAGATTATAGAATAAGGATCGGGCCAATGAAGAAGATTGGTCTCAATGTATTATATATATGGGACATGACCTATGAAAAGGAAAAAAGACTCAAAAATTCAAACGACTTTTAAAAAAGCTTTCATATATATATATATATATATTTTGAAAAGAATAGTTATTGTTTAAGGGTTTTGGAATTAATTCCCAATGCTAAAGATTTCTGTTACAATACAGTATTTTATAAAAGTTCAAATTATTACGTCATTTCTAGAAAATATTTTTAAAGTTAGGTTAGAAAGTAACGCATCTATTAGCTATGTTTGTTTCCTCTAAATGTAATTCGGTAAACTATATGGCTAGTAGGGCGGGCGTTACAGTTTGGTACCAGACCCTTAGTGGTTCTATAGAAAAACCCCATATATATGTACAAGACATGCAGATGATCGCTTCACTTACTGTAAGTTTTGTAATCTGAAAGTTATAGTTACATACTTTCAGTTTAGTTGAGATAATGGTGGTTACAAAAATATTCTCAAACCTTATAAACATACAGATAAATTGTATATAATGTTTTATACGAGGATGAAATGGTTTAGAAAAAAAAAAAGAGGTATATTGATAACTTTGAGTTCTAGGATTTATGAATAGTTGATAAAATCTTAAAAGAAGTATCTTCAACAAATAAACTTTTAGAATTTTTCAGAAATCCTACAAAAACTCTATTCTTGAAGTTCTATTTCAACATAAATAAGTTCTGAAATTTTACAATTACCTCTATAATAAGATATAGGCAACAATGGATATTGGTCGAGGATAGATACATGATTGAATGATTTTAGAATAACTAAGAATTGATTAACAGTAGATGAATTGATAGGAGTGATAAAAAAAATGAAGGAATAATGGTATTAAAGAATAAGACCTTTCTATCATTTTAAATTATGTGGCAAACATAAGCAAAGTAGCATAGAAGAGTTAATCCGAAATTTCAAGGGCGAAATTTTTGTAAGCAGAGGAGAATGTAAATCCAAAAAAATTTCAACTATTCTTAATAATAATAAAATAAATAGAAAGTCAGCTTATTAGCAAACTTTAAATTCCTAACTATATCTAATTTTAATAATATAAATAGAATGAGATTTTTAAATGATTCTCAGTATTAAAGGAGGAGGCCTAGACTTAATTAATCAAATAAATCAATCAATAACAATAAAAAAGAAGTGGGACATGACATATTAAGTGTCATGAACACTTAATGAAGTGTCCTTATGCATATATTTTGGCACTAAGAAATGTCTTATGAAGATCATGCACAATAGATTAGTGGCAAGATTATGTGTCAACAAAAGTTCCATTTCATTATGCTACATAAAGGCCTCTCGACTAAGAATGAATTTCATCCAAAAATAGCTAAATGTGAGAGAATGAGGGAGATAAGAAAGAGAGAGGAGAAAGGAGATCTTTAAGAGGGAGAGAAATGAAAAGAAGAAAAAAGGAAAAGGAGGAAAAAGAGGAAAAAGGAAAAAGGGAACTGGGATCTTTAAGTTGAGAATCCTCTGTAAAGTTCTATAAATTGTAGTTGTGATGCTAAAATTGTTTGAATGATTTTTATATTAATTTCAGTTACATAATTATTGATAAGAATGTTGAATTTATAATAGTATTTATTATGCTACCGTTAACGTTAGGATTATGATTGTGTAAGGCCTGCCCTACTAGATGTTTAGGTTATCAAATACTTTTCTTAGGGAAACATATACAACTAGTGGGTGTGTTACTTTTCCTTTTTATTATAAAATTTTAAGTTCCTTAAAATTAACTTTATTTCCAAAAGCGGTTTGAAGGATATACCTAATAATTTGAAAATACAGTGGAAGCCTTTGTCAGAGAAAAGAAATCTCAAAACTTTTTAAACACCTTACACTTTATTTGAATATACATATAAATAAGAAGTGCAAATTTTTAAACTCATTGCTTACAGAGGTCGGGTCTCATATGTACAATTTCACGGACTGATAGCCTCCATTCATCTATTCCTTACCTTACCGCCTTACCTTTGTAATTTCCTACAACACGGAGTAGACATCTATGAGCTAGAAGCTCAGTAAGGATAGTGTCCTACTCACATCGTTATTTTTTTTATGGTTATCGTGAGTTAGTGCTTTTATGACCTATATCTAACATGCATAAATTCCTATCATTTTACATACTTGGGCCCTGAGGATGCTACCACCGGCATGTCAACTGATATTTAATCAGCGGTCCGCTTATGACCATTGCAACGATCCACTTCTGACCTTTTCTTTAATATCATTTCGGGTCCTTTTGGATCGACAAGCGATCTTTCTTTTTCACCCGGCAGCACCTCACTTTAATACTATGCATGCTTATGCTTCTTATTTATTTTCGCATAACATTAACTTATAGAAATATGAGCATATGCACTTAATATTTAAAGTTTGTACTCTCTTCAAAACCATCCTGCTATATTATGTTCATTCTAATTATAATCCTTATTTCTAGCATGGTAATCATAGTATTTCATTTCTACTTAGCATGTTATAATTATAATCCTAACATAGACATAACCAAATCATCATGCTCAATAATTAATATTATCCTAAATTAATATAATTATAATCATAATAATAAACAGACAATATCCGGGTGTTGCAGTGAGACTATACTTACGAAAGAATTTAGTTGATCAGAAATCTTGACTTTCCTCTTTATCTCTTTCCTTCCCTTTCTTTCCTTTCTCTCCTTTTCCTTTCCTTTCTTTCTTTCCTTTCTTTCTCTTCTTTCCTTTCCCTCTCTTTCCCTTTGCTGCTGGTACATGCTGCGAAGGAGGCTTTTATAGGCATGAAGTAAGAATGCCTACTCATTATTTTAGTCTAACTTAGTGACAAGTGGGGGCCACATGTCTAGGAATTATTTTGCTTAAAAATGACTAAGGATGAAAAAAAAACGTGGCTACAGCAGTAAGACATGCAGTAAGATTTTTTTTTTTTTTTTTTTTATACTTAAGCCTCCATTAAATTATGAAATTATAAAAAGGTCCTTAATTATTTCTATTATTAAATTAGGTATAGGTGGAAATTAAAATTTACTAATAAGTCCACTTTAAATTTATTTTCCCACTACTATACCTAATCTAGAGATATTGGGGGATTACAGATTGTTATAGCATGTTAAGTGGAAATTGAATGATTTTATTAAGATGCTAAAAATGAAATCATAACTAGTATGATTATAATATTGCATGACAGTTTAAGGATAATATAACCTTTGACATGCTTCAATTAAGACCAATGCAACAATGTTCATACTTCCAATCTAAAAGGAGTTAATGTTATGTTAAAGTAAATAAAGAACATAAGCATACATATGTATAACATTAAAGTGAGTTGTTTATGGTCATCAGAAGGATTGATGTTGATCATAAAAGACCCCATATAATTTTAAAGAAAAGGTCATAGCGAATTGTTGAAATGGTTATAGCGGACCACAAATCAGATATCACTTGAAATGTCGGTGGCAGCATCCTCAAGGCCCCAGGCACATAAAAGGATAGGAAAGCATGTATTCTAGAAAGTCATAAATGCATCAATTAAAAATAATCATTAAAAGATTAGTACATTTGAGTAGGACCCTATATTTACTGAGCTTCTAGTTCATAGAAGTTTTGCCTTATGTTGTAGGAAATGACAAAGGTATAGCTGTAGATTAAAGATCGGGCAAATGAAGAAGATCTCTCTCATGGGATTATACATATGGGACATGACCTGTGGAAATGCAAAAAGACTAAAAAATTCAAACGACTTTTAGAAAAGCTTTTATATATATATATATTGAAAATAATAGTTCTTGTTTAAAGGTTTTGGGATTAATTCCCTATGATGAAAATTTCAGTTATATTACAGTATTTTATAAAAAGTCAAATTATTCTATTATTGTTGGAAGTGGATTTTAAAGTTATGTTAGAAAGTAATGCACCGACTAGCTATGCATAGTTCCTCCAAAAGTATTATGATAAACCAAATGGCTAGTAGGGCGGGCGTTATAGTTTGGTATCAGAGTCTAAGTGGTTCTGTAAAGAAACCCCATATGTACAAGAAATGCGGAACTTCATTCAAGGTAAGTATTATTACATGAAAGTTATAGTTACAAACTTTCATTTTAGTTGAGCTAAAGATAGTTAAAAAATTCTAAGACCTTATTAACATACATCTAAATTGTATATAATGTAATATACGAGGATTAACTGGTTTAGAAAACAAATTTAAGGTTTATTGATAAGTTTGAGTTCTAGGATTTATGCATAGTTGATAAATTCTTAATAAAAGTGTCTTTAATGACTAGACTCCTAGAATTTTCAAGAAATTCTAGAAATACCTCAATAGAAGCTATGTTCTTTAAGTTTGATTTCCAAAGAAATAAGTCTTGAAATTTTATAATTACATGTATATTAAGATATAGGCAATAAAAGAATATTGTTCAAGGGTAGATATGTGATTGAATGATTTTACAGTAACTAAGAATTGATTAACTAGTAGATGAATTGATAGGAGGGATAAAATTTTAAGGAATAAGGTATTAAAGAATAAGACTATTCCCTCATTTTAAATTCCGTGGCAAAATAAGAGTAGCATAATGGAGTTAATCTTAAATTTCAAGGACAAAATTTTTGTAAGGAGAGAAAAGTGTAAATCCCATAAAATTTCAACTATGCTTAATAATATTAAAATAAATAGAAAATGGGTCTTTTTAGCATATTTTAAATTTCTATCTATACATACTTTTAATAATAGAAATAATAGGAGATTTTAATGATTCTTAATATTAAAGGGGGTTTAGGCTTAATTAAATAAATAAAAAATGAATAGAAATAATATTAGATGGGATGTGGCTCATGACAAATTAAGTGTCATGAACACATAAATAAATGTCCTTATGCAGAATTTCTAACACTTCCAAATGTCTTATGAAGATCACGCACAATAGATTAGTGGCAAGATTATGTGTCAACAAAAGTTTCATTTCATTTTGCTATGATAAAGGCAACTTGGACAAGCATGAATTTCATCAAGAAATAGCTAAACGTGAGAGAATACGGGAGAGAAGAAAGAAAGAGGAGAAAGGAGAGAAGAGGGAGAGAAAAGAAAAGAAGAAAGAAGCAAAAAGAGAATTAGGATCTCATAGTTGACAATTCTCTATAAAGTTTTGTAAGTATAGTCTCATTTCAACACAAAAATACTGTTTGAATGATTGTTATATTGATTTTAGGATAGTATAATTATTAATAAGCATGATAAATTGAAGATTATTTTGAAGATTATTAATAAGCTTGTTAGTATTATGATAAGGTTAATGTTAGGATTATGATTGTTATATAGCATGTTAAGTGGAAATAGAATGATTTTATTAGCATGCTTAAAATGAAATTATGATTAGTATGAACGTAATATAGCACGATAGTTTAAGAATAATATAATCTTTGACATGCTATGATTAAAACCAATGCATCGAAGTATATAAAGATCATAAGCATTCAAATGCATAACATCAAAGTGAGGTGCTACCGGGTTATAACTATTGGGCATGGTGCCCTAAAAGCTTGTAATAAGTACAATTTTATGAATTAGTAAAATTGACATTTTTCTATATAATTATTTTGAATGTGATATTATTGAATAATGTATATAAATATCAGAAAATTCCAAATCCATTTACCTGTCTATAATCTTTATTAGTACGAGAAAATTAAGATTATAAATAATGAATTAAATTATCTATAATTAATGGTTGACAGTACAGTCCACTAACATTATGAATGCAATTGATCTAGATCTAAATCACTGATGTAGATAGATATCTTAGTAGAGGTGCTACATATAATTGGATTATATAGAAATGAACCCTATATTAATTGATTATTTATCAACATATCATTTGCCATAAAGAATTTTGCTCATATCAATTAGATGATCATGTGTAGATCAATGTAAATCCTGAGTAGTCATGAAATTATGTTTATGTCAACTGGATCTTTTGATTCATTTGTCACGCTTTGTTTGTAAAATAGGCTAAAGACTTTTATTTTGGAGATTCATTGGGATAAGCAGCTGGGAACAAGATTTACAAATACAGAATTAAAACTTTCTTCATAGAATATTGTATAGTGGTTCCCGTAAGGGTTATTGTCACAACCTAATTTATTAGATCCGTGACCATCATGAGAACTACGTGATAGAAGATAACCTAGAAACTCGTATATAAGAATTTACGGTCACGTGATACTCACCATTCTCTTTTCTTACTTACTTTCTTATATAATAACCTGTGGAAAATGCTCAACTCAAGATTTTCCATCCATAAAGAAATGAGAATTTATATTGTATACTATGGCATGCAGCCGTGTATAAGGTCCATTGCTAAATCTATCAGCGGAAGTAAAACATAAGTATATAATATTCTGCATCTATAGTAATTTGCATCATTTCTAAATATACAGTGCAACAATGATGGTCGTCTTAAAAAACTTAGCCCACTAAGCCGGACCTTACTGAGTCTACTAGCAACCGACAATGAGTAATAACTATAACATGTTATGAGTTTAAAACTGTGAAGGTGTGACTCGTAAAACTATACAAACTTGCATACTTTCTGTAAAATCATTAAAATCCGATCAACTTTCTTAAGAACATAGGAAAAAGTGATGTATTTTGAACTTGACCGACTCTAAGGCAGAAACTTTTGAGTTAAGTCATGGATTCCAAAATAATGGGTTTCACTGACAAAGATATAATTAAGCTTTTAGCAATCAATTATGCCTTGACCGAATAAATGGTAACTTATGAGTAAAAGAGAAAATATGAGATATTTTAAGTTTTACTTGTAGGTTTGGGAATGTCTCAAAATTAATTTGAAATTAATATTATCAATCCTAAGGCGGCATATTAATTGTTGAGTCAGTTTATTGTTGTTTAGTAATAAATAATTTTATGTGTTTTATTTGTTACATTCATGCATCATATTTACTATTCCAAAACTTTGATATTTATTTCAATTATAATGAATCATGTATGTTTTTTTAATTTTAGCAATTATCATGTCTTCAATCAATAACTCTATTACCACTTTACTCAACGAACACAAATTAACTAGTGATAATTTTATGAGATGGAAATCAAACTTGAATATGGTATTAATTTGTGAGAACCATAAATTTATCTTGACCAAGGAATGTTCTGAAGAGCCCGCTGCCACTGCTGCCCGTAATGTATGGGAAATCAAACCAAGGAATGTTTGAACTTGATCAACACGCGATGCATGAGGCGGAAATACATGAGGTTACCATTAATTAGTACACTCAAGTCAGCATCATACTTAAGTCACTCCCACCGGCTTTTGTTGCATTCAGAACCAACTATGTTATGAACAAGTTGCAGTACAACATAACTTAGCTGTTGAATGAATTACATACTTTTGAGACCTTTATGCTAAGAACAATAAGATAAATAACACCAATGGTAACGACAAGAAGGGAAAGAGAGCAAAAAAGCCACTTAAAGGCAAGGACAATGAGAAGAATGACAACTCCAAGAAAAGGGAACTCAAGGAAAAGTGTTTCCATTGTGGAGTTGATGGCCATTGGAAGAGAAGATGTAACAAGTATCTCTCTGAGATGAAGGAGAAAAAGAAAGTTAAAATTTGTTTACTTATTTTAGAAGCCAGTTTAGTAGAAGGTGACTTGTTATCTTGGATAGTAGATTCGGGAGCCACTCACTAATCATGTTTGTTCCTCTTTATAGATCCTTAGTTCTTCGAGCAATCTTGCTATTGGTGAGGTGACAATGAAGGTTGGCAGTGGTGCGATCATTTCAATTAAAGCAGTAAGGGGAGGCCGTTTAGTTTTTAACAATAATTATCTTATTTTGAACAATGTTTATTTATTCATGGATTTTGTAGAAATTTGATTTCTTTATCTATGTTACAATAACAAGATTTTGATATTTCTTTTGTTGATAATGATATCATTATTTCTAAGAACGGTTTCAGTATTTATCATGGAAAATAAATTAAAGGGCTCTATCTGCTTCAACCAAATGAATGATTGCTAAATAACCTTGAATTATTTCTAAGATCAAACAAACGACAAAAAATTTCTCAAAGTGATGATATGTATCTTTGGCATCTTAGGTTAGGATATATCAATCTTGATAGGATAAACATGCTAGTAAGGGATGGTTCTTTAAAAGAGCTAACCGTTGGTACTCTTCTAGTTTATGAATCTTGTCTAGAAGAAAAGATGACTAAGAGACTTCTCTCTACAAAGGGCCAAAGAGCCAAAGAACCACTTTGGTCAGTACATAGATTTAAATGTCTGCGGTCCTATAAATGTACAAGCAAGAGGTGGTTATGAATATTTCACCACCTTCATTGATGATTACTCTAGATATAGAGATAGATACAGATACCTAATTTAAAGGAAATTTGAAACTTTTGGAAAGTTTAAAAATTCTAGCAGAAGTTGAAAAGCATTTAGGAAAATTACTTTAAACACTTCGATTAAATCGAGGAGGTGAATACCTTGATTTTGAGTTTAATGATCATTTTTTGGAGCATGGTATTTTATCTCAACTCACAGCACCTAGAACACCACAATAGAATGGTGCTGCATAAAGGAGAAACAAAACCTTATTGGATATGGTTAGGTCAATGTTGAGCTACTCATCCCTAACACTTGCATTAAGAGGATATGCACTTCAAATCGTAGTATAAATTTTGAATGTATTCCCATCTAAGTCTATACAAAAGACACCTTTAGAGTTGTGGAATGACACTAAACCAAGTTGATGCCAATTTTGGATATAGGGGTGTCCAACACACATGCTAAAAACCAATACTGGGAAGTTGGACTCGCGATTTGAAGTTTGCATATTTGTTGGCTATACTATCGGCACAAGGGGAGGTTACTTTTATAGTCTTAGTGAGAAAAAGGTGTTTATCTCGATAAATACAGCCTTTCTCGAACATTATTATATGACTAATTACAAACCTTATAGTAAGGTAGTACTATAGGAATTGAATTATGATAGATCAAAGCATCTTAATCACCATATAATGAATGACAACATCAAGAGACCACCAATCCTACTTAGAACACCTTAGTATCTCATTGTAGTGGGAGAATTGTGAGACAACCCAATCATTATGAACATGAGGCAGAAGTCTTAGTGTCAGACACAAACCAGGATGATTCATTAACCTTTAAGGATGCAATGGATGATTCTTACAAGGATAAATGGAAAAACTAAGAAATGGAATCCATGTATTCCAATTCTTTCTAGGAACTTGTAGATCCACCTGAAGATGTTAGGACCATTAGATGTAAATGGATTTTCAAGAAGAAAAGAGGCGTAGATGGGAAAGTAGAGACTTTCAAGGCCCTACTTGTAGCAAAAGGCTATACCCAAAGGGAAGGAGTCGATTATGAAGAGACTTTTTCTCCTGTTTCCCTGTTTTACTATACACATAGCCACTAGTTTAGACTATGCGATACGGCAAATGGATGTCAAGACAGCTTTTCGAAATGGATATCTTGAAGAGAGCATTTATATGATGCAACCAGAAGGTTTTATGCAAAAAGGCCAGAAGTAAAAAGTTTGCAATTTGCTTAGATTCATTTATGGATTTTAAAGGAAGCCATTATCGAGCCTAATGTTTGATGAGATTATCAAGATGTATGGCTTTGAGAAAAATGTTGACGAACCATGTGTCCATAAACACATCAAAGGAAAGAAGGTGGTCTTATTAGTTCTTTATCTAAACGATATTTTACTCATTGGGAATGATGTAGAAATATTGTCAAACATGAAGAAATGGCTAGTCGAGAAATTCTAAATGAAAGATTTGGGATAAGCGAGCTATGTTCTAGGAACTCAAATCCAAAGGGATAGGAAGAATAAGCTTTAGCACTATATCAAGACTCTTATATAGATAAGGTGATGACTCAATTTTCAATGCAAAACTCCAAGAAGGGTCAATTACCGACCATGCATGGAGAAGTTCTTTCTAAAGAGAAGTGTCCAAAGACACCTCAGGAATAAGAAAAGATGAGACGGTTCCTTGTGCCTCGGTTGTAGCCAGTCTTATGTATGTCATATTCTGTGCAAGACTTGATATATGTTATGCAGTAGGGATCATCACTCGCTATCAATCAAATCCTAGTTTAGAACACTAGATAGCGGTAAAACATATTCTCAAGTATCTTCAGAGAACGAGAGACTATATGCTTATTTATTCAGGTGGAGACCTAAACCTCATTGGATACACTGATTTTGATTTTGAATTAGATATAGTTGAAAGTCAACTTTTGGATCAGTGTTCATAGATGGTGGAGGAGCTATAGTTTAGAGAAGTATCTAATAGTCTAGTATTGCATATTCTACCATGGAAGCCAAATATATAGCCGCTTGTGAAGCATAGAAAGAGGCAATTTGGATCAGGCATTTCTATACTGATATTGAAGTTGTTCTATATATGGATAAGCCATTAATCATGTACTATGACGGCAGTGAGGCAGTGGCTAATTCAAAGGAACAGAGGAGTCACAAGAGGGGAAAGCACATAGAGAGGAAATATCATCTCATCATAGAGATAGTACACTAAGGTGATGTGACAGTTATAAAGGTAGCGTCAGAACAGAACCTTATAGATTTATTTACCATGACACTTCCAGCAAAGTTTTGAGGGTCATGTACGTAATTTAAGGATAAGGGAGATGCCTTACTTGCTTTAGGGCAAGTGGGAAATTGTTGGGCATGGTGCCCTAAAAGCATGTAATAAGTATAATTTTATGAAATTAATAAAAGTTACATTTTTCTATATAATTATTTTGAATGTGTTATTATTGAATAATATATAAATATTAAAAAAAATTCCAAATTCATTTATATGTCTATAATTTTATATTAGTACGAGAGGTTTAAGATTAAAGATAATGAATTACATTGTTTGCAACATATTAAAATATGAAATCGTTAATTAATGGTTGCTAGTACTGCCCACAAGCATTATGAATGCAAGTGATCTATATCTGAATCACTGATGTAGATAGACATCTTAGTGGAAGTCCTTTATTTAATCGGATTATATAAGAATGGATCCTATTAGAAATAATTCAATATCAACATACCGTTTGTCATAAACAATTTCACTTCTATCAATAGATAATCATGTGCAGATCAATTTGAATCATGAGCAGTCATGAACTCCTGTTTATGACAAGTAGACTTTTAATTTACTCGTTATTGTTTGTTTGTAAAATAAGCTAAAGACTGGTTTTGGAGGATTCACGTGGATAAGCGGATGATAAGATGATTTACAGATATGGAATCGAAACCTTCTTCATAGAAGATTGTATATTGGTTTTCTTAAGGTTTAATTTTGGAACTGAATGGTTTTGAACTCAAATTTATAATTAAGTTATAAATCTATCTTTTACTAGTGGATTAATGGTACTTAAGGATAAATAGATAATTAGAGGGGTAAAACAGTAATAGTGGATTATTGGAGGATTAAATTGCATGTAATGATAATATCAATAGACTAATAGAGATTGCTCAGTAATTTGTTCTATAATTACAAAGTGCAATCCCATATTTTTAGTGGAATAATTGATTAATGAATAAGATTTATTGAAGCTTAGAATTATAGGTTCATGGTTGTCAAGTCGTTTCTATAAAACAATATATAGTGTAAGAGTGACAAAAATAAAGAGATGGTTTATTTGTAAAGAAAATAGTTTTCTGGAGCAAAGATATAATTTTGAGATAATTGGTATTAATTTGTTAATTATAGAATTAATTAAGTACAAGACGTATTTAAATGTTATAGTGAATTTTGAAATTCACTTTATAAAATAATAATATATTCAATTTTGAATTAAATATGTTTTCTAATATTAAATTGATATCAATTTAATATTAAGAGTTGGCAAGTCAAATTTAATTTTATTTGAGAAACTAATTTAAAATTCAAATAAAATATGATTTAGTTTAAAATAGATAAGATTCTATTTTAAATTAGATTTTAATTAGTTTTGAATTAGATTTGAAAATATATGATAGAATAAAATAAGGAGATAACACAGTCACAATGTGACGTGTCATAAGCCTACCTGTGTGTTTGCACAGTGAAAGTGGCCAGCCATAGGGGTGAAAAGGTGGGAATGGTGATCTTGTAATTATGTTACAAGTTTCCTATTATCTCTTATTTTATTATTATTTGATATTATGTTTGTTTATTAATTCAAATTAATTTAAAAGAGTTTTTAAAATTAAAAATAATATTAAATATAAACCCTAATAGATTTCTATAAATACATCATATTCTAATTATTTAAAGAGATTGTAGAATAAGAAAACACAGTCATCTTTATATGCCCACACACGTCTTAATGTATCGAGGTGTGAGTCTCAATGATCGATTTACGTAGGCTAAGGTATGATTTTCTCGTCTAGTATATAAGATTAATTTATATATATAGAAAGGATTGCTAAAAGGTTTTAGAAAATTTTAAAGAAAATGTTGTAACGGATCGTTGCAACGATCATAGAGGATCACTGATTAGATATCAGTTGAAATGTCAGCGATATCATCCGCAAGGCCCAAAACATATAAAAAAAAATCAGAAAACATGCATGCGAGATAGAAGTAGTAAGGACACTAATTTAAAATAATTATTAAAAGATTAATACATGTGAGCAGGACCCTATACTTTGAGCTTCTAGCTTAGAGAAGTTTTGCCTTGTATTGTAGGAAATTACAAAGATAAAGCTATAGACTAAGAATTGGGTGAATCAAGAAGATCCATCTCATGGGATTATTCATATGGGCATGACCTATGGAAACACAAAATGGCTAAAAAATTCAAACGACCTTTATAAAATATTATATATATATATATATATATATAAATGTATGTATATATATATATTTTTCAAAAAAATAGGTCTTGTTTAAAGGTTTTGGAATTAACGTCCTATGATAACGATTTTAATTATATTACAGTATTTTATAAAAGTTCAAATTACTTTGTTATTGCCAGAAGAGGATTTTAAAGTTATGTTAGAAAGTAACACACCGACTAGTTATGCATGTTTCCTCTAAAAGTATTCTGATAAACCAAATGGCTAGTAGGACGGGCATTACAATTTGGTATCAGAGTCCAAGTTGTTTTGAAAGCAAACACCATATGCGGATGATCACTTTAGTCACTATAAGCATTATGACCTGAAAGTTATAGTTACAAACTTTTAGTTTAGTTGAGATAAAGATGGTTAAAAAAATATTCTAAGACCTTATGTTAACATACATGTAAATTGTATATAATGTAATATTCGAGGATGAAATGGTTTAGAAAAAATAATTGAGGTTTATTAATAAGTTTAAATTTCGAGATTTATGGATAGTTGATAAAATCTTAATCTTCAACGACTTGACGCTTAAAATTCTCCAAAAATACTAGAAACACCATATTAGAAGCTATATTCTTAAAGTTTGATTTCCAAAAGAAATAAGTTTTGAAAAATTATAATTACCTCGATAATAAAATATAGGCAACAAAATAAGAACTTTTAGTAGTTGGCCAAAATATTTGTAGTTCCTATGTTTATATTCTGTCTAAATACTACCCTTAATACCGTAAAAGTGTAACCTTTCATTTGTTGACCAAAAGGTTTGTCCTTTATGTGTTAATATTATATCTAAACACTACACATAGAACCATAAAATTGTGACCCTTTAATAGTTGACTAAAAATGTTGACTTTTATATGTCCATATTATGTCGATACACAATACATTGAACTATAAGAGTTATACCTTTCAATAGTCGAGCAAAATATTTGACATTTATATATTCATATTATGTCTAAATCCTACATTTCGAACCACAAAGGTAATACTTTTTATAGTTGACAAAAAGGTTTGACATATTTATATATTCATATTATATCTAAACACTACACTTAGAATAATAAAGGTGATACCTTTTAGTAGTTGAACAAAAGGTTTGACATTTATATGTCCAAATTATGTCTAAACTCTACATTTATAACCTTAAGGGTATAATCTTTTTCCATAGTTGACAATAAGGTTTGATCTTATATGTTCATAGTATGTCTAAACACTACACTTCGAATCATAAATGTGATATCTTTCAATAATTTACCAAAAGGTTTAACCTTTATCTCTTCATATTATGTCAAAATATTATGTTTAGAACCATAAAGGTGTAATCTTTCAATAGTTGACCAAAAAGGTTTGACCTGTATATGTTAATATTATAGCTAAACACTACACTTAAACCATGAATGGGATACATTTCATTAGTTGACCAAAATGATTAACCTTTAGCTATTCATATTATGTATAAACATTATATGTAGAACCATAAAGGTGTAATCTTTCAATAGTTGATCGAAATATTTGACATGTATACATTCATATTATGTCTAAACATTACACTTAGAACCATGAAAGTGATACCTTTCAATAGTGGACAAAAGGTTTTACCTTTATATGTTTATATTATATCTCAACACTACACTTAAATTCATAAAGGTGATATTTTTCAATTGTTGAGCAAATTGTTTGACTTTTATCCATTCATATTATTTCTAAACACTACCCTTATAATCATAAAGGTGATACTTTTCAATAGTTAGCCAAAATATTAGACCTTTTTCTATTCATATTATGACTAACCACTATACTTAGAACCATAAAGGTGGTACATTTCAATAGTTAATCAAAAGGTTTGACCTTTATATTTCCATATTATATCTAAATACTGTACTTAGAATCATAATGAATGGTGTATGTTTTATTTAATTTCGGCAATCAACATGTCTTCGATCAATAATCACATTACTGTGATAATTTTATGAGATGGAAATTGAACATAAACATGGTATTAATATGCGAAAACCATAAGTTTTTCTTAACCAAGAAATGTCTTAAAGAGCCCTCTACTACTGTTGCCTGTAATGTATGGGAAAAGTATGACAATTGGATGCAATCTAATAACAAGGAAAAATGCTACATGTTGATGAGCATGCGTGATGTTCTTAGGAAGAAACATGAAAATCTTGAGACTGTATATGAGATATTAGAGTCTCTTCAGGCCTTGTTTGGTCAACAATCCAACAAAAGTGGTCATGAGGCTACTAGAACCTACATGAACGCCAAAATGAAGAAATGAGTTTCTATCATAGATCATGTTTTGAACATGATCAACACGATGCACGAGATGAAAATACATGGGGCTACCATTGATGAGCGTACTCAAGTTAGCATCATAGTTGAGTCACTCTCATCGGCTTTTGCTTCATTCACTACCAACTATGTTATGAATAAGTTACAATACAACATGACTCAGCTATGGAATGAACTGCAGACCTTTAAAACCCTTAATAAGGCGAGGTCTAAATAGGGTGAAGCAAATTTTGCTAAACAAAAGCCGCCTTCCTTTTATGTTGAGAACAATAAGAGAAGGAACATCAATGGAAAGGACAGGAAGGGAAAGAAAGCCAAAAATTCACCTAAAGGCAGTGAGAACAAGAAGAAAGACAACTCCAAGAAAAATGAACCCAAGAGAAAGTGTTTCCACTGTGGAGTTTATGGCCATTGGAAGAGAAACTGTAACAAGTATCTCTCCAAGTTAAAAGAGAAAAAGAAAGGTAAATGTGATTTACTTGTTTTAGAAGCTAGTTTAGTGGAAGATGATTTGTCATCTTGGATAGTAGATTCGAGAGGCACTAATCATGTTTGTTCTTTTTTATAGATTCTTTGTTCTTCGAGGGAGCTTGATATTGGGGAGGTGACGATGAGAGTTGGTTGTGGTGCCATCATTTTACCTAAAGCAGTGGAAGCATTCCATTTAGTTTTTAGTAATAATTATTATTTTTATATCAATATTTATTTTATTCCTAGATTTTTTTAAAATTTAATTTCTTTATCTATGTTGCATGCACAAAATTTTGATATTTCTTTTGGTAATAATGGGATTATTATTTCTAAAAATGGTTTTGATATTTGTCATGCAAAAAAAACTAATGGACTCTATTTGCTTACATCAAAATAAGAGATCGTTAAATAATACATAATTATTTAAAGTAGCAAATCCTAAATCTAACAAACAACAAAAAGTTTCTCAAAGTGATGATACGTATCTTTGGCATCTTTGTTTAGGACATATCAATCTTGATAGGATAAACAGGTTAGTAACAGATGGTCCCTTAAGAGAGCTGACTGTTGGCACTCTTCTTGTTTGTGAATCTTGTCTAGAAGGAAAGATAACTAAGCCTTTCTCTACAAAGGGCCAAAGAGCCAAAGAACCTCTTGAGTTAGTACATAGTGACATTTGTGGTTCTATAAATGTACAAGCAAGAGGGGGGTGTTGAATATTTCATCACCTTCATTGATGATTATTCTAGATACGGATTTGTATACCTAGTGCAAAGGAAATCTGAAACTTTTGGAAAGTTCAAAGAATTCCAAGCAAAAGTAGAAAAGTAATTAGGAAGATCACTTAAAACACTTTGATCGGATCGAGGAGGTGAATACCTTGATTGTGAGTTCAAGGATTATTTGCTAGAGCATGGAATTCTATCCCAACTCACAACACCTAGAACATCAATGCAGAATGGTGTTGCAAAGAGGAGAAACAAAACCTTATTGGATATGGTTAGGTTAATGTTAAGCTACTCATCACTACCACTCACATTTTGGGGATATACACTTTAAACCATGACATATATTTTGAATGTAATTCCATCTAAGTCTATACAAAGACACCTTTAGAGTTGTGGAATAGCACAAAACCTAGTTTATGCCATTTTTGCATATGGGGGTGTCCAACACAAGTGCTGAAATCTAAGACTAAGAAGTTTCACTCGCGATCTAAAATTTGCATATTCATTGGCTATCCTCCCGGCACAAGCGGAGGTTACTTTTATATTCATAGTGAGAAAAATGTGTTTGTGTCGACAAATGCAACCTTTCTCAAACATGACTATATGACAAACTATAAACCTCATAGTAAGGTAGTATTAGAGGAATTGAATTTTGATCTGATCAGACCATCTCAATCACCACCTGATGAATGACAAAATCAAGAGACCACTGATCCTAATCAGAACACCGTCTTAGCTCATCGTAGTGGGAAGATTGTGAGACAACCCATTCACTATGAACACGAGGTAGAGGTTATAGTGTCAAACACTAACTAGGATGATCCATTGACCTCTAAGGAAGCAATGGATGACATTGACAAGGATGAATGGCAAGATGCAATGAACCAAGGAATGGAATCCATGTATTCTAATTCTGTTTGGAACTTGTAGATCCACCTAAAGACGTCAGGCCCATTGGATGCAAATGATGCATTTATAAGAAGAAAAGAGGCATAGATGGGAAACTGGAGATTTTCAAGGCACAACTTATATCAAAGGGTTATACTCAAAGGAAATGTGTCAACTATTAAGAGACTTTCTCTCTCATAGCCATGCTAAAGTCTAGACGCATTATTTTATCCATAGCCGCTAGTTTGGACTATGAGGTATGGCAAATGGATGTCAAGATAATTTTTCTAAATGGCTATCTTGAAGAGAGCATTTATGGATTGAAGCAAGTGAGGTCTTAGAACCGATGGTTTGATGAGACTATTAAAAAGTACGGGTTCAAGCAAAACGTCGACGAACCATGTATCTATAAAAACATCAAAGTTAAGAAGGTGGTCTTCTTAGTGCTTTATGTTGACGATATTTTACTCATTGGGAATGATGTATAAATATTGTCTAACATAAGAAAATGGTTAGCCAAGAAATTCCAAATGAAAGATTTGGGAGAAGCAAGTTATGTTCTAGGAATCCAAATCCTAAGGGATAGGAAGAACAAGTTTTTTACATTGTCTTAAGCCTCTTACACAGACAATGTGATGGCTCGATTCTTAATGCAAAACTCCAAAAAGGGGACCAATTACTGACCAGACATGGAGTAATTCTTTCTAAAGAGTAGTGTCCAAGGACACCTCAAGAAGAAGAAGAGATGAGATGGATTCCCTATACCTCAGAAGCAGACCATGTTGTGTATAAGACCTACATTTGTTATGCAGTAGGGATTGTTAGTCATTATCAATTAAATCCAGGTTTAGAACACTAGATAGCGGTAAAGCATATTCTCAAGTATCTTTGGAGAACGTGAGACTATATACTTATTTATTCAGGTCTCCACCTGAATCCTACTGGATATACTGATTCTGATTTTCAATTAGATAAAGATAGTCGAAAGTCAATTTCTGGATTAGTGTTCACATTTGGAGGAGGAGTTGTAGTCTATAGAAGTATCAAACAATCCAGTATTGTAGATTCAACCATGGAAGCCAAATATATAGCAGCTTGTGAAGTTGCCAAAGAAGCGGTTTGGCTCAAACAATTTTATACTAATCTGAAAGTTGTTCCTGATATGGATAAGCCACTAGTCCTGTATTGTGACAACAGTGGAGTAGTGGCTAGTTAAAAAGAATCGAGGAGTCATAAAAGGGGCAAGCACATAGAGAGGAAATATCATCTCATTAGAGAGATAGGGCACCAAGGTGATGTGACAGTTATGAAGATAGCATCGGAACAGAACCTTGCAGATCCATTCACCAAGAGAGATTCCTCACTTGCTTTAAGGTCAAGTGGGAGTTTGTTGGGTGTGGTGCCCTGAAAGCATGTAATAAGTATTGTTTTAATGAAATTAATAAAAGTGACATTTTTCTACACAATTGTTGTGAATCTATTATTATTGAATGATATGAATAAATATCATAAAATTCCAAATTCATTAATGTGACTATAATATTGTATTAGTACGAGAGGATTAAGATTAGAGATAATGAATTAAATTCTCTGCAACATATTAAAGTATGGAATCTATAATATAGTGGTTGGTAGTACGGTCCACTAGCATTATGAATGTGTGTGATCTAGATCTGAATCACTTATGTAGATAGACATCTTAGTGGAGGTACTTTATATAATTAAATAATATAGGATAAGACTCGATATGAATTAATTCTTCATTAAAACACCGTTTACCATAAAGAATTAAATTTATATCAATCAATAATCATATACAAATCAATCTGAATTCTGAGTAGTTATGAACTCCTATTTATGTCAGTGGGATCTTTTGATTCACTCGTCACGGTTTGTTTGAAAATCAAGCTAAAGACTTTTGTTTTGGAGATTCATTGGGATAAGTGGCTGAGAATTGTATATTCGTTCCCTTTAGAGTTAATTCTAGAACTGAATGGTTTTGAGTTCAAATTTATAATCAAGTTATAAATTGATCGTTCAGTAGTGAATTAATGGTACTTAAGGATAAAGAGATAATATATGCTTTCGATTTAAAATAGATGAGATTCTATTTTAAATAATATTTGAATAGGTTTGACTAAATCAAATGTATCATCAAAAAGTTGATATAGTTTAAAATAAATAAGATTTGATCTTATCAAACATATTATTAAAGTGATGATGTGATTTAAAATAGATAAAACTATATTTTAAATATGATTTGAAAAGATTTAATCATATCAAAGATATCATTAGATTATCATCTTTAAATTATTAATTCAATTAATTTAAAGAGTTTAAATTAATTAAAATACCTAATGGAATTGTATATATACATTTCATTCTAATTAATTACAGAAGACTTTTTTTAGATGTTTTTGTGGCAGAGAAAGAAAACCTTATCATATCTACGTGCCCACACATGTCCTATTATGTTGAGGATCGAGTTGGAAGATCGTGGTGTGAGTCTCGACGATCGATTCACGTAAGGGAAAGGTATGACAATTCGTATAGATGTATGATTAATTTATTTATATATAAAGGATCAATAAAACATTTTTTAGAATATTTTTGTTATATACTGGGACCGATTGTTCGGTTCCTCTGTGTGGTTTTGAACTGCCGATTTCTAATAGAGATAGCTATCAATACTTAACCAAAAGATTTGACCTTTATATGTTCATACTATGTCTTATCACTACACATAGAACCATAAACGTGTAACTTTTCAATAATTGACTAAATGTTTTAACCTTTATATGTTTATATTACATCTAAACACTACACTTTCAGTAGTTGACTAAAAGGTTTGACCTTGAGATTTTCATATTATATCTGAACACTATACTTAAAACTATAAATGTGATACTTTTCAATAGTTAGCTAAAAGGTTTGACCTTTATATGTTCATATTATATTTAAACACTAGACTTAGAACTATATAGGTGATATCTCTTAATAGTTGACCAAAATATTTGACTTTTATATGTTCATATAATGTCTAAACACTATACTTAAAACTATAAATATGATACCTTTCAGTAGTTGACCAAAAGGTTTAATGTTTAATCGTTCATATTATATCTAAAACTACAGTTATAACCATAAATGTGATACCTTTCAGTAGTACACAGAAACATTTGACTTTTATATGTTCATATTATGTCTGCAACTATACTTAGAACCATAAAGGTGATACCTTTCAATAGTTGACCAGAATATTTGACCTTTATCTATTTATATTATGTCCAAATATTACATTTTGAACTATAAAGGTGATACCTTTTAATAGTTGACCAAACTATTTAACCATTATATATTCATATTATGTCTAAACATTACACTTACAACAAAAAATGTGATACCTTTCAATAGTTTACCGAAATATTTAACCCTTATATATTATATTATGTCTAAGTACTACACTTAGAACCATAAATGTGACACTCCTAATTGTTGACCAAAATGTTTGACCATTATATGTTCATATTATGTCTAAAAATACATTTAGAACCAAAAGGTTTGACCTTTATATTTTTATATTATGTCTAAGTACTACATTCAGAACCATAAAGGTGATACATTTCAAAAGTTAACCAAAATATTTTACTTTTGTGATTATATTATGTAAACATTACACTTAGAACCACAAATGTGATATCTTTAAATAGTTTCCCAAAATGTTTGTAGTTTATATGTTCATATTATGTCTAAGCAATATACTTAGAAGCACAAATGTGTAACCTTTCCATAATTAACCAAAAAGTTTGACCTTTAGAAGTTCATATTATTTATAAACATTACACATAGAACCATAAAAGTGTAACTTTTAATTAGTTGACTAAAAGGTTTAACTTCTGTATGTTCATATTATGTATTTACACTACACGTAGAACTATAAAAGGTGATACCTTTCAATAATTGAAAACAATGTTTGACATTTATATGCTCATATTATGTCTAAATACTGCACTTAGAATCATAAATGAGAATCTTTGAATAGTTGACCAAAAAGTTTAACCTGTATATGTTCATATTATGTATAAACACTAAACTTATAACTATAAAAGTGATACCCTTCAATAGTTGATAAAAAAGTTTGATATTTATATATTTATATTATGTCTAAACACTACAGTTAGAACAATAAATGTGAAATCTTTCAATACTTGACCAAAAGGTTTGAGCTTTATATGTTCATATTATGTTTAAACACTATACTTAGAACCTTAAAGGTATAACCTTTCAATAATTGACCGAATGTTTTTACTTTTATAGGTTCATATTATGTCTAAACACTACACTTAAAACCATATGGGTGATACCCTTAAATAGTTGACCAGAAGATTTGACCTTTATATGTTCATATTATGTATAAACCATACACTTAGAACCGTAAAAGTGATACCTTTCAATTTTTAACCAAAAGGTTTGACCTTTATATTTTCATATTATGTCTAAATACTACACTTAGAACTATCAAGGTTATAGCTTTTAATAGTTGGTCAAAATGTTTGTAGTTTATGTATTCATACTATGTTTTAACACTACACGTATAACCATAAAACTGTAATCTTTTATTGGTTGACTAAAAGGTTTGACCTTTTATATCTAAACACTACACATAGAACCATAAAATTATGACCTTTGAAAACTTGACCAAAAGTTTTGACTTTTATTTGTTCATATTATGTCGATACACTATACGTAAGACTATAAAAGTGATATTTTTCAATAGTTGACCAGAATTTTTGACATTTATATGTTCATATTATGTCTAAACACTATATTTATAACCATAATGGTGTAATCTTTCAATAATTAACCAAAAGATTTGGCCTCTATATATTCATATTATGTCTAAACACTACACTTAGAACAAAAAATGTGATACCCTTCAATATTTGATTTAAAGGTTTGACCTTTATTCATTCATATTATTTATAAACATTATACTTAAAACTATAAAGGTGTATCTTTTAATAGTTGAACAAAAGGGTTAACCTGTATATGTTCATATTATGTCTAAATGCAACACTTACAACCATAAAGATAGTACCCTTCTATAGTTGACAAAAACGTTTGACATTTATATATTCTTATTATTTCTAAACATTACACTTAGGACAATAAAAGTGATATATTTCAATAGTTGAACAAAAGGTTTGACATTTATATATTCAGATTATGTCTAAACCTTACACTTAGAACTGTAAAGGTATAATCTTTAAATAGTTGACGAAAACATTTTGCCTGTATATGTTCATATTATGTCTAAGCACTATACTTAAAATCATAAATGTCATACATTTCAATAAACCAAAAGGTTTGACCTTTATCCATTCATATTATATTTAAACACTACACTTAGGACAATAAAGGTGATACCTTTCAATAGTTGAACAAAAGGTTTCACATTTGTATGTTCAAATTATGTCTAAACTCTACACTTAGAACCGTAAAGGTATAACCTTTAACTAGTTAACGAAAATGGTTTACCTGTATATGTTCATATTATGTCTAAACACTAAACTTAGAATCATCAATGTGATACATTTTAATAATTGACCAAAAGGTTTGACCTTTATTCATTCATGTTATATTTAAACACTACACTTAGAACCATAAAAGTGATACCATTCAATAGTTAACCAAAAGGTTTGACCTTTGTATATTCATATTATGTCTAAAGACTACATATTATGTCTAAACTTTACACTTAGAACCGTAAAGGTATAACCATTAACTAGTTAACGAAAATGGTTTACCTATATATGCTCATATTATGTCTAAACACTAAACTTAGAATCATAAATGTGATACATTTTAATAATTGACCAAAAGGTTTGACCTTTATTCATTCATGTTATATTTAAACACTACACTTAGAACCATAAAAGTGATACCATTCAAATAGTTAACCAAAATGTTTGACCTTTGCATATTCATATTATGTCTAAAGACTACACATTGAACAATAAAGGTGATCTCTTTCAATAGTCAACAAAATGGTTTGATCCATATATCTTCATATTAAATCTAAACACTACTATTAGAATAGTAAAGGAGATACTTTTCAATAGTTGACCAAGAGGTTTGATATCTATATCTTCATATCATGTCTAAACACTACACATAGAACTATAAATGTATAACATTTCAATAGTTGATCAAAATATTTGACCTTAATACGTTCATATTATTTTTACATACTACACTTAAAGTCATAAGAGTGATATCTTTCAATAGTTGACTAAAAGGTTTGACATTTATATGTTAATATTATGTCTAAACACTACACTAGAACTATAAAGGTGATACATTTTAATAGTTAACCAAAATGTTTGAAGTTTATATATTCATATGATGTATAACCAAAAGGTGTAACCTTATAATGATAAAAGTGTAACCTTTCAATAGTTGACCAAAAAGTTTGACCTTTACATGCTTAAATTATGTCTAAAACTATACTTAGAACCATAAAAGTGATACATTTCAATAGATAACCAAAATGTTTGACATTTATGTATTTATATTATGTCTAAACACAATACTTAGAACCATAAAGGTGATACCTTGTAATAGTTGACTAAAATGTTTGTAGTTTATATATTTATATAATGTCTAAATACTACAGTTAGAACCTTAAAAGTGTAAAATTTCAATAGTTGACAAAATGGTCTGACTTTTGAACATGTTTATATTTTATCTAAACACTACACATAGAACCATAAATTTTTAATTGTTGACTGAATATTTGATTTTTAGATGTTCATATTATGTGTATACATGAAACGTACAACAATAAATGTGATACTTTTCAAAAGTTGACTAAAATGTTTGACATTTAAATGGTCATATTATGTCTAAACACTACACTTAGAACCATGAAGGTGTAATCTTTCAATAGTTAACCAAAAGGTTTGACTTGTATATGTTCATATTATTTCTAAATACTACATTTAGAACCATAAAAGTGTAACCTTTCATTTGTTGACCAAAAGGTTTGTCCTTTATGTGTTTATATTATATTTAAACATCACACATAGAATCATAAAAGTGTAACCTTTTACTAGTTCACAAAAAATTTGACTTTTAGATGTTCATATGATGTCTTAAAACTACACTTAAAAAACAAATGTGACACCTTTCAATAATTGATCAACAGGTTTGACCTTTATCCACACATATTATGTATAAACATTATACTTAGAACTATAAAGAAGTATCTTTCAATAGTTTAACAAAAGGTTTAACCACTATATATTCATATTATGTCTAAACACAACACTTAAACCCATAAACGAGATACCCTTCAATGGTTAACCAAAAAGTTTGACATTTATGTGTTCAAATTATATCTAAACTCTATACTTAGAACCGTAAAGGTGTCTTTCAATAGTTAACCAAAAGGTTTGACCAGTATTTATTCATATTATGTCTAAACACTACATTTAGAATCATAAATGTGATATATCTTTTAATAATTGACCAAAAGATTTGACCTTTATCCATTCATATTATGTCTATATATTATATTTCGAACCATAAAGGTATAATTTTTCAATAGTTGACCAAAAGGTTTTACCTATATAAGTTCATGTTATGTTTAAACACTACACTTTGAACCACAAAAGTGATACCATTCAATAGTTGACGAAAAAGTTTAACCTTTATATGTTCATAATATGTCTAAAAACTACACTTTGAACAACAAAGGTGATATCGTTCAATAGTCTACGAAATGGTTTGATCTCTATATCTTAATATTAATTCAAAACACTATACTTAAAACAAAAAAATAGATATATTTCAATAGTTGACCAAAACATTTGATCTCTATATCTTCATATTATGTCTAAACACTACACTTAGAACTATAAATGTGTAACATTTCAATAGTTGACTGAATTATTTGGCCGTTATAAGTTCATATTCTGTTTAAACACTACACTTAAAACCATAAGGGTGATAGCTTTCAATAGTTGACCAAAACGTTTGACATTTATATATTCATATTTTTCTAAATACTACACTTAAAACCATAAGGCTGATAACTTTAAATAGTTGACCAGAAGGTTTGACCTTTATATATTGATATTATGTATAAACCGTACACTTAGAACCATAAATGTGATATCATTCAATAGTTGATTAAAATGTTTCATCTTAATATATTCATATTATGTCTAAACACTACACTGTGAACTATAAAGATGCAATCTTTCAATAGTTGACCAAAAGGTTTGACGTTCATATTATGTTTGACACTACTTTGAATCATAAAAGTGATACCATTCAATAGTTGACCATAACATTTGACCCTTATATGTTCTTATTATGTATAAACACTACACTTTGAACAACAAAGGTGATAGCTTTCAATAGTCGACCAAATAGTTTGATCTCTCTATCTTCGTATTAATTATAAACACTACACTTAGAACAATAAAGGTCATACTTTTCAATAGTTGACCAAAATATTTAATTTCTAGATCTTCATATTATGTCTAAACACTACACTTAGAACTATAAATGTATAACATTTCAATAGTTGACTGAATTCTTTGACCTTAATAAGTTCATATTATGTTTAAACACTACACTTAAAACCATAAGGGATCTACCTTTTAATAGTTAACCAAAATGTTTGACATTTATTTGTTCATATTATTTCTAAACACTACACTTAAAACTATAAGGATGATACCTTTAAATAGTTGACATGAAAGTTTGACCTTGATATGTTGATATTATGTATAAACCGTACACTTAGAACTATAAATGTAGAACATTTCAATAGTTGACTAAATTATTTGACCTTAATAAGTTCATATTATGTTTAAACACTACACATAAAACTATAACGGATCTACCTTTCAATAGTTAACCAAACTGATTGACATTTATTTGTTCATATTATTTTTAAACACTATACTTAAAACTATAGGGATGATGCCTTTAAATAGTTGACTAGAAAGTTTGACAAAATAGTTTGATCTCTCTATCTTCGTATTAATTCTCAACAATACACTTAGAATAATAAAGGAGATACTTTTCAATAGTTGACCAAAACATTTGATCTCTGTATCTTCATATTATGTTTAAACACTACACTTAGTACTATAAATGTGTAACATTTCAATAGTTGACTGAATTATTTGACCCTTATAAGTTCATATTATGTTTAAACACTACACTTAAAACCATAAAGGTGATACCTTTCAATAGTTAACCAAAAGGTTTGACAATTTATATATTCATATAATTTCTAAATACTACACTTAAAACCATAAGGCTGATAACTTTAAATAGTTGACCAGAAGGTTTGACCTTTATATATTGATATTATGTATAAACCGTACACTTAGAACCATAAATGTGATATCATTCAATAGTTGATTAAAATGTTTCATCTTAATATGTTCATATTATGTCTAAACACTACACTGTGAACTATAAAGATGCAATCTTTCAATAGTTGACCAAAAGGTTTGACGTTCATATTATGTTTGACACTACTTTGAGTCATAAAAGTGATACCATTCAATAGTTGACCATAACATTTGACCCTTATATGTTCTTATTATGTATAAACACTACACTTTGAACAACAAAGGTGATAGCTTTCAATAGTCGACCAAATAGTTTGATCTCTCTATCTTCGTATTAATTATAAACACTACACTTAGAACAATAAAGGTGATACTTTTCAATAGTTGACCAAAATATTTAATTTCTAGATCTTCATATTATGTCTAAACACTACACTTAGAACTATAAATGTATAACATTTCAATAGTTGACTGAATTCTTTGACCTTAATAAGTTCATATTATGTTTAAACACTACACTTAAAACCATAAGGGATCCTACCTTTTAATAGTTAACCAAAATGTTTGACATTTATTTGTTCATATTATTTCTAAACACTACACTTAAAACTATAAGGATGATACCTTTAAATAGTTGACTAGAAAGTTTGACCTTGATATGTTGATATTATGTATAAACCGTACACTTAGAACTATAAATGTAGAACATTTCAATAGTTGACTAAATTATTTGACCTTAACAAGTTCATATTATGTTTAAACACTACACATAAAACTATAAGGGATCTACCTTTCAATAGTTAACCAAAATGTTTGACATTTATTTGTTCATATTATTTTTAAACACTATACTTAAAACTATAGGGATGATGCCTTTAAATAGTTGACTAGAAAGTTTGACCAAATAGTTTGATCTCTCTATCTCCGTATTAATTCTCAACACTACACTTAGAATAATAAAGGAGATTATTTTCAGTAGTTGACCAAAACATTTAATCTCTATATCCTCATATTATGTTTAAACACTACACTTAGAACTATAAATGTGTAATATTTCAATAGTTGACTGAATTATTTGACCCTTATAAGTTCATATTATGTTTGAATATTACACTTAAAACCATAAGGGATCTACCTTTTAATAGTTAACCAAAATGTTTGACATTTATTTGTTCATATTATTTCTAAACACTACACTTAAAACTATAAGAATGATGCCTTTAAATAGTTGACTACAAAGTTTGACCTTGATATTTTGATATTATGTTTAAACCGTACACTTAGAACTATAGATGTAGAACATTTCAATAGTTGACTAAATTATTTGACCTTAATAAGTTCATATTATGTTTAAACATTACACATAAAACTAAAAGGGATCTACCTTTCAATAGTTAACCAAAATGTTTGACATTTATTTGTTCATATTATTTCTAAATACTATGCTTAAAACTATAGGGATGATGCCTTTAAATAGTTGACTAGAAAGTTTGACCAAATAGTTTGATCTCTCTATCTTCGTATTAATTCTCAACACTACACTTAGAATAATAAAGGAGATACTTTTCAATAGTTGACCAAAATATTTGATCTCTGTATCTTCATATTATGTTTAAACACTACAGTTAGAACTATAAATGTGTAACATTTCAATAGTTGACTGAATTATTTGACCCTTATAAGTTCATATTATGTTTAAACACTACACTTAAAACCATAAAGGTGATACCTTTCAATAGTTGACCAAAAGGTTTGACATTTATATATTCATTTAATTTCTAAATACTACACTTAAACCCATAAGGATGATACCTTTAAATTGTTGACAAGAAGGTTCGACCATAATATATTGCTATTATGTATAAACCGTACACTTAGAACCATAAATGTGATATTATTCTATAGTTATTAAAATGTTTGACCTTAATATATTTATATTATGTCTAAACACTACACTGTGAACTATAAAGATGCAATCTTTCAATAGTTGACCAAAAGGTTTGACAGTCATATTATATTTAAACACTACACTTTGAATCATAAAAGTGATACCATGCAATAGTTGACCATAACATTTGACCCTTATATGTTCTTATTATGTATAAACACTACACTTTAACCAACAAAGGTGATAGCTTTCAATAGTCAACCAAATAGTTTGATCTCTCTATCTTCGTATTATATCTAAACACTACACTTAAAACTATAAGGATGATGTCTTTAAATAGTTGCCTAGAAAGTTTGACCTTTGTATGTTGATATTATTTATAAACCGTACACTTAGAACTATAAATGTATAACATTTCAATAGTTGACTGAATTATTTGACCTTAATAAGTTCATATTATGTTTAAACACTATACATAAAACCATAAGGGATCTACTTTTCAATAGTTGACCAAAATGTTTGACATTTATTTGTTCATATTATTTCTAAACACTATACTTAAAACTATAGGGATGATGCCTTTAAATAGTTGCCTAGAAAGTTTGACCAAATAGTTTGATCTCTCTATCTTCGTATTAATTCTAAACACTACACTTAGAACAATAAATGAGATATTTTTCAATAGTTGACCAAAACATTTGATCTCTATATCTTCATATTATATCTAAACACTACACTTAGAACTATAAATATGTAATATTTCAATAGTTGACTAAATTAATTGACCGTTATAATTTCATATTATGTTTAAACACTACACTTAAAACCATAAGGGTGATACATTTCAATAGTTGACCAAAAGGTTTAACATTTATATGTTCATATTATTTCTAAATACTACACTAGAACCATAAGGGTGATACCTTTAAATAGTTGACCAGAAGGTTCGACCTTTGTATATTGATATTATGTATAAACCGTACACTTAGAACCATAAATGTGATATCATTCAATAGGTGATTAAAATGTTTGACCTTATTATGTTTATATTATGTCTAAACATTGCACTACGAACTATAAAGATGCAATCTTTCAATAGTTGACCAAAAGGTTTGACGTTCATACTATGTTTAAACACTATACTTTGAATAATAAAAGTGATACCATTCAATAATTGACCATAATATTTGACCCTTATAGGTTCCTATTATGTATAAACACTACACTTTGAACAACAAAGGTGATAGCTTTCAACAGTCGACAAAATAGTTTGATCTCTCTATCTTCGTATTAATTATAAACACTTCACTTAGAACAATAAATGAGATACTTATCAATTGTTGACCAAAACATTTAACCTCTATATCTTCATATTATGTATAACCACTACACTTAGAACTATAAATGTATAACATTTCAATAGTTGACTGAATTATTTGACTTTAATAACTTCATATCATGTTTAAACACTCCACATAAAACCATAAGGGATCCACCTTTCAATAGTTGACTAAAATGTTTGACATTTATTTGTTCATATTATTTCTAAACACTATACTTAAAACTATAGGGATGATGTGTTTCAATAGTTGACTAGGAAGTTTGACCAAATAGTTTGATCTCTCTATCTTCGTATTAATTCTAAACATATACTTGGAACAATAAAGGAGATTCTTTTCAATAGTTGACCAAAACATTTGATTTCTATTTCTTCATATTATGTCTAAACACTACACTTAGAACTATAAATGTGTAACATTTCAATAGTTGAAGGAATTATTTGGCCGTTATAAGTTCATATTATGTTTAAACACTACACTTAAAACCATAAGGGTGATACCTTTTAATAGTTGAGGAAAAGGTTTGACATTTATATGTTCATATTATTTTTAAATACTACACTTAAAACCATAAGGGTGATACCTTTAAATAGTTGACCAGAAGGTTCGACCTTTGTATATTGATATTATGTATAAACCGTACACTTAGAACCATAAATGTGATATCATTCAATAGGTGATTAAAATGTTTGACCCTAATATGTTTATATTATATCTAAACACTGCACTGTGAACTATAAAAATGCAATCTTTCAATAGTTGACCAAAACGTTTGACGTTCATATTATATTTAAACACTACACTTTGAATCATAAAAGTGATACCATTCAATAGTTGACCATAACATTTAACCTTTATATGTTCTTATTATGTATAAATACTACACTCTGAACAATAAAGATGATAGCTTTCAATAGTCGACCAAATAGTTTGATCTCTCTATCTTCGTATTAATTATAAACACTACACTTAAAACAATAAATGAGATACTTTTCAATAGTTGACGGAAACATTTAATTTCTATTTTTTCATATTATGTCCAAACACCACACTTAGAACTATAAATGTATAACATTTCAATAGTTAACTGAATTATTTGACCTTAATAAATTCATATCATGTTTAAACACTACACTTAAAACCATAAGGGACCTACCTTCCAATAGTTGACCAAAATGTTTGACATTTATTTGTTAATATTATTTCTAAACACTACACTTATAACGATAAGGATGATGCCTTCAAATAGTTGACTAGAAAGGTTGACCTTTATATGTTGATATTATGTATAAACTATACACTTAGAACTATGAATGTACAACATTTCAATAGTTGACTGAATTATTTGACCTTAATAAGTTCATATTATGTTTAACACTACACATAAAACCATAAGGGATCTACCGTTCAATAGTTGACTAAAATGTTTGACATTTATTTGTTCATATTTTTTCTAAACACTATACTTAAAACTATAGGGATGATGCCTTTAAATAGTTGACTAGAATGTTTGACCAAATAGTTTGATCTCTCTATCTTCATATTAATTCTACACACTACACTTAGAACAATACAGGAGATATTTTGCAATAGTTGACCAAAACATTTGAACTCTATATCTTCATATTATGTCTAAACACTATTCTTAGAACTATAAATATGTAATATTTCAATAGTTGACTGAATTATTTGACCGTTATAAGTTCATATTATGTTTAAACACTACACTTAAAACCATAAGGGTGATACCTTTCAATAGTTGACCAAAATGTTTGACATTTATATATTTATATTATTTCTAAATACTACACTGAAAATCATAAGGGTGATACCTTTAAATAGTTGACCAGAAGGTTCGACTTTTATATATCGATATTATGTATAAACCGTACACTTAGAACCATAAATGTGATATCATACAATAGTTGATTAAAATGTTTGACCTTAATATGTTTATATTATGTCTAAACACTGCACTATGAACTATAAAAATGCAATCTTTCAATAGTTGACCAAAAGGTTTGACGTTCATATTATGTTTAAACACTATACTTGAATCATAAAAGTGATACATTCAATAATTGACCATAACATTTGACCCTTAAATGTTCTTAATATGTATAAACACTAAACTTTGAACAACAAAGGTGATAGCTTTCAACAGTCGACCAAATAGTTTGATCTCTCTATCTTCGTATTAATTATAAACACTACACTTAAAACAATAAATGAGATACTTTTCAATAGTTGACCAAAACATTTAACCTCTATATCTTCAAATTATGTATAAACACAACACTTAGAACTATAAATATATAACATTTCAATAGTTGACTGAATTATTTGACTTTAATAACTTCATATTATGTTTAAACACTACACATAAAACCATAAGGGATCTACTTTTCAATAGTTGACCAAAATGTTTGACAATTATTTGTTCATATTTTTTCTAAACACTATACTTAAAACTATAGGGATGATGTCTTTCAATAGTTGACTAGAAAGTTTGACCAAATAGTTTGATCTCTCTATCTTCGTATTAATTCTAAACACTACACTTGGATTAATAAAGGAGATACTTTTCAATAGTTGACCAAAACATTTGATCTCTATATCTTCATATTATGTCTAAACACTGCACTTAGAACCGTAAATGTGTAACATTTCAATAGTTGACTGAATTATTTGACCTTAACAAGTTCATATTATGTTTAAACACTACACTTAAATCCCTAAGGGATCTACCTTTCAATAGTTGACCAAAATGTTTGACATATATTTGTTCATATTATTTCTAAACACTACACTAATAACAATAAGGATGATGCCTTTAAATAGTTGACTAGAAAGTTTGACCTTTATATGTTGATATTATGTGTAAACCGTACACTTAGAACTATGAATGTATAACATTTCATTAGTTGACAGAATTATTTGACCTTAATAAGTTTATATTATGTTTAAACACTACACATAAAACCATAAGGCATCTACTTTTCAATAGTTGACCAAAATATTTGACGTTTATTCGTTCATATTTTTTCTAAACGCTATACTTAAAACTATAGGGATGATGCCTTCATATAGTTGGCTAGAAAGTTTGACCAAATAATTTGATCTGTCTATCTTCGTATTAATTCTAAACACTACACTTAGAACAATACAGGAGATATTTTTCAATAGTTGACCAAAACATTTGATTTCTATATCTTCATATTATGTCTAAACACTACTCTTAGAACTATAAATGTGTAATATTTCAATAGTTAACTGAATTATTTGACCGTTATAAGTTCATATTATGTTTAAACACTACACTTAAAACCATAAGTGATCTAGCTTTTAATAGTTAACCAAAATGTTTGACTTTTATTTGTTCGTATTATTTCTAAACACTACACTTAAAACTATAACGATGATGCCTTTAAATAGTTGACTAGAAAGTTTGACCAAATAGTTTGATCTCTCTATTTTCGTATTAATTCTCAATACTACACTTAGAATAATAATAAAGGGGATACTTTTCAATATTTGACCAAAAGATTTGATCTCTGTATCTTCATATTATGTTTAAACACTACACTTAGAACTATAAATGTGTAACATTTCGATAGTTGACTGAATTATTTGACCTTTGAACGTTCATATTATGTTTAAACACTACACTTAAAACCATAAGGGTAATAGCTTTCAATAGTTAACCAAAAGGTTTGACAATTTATATATTCATATAATTTCTAAATACTACACTTAAAACCATAAGGCTGATACTTTTCAATAGTTGACCAAAAGGTTTGACATTTGTATGTTCATATTATTTCTAAATACTACACTTAAAACCATAAGGGTGATACCTTTAAATAGTTGACCAGAAGGTTCGACCTTTATATATTGATATTATGTATAAACCGTACACTTAAAACCATAAATGTGATATCATTCAATAGTTGATTAAAATGTTTGACCTTAATATGTTTATCTTATGTCTAAACACTACACTGTGAACTATAAAAATGCAATCTTTCAATAGTTGACCAAAAGGTTTGACGTTCATATTATGTTTAAACACTATACTTGAATCATAAAAGTGATACCATTCAATAATTAACCATAACATTTCACCCTTATATGTTCTTATTATGTATAAACACTATACTTTGAACAACAAAGGTGATAGCTTTCAATAGTCGACCAAATAGTTTGATCTCTCTATCTTCGTATTAATTATAAACACTACACTTAAAACAATAAAGGCGATACTTTTCAATAGTTGACCAAAACATTTAACCTCTATATCCTCATATTATGTATAAACACTATACTTAGAACTACAAATGTATAACATTTCAATAGTTGACTGAATTATTTGACTTTAATAACTTCATATTATGTTTAAACACTACACATAAAACCATAAGGGATCTACCTTTCAATAGTTGACTAAAATGTTTGACATTTATTTGTTCATATTATTTCTAAACACTATACTTAAAACTATAGGAATGATGTCTTTCAATAGTTGAGTAGAAAGTTTGACCAAATAGTTTGATCTCTCTATCTTCGTAATAATTACAAAAACTACACTTAAAACAATAAAGGAGATATTTTTCAATAGTTGACCAAAACATTTACTCTCTATATCTTTAAATTATGTATAAACACTACACTTAGAACTATAAATGTATAACATTTCAATAGTTGACTGAATTATTTGACCTTAATAAGTTCATATTATGTTTAAACACTACACATAAAACCATAAGGGATCTACCTTTCAAGAATTGACCAAAATGTTTGACATTTATTTGTTCATATTATTTCTAAACACTATACTTAAAACTATAGGGATGATGTGTTTCAATAGTTGAGTAGAAAGTTTGACCAAATAGTTTGATCTCTCCATTTTCGTATTAATTACAAACACTACACTTAGAACAATAAAGGAGATATTTTTCAATAGTTGACCAAAACATTTACTCTCTGTATCTTTAAATTATGTATAAACACTACACTTAGAACTATAAATGTATAACATTTCAATAGTTGACTGAATTATTTGACCTTAATAAGTTCATATTATGTTTAAACACTACACATAAAACCATAAGGGATCTACCTTTCAATAATTGACCAAAATGTTTGACATTTATTTGTTTATATTTTTTCTAAACACTATACTTAAATCTATAGGGATAATGCTTTTAAATAGTTGACTAGAAAGTTTGACCAAATAGTTTGATCTCTCTATCTTCGTATTAATTCTAAACACTACACTTAGAACAATACTGGAGATATTTTTCAATAGTTGACCAAAATATTTGATCTCTGTATCTTCATATTATGTCTAAACACTACTCTTAGAACTTTAAATGTGTAATATTTCAATAGTTGACTGAATTATTTGACCCTTATAAGTTCATATTATGTTTAAACACTAAACTTAAAACCATAAAGGTGATACCTTTCAATAGTTGACCAAAAGGTTTGATATTTATATCTTCATATTATTTCTAAATACTACACTTAAAACCATAAGGGTGATACCTTTAAATAGTTGACTAGAAGGTTCGACTTTTATATATTGATATTAGGTATAAACCGTACACTTAGAACCATAAATGTGATATCATTCAATAGTTGATTAAAATGTTTGACCTTAATATGTTTATATTATGTCTAAACACTATACTGTGAACTATAAAGATGCAATCTTTCAATAGTTGACCAAAAGGTTTGATGTTCATATTATGTTTAAACAGTACACTTTGAATCATAAAAGTGATACAATTCAATAGTTGACTATAACATTTGACCCTTATATGTTCTTATTATGTATAAACACTACACTTTGAACAACAAAGGTGATAGCTTTCAATAGTCGACCAAATAGTGTTATCTATCTATCTTCGTATTAATTATAAACACTACACTTAAAACAATAAATGAGATACTTTTCAATAGTTGACCAAAACATTTAACCTCTATATCTTCATATTATGTATAAACACTACACTTAGAACTATAAATGTATAACATTTCAATAGTTGACTGAATTATTTGACTTTAATAACTTCATATTATGTTTAAACACTACACATAAAACCGTAAGGGATCTACCTTTCAATAGTGGACTAAAATGTTTGACATTTATTTGTTCATATTATTTCTAAACACTATATTTACAACTATAGGGATGATGTCTTTCAATAGTTGACTAGAAAGTTTGACCAAATAGTTTGATTTATCTATCTTCGTATTAATTCTAAACACTACACTTGGAACAATAAAGGAGATACTTCTCAATAACTGACCAAAACATTTGTTCTCTATATCTTCATATTACGTCCAAACACTACACTTAGAACTATAAATGTGTAGCATTTCAATAGTTTGTTGAATTATTTGACCGTTATAAGTTCATATTATGTTTAAACACTGAACTTAAAACCGTAAGGGTGATACCTTTTAATAGTTGACCAAAAGGTTTGACATTAATATGTTCATATTATTTATAAATACTACAATTAAAACCACATGGGTGATACCTTTAAATACTTGACCAGAAGGTTCGACCTTTATATATTGATATTATGTATGAACCGTCCACTTAGAACCATAAATGTGATATCATTCAATAGTTGATCAAAATGTTTGACCTTAATATGTTTATATTATGTCTAAACACTATACTGTGAACTATAAAGATGCAATCTTTCAATAGTTGACCAAAAGGTTTGACATTCATATTATGTTTAAACACTACTTTGAATCATAAAAGTGATACCATTCAATAGTTGACCATAACATTTGACCCTTATATGTTCTTATTATGTATAAACACTACACTTTGAACAACAAAGGTGATAGCTTTCAATAGTCGACCAAATAGGTTGATCACTCTATCTTAGTATCAATTATAAACACTACACTTAGAACAATAAATGAGATACTTTTCAATAGTTGACCACAACATTTAATCTCTATATCTTCATATTAGGTATAAACACTATACTTAGAAATATAAATGTTTAACATTTCAATAGTTGACTGAATTATTTGACCTTAATAAGTTCATATTATTTTTAAACACTACACATAAAACCATAAGGGATCTACCTTTCAATAGTTGACCAAAATGTTTGACGTTTATTTGTTCATATTATTTCTAAACACTATACTTAATACGATGGGATGATGCCTTTAAATAGTTGACTAGAAAGTTTGACCAAATAGTTTGATCTCTATATCTTCATATTAATTCTAAACACTACACTTAGAACAATAAAGGAGATACTTTTCAATAGTTGACCAAAACATTTGATCTCTATATCTTCATATTATGTCTAAACACTGCACTTAGAACTATAAATGTGTAACATTTCAATAGTTGACTGAATTATTTGGCCGTTATAAGTTCATATTATGTTTAAACACTACACTTAAAACCATAAGGGTGATACATTTCAATAGTTTACCAAAAGGTTTGACATTTATATATTCATATTATTTCTAAATACTACACTTAAAACCATAAGGGTGATACCTTTAAATAGTTGACCAGAAGGTTCGAACTTCATATATTGATATTATGTATAAACCGTACACTTAGAGCCATAAATGTGATATCATTCAATAGTTGATTAAAATATTTGACCTTAATATGTTTATATTATGTCTAAACACTATACTGTGAACTATAAAGATGCAATCTTTCAATAGTTGACCAAAAGGTTTGATGTTCATATTATGTTTAAACAGTACACTTTGAATCATAAAAGTGATACAATTCAATAGTTGACTATAACATTTGACCCTTATATGTTCTTATTATGTATAAACAATAGACTTTGAACAACAAGGGTGATAGCTTTCAATAGTCGACCAAATTGTTTGATCTCTCTATCTTCGTATTAATTTTAAACACTACACTTAGAACAATAAAGGAGATACTTTTCAATAGTTGACCAAAACATTTAACCTCTATATCCTCATATTATGTCTAAACACTACACTTAGAACAATAAAGGAGATACTTTTCAATAGTTGAACAAAACATTTAGCCTCTATATCTTCATAATATGTCTAAACACTACACTTAGATCTATAAATATATAATATTTCAATAGTTGACTGAATTATTTGACTTTAATAAGTTCATATTATGTTTAGACACTACACTTAAAACCATAAGGGATCTACCTTTCAATAGTTGACCAAAATATTTGACATTAATTTGTTCATATTATTTCTATATACTACACTTAAAACTATATGGATGATGCCTTTAAATAGTTGAGTAGAAAGTTTGACCTTTATATGTTGATATTATGTATAAACCGTACACTTAGAAGCATAAAGGTGATACCTTTCAATAATTGACCAAAATGTTTGACATTTATATATTCATATTATGTTTAAATACTATAATTAGAACTTTAAAAGTGATACCTTACTGTAGTTGATGAAAGGGTTTGACCTTTATTTATATTATGTCTAAGAACTACATTTAAAACTATAAGCGTGATACCTTTTAGTAGTTGACCAAAATATTTGACCAAAATATTATGTCTAAATACTACACTTATAACCATAAAAGTGATAGCTTTCAATAGTTGACCTAAAGGTTTTGACATTTATACATTCATATTATGTCTAAACACTACATTTAGAACCATAAAGGTGATACCTTTCAATAGGTAACCAAAAGCTTTGATCTTTATATGCTATATTATGTCTAAATACTACATTTAGAATCATAAAAGTGTACCATTAAAGGTTTGACCGTTATGTGTTCATATTATGTCTAAAAACTAAACTTTGAACTATAAAGGTGATAGATACCCTTCAAAGTTTGTAATGCATGCCCTACCAGCTACTTATGCTATTGAATACTTTGGACGGAAACACGCACAACTAGTAGGAAGGTCATTACCTTTCTTTATTTTTATATAATAAACTTTACTTTCTAAAGCATTTTAAAGAAATAACATAATGATTTGAAAATATTGCGGAAGGCTTTATCATAGGAAAATAATCCCAAAACTTTTTAAATAATTTTATTCTTTATTCAAACATATATATACGTATATATACATAAGTTTGTCTAAGGAAGTGCCAATTTTTCAAACCCATTGCTTAAAGAGGTCGGGTCTCATATGTATAATTTCATAGGACTGATTGCCTCTAATCGCCTATTTCTTAGCTTACCGTCACCTTTGCAATTTCCTACAACACGGGGTGGACATCTATGAGCTAGAAGCTCAGTAAGAATAGAGTCCTACTCACATTACTATTTTCTTTATGACTACCTTGAGTTAATGTTTTTATGACCTATATCTAGCATGCATAAATTCCTATCTTTGTACATACTTGGGCTCTGAGGATGTTGCTACCGGCAATTCAACTGATATCTAATCAGTGGTCTGCTAATGACCTTTTCTTTAATATTATTTGGGGTCCTTTATGATTGACAGGCAATCCTTCTTTTGACTCGGCAGCACCTCACTTTAAGGTTATGCATATGCATGCTCATGCTCTATACTTTATTTAGCATAACATTAACTCCTAGTATGAATATATGCAGCTAATCATAGCATGCTAAAGTTTGTACTATTGTTAAACCCTTATGCTATACTATGTTCATACTAGTCATAAATCTTATATCTAGCATAGTAGTAACATCATTTCATTTATATGTAACATGTTGTAATCATAATTCTAATATAAACATAACCTTGGCACGATAAATATTTTCTACAAGTCACCATGCTTAATAACTAATACTATCCTCAATTAATATAATTATTTTAAATAACCATAACAAAAAACAAACAACAACATATCCATATGCTGCAATGAGACTATATTTACGGAAGATTAAAGATCCTAATCTTCTTTTCCTTCTTTCTCTTTTCCTTTCCCTCTCCCTCTTTCTTTCCCTCTCTTCTCTTTATTTCCTTTTTCTTCTCTTTCTTCACTTCTTGGTTTCTTTTTTTTTTATGAAAATTCTTCATGGACGAATAGGCTTTTATATACCAAGAGAGGCCTTTAGTTAATTGACATCTCAACTGCCACTTATTACTTTAATTTAACTAAACACTTACACCTAATGAAACTTACGCTATCATGATGTTAAGTGTCATCATGCATGGTATTCGTTTTTCTTTCCTTTCCTTTATTAACGTACATTAGTGTGGAATGGTTTAATAGCTTGTCACTTGGTTGATAACTAACCAAATTATATGATGATTAATCTTATTAAGTTGACAAATTGGTGATAACATGGCATCATTAATCTTTTATAAACATAATTATTAATTAAATTTGAGTCCTCTTAAATCTTAAAGATTACTAAAAGATCCCTTATTATTTTTACTATTAAAATTAGGTATAAGTAGGAATTAAAAGTTTCTAATAAACCCATTTTAAATCTATTTTCCCATTACTATGCCTAAATTAGAAATATTAGGGGTTTACAACGTTGACCAAGATATTCAACATTTTTATGTTCATCTTACGCATAAAAATAATACTTCGAACGATGAGAGTGATACCTTACTATAGTTGATCAAAAAGTTTGACTTTATATATACTCATATTATGTGATGCCCTTCAACCTTTGACTAAAATTTTTGATCTTTATATTTCATACTATGTCTATATACTATACTTAGAACCATAAATGTTTTAAACATTCAATAGTTTACAAAAAGGTTTTACTTATAGATGTTCATATTAAGTCTGATCACTATACTTAAAACCATAAAAGTGATACTTTTTAATAGTTGACTAGAAGATTTGACCTTTATATGTTTATATTATGTCTAAATATAACACTAAGAAATATAAAGGGGATACCTTTCAATTTTTGAATAAAATGTATGACCTTTATATGTTCATATTATGTCTAAACAATACATCTAGAACTATAAAGGTGACACCTTTCAATAATTTACCAAAATGTTTGACATTTATATGTTCAGATTATGTCAAAACATTACACTTAAAACAATAAAAGTGACATTGCAATAGATGACCAAAAGGTTTGACCTTTATTTGTTAATATTATGTGTAAATACTATACTTAGAATCGTAAAGGTAATACCTTTCAATAGTTAACCATAAGATTTAACATTTATATGTTCATATTATGTGAAAAGGCTACACTTTAAATAATAAAAGTGATACTTTTCAATAGTTGACCAAATATTTTGATCTTTATATGTTCATATTATATTTAAATACTATACTTAGAACTATAAATGTATAACATTTCAAATGTTGACTGAAATATTTAACTTTAATATGGTCATATTATGTTTAAACACTACACTTAGAACCATAAAGGTGTAACTTTTCAATACTTGACCCAAAGATTTGATATTTATATATTCATATTATGTCTAAACACTACACTTAGAAAGGTAAGGGTGATACCTTTCAATAGTTGACCAAAAGGTTTGACCTTTATATGTTCTTAATATGTTTAAATACTACATTTAGAACCACAAAAGTTATACCTTTCAATACTTAACCAAAAAGTTTGATCATTATATGTTCATAGTATATCTAAACACTACACTTAGAACTATAAATGTGTGATATTTCAATAGCTGACTAAAATGTATGACCTTAATATGCTCATATTATATCTAAACAAAATACTTAGAACCATAAAAGTGTAACCTTTCAATAGTTGAACAAAAGGTTTAACTTTTATATATTCATAGTATGTCTAAGCATTACAGTTAAAACTATTAAGGTTATGGTTTTCAATAATTGACAAAAAGTTTTGACATTTATTTGTTCATATTATATCGACATGCTATACTTAAAACCATAAAAGTGATACATTTCAATAATTTACCAAAAAGTTTGACTTTTATATGTTAATATTATGTATAAACAATACACTTTAACTGTTGTACATAGTGCTCTGAAAGCATGTAATAAGTATTGTTTTAATGAAATTAATCAAATTGACATTTTTCTATATATAATTTTTGTGAATGTATTATTATCGAATAATATGAATAAATATCAGAAAATTCCAAATTCATTAATCTGATTATAATCTCGTATTAGTACGAAAGGTATAAGATTATAGATAATGAATTAAATTGTTCGCAACATATTAAAGTATGAAATCTTTAATATAGCGGTTGCTAATACGGTCCTCTAGCATCATGAATGCATGTGATCTAGGTCCAAATCACTGATATAGGTAGACATCTTAGTGAAAGTACTTTATATAATTGGATTATATAGGACATGACTCGATATGAATTAATTCTTTATTAAAATACCGTTTACTATAAAGAATTAAATTCATATCAATAGATATGTAGATCAATCTAAAGCTTAAGTAGTCATGAACTCATGTTTATGCGACTGTATCTTTTGATTCCTCTTCACTATTTGTTTGTAAAATAGGCTAAAGACTTCTCCATATAAGATTGTATAAATTGACCGTTCACTAGTGAAGTAATAGTACTTAAGGATAAAGAGATAATTAGAGAGTTAAAACAGTAATTTTGATCAGTTCTAATTATGAATCAATTTTTGGAGGATTGAATGCATGAAATGATTATATGAATGGACTATCAGAGATTGCTCATTAAATATGTTTTATAATTGCAAGAGTGCAATCCCATATTTTTAGTGGATTAATATTGGGATTAATAAATTAAGATTTATTAGATCAAAAGAGTTTGATTAATAATCTAATTTATTGGAGCTTGGAATTATCGGTCTATGGTCCCCAGGCCACCTTTATAAAATACTACATAAGATAAGAATGACAAAGGTTGAAAAAGGACTTATTTGCAAGAAAATAATTATTGGGGCAATTCGTAATTAGGAGATAATTAGTGTTAATTAATTCAAATATGTATTTAAATGATGAAATTATGAATTATTTAATTGAATAATAATATATTTGATTTTGAATTGAATATATTATATATAATATTAAATTGAGATGAAATATTAATTTAATATTAAGATTAGGTGACTCAAATTTAACTTAGTTTGAAAAACTAATTTAAAATTCAAATAAGATATGCTTTTGATTTAAAATATATGATATTATATTTAAAATCATATTTAAATAGGTTTGACTAAATCAAATGTATCATCAAAAAGATGATATAGTTTAAATAAATAAGATTTTATTTTATAAGATTTAAAAAGATTTGATCTTATCAAATATATCATTAAACCGGTAATATGATTTAAAATATATAAAACTCTATTTAAAAAAGATTTGAAAAAATTTAATCAAATAAAAGATATCATCTGATGATTATCTTATCACAATTAAATTATCAATTCAATTAATTTAAAGAGTCTAATTAATCAAAATTCCTAATGGAGTTTTATAAATAATATATCTCATTCTAATTAATTTAAGAAATATTTCCGGTAGAGATTTTTCTAAGAGAAAAAAGAAAAAGAAAAACATTGTCATCTCTACATGCCCACACATATTCTATTATGTTGAGGATCGACCTAGAAAATTATGGTATGAGTCTCGATAATCAATTCACGCAAGCAAAGGTAAGACCTCTTTGTATAGATGTAGGATTAATTTCTATGTATATAAAGGATTGCTAAAATATGTTTTAAGAAAATTTTTGTTACACATTAGGATCGATTGTTCGTTTTCACTGCATAATATTTCTGTACCTTATCCAACATTAACACCATAAAAGTGATACCTTTTTATAGTTGACAAAAATATTTGATATTTATATGTTCATATTATGTCTAAACATTGCACTTAGAGCCATAATGAATCTACCTTTCAATAGTTGATCAAAAGGTTTGACCTTAATAAGTTCATATTATGTCTAAACTCTATACTTAGAACCATAAAGGTGATACCTTTTTGTACTTGACCAAAATATTTGAGGTTTATATATTTATATTATGTCTAAACACTACACTTAGAGCCATAACGGATCAACCTTTCAATTTTTGATCAAAATATTTGACTTTTATATGTTCATATTATATCTAAATACTATACTTAGAACCATAAATGAGATATTTTTTTATAGTTGACCAAAATATTTGACATTTATAAGTTCATATTATGTCTAAACACTACACTTAGAACCATAAAGGATCAACCTTTCAATAGTTGATGAAAAGGTTTGGCCTTCATATGCTTATAATAGTTGACTAACATACTAGACTTAGAATAGTGAAGGTGATAGCTTTCAATAATTGACCAAAAGGTATGACCTTTATATGTTTATATTATGTCTAAATACTAAACTTACTAGCATAAAGGTGATACCTTTCAATAGTTGACTAAAAAGTTTGACATTTATATATTTATATTATGTCTAAACACTATACTTAGAACAATAAAGGTGATACCATTTAATAGTTGACAAAAAGGTTTGACATTTATATGTTAATATTATGTCTAAACTACACATAGAACTATTTAGGTTATACCTTTCATTAGTTGATCTAAAGATTTGACCTTTATATTTTTATATTATATCAAAACACCACACTAGAACCAATAATGTATAACCATTCAATAGTTGACCAAAAAGTTTGACTTTATATGTTCATAGTTTGTCAAAACAGTTCTCATAGAATGATAAAGGTGGTACTTTTCAATAGTTAGTATAAATTTTTGACCTTTATCTGCTTATATTATGTCTTAACAATATATTTATAACCATAAAAGTGATACATCTCAATAGTAGACTAAAATGTTTAACCTTAATATGTAAATATTATGGATAAACGCTATATTAAGAACCATAAAGGCATAACCTTTCATTAGTTTACTAAAAGGTCTAACCTTTATATGCTCATGTTATATCTAAACACCATACTTAAAATCAGAAAGCTGATACTTTTTAATTGTTTGCCAAAATGTTTGTCTTTTATAGGTTTATATTAAGTCTAAATACTCTACTTAGAACCATAAAGTTGATACCTTTCAATAGATCACCAAAACATTCGACCTATAAATGTTCAAATTATTTCTAAACACTACACTTAAAACCATAAAAATATAACCTTTCAATAGTTGACCAAAAGGTTTGACTTTTATATGTTCATATTATGTCCAAACAATACACTTAGAACCATAAAGGTGATACCTTTAAATAGGTGACCTAAACATTTGACATTTAGATGTTCAAATTATGTCTAAACACAACACTTAAAACCATAAGCATGTAATCTTTCAATAATTGACCAAAAGATTTGAGTTTTATATGTTCATATTATATCTAAATACTACACTCAGAAATATAAAGATGACCTTTTAATACATGACCAAACTTTTTGACCTTTATATGTTCATAATATGTTAAAACACTGCACTGAGAATCATTTTTGTGTACACTTTTAATAGTTGACCAAAAGGTTTGACCTTTACATGTTTATATTATGTCTAAATACTACTCTTAAAACTATTAATGTGTAACCTTTCAATAGTTGGCCGAACGTTTTGACTTTTAAATTTTCATATTATGTCTAAACACTACACTTAGAACAATAAAGGTGATACCTTTCAATAGTTAATCGAAATTTTTGACCATTAATATTAATATTATGTCTAAACACTATACATATAAACATAAAGGTAATACCTTTCCATAGTTGACCAAAAGTTTGACTTTTATATGTTCTTATTATGTCCGAAAACTATAATCATAACCATAAAGGTGATATACATTTCTATAGTTGACCAAAAGGATTGACCTTTATATATTTATATTATTTCCAAACACTACACTTACAATCATAAATGTGATAACATTTAATAGTTGATCAAACTATTTATTTGTCTTTTACGTGTTGATATTATCTACACACTAGACTTAAAAAAATAAAAGTGATACATTTTAATAGTTGACCAAAAAGTTTGACCTTTATCAATTAATATGATCTTTAAACACTACACTTAGAACCATAAAAGTGTAATCTTACAATAGTTGATCAAAAAGTTTGATTTTTATCTGTTAATATCATGTGTAAACACTATACTTAAAACCATAAAGGTGTAACCTTTCAAAAGTTAACCAAAAGATTTTATATTTATATATTCATATTATGTCTAAATACTACACTTATAACTATAAAAATGATACATTTCACTAGTTGACGAAAATGTTTGACCTTTATATGTTTATATTATATCAAAACACTACACATAGAATCATAAAGCTAATACAATTTAATAGTTGACCAAAATATTTAATTTTTATATGTTCATATTATGTTTAAACACCACACTTAGAATCATAAAGGTATACATTTCAATAATTGACCAAATATTTTGACCTTTAGATGTTCAAATTATGTCTAAACACTACAGTTATAATAACGAAGGTGATACTTTCCAATAGTTAACTAGAATATTTAGCCTTTATATGTTTATATTATGTTTAAAAACTACACTAAGAACCATAAACGTTTAACATTTCAATAGTTGACCAGATATTTGACCTGTATATGTTTATATATTGTCTAAACACTTAGAACCACAAACATGATACCTTTAAATAGTTGAGAAAAAAAGTTTGACTTTTATATATTCATATTATGTCTAAGCACTATACTTAGAACCATAAAGATGATACCTTTCAATACTTGGTCATAAGGTTTGACTTTTATATGTTCATATGTCTTAATAGTAAACTTAGAACCATAAAGGTGATACCTTTAAATAGTTGAGAAAAAGGTTTGACTTTTATATGTTAATATTATATCTAAACACTAAACTTAAAACTATAAATGTGATAACTTTCAATAGTTGACCAATAGTATTGACCTTTATATGTTCATATTATGTCTAACCACTACACTTAGAACTATAAAAGAGATATGTTTATGTAGTTGACTAGAAAGTTTGACTTGTATCTATTTATATTATGTCTAAGACTGTACTTATAATCATAAAGGTGATACCTTTCAATAGTTGACCAAAATATTTGACCTTTATATGTTCGTATTATGTCAAAATACTATAATTAGAATTATAAAGATGATACCTTTCAATAGTTGTTCATATTATGTCTAAATACTACACTTAGAATCATTAAGGTAATACGTTTGCATAGTTGACCAAAAGGTTTGACTTCTATATGTTCATATTATGTCTACACACTACACTTAGGACTATAAAAGTAATACCTTTTAATAGTTGACCAAAATGTTTAACCTTTATATTTTCAATTATGTCTAAACACGACACTTAGAACCATAAAAGTTATACCTTTCAATAGTTAACCAAATGGTTTGATCTTTAGATGTTCATATTATGTCTAAACACTACACTTAAAACCATAAGAGTATAGCCTTTCAATAATTGACCAAAATGTTTGAATTTTACATATTCATATTATATCATTACACTACACTTAGAGCAATAAAGATGATTCCTTACAATAGTTGACCAAAATATTTGATATTTATATGTTCATAGGATGTATAAACACTATACTGAGAACCAAAGAGGTGATACATGGGTACAGTATACCAAATAGTCTATATGTTCATAGCATTTCTAAACACTATATTGAGAACCATAAAGGTGATATCTTGCTATAGTAGACTAAATAGTTTAAAGACATATTCATATTATGTCTAAATACTATATTTAAAATCATAAAGGTGATGAGTTCCAAGAGTTGACCAAAAAGTTTTATATTTATATGTTCATATTATGTCTAAACACTACACTTAAAACCATAAAGGTGTAACATTTGAATAGTTGAGTAAAGGGTTTGTTCATATAGTTCATACTATGTTCAAACACTACATTTATAGCCATACATGTGATACCTTTCAACTGTTGACCAGAAGGTTCGACCTTTATATATTTATTTTATGCCTAAACCCTACACTTAGAACCACAATGGTGATAACTTTCAGTAGTTGACAAATAGGTTTGACCTTCATATATTCATATTATATCTAAACACTACACTTAGAACCATAAAAGTGATATCGTTCAACAGTTGACCAAAATGTATGACCTTTACATGTTCTTATCATGTCTAAACTTTACACTTAGAACCATAAAGATGTAACCTTTCAACAGTTGACCAAAAAGTTTAACTTTTATTTGTTCATATTACGTCTAAACACTACATTTAGAACCATAAAGGTATAACTTTTTTAATAGTTGACCAAATATTGACCTTTACATTTTCATATTATGTCTAAACAGTACACTTAGAATGATAAAGCTTATATACTATTTATATAATCACATTGTATCTAAACACTATATTTAGAACCATAAAGGTAATACATTTCTATAGTTGACGAAAAGCTTTGACCATTATTTATTCTTATTATGTCTGAAAATTGTATTTAGAACCACAAAAACGATACCTTTCGATAGCTGACCAAAAAGCTTGACTTTATAGGTTTATATTATTTCTAAACACTATATATAGAACTCCAAAGGTGATACCATTTAATAGTTGACCAAAAGGTTTGGCCTTTATGTGTTGATAAACACTAGACTTTTAACAATAAAAGTGGTATCTTTCAATAGTTTACCAAACAATTTGAGTCTTATATGTCCATATTATGTTTAAACACTACACTTAGAATTATAAAGGTCATACCTTCCAATAGTTGACAAAAAAAGTTTGACATTTATATGTTTATATTATTTGTAATACTAAACTAAGAACTACAAAGGTGATACCATATAGAAGTTGGCCAAAAAAGGATTGAGTTTTATGTGTTTATATTATATCTAAATACTAGATTTAGAACAATAAAAGTGGTACCTTTCAATAGTTAACCAAAAGGTTTGACCTTTATATGTTCATTTCATATCTAAATACTACACTTAGAACCATAAAAATAATATCTTTCAATAGTTGACCAAAAGGTTTGTCTTTTATATATTAATATTATGTCTAAAGGTATAACCTTTCAATAGTTGATCAAAAGGTTTGACTTTTATATATTCATATTATGTCTAAACACTACAGCTTGAGTGATAAAGGTGATATGTTTAAATAGTTGATCAAAGTGTTTGACATTTATATGTTCATAATATGTCTAAACACTACATTGAGAGCTATAAAGGTGATGATACCTTTATATAGTTTACCGAAGGGTTTATTAATCTTTATATATTTATAATATGTCCAAACATTATATTTCGAATCATAAAGTATGTTTCAAAATTTGAAGAAAAATATTGACCTTTATATATTCATATTATTTTTAAATATTACACTTAAAATCATAAAAGTGTAATATTTCAATAGTTGACTAAAAGGTTTGTTCATATTTATTCATATTATGTCTAAACACTACACTTAGAACCATAATGGGGATACCTTTCAATAGTTGACTAAAAGGTTCGATCTTTATATATTCCTCTTATGTCTAAATACTACACTTAGAACTATAAAGATTAATAACTTTCAATAGTTGACCAAAAAGTTTGACTCTTATATGTTTATATTATATTTAAATACTACACTTAGAACCCTAAAAGTGATACCTTTCAATAGTTAACCAATAGGTTTGACATTTAGATGTTTATATTTTGTCTAAACACTACACTTAAAACAATAAACGTTTAACCTTTCAACAGTTGACCAAAATGTTTGACTTTGTTATCCTCATATTATGTCCAAACATTAAACATAGAGTGACAAAGATGATACATTTCAATAGTTAACCAAAATATTTGACATTTATATGTTCATAATATGTTTAAACTCTATATTGAGGCCTAGAAAGGTAAAGGTGATACCTTTCTATAGTTGACCTGGGTTTAATCTTTATATATTCATAATATATCCAGACACTACATTTACAATCATAAAGGTGATACGTTTCAAAAGTTGAACAAAAATGGTACCTTTATATCTTCATATTTTGTCTAAATACTACACTTAAAATCATAAAAGTGTAATATTTTAATAGTTGACTAAAAGTTTTGTTCATATTTATTCATATGATGTCTAAACGCTACACTTAGAATCATAATGGTTATACTCTTCAATAGTTGACCCAAAGGTTCGACTTTTATATCTTCATATTATGTCTAAACACTATACTTAGAAATATAAAGGTAATAACTTTCAATAGTTGACCAAAATATTTGACCTTTATATGTTCATATTATGTTTAAATACTACACTTTTAACCGTAAAAGTGATACATTTCAATAACTAACCGACAAGTATGTCAAACACATTTCAATAGTTTACCAAAATGTTTTACCTGTATATGTTCATATTATGTCTAAACACTATACTTAGAATCATAAATGTGATACATTTCAATAATTGACCAAAACGTTTGACCTTTATCTATTCATATTATATTTAAACACTACACTTAGAATCATAAACACTACAGTTAGAGTGATAAAGGTGGTATGTTTAAATAGTTGATCAAAATGTTTGAAATTTATACATTCATAGTATGTCTAAACACTACATTGAGGGCTATAAAGGTGATACCTTTATATAGTTTACCGAAGGGTTTATTAATCTTTATATATTTATAATATGTCCAAACACTATATTTAGAATCATAAAGTACGCTTCAAAGGTTGAAGAAAAATGTTGACCTTTGTATGTTTATATTATTTTTAAATACTACACTTAGGAATCATAAAGGTGTAATATTTCAATAGTTGACTAAAAGGTTTGTTCATATTTATTCATATTATGTCTAAATACTACGTCAATAGTTGATAGAAATATTTGACTTTTATATGTTCATATTATATCTAAACACTACACATATATAAACATAAGGTAATACCTTTCCATAGTTGACCTAAAGTTTTGACTTTTATATATTCTTACTATATCTGAAAACTATAATTAGAACCACAAAGGTTATACATTTCTATAGTTGACCAAAAGGATTGACGTATATATGTTTATGATATTTCCAAACACTACATTTATAACCATAAAGGTGATGATAACATTTAATAGTTGACCAAAATATTTGACTTTTACGTGTTGATATGATATCTAAACACAAGACTTAAAATAATTAAAGTGATACCTTTTAATAGTTGACTAAAATATTTGACCTTTATCTATTAATATGATCTCTAAATAGTACACTTAGAACCATAAAAGTGTAATCTTGCAATAGTTGACCAAAAACTTTGACCTTTATCTATTAATATTATGTTTAAACACTACACTTAAAACCATAAAGGTATAACCTTTCAAAAGTGAACCAAAAGATTTTATATTTACATATTCATATTATGTCTAAATACTATACTTAGAACTATAAAAGTTAAACATTTCACTAGTTGACGAAGCAATTTGACCTTTATATGTTATATTATATCAAAACACTACACAAAAAATCATAATACTAATACATTTTAATAGTTGACCAAAATATTTGACTTTTTATATGTTCATATTATATTTAAACAACACACTTAAAATCATAAAGGTAATACCTTTCAATAGTTGACTAAATATTTTGACTTTTAGATGTTCAAATTATGTCTAAACACTACAGTTACAATAATAAAGGTGATATCTTTCAATAGTTGACCCCAAAATATTTAGTCTTTAATATTTTGTCTAAAAACTACACTGAGAACCATAAACGTGTAACATTTCAATAGTTGACAAAATATTTGACCTGCATAGGTTTATATGATGTCTAAACACAAGACTTAGAACCACAAAGATGATACTTTTAAATAGTTGACCAAAAAGTTTGACTTTTATATCTTCATATTATTTCTAAATACTATATTTAGAACCATAAAGGTGATACCTTTCAATACTTGGCAATAAGGTTTGACTTTTATATGTTCATATTATGTCTAAACAATAAACTTAGAACCATAAAGGTGATACATTTAAATAGTTGAAAAAACGGTTCGACTTTTATGTTAATATTATATCTAAATACTATACTTAAAATTATAAAAGTGATAACTTTTCAATAGTTGACAAAAAATATTGACCTTTTTATGTTTATATTATGTCTAACCACTACACTTAAAGACATAAAGAAGATACGTTTCCATAGTTGACCAGTGACATGTATATATTCATATTATGTTTAAGCACTAAACTTAGAATTATAAAGGCGATATATTTCAATAGTTGTTCATACGGTTTGTCATTTATATATTAATATTATGTCTAAATACTACAATTATAACGATAAAGATAATACGTTTGCATAGTTGACCAAAAGGTTTGACTTATATATGTTCATATTATGTCTAAACACTATACTTAGAACTTTAAAAGTGATACCTTGTAACAGTTGACCAAAATATTTGACCTTTATATTTTCAATTATGTCTAAACACTACACTTAGAACTATAAAAGTGATACCTTTCAATAGTTAACCAAATAGTTTGATCTTTAGATGTTCATATTTGTCTAGACACAACACTTAAAACAATAAGGGTATAGCCTTTCAATAATTGACCAAAATGTTTGAATTTTACATATTCTTATTATATCATTACACTACACTTGGAGCGATAAAGATGATTACAATCGTTGACCAAAATGTTTGACATTTATATGTTCATAAAATATATAAACACTATACTGAGAACCAAAAAGGTGATACCTTGCTATAGTATACCAAATAGTTTATATTTTCATAGCATATCTAAACACTATATTGAGAACCATAAAGGTGATACCTTGCTATAGTAGACTAAATAGTTTAAAGATATATTCATATTATGTTTAACCTTTCAATAGTTGACGAAAATGTTTAATTTTTATTTGTTCGTATTATATATAAACACTACACTTAGAACCATAAAGGTATAACCTCTCAATAGTTGACCCAACATTTTGACCGTTACATATTCATATTATGTCTAAACACTACATTTAGAATGATAAAGCTTATATACAGTTTAGATGTTCATATTATGTCTAAACACTATATTAGAACCATAAAGATAATACTTTTCTATAGTTGATGAAACAGTTTAGCCTTTATTTGTTCTTATTATGTCTGAAAATTGTACTTAGAACCACAAACCTTTCGATTAGAGATGGCAATCCGGGCCGACCCGGCTCGTATTAGACCCAAGCCCATTTAGTCAGGCCGGGCTTGGCCCGTTTTGATTCGGGCCGGGCCCGGCCTGAGCCTAGTTAAAAACGGGCTTAAAAATGGGTTTTTTTATGTTTGGATAAAAAATTATCCCGAATAAATAAGTTTTATAGTTCAATAAAGTAGTTTTATGGCGTAGTAAGTATGTTTTATAATACAAAAATAGAAGTAGTTGTACTTGGTGTAGTTATTACTTCATCATCGAGATCGACCTCATCCTCGTGGACCTCGTCTATATTCAGAAAATTATTTTCATCCAATTCCATATATCCTATACTATAAAATGGAAAATCTGGATGGCCTCCAAAATCATGTGTATTATCCAAGTTATCCATTTTCTATGTTATTAAAAAAAAAAATATATATATATATATATATATATTAAAATTTGTTACAACTTGGAAGATAAAATTTACAAAAAATAATTATGATAATGAAGATTAAAATACATTATAATAAAATAGAAAAATTGAACTAACCTGAAATCCAATTTTGGAACTTGAGAGTTGACAGTCAAGACTATAATTAGGATTCAGGAATTGTAAAATTGATAATTGAGACTTTAAATTAGTAAGAAAAATAAGTAGAGAAAAATTGAGAGTTGAGAGATGATTTTTTTGAGATATGAATTGTGATTTATGAAGATAATTTGATGGGGTAGTTATACAAAAAATAATAGAATTGAGAGATGATTTTTTGAATTGTGATTTATGAAGATAACTTGAAGGGGTATTTATAGGAAAAAAATAATAGAGAGGGAAAAATTAAAAATTAAAAAAAATTTAAAAAAAAATGCGGATGGTACTGTTCACCGCGGGTAGCCCGTATACTTGCGGGCCAAGCTTGGTCCGTTTTTAAAACGGGCCAGGTCGGGCCGACCCGGGTATATAATGCATGCCCGGCCCGTGCCCATGTACGGGACGGGCCAAGCCCATACCCGCATATTGTGGGTGCGGGTGCGGGTGCGAGTTGGGCTTTAACGGGCCGGGCTGAACGGATTCAGATCAGCCTGGCCCAAATTGCCATCTCTACTTTCGATAGCTGACCAAAAAGCTTGACCTTTATAGGCTTATATTATTTCTAAACACTATACTTAGAACTACAAAAGTGATACCATTTAATAGTTGACCAAAAAGTTTGACCTTTATGTGTTGATATTATATTTAAACACTAGACTTTGAATAATAAAAGTGGTATATTTCAATAGTTTATCAAAAAATTTGACCTTTATATATGTTCATATTATGTTTAAATATTACACTTAGAACCTTAAAGGTCATACCTTTCAATAGTTGACAAAAACGTTTAACATTTATATGTTTATATTATTTCTAAGCACTAAACTAAGAACTACAAAGGTGATACCATATAGAAGTTGGCCAAAAGGTTTGAGTTTTATGTGTTTATATTATATCTAAATACTAGACTTATACCAATAAAAGTAATATCTTTCAATAGTTGACTAAAAGGTTTGAGTTTTATGTGTTTATATTATATCTAAATACTAGACTTATAACAATAAAAGTGGTACCTTTCAATAGTTGACTAAAAGGTTTGACATTTACATGTTCATTTTATGTCTAAGCACTATAATTAGAATCATACAAATAATATCTTTCAATAGTTGACCAAAAGGTTTGTCATTTATATGTTAATATTATGTCTAAACTATACCATTGGAACCATAAAAGTATAACCTTTCAATAGTTGATCAAAAAATTTAACTTGTATATGTTCATATTATGTCTAAACACTACACTTAGAGTAATAAAGGTGATACCTTTCAATAATTTATCAAAATGTTTAACATTTATATGTTCATAGTATGTCTAAATACTACATTGAGGGTCATAAAGGTGATACCTTTCTATAGTTGACTGAAGGATTTAATCTTTATATATTTATAATATGACGAAACACTATATAGAATCATAATGGTGATACATTTCAAAAGTTGCACAAAAATGTTGATCTTTATATATATTCATATTATTTCTAAATACTATACTTGGAATCATAAAAGTATAATATTTCAATAGTTGACTAAAAGTTTTGTTCATATTTATTCATATTATGTCTAAACGCTACACTTAGAACCATAATGGTGATACCTATCAATAGTTGACATAAAGGTTCGAACTTTATATGTTCCTATTATGTCTAAACACTACACCTAGAACTATAAAGGTAATAATTTTCAATAATTGACCAAAACGTTTGACCTTTATATGTTCATATTATGTCTAAACACTACACTTAGAACCGTAAAGGTGATATCTTACAATAGTTACCCAACAGGTTTGACATCTAGATGTTCATATTTTGTCTAAATACTACATTTAGAACAATAAAGGTTTAACGTTTCAATAGTTGATCAAAAAATTTGACTTTTTTATCCTAATATTATATCTAAACACTAAACTTAGAGTGACAAAGATGATATCTTTCAATAGTTGACCAAAATGTTGGACATTTACATGTTCATAGAATGTCTAAAACTCTACATCTCATGCCCTAAAGGTGATATCTTTCTATAGTTGCTCGAACGATTTAATCTTTATATATTTATAATATGTCCAAACACTATATTTAGAATCATAAAGGTAATACGTTTAAAAAGTTGAACAAAAATGCTGACTTTTATATGTTTATATTATTTCTAAATACTATACTTAGAATCATAAAGGTGTAATATTTCAATAGTTGACGAAAAGTTTTGTTCATATTTATTCATATGATATTTAAACGCTACACTTAGAGCTATAATGGTGATACCCTTTTAACTGGAAAGGTGATATCTTTCAATAGTTAACCAACAAGTTTGACATTTTGATGTTCATATTTTGTCTAAAAACTAGACTTAGGACAATAAAGGTTTAACCTTTCAATAGTTTACCAAAAGGTTTGACTTTTTTATCCTCATTTATGTATAAACATTACACTTAGAGTGATATCTGTGATATATTTCAATAGTTGACCAAAATATTTGACATTTATATGTTTGTAGTGTATCTAAACACTACATTGAGAATTTACAAAGGTAATACCTTACTATAGTTGTCCAAAAGATTTAATTTTTATATATTCATATTATATCCGAACACTATATTTAGAATCATAAACGTTATACGTCTCAATAGTTGACCAAAACTTTTGACTATTACCTATTCATATTATGTCTAAAAACTATACTTAGAATCATAAAGCTTATATACCTTTTAATAGTTGACCAAAATATTTGACTTTTATTTATTTATATTATGTCTAAATACTACACTTAGAATCATAAAGATATTATCTTTCAATAGTTGACCAAAAGGTTTGATATGTTCATATTATATAAACACACTACACTTAGAATCATAAAACTGATATCTTTTAATAGTTGACCAAAATTTTTGACTTTTATATATTCACATATGTTTAAACAGTACATTTAGAACCATAAAGGTGATATATTACAATAGTTGACCAAAAGGTTTGACTCTTATATGTTCATATCATGTATAAACACTACATTTAGAAACATAAAGATGACAGCTTTCAATAGTTGGCCAAAAGGTGTGTCATTTATATGTTAATATTATTTTAAATTGTACACTTGGAACCATAAAGGTTTAACCTTTCAATAGTGGACCAAAATGTTTGACTTTTATAAGCTCAAATTATTTATAAACATTATACTTAGATCGATAAAGGTGATACCTTTTAATGGTTGACCAAAATGTTTGACATTTAAATATTCATAATATGTCTAAATACTACACTGTGAACATAAAGGTGATACCTTACTATAGTTGACCAAAGGGGTTAACTTTTATATATTCATATTATGTCTAAACATTATACTTAAAATCGTAAAAGTGATACCTTTCAATAGTGAACCAACATGTTTGATATTTAGATATTTATATTTTGTCTAAACACTACACTTAGAACAATAAAAGTTTAACCTTTCAATAGTTAACCAAAAGGTTTGACTTTTTATCATCATATTATGTCTAAACGCTACACTTAGAGTGATATAAGTGATATCTTTCAAAAGGTTACCAAAATATTTGACATTTATATATTCGTAGTATGTCTAAACACTACATTGAGAATCATAAAAGTGATACCTTACTAGTTGACTAAAAGATTTAACATTTATATATTCATATTATACCCGAACACTATATTTAGAATCATAAAAGTTATACGTCTCAATAATTGACCAAAACGTTTGACCATTACTTATTCATATTATGTCTAAAAACTATATTTAGAATCATAAAGCTTATATACCTTTTAATAGTTGACCAAAATATTTGATTTTTATTTATTTATATTATGTCTAAATACTATACTTAGAAATATAAAGATATAATATTTCAATAGTTGACCAAAAGGTTTGGCTTTTACATGTTCATATTGTATCAAAATACTACACTTAGAATCATAAAGCTGATACCTTTTAATAATTAACCAAAAATTTTTATTTTTATATGTTCACATTATATTTAAATACTACATTTAAAACCATAAAGGTGATACATATCAATAGTTGACCAAAGGTTCGGCATTTATAAGTTCATATCATGTGTAAATACTATACTTAAAAATATAAAGATGATACCTTTTAGAAGAAACACTACACTAATCTTGAAAAGATTAGAAATAAAATGAGGCCTCTTTAGGAGAAAATACACATGCTCTCAACTCAAGAAGCTGTTTTTTCACTCAAACTCATTCAAACAAATGCTAAAAATCTGGAGTTTTCATTCGATCATAAAGTCAAGGAAGTTTGTTGCCAAAACCCTTTACAAGTTTTTCATTTGATAAAAGCCATTTTTAGGCGAAGATATATAATGGTAATTTGAAGAGAGTGAAATTAGGTTATTTAGTTAAGATATTGTTATTAAAAAGAGTCATCTTCGAAGGAGAGATGATGATACAAATGTAATGAAGTATATCATTTTTTTTAGTTTTCATATTCATCGACTTTATTAGCCAGATAACTCTTGATGTGGTGCACATTGAGAAAAATATATTTGAGAGTATCCTTACTACACTAATGTCTAGTTTAAGCAAAACTAAATACTTTGAAAAAATTCTGGAATTTTAGACATGACACCCTTCGGCATCTAACAAGATTTTTATCCTAGTGCAAAAAGATTCAATAAAGGGAAGTACATATTTACAATGCAAGGAAAGCATTATTATGCAATTGGGTGTCAAAAATTAAGTTTCTGAATGTGTATGCTTCGAACATCATCTATTATGTGAATGTAGCGCAATGAAAAATATTTTGTCTCAAAAAGTCAGGATTGTCATGCATTTATGCAATGCATACTAAAGGTAGCTCTCCGATGGTAGTTGGGTGACAACTTTGTTGCTAATGTCAAACATAATCCCTTGAGAAAAAAATTTTCGTAATCAAAATCAAGAAAATTCTTCATTTGGAACTACTTCCCAACAGGTACAAATACTTTAATTAAGCTCTCTCTATTAATTGCCTAATATTTACCAAATTGTATTTTCATTATATCCCACCAATGGTAACATAAGTTACATTAATATATACCAGGAGGACAAAAACTTGCAGCAACGTGCTTCACCAAATCTAACGCTAATGCCTAACAAATTTGTGTCAATCTCGTTTAATATTATCCAAAAGGGGCTCTAAGACTATTACCGATCGAGTAGTTTTAGTTCATGAAAACAAAAGGAGATACTAGCCTCGATGGACCCCCCACTCTCACGTACAGATTTAATCACCTACATCCTTGGTGGCTTAGGTCACAACTACAATCCGCTCATAATCAACCTTATGACAAGACTTGAGCTTTCATTTTCTTCAGGAAATCTTTGGTTATCTTCTCAACTTTAAACTTCATCTTCGACTGATGGAACCTTCAGTGGATCTCAGCTCTGCGACATCAAATATTGCAAATCAAACCTTCGACGGTGGCGGAGGTGTGGCCGACATCGGTTCACCTCTACTCAGGGATGTTCTTTTTCCTCTAATTCTCGTTTACTAAATTCTTTTTCTATTTCCAACCTTAATTCCAGCCAACCTTCATTGGGCCAAGGCCCATAGTCAAATACCAAGTATTTTAAGTGTTAAATTTATAGCAAGTTGGGCCACACCGCCGGACATTAGTATTCACGATACCAATAACCCAATTATTCCACCCGAGTCCAGAATTAAAGTCATCAAGCCTATGTTGCCTTTTCAAACTCTACTTGATTTCCTGACATGGAAAGTATAAATGACCTCACCCCAACTTTAACAATATCAACCAATCGAGACAATGGAAGTTGGTAGTGGGACAAGTTTGAAAATTCATAATACTGGCTTCTCTGTCTTACGTATCAAATTCAATTCTTTGAAATTAAATAGTTTACTTCATGTCTCTCTTATTAGGAAAAAATTATTATGTCTCTGAATTTAGAAAAGACAACATAACCATAACTCATTGCCCATAGACACTCGGGTATGTGAGAACCATAACCATCCAAGAGAGGAGAATGATACCTATCCCACAAACTCCTTCGAATTTCGGATGGAATTTCACCCTTAACTCATTGCCGCCGCCGCCACCATAGGGCCACCTCCATCGATGCAGGGTATAAGGGACACATCCTTCTTGAGCCTAGCCCAATTAGGCTTATAAGGTCCGCTTAATCTAATTAATATTGTTCAAGTTTCCAGTAGCTTATTTTAATTCACGTTTTCAAAAAATAAAAATAGACTAATTTCCAAATTAATATTTAATTTTACCCACTAAAATTTATACTTTAATTTCAACTTTTCCTATGGACCTTTTTAGGGCCATTAACACCATGACCTAACATACCATATTTTGATCCGAAAAATATTCTATAACTTTACAATCTTTAAATCTCTATTTAATAATTATCTTAGTCAAAAGAACATATTTGTAATTAATTATTTAATTTCAAATTAAATTTAAATCACACTTTGGTTGTACTAGCAGTGTAGGTGTGATTTTGATTTAACAAATTAAATTAATTGATGATTTAACTTTTTAAATAAAGTTCACTATGAAAGTCAAAATTCGCCAATTTAGAATCCAACCTTGATACATTCCCATAGTATGTAGCTTCACAACGACTTGTGAATTTTATCAATTCTTTACGAATGGACTGTTTGACTTTGAAAACACTTTTCAAAATAAATAGTAAATGTAATCATCTTCCACGATCATATTGACATAAACCACTAGACTCACCTTAGCCTCTAGTAAGGCGTATGAGCAACCAATGGAATTAGAAGTATGAGGAACTTCTACAAGAACCATAAATGACTATTACCATACCAGATTGACCTTTCATCTATTCATGTTTCCAGAAAGTCCTAGGGCATGATTTCACTATTAAACCCTTTTAAACTTTCTTTATGAATGTCATAATCTCTTATGCAGTTAGACGATGGATTTACAGAAAACTTCTTTTCAAACCATGCCATTTTGTGCAAAGTTGTTCTATATTTATAAGTTATATGACTCATAGAAACATATCCTCTAATACAAAGGTGATGGATCCCATCTGATCACCGTCCAGACTGCATATTCTTGAACACATATCCAATGATTCACCTTTTTAGTGGCCTTTGGCTAAGGCTACGTGGAGTGATATCAAAACATGATATCTCATATGTCAGTACTGTAGGGTAGTGCCCTGAAAGCATGTGATGAGTATTGTTTTTGTGAAATTAATAAAAGTGATATTTTACTATATAGTTGTTGTGAAGGTATTATTAATGAATAATATGTATAAATATCAGAAAATTTTAAATTCATTTATGTAACTATAATCTTGTATTGGTACGAGAGGATATTAAGATTATAGATAATGAATTAAATTATCCGCAACATATTAAAATATGAAATCTTTAATTGATGGTTGCTAGTACGATCGGCTAGCATTATGAATGCAAGTGATCTATTCCTGGATTAGTGATATAGATAGACATCTTAGTGGAGGTGCTTTATATAATTCGATTATATAGGACATGATCTGATATGAATTAATTCTTTATTAAAATACCGTTTGCCATAAAGAATTTTATTCATATCAATAGATGATCATATGGAGATCAATCTGAATCCTGAGTAGTCATGAACTCATGTTTATATCAAACGGATCTTTTGATTCACTCGTCACGGTTTTTAAAATAGGCTAAAGACTTTTGTGTTGGAGATTCACTGGGATAAGTGACTGAGAATGTGATTTACATGTATGAAATCCAAATCTTCTTCATAGAAGATTGTATATTGGTTCTCTTGAGCGTTAATTTTGGAACTGAATAGTTTTGAGCTTAAATTTCTAATTAAGTTATAAATTGATTGTTCACTAATAGATTAATGGTACTTAAAGATAAAGAGAAAATGAGAGAGGTAAAACTATAATTTTGACAAACTCTAATTATGAATCAATTATTAGAGGATTAGATTGTATGTAATGATAATATCAATGGACTATGTATTTGTATTTAGAATAATCATCAATGAACGTGATGAAATATTCATAGCCACCTCTTGCTTGTACATTTATTGGACCACATACGTCGCTATATACTAACTCAAGTGGTTCTTTGGCTCCTTGGCTCTTTGTAGAGAAAGGTCTCTCAGTCATCTTTCCTTCCAGACATGATTCACAAACAGGAAGAGTGCCAATAGTTAGCTCTCTTAAAGGACTATCCTTTACTAACATATTTATCCTATCAAGATTGATATGTCGTAACATAAGATGCCAAAGATACGTATCATCACTTTAAGAAATTTTTTGTCATTTCTTTGATTTAGGATTTTTTATTTTAAATAATTATGAATTATTTAACAATCTTTCATTTGGTCTAAGCAGATAGAGTCTATTAGTTTATTTTGCATGACAAATATTAAAAAATTTCTTTGAAATAATAATCTCATTAGTATTAAAATAAACATTAAAATTTTGTTCATGCAACACAGATAAAAGAATCAAATTTCTGTAAAATCTAGAAATAAAATAAATATTACTCAAAACAAGAAAATTATTGCTAAACTCTCATCATCACTGCAAACTCTCATCATCACCTCACCAACATCAAGTTCTCTCGAAGAACTAAACATCTATAAAGTCTTCTTTATAGATGACAAACATAATTAGTGGCTCCTGAATCTACTATCCAAGATGACAAATCATTTTCCACTAAACAAGCTTCTAAAACAAGTAAATCGAATTTACCTTTCTTTTTCTCCTTTAGCTCGAAGAGATACTTGTTATAGTTTCTTTTCTAATGACCATCAACTCCATAGTGGAAACACTTTCCTTTGGGTTTCTTTTTCTTGGAGTTTTCGTTCTTTTTGTTCTCCTTGTCTTTAAGTGACCTTTTGGCTTTCTTCCCTTCTTGTCATATCCATTGTTCTTAACATAAGAGGAAGACGGCTTTTGTTCAGCAATATTTGCTTCACCTTCTTTGGATTTGGCCTTATTAAGCGTCTCAAAGGTCTACAACTCATTGAACAGTTGAATCATGTTGTACTACAGCTTATTCATAACATAGTTGGTAGGGAATGCAGCAAAAGCCAATAAGAGTGACTTAAGTATGATGCTAACTTGAATACACTCATTAATGGTAGCACTATGTATTTATGCCTCATGCATCGTGTTGATCATGTTCAAAGTATGATCTTTGATAGAAACTCCTTTCTTCATTTTGGCATTCATATAGGTTCTAATAGCTTCATGATGACTTTGTTCGGATTGCTGCCCAAACAGTGCCTGGAGGAACTCCAATATCTCATATGCAATCTCGAGATTTTCATATTTTTTTCTAAAAATATCACTCAAGCTCATCAACATGTAGTATTTGGCTTTGCTATTAGATTGGATCCAATTGTCATACTTATCCCATACATTTCTTGCAACATTAGCAGTGAGCTTTTCATGACATTCCTCGATTAAGACAAAATTATAATTCTCGCAAATTAATACCATGTTTAAGTTTGATTTCCATCTCTTAAAATTATCACCAGTTAATTTATGCTCGTTGAGTAAAGCAGTAACAAGATTATTAATTGAAGACATGATGATTGCTGAAATTAAATAAAACATACATCATTCATTATAATTGAAATAAATATAAAAATTTTGGAATAGTAAATATGATGCAGGAATGCAATAATTAAAACACATAAAATTATCTATTATTAAACCACGATAAATTAACTCAACACGTTATATACTGCCTTAGGGTTGATAATATTAATTTCAAATTAATTTTGAGACATTCCCAAACCTATGAGTCAACTTAACATATATCATATTTTCCCTTTTGCTCAATTGTTACTATTTTATTTGGTCAAAACATAATTAACTACTTAAAGCTTAATTATGTTTTTGTAAGTGTAACCCATTACTTTGGAATCCATGACTTAACTCGAAAATTACCGCTTTAGGGTTAGTCAAGTTTGAAATACATCACTTTTTCCCTATCTTTTTAAGAAGCCAACTTTGATATTGATATGGTCTGAAACCTTCCTTAGGGAGATGAAAATAAAGCCGTCTCGAGGCCTTTCCATATCTCACAATGTTGTTCTAATATCATTAATAGTTAATATCATTACCATTGAGCTTTTGTCAAGTGATCATATTCAGTGACTAAGTCTCTACTAATTACCTACATGCTTACTCTGGTGTTCTCTAACATCGATGAATATGAGATCATAACTTTTTTTTTCGAAAAAGATATCTCATGTAATAGTCTCTCCAAATTGTCATTATCCCTATCGTGACAACCCTCTGACTATGAAAATTTTTTGGATCTCAGACTCAACCATCATTGATCTCATCCTTTCATGATCTCTATCATGAATCTAAGTGTATGTCTAAGAATTAAGAATCTGCCAAGTATGCAAGTAATTAGCAAGCAATTTATTATTTTCAACTTAATAATAACATGATTGATTATATGTTTGCTCTAATTAAATGCACTACAATCTATTTTGTTAATGATTTATACATTTTAAGATTGATGCCCATAAGTGATTAACCTAATTAGCTTGATGAACATTGAACTTTTAATAGGCCCACATACATTAGTATACAATAGGCCTAATATCTCGATCTGTCTTCTCCAATTTCACTAAAATGAGATTTTATCTTGCGTAACAAACAAGATTCACAAGTTTGCATTGATTTTAAATTGAATGTATCAAAGTATCCATTGTTATGCAACTTATGAATTCTCGTTTCGTTGGCATGGCCTAAACAGTAATGCCAAAAGTATGTTTGATTAGAATTAAATTTTTTTTTCTTAACCTATCTAGGCAAGTTATACTATTTAAATTCAAAACATAACAACATTATTGAAGGAACCATTTTTTATAAAATAATCAATCTAATTAAAAAAATCAAAATATTGTTCCTAATGGAACAGTGAAGAGATTCTCTTTCTCAAGTTTAAAAATATAAACAATATATCTAATCATAATTGGTGCATAATAATTATGGTCCGGTTCAATATTATTGAATGTTTTCTACATAAATAATATTTGGGGGATTGACGCAAATAGTTTATAACAAAGCCCGACTATAAGGTTCAATTATCTTAATACTTTAATCAAGAGTAGGCTAACACACAATTCGAGGTATTTATGCAGTTTGAGATACATTTTTATAAGAGGGCCCAATCTTTAGGTATCATTTTATATAATGAAAATATACATGGGAAAAAATAATCTCTACGTATCATTCTATATATATATTACATGAAAACAATATTATTATATACTGATTATTAGACAATTTGCATTAAAAATAAACCATTTACTAGATGATTTCGACCAAATCCTAACTATTAACTTGTCCAATTTTTGGCTGACTGTACGAGGCATTTTGCTTGGTGGAGGATGAAAAATTCTTCACCAAATTGTATTTAGATTACTTTCGATTATGGCTAAATCCAGCCCCTGCTAGTGTTCACCCTTGTATGTTGCCACAATTTATATAATACTACCGTACAAGAAAAGAAAATATAGATTAAATGATTTTAATAATTTATTCATCCCTACTTCCACTCCTTTTAATTTTTAATTATTCTATCATGTATGCTAACATTTTCATATTGCCGTGTTGAATAACAATCTTATTAAATTAAATATCTTGCTAATAAGAATACTTAATAAAATATATTTTTAATAAAAACAAACTATAATTAAGAAGAAGTAATATTCATCCATCTGACAGTGGTCTTGTTAAATATTTTTTGTACGGTTAAACACTAGTATATATTTTGGCCAAAAAAGAAGGAAAAAAAAACACTAATATATGCATATATAAATGAGAAGTATGCGTGACTGTTGTCATACACGCAACTTTCGGCTCCTTAAACCATTTTTAAATGGCACAGGGTGATTAAGATTTAATTCTATCCTAGAAGCTAAAATATATTAAGATATAGAGGGGTACAAATTAATATAAGTGGAGAAGGACAGTCTGCTCGCGGGAAATGCGTTGGAAAGCTAAGTATTAAAATAGAAATCTCCACAAAACTCTCCCATCCTGACCTCTTCTCTTGGGTTTTACCAGAAAATAAAGGTTGAAATTGGAAGACCAAAAGAACTCAAAATAAGAGACGGGACGAGTAAAATAGGGTCTTCCTTCCTTCTATCTCTGTTGTCTCTGCTTTTTATTTCCGTCATTCTCAAATCACAATCTCTGCCTTGGTCTGAATCTAAGGCAGAGACCTCTCTGCCTTAGATCTCCTATCCATATTAATGGCATTTCAGGATTTTGATCAGATATCAGAACGCCGCAGACTTGAGAGGCAAGGTAAGTTTAGAAAGAGGGTTACTATTGCCGTCGTGGTCACCGCTCTCCTCCTCGCCCTTATTGGTGTTGGACTCTTTTTTCTTGTCACCAAATTGAAACATGACAGAAAACCAAAACCATCTCCATCTCAATCTCCAGCAACAACACAGACACAATACATTGTAAATGGTGAAAAGCTTGTAAAAATAATGTGTAGCAGAACTGAGTACAAGGAAAAGTGCGAGAAAACCTTACGAGACTCGTTGGGGTCCGTTCCTAGGCAATCCACACCAAAAGATCTTCTCACGATTGCAATGTCAGCAACATTGACTGACTTTGAGACGGCTTTCAAGAAAATTAATACCACTTTTGAAACGGACACTCCGCAAGAGAAAGCAGCATTTGAAGATTGTAAGGTACTTTTCCGAGATGCGAAGGAAGAAATGGAATACTCAATAAGATATCTCAGAAACAACAATTTAGACAACTTTTCCACAAGATCCTTTGAGTTACAGATTTTGCTTAGTGCTGTGATGTCGTACCTACAAACCTGTATTGACGGCATTCCTGAAGGCAAGCTGAAGTCCAACACGGAGAAGGCCCTTCAAGATTCCAAGGAGTTCACTAGCAATTCCCTTGCCCTAGTCTTGGACGTGGCGTCCTTTCTTTCGTCCTTCCAGAATCCTACAGGAGGAGATCCACACCGCCACCTTCTAGGGAGGCAAATCTCTTCAGAAACTGATCGTTATAGCAACTACGAGTTTCCTTCTTGGATGGACCACGAGGACCGCAGAATGTTGAAAGCAAATGATGATAAGCCTACGCCTAATGTAACAGTTGCCAAAGATGGTAGTGGAAATTTCTCTAGAATATCAGATGCATTAGCTACCATGCCTCCTAAATATGAAGGACGATATGTTATCTACGTCAAAGAAGGAGTTTATGACGAGACAGTAATTGTCACAAAGATTAAGGTGAATGTTACCATGTATGGTGATGGATCCCAGAAGAGCATTATCACGGGGAGCAAGAACTTCGTAGATGGTGCAAGTACTCTCCAAACTGCAACTTTTGGTAAGTTATTCATATTACTCGAGTAAATTACCAATCAACGCCTATGTCAACTATATATATATATAATTTAAAATTCATGGAAAATTGTATCCTTGCAGCGGCTTTAGGAGACGGCTTTATAGGCAAATCTATGGGTTTTAGAAATACAGCAGGGTTAGAAAAACACGAGGCAGTGGCTGCTAGAGTACAAGCAGACCGTTCGATCTTTGTCAACTGCCGGTTTGAGGGGTACCAAAAAACGTTGTACGTGCAAACTCATCGGCAATTTTATCGAGCTTGTGTGATTACAGGCACTGTGGACTTCATTTTCGGTGATGCAGCAGCGGTTTTCCAACAATGTAATATTTTTCTGAGGAAACCATTAGAAAATCAACAAAATACTATCATCGCGCAAGGGAGAATAGATAGACATGAAACAACCGGAATAGTACTCCAAAAATGTCAGATCCGACCGGATGATGCTCTCGTACCTGTGAAGACGCAAATAAAGAGCTACTTAGGAAGGCCTTGGAAAGAATACTCGAGAGCTATTGTAATGGAGTCAACAATAGAGGATATAATACAACCAGAAGGATGGGTAGCTTGGCAAGGAGATTTCGCCCTTGATACTCTCTATTTTGGTGAGTATGCCAACAAAGGAGATGGCGCTAAGCTTGGGGAGAGAGTGAAATGGAGTGGTTACAAGGGAGCCATTGATAAGCAAGAGGCTATCAAGTTCACGGTAGGCACTTTCTTGCGAGGGAAGTGGATCAGTGATGCAACTATCCCTGTCCGCCTTGACCTATATGCTAATTAACACACGCTTCATTATTCCAAATGTTTGTGTGCAGTGCTTAACTGTTTGTGTTTATCTCACTGAAATACTGAGCATCGTAAGGTTCATATTGTCAAATGATTATTTACTCCCCAAGCACTACCTTACATTACATTCCCATCTACTTATCGGGTTGTTTAACAATAAACACCACGTGATTCTACTATGAAACGTAGCTGTAATTATGTATAGAAACTTGTAGGTTTTTCTATCCCTGTTTTGTGTGGGTGAATGTGGTACAAGACATAGAACACTTTCTTTGCTCCTACTTTTTATTTTTATTTTTATTGTTTATTGTTTTCTATTTTCATGTATTTTTGTTGGGCACAACTAATTGACATATCTAAGTATTCACAAAAATCCATTAAAGAGATTTTTAGAGAAATCTTCTTTTTTTCCCCAAGTATTTATAATATTCAAATTGCTTAAGACATTATTATTGTAACAGATTTTGAAATTTTGTTTATTTTCTTATATATATTCGTAAATTAAAACAATAATTTTGTCTCAAAATAATATGGGGAGAATATAAGAAAGCAGCCCCATTTCAATGAGTGTTTTTCATAGTAGCCCCATTTTGAAATTCCTTGAAAAATAACTTCCAAAATATTCAATTTCGAAAAAAAATAAAGTTAAAAAGAGAAAGACTAAAATATCATTTCACTTTAGTTTTAAATGCATAAAGAGAATAATTAAAATATTATTTTTCATTGTTATTTTCTTCGTTTTTTGTAAATCGAAATACATCATCTAATTTTTTTTACTAGACTCTATGATCTTTCAAAATCACTCAAAATGCAAACTCTCCCATTCAACCTTTTCATCATCATCCTTTCAAACTAAAATACACCCATATTTGAGAAATCAGCCCCATTTGGAAGTCTGAAACAAACCCACGACTCAAAATCTACTAATATGGAGAACATCAACGGGCAACGCGATTACAATGGGAAAGGGGAGAGAAAGGCTTGGTAATTAACAACTCAATGTCAAATACAAAGGTGCACAAAACAAAGAAAAAAGTGTAGTAAACAAAGCAATGACTAGAGAAGAAGTTGGAGGATCAAACTCCCAAAACAAACATACTCCCAAAAATTAGGGTTTCTTTTATTTATTTTTTCCTAAATCATTGAAATTGATAGAAACATAATCAAAGTTAAAATTGATGTGGTAAATCTATGTTTCTATGTTGATGAGAAAGGAAGGATCAAAGAGGATCGAGGTGAAATCAGCACAAAAATAATAACACTAATAATAACTAATATGTAATAAGCCATAATAGATCATGAGAGATTCATTGGCCACTATTGATTTTATTGTCAACCATCAAGCGAGCTTTGTCTGTATTTTACAGGGAGGTTTTAACCTAATCGATTTAACACCGATACTTTTTTGACCTTTGAACAGTTGATCAATCAATTATTGGTTGTAAATCAATTTTTTTCGACCTCTTAAACTGAACTTTTTTTATTTCAGTGGCAGCAAAACTTACCTCAATTTGAGCCCATGTTGATCACGTTAGGTGTAGTGCATGCATACTTTTTGTTATGTTGGATACATTACATATGTTAGCTATAGTAAATATTATATTTGTCAGTATATTATATATATTTACGTTAGGTATATACATACTTGTTGATACGTTAGGTATATACATACTTGTTGATACGTTAGATACAGTACATAATTCTATGTTTTGAGTTTTCTAATGTGCATGCATGTCTGACAGAGTCCTATAATGTGCATCTATGGATGATAGAGTCGATAAGTGACTGATGGGTAGATTGGTTAGGATCGGTCAATAATATGCTTAAATGGCTGACAAAGGACTGAGCCATTTAATGTCAATAAATTTGTGTGCCTATATATATGTTGGTGATAGGTCAATAAATGAAGTCGATATTTTTTAATATTGATCGGTTCAGATCTATCATATCGGTCCTTGATTAGTTACTTATCGAACTTGATCTATATTTATACAAAAAATCAGATCTCAATTAGTTTCAATTAGATCTTCTCCGTTTCTTAGCTTCTTACATATTTCAAAACAGATTCACCCAAAATTGAAAACCCACAAACCCTAACATCTTCTAATGTAATGTAGCTTCTCCCCATGAAGACATGAAACATTTAGTATCAGAACACAATTTCTTAGAAAACCCATAAAACAAATCATCCTCTTTTAAAATTTAGCAGGTTGAATTAAAAATTGCTTCATATATACTTATTTTTCACCATGTGATTTGGTGCTTCGAAGCCATTTAATGAATCCAATTTTTCCAATTCTTCATATTGTTGTAAGCCCAACTAGTGAAGATAACTTTCTGGGAATCTTTTTGGTGGGAGAAACTGAGGCGAAGGTGGAGGGTTTAAGCTTGGAAAGAGGTCCGTTGATGAAGGTTAAAGGAGAAGATGTTATGACAATCTGAAGTCTCTATTCCTACTGCCTCTAGTCAATTGAAGTGTCTCCTTCACTCACTCTACTTCACTCACTCTACCTCATCAAGAGTTCGTCGTTGACTGCATCAAGACTACATCACCCACTTTCTCAAGACCGCATCGTTGAATCGATCAAGTCTGCATCGCCTGCTTGATAAAGAAGACATTGTAGAGTTGATCAACACTGCATTGCCAAATTGATTAGTATTGCGACTCTACTATAAGTGACCATCAAATAATAATTCCACGAAATCTATAAATGTTAATGGTAAAATTGAAAGTGTATACCTATTAAGTAAATCAAATTTTAATTAGATTAGGCAAATACTTTATATGATATTATATTTATGTAGATATTACCAAACATTATTTATTGTTATTTGTTATTATGTTTATTGATTTTGTGGGAATTCATATTATATGTTCAATATATACATATCATATGATAAAGTCTAGTATCTTGAGTTATACACTGTAGAAACCATGATAGAGATCATTGTTAGGAAATGGATGTACCCATATAATAGAATAAATGCAGAGGAGAAAATATTTAAAATTTTATTCAAATCATATCTTAGCATGCATAATTTCTATCCAGACCGATCATACAACAATTATATAACATATAATTTATTTTACAGAAAGCATAGTAAATCACATCAATATTAAATCAAAGTTTAGGAAAAGAGAATACCTTTTTTGATTCATAGAATTCTTCTAGAATAAGGTGAGGAGACACCCACATGTTCGCCGTCTAACCATTATCCACATGATTCATATTGCATAGTTAAGTTTCTTCTTAAGATCTCAACTCATGAGATATAAGATCGTGAAAAAGGAATGGAAAAAACCCTCTTTTCTCTATCTGATTTTTGGCCAATAAGCTTATGTGAGCACTTATTAATTTCGGTCATCATATGCCTTGTATAGGCAAAAGCTAGGTCGTACTTTTCTAATATCATTAAAAATCGTAGTTCCCTTAAAACACAAAAGTGAGATGGGCTAAAACTCATTCAATGGTCGGCCACCTATGGGTATGACTCATGAGTTTGACCCATGGGTTGGTTATTTAATCAATTATTTGATTAATTTTTACCCATAAAAATCTAATTAATAATTCGGCTCATTAACTTTTTAATGTCCGATTATTAATTACGAATATTTAGGACCATTTTTTCATTAAATAAAAATTCCTATGTAACACATTAATTTCTAATTAAATTATTGATCGACAATTGATCGGTATTTTATTACAAGTTGATTGGTCAGTATACAAAACTGAATAATATTTTATTTTAATTTTGGCATATTAGGAAAGGTACAAGAGTTTTATTAGACAGCTCAATGATGATTACAAGAATAGGATAATCCTAACTTCTACTTCGTTTGTATTGTCCCGACGTATAACTTACAATTACAATAAAAGATTTGCGTAACTAATGAAATTGCAACAATTAACTTTTTTGGAGAAGGATGATGACTCCGTTGTTGCATCCTTGACCAATCCAACTTTTCTCAAACAAACCTTCCTTGAGTCGCATCCATCATGAGCTTGGATATTCATGGCCAAGCCGGGGCTTGTTTATAATAAATTCATGAAATCTATCACTTCCCATTGTAAAAGACTCTTTACATGAACTAGTATGTATAACGCATCACATTTCGAATGAAATTCAACGTAGTGCACTTTGGCGATATGTAGAATAGCTAAGTACTTTTATAGACTCATGTAATGTATACATGGTTTATGAAAATAATTGAAATTGACAAGTCTGACCAATGTATATGTATGTAGTCAATTGCCATGACTTTTAAGATGATAGGAGCCGATACTCCACCAACCTACAAGACAATAGCTGAAGTCTATAGCTAATCAATATAGGTGGTTTCTCTCGATTTTATTAGTCTATAGTCAGTTAGTAATCGGTTTTGAGACGTGTCACGATGGGAAAATAATTATAGGAAAATCAGTCGGATACAGTAATGTTATATTATATATGTTCCTCCTATATTTTACAAATGATTTGGTTACAACCACTCTCCCACCTATACTTCTCCAAAGAAATTCAAATCCTTCCCTTCGATCTTTTGAATCATAGTAAGAATTTGGCGACTGCTGAGGATTGCCTACCTCTTCGAGATTATCATAAAATAATTTAACAAAAAGTATATTTAGAAGACATACATTATGACAGAGGAAGATATTGAGGTTGAGGATATAGAAAAGGATGACACTGAGTGTGGCAGCTCATATCATCAAGATGGCCATCACATATAATAATTTCATGAAATCTATGAATCTTAATGATAGAAAGCGTGAGGGTGACTTGGTATGGGATAACACCACTGTTAACAATGAAAGTATTAAATCCATATTTTTTTAATGTTGATGGATCACTCAAGGCTTCTTTTATAGTACAACAGGTTTTCTTTTTTGATTTTGTAATTTTTTTTTTGTTGAATTACAAAAGATGATTTACTGCACAAAATACGGGATGGTCACAACATTTTAATTCCACAAAATCTATGACTGTTAATGTGGAAAAAAACCATCGGTAATATAGAATTACAAAAGATCGAGTGTATAGTATAAGTGCGTTGATTGACCATATTATTATGCCATTAATAATTATTCCTGAATAACCGTGCAGTAATAATATAAAGGTGCATGGGTTGTCACCATCTGTCATTCTACTACAACAATTGTTCTTGTTTTCGGAGATCAATTAGTGCCACAATAATTTTTGAAATTAGAGTAAAATCAGAGTAAATCTAGCCGTTCATGACTTTTACAGATTACTGTATTATTTACTGTTTGACAGTCATTATATGAACAATAATTGACGCTAATACTTATTTGGTTTTAGTGATACTGTAAAACTCGATTTACATGGGACTGTCACGGATACACAATTATGAAGGAACCCTCGAAATACTAGGTGCATATAGTGCATTCGAGTGTATCATTATTGATCGGTTTTCATTGTCACTATATCTTTATCAGATACGTGACCAGCGTGAGAACGCCATCACCCAAGATATTTAGAAATTGAATATGAAGAATTTATTATATAATTCTCACCAGCTTCTTTCTTACTTACAAATGTTAGATTATATCAAAGTTTTTCATTCATCATAAAACTAGGATTTACGATCTGTATATTCCACATGTATAGGTCAGCAATGATATACAAAATCCATGCTAAACACATTAGGGAAAATACGACTTATATATATAATATTCTATATCTATTATATTTTATATAATTTATCCAAATATATAGTGGAGTTTCTATGTCTACACCAAATTACAATCCACGAGATAGAACGTTACCAAGGTTCAAATGGGCAACCGACATGCAATCTTTGAAGGACTCCATCTTCTCTAATTTGAAAAATGTTTACAATAAACTAAGGAATGAGTATAAAACTCAATGAGCAATAACTACAACCTGTTATGAGTTTAAAACTAGTAAAGATGTAATTCATTAAAACTATCTCAAATCATGCACTTGTGTAAAACATTATAGATTCACCTACTTACTGTGAAATCAATGAGCAAGATCATTCATAATTCAAATCTTAAGCATATATTTTGAAAATACTTATACTTGTTCACATAGCTGAAAACATCATCATAAGCTATATATTCATGAAATCTTTATCTTAATCCAAGCACTTTCACAAAGTAGTATATAGAACATATATTCATAAAATTTTCATTTTAATCCAATAACTTTCAGAAATCAGTATAAAGAATAAAAGTCACGAAATCACATAAACACCTTTTATTCAATTGAAAACCATTGAAAACTAACATGTTGTAATTATCACTCACATTCAGCCTCCGCTGGCACTACTCGATTCAAACCTCAGATGGAGTGGAATGATGCTCCTCATATGGTTCTAAGCATTAAAACATGCAAAGATGGACAACACGATCTTTAGGGATGCCCAATGCAATTCAATTAACTAAAATTGTTAAACTACACTTCGTATCTCTGATTCGAGTTCTAATCCTACTTTTAAGTAGCTTAATTTATGGTATTCATTGCTGATATAGCTAGCTTCTACTTATAGACCCGTCAACCTCGTTAACCTTGTCGACCCTATCGACCCCATGAAGTATTTCGCATACTGGAGGCATCGAGTGCATCGAACCTATCTACCTATCGACCCTGTGGAGTACTTCACATACTCGAGGCGTTGAGTGCGTCGACCATCGAGCGATCAACCCATCGACTCTGTCGACCTCATTTTATATTGAAGGCGTCAACCCCGTTGACTCATTCATATATTGAAGGCATCGACCTCGTTGACCCATTCGTATATTGAAGGTGTTAACATCGTCAGCCTTCAAGCCGTTCCTATATTTTAAGGCAACAATTATTTCGAGGCATCGTGGTATTGAGCCTTCGACCTATTGACCCTTCAACCCATTCATATATTTTTAAGACATCGAGTACCTCGACCCTGTCTTAAACCTTAACGTATTCAATTCCTTTCCAACTTAATAAGACATATAAACCTTGATATCTTATACTTGACAGTTTCCACTCTCAGTTTTGATATATTATCAAGGAACTAATGACCTCACCTACAAGAACAGAGATGGTTCTTACCAGAAGTAACCTTCACTGGTGTCGTCGAGCTTCAAACTGTATGAGGGTCACGGTATGTAAGCTTTAGGATCCTTACTTTCACTTTCAATGATTCCAGATTATGGAGGATGGAAAGAATCCTCAGTTTTTGCTTGAAATTTTGCAAGGGCCAAGAGAGGTGAGAAATTTTCTAATCATGAAGCTACTGAGATCATTTTTTCTATACGAAGTTGCAGTTGGAGGGCTAACTTCATAATTAAGACTTGGTATGTGTATAATTCCTATTGATAACGAGTAAAAATATCTCTTCATGCTTATCTTATAATATGATAGAGAGAAAGGTGATATTATTACATTATCATTATAATTAGCCTAAAACTCTAGAGACAAATTTCTTACGCTCAAAATTGAACGGGCATCATAGGTTGTTAGAAAATTTCATTAACCATGACAAGACTGATGATTACAATATAAAAGATCTAAATAGGACTAACGATTAAATTATAAAAGATGGTTACAAGTCTAATGAATATTACAATATGTGAGTTCCTAACTTAAATATTAAAGAACAAATATTTCTTTCTTTCATCCTAATCTTCGTTGGGAAAATTATTTTCTAATTGTAGTAGCAGCATTTCGTGACTATTATATATATAGTCACAAAAAGGAAATTTATGTTAGATGCATGCATGGCTACACATGTCAAATTATCAATATTTTAATTGCTTATACAAACTTCCTCCCTTTTATAACCGTTCGCACAAAATGAAATTGTTCGTTGGCGCGTAGGCATGCAACCTCGACAGCTGTCATTATATTAATGAGATGAATATTGGCCCAAATTTTATTATCTAAAAGAGGCATTATATTCAATACATTAACTCGCTTGCCATGATATCGAAAGCCAAGTAAATCTGATTGGCCGCAAATGATGAGGATGTTAAAGTCTCTTCAAACCTTAGATTAAGCATTTAACATAATTTCTTTGTATCTTTTCACATGAAAACATTAAGTCGTATCTCAAGCACCTTACATTCCTTATTTTAAGAAAGGAAGTGAAGCTTTCATATATAAATGCATCGAGTGTTAGTATATATTAAGAAATCACAATTTATTTTTTCGAAAATTCATATTTAGCAAGAATTTAGTGAACTTGGATTCTTAATTTAACTATTAATTTTCTAGTACCTTAGTATTTCTCTTACTTCTATTGTCGTTTTAGAAAGTAACACTCTTTCTAAAAAAATAATTTTCAGCCAAATAGGCTCCTTTTAACATTTATTATATTTTGTCTCTAATTGATTAGTAATGCGCATTTTGGGAGAAGTAATTATTTTCATATCTCATATTGTGGTATGATTATATTCTTTTTATCCATACCTCATGTGGATCATTTGATGTGGACTTAGAGAGAATCATATTCGCTATGTATGTGGTGATTTATTTATTATGGCCTAGTTTGATCGAAACATGTTATGGCCTAGTCAGATAGAAGCGCATTCACATACTTGTCGATTTGTATATACTTTAATATCATTCTCACATGATGTTATAGGAGGACTTCACTGAATGAGAATCTTATTCAAACAAGGTATCTTAAGAAACTTTCAACATTAGTATTCATCTCTATGATCTCATCAAAAAGTAATATTTTTGTCTATTTGTTTTCCATCTTATTTCATTCCTTATCTTTTCTCATAATATTGACCCGATGAGGTAAATAAATTTATGTAATACTATCTTTATGCATATTATTAATCAAGATAATGAATATCATTAATTGTCATTAGGAAAGTCGGTTGTTATTTATCATGTTTATTACTTGGTTGAAGTTAATATCTTATGTTCTATAAATACATATTATGATGAAGTCCAGTGTCTTAAATTCTGCACTTTGGACACCATGATAGATCATGCTAATTGAGATGCAAGTTGCTTAAAGCTTATAGTAATTAACAAACGACATCGATGTATAAAGATGTTTAGAGGGATAGGAATGACATACCTCAATTAAGGATGTAATTCTTCTTCTCTTTAACAACATCCAGTTTGCTATAACAAAAAAAACTACCTAGAGAGGCAATGGTAGTTTTTAGGGTTTTGGGGATAGAGGGACTTGCACCCTCACAATTTTTAAAGTCGACATATTTTTTTTTTTACTATAAATTTTCAATGATCGATTGATTTCATTAAAAATGAGGTGACCCATATGTGTACAAGAAGATTATGTTAATTGTCTTATAGATATACTACTCATTAGGAATGTTGTGGGTATATTACAATCAACCAATGCTGTGATTGTAAAAAAAAATTATCCATGAAAGATTTGGGTGAAGTATCTTTTATCTTCATCATAAGGATCCATAGAGACAAATGCAAAAGATTGGTAAGCTTGACCCCTACTCTATGTACATAAGCAAAATACTAAAGAGCTCTTTAGTATGGATGATTCCAGGAAAGGAATATTGCCGATGTGTCATGGAATCTCACTATCGAGGAAAATATTGCCTAGGATACAAGAGAAGTGAGAATGCATAAGTAGGGTACCTTATGCTTTGGCCATAGGCTCTATCCTATATGCCATAGTATGTTCATGGCCCAATGTTGCTCTAACTATTACGAGCAAGAATCAAGGAAATCATGGTGAAAAGTTTTGATAACAGTCAAGAATATTTAGAGGAACATGTTCTTGATATATGGAATTCCAATTGAGAATTGAGGGTTTCATAAACTAGTTTTAAATCTGACATTGATGATTGTAAATTTACATAGGGGTTCATTTTCATTTTCAATGGGGGTGCGTTTAGTTGGAAGAGTTTCAAGAAAGAGACTACAATCGGCTCCACTATTGAAGTTGGATACATTGCAACTTTCAAAACTACTAAAGAGGCAGTTTGGATGAAAAAATCATCTATAAATTGACATGGTTCCTAATATCATTGAGTCCATAGTAGTGTACTGTGATAACAATGGTGGGATTACATATGCAAAGGAACCAAGTTCTCATCAAAGATCTAAACACGTACTAGGGCTATATCACCTGATCCAAGGGATAGTTGGAAGAAGAGATATATATTTATAGAGAGTAGACATAGATGACAATATAGTTGATCCATTCACTAAGGCATTTTTCCAACAAAAATTTGATCGCCATTTTGATAAAATGTGAATAAGATTTAGAAACGATTGACTTTAGTGTAAATGAGACATTAAAAGTGAAATGCCCGCCAAGCTAATCGATTTTACTTATTGGGCATTTACCTATGTGAAATACAATCTTTGTGTGAAATCATTTAACCTAGCTTCAACCGGTTCCTTTATTTGGCCATTGCAGTACTCTTTTATCTGTAATGCTGAATATTTTCTCTCGACCGCTCCTGAAACAACCACAAATCGTGGGCTATTGTGGCACTTATTCGATCCTTACTTTGGTCGGGTTAGGCTGAAATGGATGAGTGCTAGCATTCAATCAGTAAACTAGTCATTGACTGATTTAGATATCAGTTTGGATGTCGGGATGATTCTGACCCCTTTATCGTTTGCCTTCACTACTTTAATGGGGCCAACACTCTCATCATAAAAAGTAGCATCTATTATGTGTAAAGTGGATGCGAAGGATATTGCTTCGACGTTGACCATCTCTACCTTATCTCAATTCCAAAATAACAGAACCTTATGCAAGGAGGAAGGTATGAAATAGTTGGAATAAATCCAGTCTCTTCCGAGCAAGGAACTATAGGGGGCGATAGTTTCTACTAGAAAGAAAGCTGCCAACGAAGACTTCATTCCAACTGTCAATGCTACCAATTTTGGATGGATGACAAATCTTTAATTAACAAGATGGCCATTAAGTCGCTTAAGCGGTTACGGTGATCGTCCACCAACTGATTGTATTATCGACTGATTATTTTCATGGGGTCTATGCTAATCTATTTGGCTTTGGCTGTGCAGGTTTGAACCCTACAGTCGATGCTAGGGTGTCGACCTAATGTGAGGATGATCGCCAGTGGAAGAATAAGGGCGACCGATCTAGTGGCTGAATCAGTCGATAAGTGTTCTGGTGTACAAATGTGGCATTCGGATGCGGAACTCAATGCCCTTCAGTATCTTGACACGATTTGATTCTGACCACCCACCTCTCCAATCCTTCTATCACCTAAAGATCTCAAATCGACCATAATAGTAGTAGCCATAGTGGAAAAGGGTTCAAGTCCACACACATAGTCCAATCTTGGATACTTTTCCTAAATACAATGAAATTGTTTGTGTGGTGGAAAGATTGTGATACTTTCAGTATTCGTTGCCACATACCTCATGAGGCGATGATAACTTAGGGTTTGGATGAATTTTCAACTCCTTATTTTTCAATCTAGCCAAGTGACTCGTTTGTTGCCGATTAATTCGGAAACATCCAAATCATCATTAGGTTTTTATTATAGGCCAATGCTGATGCCCCTTTCTGAAGGACTTATTTTTTCGAAGTCTTTCGTTCCTTGGTGGAGAGCCTAAAGAAATATTGGAATGCCATTCCTTTAAATTTCTTTCAGAGCTTGATATCCATACTATTAATGGTTAACTTAAAGACTTTATGCTCAAGTGGAGCCATATGGAAATGATTCCTCAGCTTTTTGAATCAAGAAAATAAAGACTTAGCCGATTTCCATATTTGTTGTGATAGATGGGATAAGTTGGCCATAGTGAGTTTCAATTGATTTCAGAAAATTGAGTACAAAAATGTAGTTAGATATCCTTCCAAGTGATTATAGAATCAGGCGGTAGCCTGGTATACCAAGTGAAAGCCTGCTCAGTTAGGGAATTAGCAAACAACCAGATCCACAACCAATCGTTCACACCGCCTCCCTGCATTGAATGATGAAGTGGCCGATGTGCCTTACGGTCGACTGATCGGGGCCACCTCTAGAAAATAAGGTGAAATTTGGGACCCAATGTCCATGGGGAACGGTTCATGATCGATCTTCGTGGCATATGGTTTGTGATACATCGGCCGAGGACACTACTATGTAGCTGGACTGTAAATGTCCTGTATAATGTTATACAGTTATTCTCATTCTACTAGTGGCCGTACACATAATTGATATGAATCTTTATAATTTTGAATGTTGATTTAAATATGCTTGATTATCATGATCTTAAAGAGTTCTAAATTGGGAATAGTTATTTCAACAATAAAAGTTTCAAATCTTGAAAGAGTTCAAGATTGGTAAATAATCAATAACATATGAACACAAAAGATGCATAATTCAAAGTTTGAAAAATTGGTTGACAATGAGTATGTATATTTGTGAAATTGTTTGTATAATTGAACATGATATGAACACAAGAGGTGCGTAATTCAAAGTTTGAAAAATTGGTTGACAATGAGTATGTATATTTGTGAAATTGTTTGTATAATTGAACATATATATATGCAAGACGTGATGCATGCTAGGAAATGCAATATTGAATATCATGATATTGATTAAGTATGTATGGAGTCTTGATAAGATCAAATAAATTAAAATTCCTTCTTCATAATATATAAACCTTGTAAGCCATGTAAGAAAGTCTTACATAGTGTCTTCCAAAGTGTTACAATTAATCCAATATTAATCAATCATTTGATCGGATATGAACACATACGGGTTAATGGTTAATTAATATATGGGTTAATTTATCACTTTAATGCAAAAGATGTAAGGGATTGCAATATTCCAACTATACTCGGCTATGGACACATAGGGTATGTTCGAGAAGTTGTTTGTCACACGAATTCTTTGGGTTAAGCTTAACTAGTAAGATATTGTTAGCTACAGACACATGTTAGCTACAGACACATGAGACTAAGTTATTCTAGAGGTAGTAGAGGAGTTATATGAGATATAACTATGAAATTTGTTTTGTTGCCTTGTATGGCTATTATGGTTCGCTACGGACAAATATCACCATAATTTTAATACATGGGTCCTCTACCCACTTGGAGAAAAGAGTTTCCCTTGGTACATATAAAAAGGTAAATGTGAAAGAGTTTAGTAAAAGAAGATAATTTCACAAAATACTTATGTTGTGTGTTTGTTTTTCTTTTTATGAAAGTGGGTTATGATGAAGAGTTCATTGTATCAATGCTTGAAATTAATAAGTTAGTGGGGATGAACTTAAAAGATTGGTATAGGCAATTGAGAAAAGTTCCCAAAATGAACACCTTGCTCATATATTGGATATGGAAGTGATGAAAGTCCTTCTTGGGCATATGCTAGTACCAAGTAGAGGGAATCTTGGACTAAATAAGTGGAACAAAATGACACGGTGTATAACATTATGTTAGCATCTATCTCAAAGAGTTTCAGATCATGTACGATGGAATGCATGTCGTTGATGTCAGGAAACACATAAATGAGATTTTAGGTAGTCATGTTCTTGGAAAGAGGTATGAGCCCTCAAAAGTATTATAGTTTGTATGAGGATGGATGAGAAAACGCCTATCAAGGGACACGTGTTAAAAATAATCATAGGCATAGAAAGACTAGATTGTCTAGGCTATAACATCGATCCCGAATTATATAATGATATAATCATCCAATCACTCCCAAATTCTTACTCACCCTGTATCTTGAAATATGACAAGAACAAAATGGATCCTTTCATGCATAGTCTACTTGAAATTTTTAAGCATGCTTAAGTCCAGATAAAAGGGACTAAAAATGAAGCAGAATTTGCATGAAATGGACTCCTAGAGTTAGAGAAACTTGATGTGAGAAAGAAGATAAAGCTGAAAAGGAGAAAGGATGGAATGTGTTTCCATTGTGGTGAGACTAGACATTAGAAAAGGAATTGTGAGGCCTACTTGGCATCCTTTAAACTGAAACATGGAGATATTTCAAGCATGTTCATGAGTCAAGCTAAAATCTCACTAAGTTCTACTTCCACTTGGGTATTAGATATTAGATGTTGTTCTCACATTTGTATTGATGTACAAAATATAAAAGATAGAAGGAGCTTGAAGAGAGGGGAAATTTACCTACATGGGGGAAATGGGGAAAGAAGTTATGTTTCCGCGTTAGCCATAGGAAGTTATGTTTTGTCTTTACCAACCGGCTTGGAGCGGGTGTTAATTGAATTGTTTATATCCTTTTAGCAATAAAGAAAAAACCTACTTGAATATAAACATGATTAGGAAACAAAAGTTAGATACAAATTAGACATATCTATGGCCTTGTTGATTAGGTCATGCTAATGAGACAAGGATGAACAAGTTGTATAAAGATGGATACCTAATCCATTTGACTATGAATTAGTGCCAACTTGTGAATTATGTTTTCTTGGTAAAATGATCAAATCTCCCTTTAGTGGAATTGGAGAAAGATTGATTGAGTTGCTAGGACTCGTATATATAGATGTATGTGGCCCTATGTGAACCCATGCTAGAGATGGTTATCTCTGCTTCATCTCCTTTGCTGAAAATATCTCAAGATTTGGTTATATTTATCTTATAAAACATAATCCGAATCTTTTGAGAAATTTAAGGAGTATATGAATGATGTTAAGAAATAGTTAGGAAAAAGTATTAAAATCTTTCGATCAAATTAAGGAGGTGAATACTTGAGCTATGAGTTTCTTGATTACCTAAATCATAATGAGATTTTCTCTCAATAGACTCCTCCTAGAACACCACCACTGAATGGTGTTTCAGAAAAGAGGAATCAGATCCTATTGGACAGTGTCAGGTCTATGATGACCTTTAATGAGCTTCCTTTATCCTTCTAGGGTTGGGCCTTAGAAAGTGTTGCATATGTGTTGAATATGATCCCCACTAAATCTGTTTCTAGAACACCATATGAGATATGTAAGGGTAGAAGAGCATCTTCCAACCATATCAAGTTATGTGGATGTGCGGTTTATGTAAAGAAGCAAGAAGCAGAGAAATTAGAGGTAAGATATGATAAATGATAAACATGTCATTTCTTGGAAAGGGAGTTCCTTTCAGAAGAAGATAGTGAGAGTAGAGTAGATCTTAAAGAAATTCAAGATTCACTAAATAACAATCAAATTAAGGATCAAGATTTAATAATCTAACACTTGATTGACCTTCGAAAGAAAGAGTTGTGATCCCTCCAGATAATAGAGACCTCGTAGATCTAGGAGAGTCTCATTCATGCCAAAACGGTACGGTTTCGTCATAGGAAATTCTAGTGAGAGATTGGTCATTGAGGATAACCTTAGAAGTTATGATGAAGCCATGAAAGTCTCAGATTATGAGAAATGGCTTGAAGCCATGAAATATAAAATGGACTCCATGCATGCCAACCAACTTTGGACCTTAGAAGATGCATCTGAAAGAGTAGTTTTAATTGGGTGCAAATGGGTCTTTGAGAAAAAGATCGGGGTTGATGGAAAACTTGACACCTATCAGTCTTGATTAGTAGCTAATGACTATAGGCAAAAAGAAGGGATATCAATTGTGAAGAAACCTACTCTCGAGTTGCCATGATTATGTCCATTCGGAATTTTGTAACTATACCAACTTACCATGATTATGAAATTAGAAAAAGGGATGTAAAAACCACTTTCGTAAATGGAGATTCAAAAGAGGAGGTCTATATGGTACAACCTAAGGGTCTTACAAACTAGAGTAGTGAAAATAAATTATGCAAGCTACATACATCAATCTAATGATTGAAGCAAGCATCTCAGAGTAGGAACATCCATTTTGACACAACTATCAAATCATTTGATTTAGTCAAGAATGAGAATTATCTATGTATATAAGAAAGTTAGTGGAAGTCAAGTAATGCTCATCATCTTATATGTTAACAACATACTACTCATTAGGAATAATGCAAGTATGTTGCATTTCATAAAGTTTTGGCTGTTGAAAAAATTATCCATGAATGATTTGGGTTAAACATGTTTTATACTGAGCATAAAGATTTATAGAGATAGATCCCAAATATTGCTTTGATTGACCCAATCCATGTACATTAGCGAAATAGTAAGGAGGTTTAGTATGGAGGATTCCAAAATAGGACTATTGTCAATATGCTATGGAACCTCCCTCTCCAAGAAGATATCTTCTTAGACATGATAGGAGATAGACCACGTGAGTAGAGTTTCTTATGCTTTGCCCAGAGGCTTTATCATGTATGTGATGCTATATACGAGGCATGATGTAGCCTATGTGCTATGTGTTACGAGCAGGTTCCAAGGAAATTTGGAAGAATAGCACTAGAAGGCTTTTAAGAGCATTTTTAAGTACTTGAGAAAGACTAAAGATATATACTTGATCTATGGAGGGAACAATCTGAAAATTGAGAGTTTTACAGACATATTGACTTCTGGAAACGTATTCATGCAAAATGGTGGAGGGGTAAGTTGGAAGAGTTCAAAATAGCAAACTACCGTAGATTCCTACTAAAGCCAAATACATAGCCACTTCTGAAGCAGCTAAAGAAGAATTTTGGATGAACAAGTTCATTACTTAACTTAGAGTGGTCCCTAACATCATTGATCTCGTAGTAGTATATTGCAATAATAACAGTGGAATTGCTCAAGATAAGGAACAAAGATCTCATAAAAATCCAAATGTGTACTGCAACAGTACCACCTGATTCGAGAGATAGTTGGACGTCACTAGGGACTTACCTAACAAAATTTTGACCGCCATTTTTTGAAAATGGGATTGGAATTAAAATACGATTGGCTTTAGTGCAAGTGAGAAATTGAAAGTGTATGCCTTTTATGTAAATCTAATATGTCTGATCGAGCTATATACTTATGTGACTTAATCTTACATGTAAACATTATCATTTTGAACAATTAATATCTATCACTCATTTATTATATTGTTGGAGTAATAAAGTTTCTTGAATGCACATATATTTGTATATATGTTTAGCATGATAGATTTCCAGTTCTTAGGTAATGAATGCTCTTAGGATCATAATAGTGATCACGCTCCCTAAGTTGCTTATAAACTTCTTCATTCCATATATGCTACGAGCTAGGGCTAGCGTAGTTGGGAATGTTTTGTCTATTGATTCCATAACCTTGATCTTAACTCGATTGAATGCTGCTAGAGTACACGTGGAAGTGGATTTAACAAAGAAACTTCCATAAAAAATATTGATAGGGAAACATGATGGATTCTTTTAGGACATTACTCTTGAGCATGGTGCCCTTAAAGCATGTAATAAATATTATTTTAATGAAATTAGTAAAAGTGACATTTTTCTATAAAATTGTTATTAATGTATTATTATCGAAGAATATGAATAAATATTAGAAAATTCATAATTCATTAATATGACTATAATCTTGTATTAGTACGAGAGAATTAAGATTATAGGGAAGCATCGTGGTGTGAGTCTCGACGATCGATTTGCGTAAAGTAAATGTATGACCTCTTCGTATAGATGTATGATTAATTTATATGTATATAAAAGATTGCTAAAACGTTTTTAGAAGTTTTTGTTATACACTGAGACCGATTATTCGCTTCCGCTGTATGATTTTGAACCGCCGATTTCTAACAGTTACTTATGAAAGGCTCCCATTTTCTACAATGTACAAGGACATGTGATGGAAAGTTGTAGGAGAAAGAATGGAATTCCTCTAAGCACTACAGTTTCTCTAGCTATGGAGATTACTCAACTATCTAAATTCGTTAGAAGAAGGTTATTAGCCAAGGCTTCAAAACAGACTATCCATGCAGGAGAAGCATCAATTCTGAGTGTTTCTAATGTGACTCCATGTACTACAACACAACTAAACAACATTGCAGAATAAATTCCTTAAGAAGGAGATATAGTGGAAGATCAAAATTTGTAGAATACAGATATATTGGCTGATGGGGTTGTGACCATATTGATAACAAGTCTACTTTAGTCCTTAAGAAGGATATAGTGACTGGAAATAATAGTAGTGAGCAACATTAAGACCATTAACCCAGGGGTTACTATTGTTCCTTGTAACTCTATAGTTGGCACATTTAAAGGTGATCAAACTGCGAAGGATTTGAACATTCATAGGGGTTATGCCTCAGACCAAAGATTCCAACAGTTGTGGGGCCAATGCCTCATAATAGTGGAGTCAAGACCAAAACCCAAGTTTGATTCACCAATGTCTGATTCCATCATGTTTTTGAATTGCAAAGGAATGGGTAATCCAAATAATACCTTGTCCTATTTGAAGAAAATGACTTTCTGATCTAAGGTGTCTCTTGTTGTGTTAATGTCACCATTAGATTGATGACTGTAATATTAGAAATAATAATAAGAAGATCAAATTTCATGCTCGCCTTTCTAATCAAGCTATTGAAGGAAAAATATGGTTTTTATGGAAGAATCAGATTGATGTTCAACTAGTTACCACCATACACAAGCAATTCATTTCTTGCATGCCCTCCTTGTTGAATGTTAAGGAGCTCTTAATTGTTGTGTATGCTAGTTGTATCCTATAGAAAGGAGAAGTCTCTAGAATGGCTTGCTTAATGTTCTGATGACTCTACCAGTGATCTGGGGTGGTGACTTTTAATATAATCTAATTTGCTAGTGAGAAGCTTAGGAGAGTTCAGCCTTCCTTCATGGCTATGTCAGAGTTTGAGAAATGTATTCAGGAGGTTGGCCTTATTGATCTCCCATTTTTTTGCTCAATTTTCAGTCACTGCAATAATATGAGTGGTCTGGCTAGAGTGTATTCAAGATTAGACAGAATCCTAGTTTCACCTAATGTATGTAGTAGATTTGAAGGGAAAGTGCTTCATTTGGAAAGGATTAATTTTGACCGCTGCTCTGTCATTCTTCAGGCTAATTCTCTTTCTTACAGTTAACCAAAGCTATATAGATTTCAGAGAATATGGATATCTCACCCCTCCTTTCAGGACACAGTGAAACAAGCTTGGAGTTCTACTCATCTATTGCAGTACTAGACTAGTTTTGAAGGGCTGGAATCGGGATGTTTTTGGTAACCTCTTTGTAGCTCGGGATACTTGGAAAGATAAGATTGAAGCTTGTGAATCTACTCTTCGGCATTCTTGGTCAGATCTAATGAATGATGAATTGAGGTTGGCTATTGATTCTTACAATCAATGCCTCCTACTAGAAGAATTTTTTTGGAAGAAAATGTCCAGAGAACACTGGGTTACAAAGGGTGATGGAAATACTAAAATTTTCCATATTTCAGTTCTATGGTAAAATGAGCCTTTAAATATAAGTCAGATTAAGGATGACGTAGCACGTAACCTTTGTGATCCTAATACTTTTCATCAAGCAACCATGGATTTGTTTTTCCAGAAGTTATATAATTTTGAGCAAGTGCAGTTTCAAGAGAACATGTTTGATGTCATCCCTACTATTATCATTGATGAGAGATTAAAAACAGGACCTTATTAAGCCTCTCTCTTGAGGTGGTCAAGAATGTTTTATGGTCTATTGACATAGACAGAGCTACTAGTATAGATTCATTTTCTTTAACCTTCTTTCAAGCTTGATGGGATTTAAGTCGTAGTGATATAGTGGAAGTTGTTAACTCTTTCTTCAAGTGAATAGACTGCCCCAGGCCTTGACATGCACTCTGCTTGTTCTTATTCCTAAGAAAGTGCATCCAACTTCTTTGTGGGATTTCAGACATATAAGTGTATGCAATGCCTTTTAAAAACTCTTCACTAAAGCTTTGGCTAAGAGACTTAACCCTCTTCTTCCTAGCTTGGTTTCTGAGCCACAACACAGATTCAGGGCAGAGCTATTGAGGAGGCAGTTGGCTAGTTCAAGAACTGACCAGGGAGCTTGGTAAACAAGTAACTGGAAGGAATCAAACTGAACGTGGAAAAAGCATATGATCGCTAGCATATGTTATCAAAATGTTTATTTTCCTATGGTCATTCAAGGTTTTTACATGGGGAGATTTCTTGGTCAAAGGGATTTGAGACAGGGTGATTCTATATCCCCTATGTTGTTTATTTTTTTTGAAGAGTAGCTTAGCAAAAGGTTGTATTTTGCAGCCTCAAATGGTCAGATTAAACCCTTTGTGGCAAAGACTGGTTGTCCTGTTATTTCTCACCTCCTCTTTCTAGATGTCACTTTGATCTTCTCTAATGGGGATTTCTTTAATAATAGACATTTAATAGAGATTTTGTCTACTTATAAAAGCGCTTCTGGTCAGAGAGTTAGCCAAGGTAAAAGCAACTACTTTGTGCATGCTAATTACCCCATCAGTAGGAGAAATAGGATAGCAAGATTGACTGGTTTGAGCTCAAGTGAAGTGGAATAAATTTGTGGAATAAGTTTGTGAGCCTCAACAATTATCCATCGGGCAAGATGGTTTCTGATTACTTCGGAGAAATAAGTTGGCTGAGGCGTCTCAGTCTTGAGAGTGTATTTACTTGTGATTACCATCTTCTACGAAGTTTATCATTTGACATCGGGGTGTTGAGCATAATCCCAAATTTTGAAGGGGATAGAATTCTAATTGCCAATTAGTTTTTAGATAAAAGTCTAAACAATGACAAACAAGATTTTTATTCTAACGAGATTTTTTTTATCTACATCAATGACAAACAATTTATTCAACTTTGGGGTTCAAATATCTTCGCTTAAACCCATCTATAGCGATCTTAGGTGTAAAAATTACTAACACATAGAGCTAGTAGATAAAGCCTCATTAGCAGTTAGTATAAATACTATTGAGATTATTTAACGTTACATTCAGCGATTAGTCTTTTACTGAGCACCCATATGCTTATCAAGATATTATGTCAATATCAATGGTTATGACATCAATCACTTATTTAAGATGACAACAAATGAAATAGTCGTTCTGAATTATCAATGTCTCGTCTTGATAATTCTATGACCATAAACATTAAGATCTTTAGGCTTTTAGCTTCTTGTTGCCCTATAGTTTAGATGTTGAGACGATTCTAAATTATTATGACCACAACCTTAGTAATCACATTCCAAATTCAGGATAGGTCAGCCGCCGCTGCTAAGTGCTGACAGTTTGAACTCCGTTTGGGTCAATATGTAAACTAAAGCGATGATATCCGACAAGAAGTCCCTTGGATGGAGTGGATACTGATCGACCAAGCAATCCACCTAATCAGCCACTCTTATGCTCTAAGGGTCATTCATATGTGCTTGAGGCTGATGCTCTCCAAAGCCACAAAGAGGATAAAGACATGGTCAATCGACCGAGTGACTATCATTCTAGTCACTTAGGTGACTGAACGATTAACCTTTTAGTAAAGGATCTGTCGACCATTCAAAAGATGAGAGTATAATTGTTCGCCTAGGGCCGATTTAATCAGCCTTGAAATGGCTAGAACATTTTAAATTCCCAAGAGGCAATCGACATACTCCAAAATGTCGGGAACAACGACTAAGACAGAACGCTTGGAGGGTCATTAGAAAGTTATGCATGAAACTAGTGTTGGAAGTGTGCTATTGAATTCTTTCAAATTACTGTTGAATGATTTGTTGACCTGATGACACTCATTGACATGATTTTAAGTTTAAACAAAATGCACACGTCCTTTCCAAAAATAATTAGCAAGTTATATATGAACCTAGTATTTTTAAGTTCGAAAATATACTTTATTCCACATGCTATTATACGATCTGTTGAATTTAAGACAATCATTGACATGATTTTAAGGTTTAAAAAATTTACATGTTTCCCATATTTTTATTAGCAAGTTATGAATTAAACTCGTATGTTTTTAACACAATGAAATTATTTGCTATGGAATTATTTATCATCTTAAAGACAATCATTGACATGATTTTAAGATGAATCAAATAAGAACATGTTCCCGAAATTTCAATAGAAAATTATGGCCGAAACTCATGTTAAAAGTGCGAAAATAGAATTCTTTTGAATTACTTTCAAATTATTTATTGACTTCAGGAGACTCATTAACATGATTTTAAAACAAATGAACACATGCTTCCTAAAGATAAATAGAAAGTTATGGCTGAAACTTATGTTTGAAGTGCGAACATAGAATTTGTTCAAATTTTTTTCAAATGATTTATTGACTTGACGAGACTCATTGACATGATTTTAACGTAAAACAAATGAACACGTGCTCCCCAAAGATCAACAAAACGTTATGGCCGTAACTCATGTCTGAAGTGCGAAAATAGAATTTGTTCAAATTGCTTTCAAATTATTTATTATCTTGAGGAGGCTTATTGACATGATTTTAAGATAAACAAACGAGCATGGGCTCCCTAAAGATCAATAGAAAGTTATGGCTGAAACTCGTGTTTGAAGTGCAAAATTCGAATTAATTCGAATTCGTTTGAATTCCTTTCAAATGATTTATTGACTTGAAGAGACTCATTGACATGACTTTAATGATAAACAAATGAACATGTGCTCTCCAAAGATCAATAAAATGTTATGTTAGAAACCTCGAGAATTGCTATACACTCAATCATGTTGCTAATTTAATTTAATAGTTGAGGCTAGGTTTGGAACAATTCGAATCAACCAATTTAATTAAACAAAATTATATGGAATGTGATTTTTCATTTTCTATGATTGAAAATTAAAGTCTTGTGAAAACTTCTAATTTCAGTCTAAAATCTCTATGGACTAAGAACATATACTTAGTTCTTCTCAAGAATAATGTTATATTCTTGATCGCATACTTTATGCTGTCTAATTGAATTTCTTACTTCATGCTTATAACACTTAGAGCATCAAAAACATCTAATTTTTTTATTTAAGGAGACATGACATAACCTATTTAGTCTCATATAGGTTATATTAGTTCATGTGTTTTCTCTTCCTTCATGTCTTGAATGACATGCCTTGAAAAGCAAGATTCCATGACATTCCTCATACTTTCAATCCTAGGAAAGCAGAATTAGCGATGCGGGAAAAATCAAAAGTCGGGTTATAGTTCCCAACTGTGTGCTAACCGTGAACCCACAAAGGTAGTTGGTCGATTAAGACAGTAGGACGATGGTCATGGAAGTTGAAATCCACTGAGGAGTGTGTAACAACTCACCTGCTAAATCAACTAGCCCCGAAAAATAGATGACGTTAAAGTGCATGACCTATACTAGGCCGTCGAGGCAGGAGCCAGGCCCCAATTATTCAAAGGGCATTGTGGTCACTGTAAGACCCAGGGCGCGAGCTCAGGTGGAGTAGCCGTCGGTGCAGATCTTGGTGCTAGTAGCAAATATTCAAATGAGAACTTTGAAGGCTGAAGAGGGGGAAGGTTCCATGTGAATGAGACTTGTACATAGGTTAGTCCATCCTAAGAGAACGAGTAAGCTTATCTGATAGTGTGAGAGCGCAAGCTTTGAAAGGGAATAGGTTAAAATTCTCGAATCGAGATGTGGCGGCTGACGGAAATGTTAGAAAGTTTGGAGACATCTGTGGGAGCCTCGGGCCGGGAAGAGTTATATTTTCTATTTAACAACCAACTTACCCTAGAAACGGTTTAACCGGAAGTAGGATCCAGTGGCTAGAAAAGTAGTGCATGTGGCATTGTGTTCAATGCGCCCCTGGCAGCCCTTGAAAATCCAGAGGAAGAGTGCTTCCCATGCCCGGTCGTACTCATAACCGCATCAAGTCTCGAAGGTGAACAGCTATAACGACCCAAGCTATTTGAACCGTTACGTTTCTAAGTTTTTTCTCGTTAAATCAGAGTAAACATTTTTTTCCACTAAGGACTTAGTTTCAAAGAAGGTTAAAAAAAATTTGTTTATTAAAAAGGTTTCTTGATTAGTAACGAACTCTATCATATAGAAAAAAAAGAAATGAGTGCTATAATGCTACTACTAAACGTGCACTTATCTTTCATGAGATTTCAAAACATTTACACGAAGTTTCTCAAAACATTGGTCGGGCTTTACGATGCCTCAAAATATTTATAACTATCACTATTTACGATATTAAACCGGAAGTTTCCAATCTAGCTATAGTCCTTGTGCCACTACCTCCCTTGCAATCATAGCCCTCTCTCAACAAATTTGCAAGGGTAAGTAGATCGGTTGCTTACCCTTAATGCCTATAACATGGAACGTAAGATGTGAGCTTTCATTTACCAAGTACAACCATAACTCACGAAATAGTTATAAATGCATATAATGTATGATACGTGTATTATATCATAATCTTAAAACCCATATTCTTCGTAAATGTTATTACATACTTGTATCTTACTATTTCTTATACTTTCTTACTTTTTCTTTCTTGGCCATGTGTGCATACTAGTTGAGCACTTGACTAATTCAAAGGCGAGGAAGCGACCTGATCAAAACTTGCCCATGGTCTTTGCATGCCTCGACATGTATTAACATAACATAAAATAATCCTCTCTTCATTAGGCCTCGACCCTTCCTTCGAGAGGTATTCTATCTCATTTCTTTGTATCTTCTTCATATACCTCTTAATTTCTTAACATAAAATAAGAGGTAAACTTTGCATGATGCTCATGAGTGCATATATTATTCTAGACTTTTCTATAAGCAATAACCATAACAATTATAGCACTCATAATAGCCAATCATTTCATAACTATGATTCAATTAATAACGTTCACAACAAAGAAATCATTACAGACAACTCATCAAGTTTCAAAAATAGTTTCCATGTTGTAGGTTAGGTTTGTACTTACCTAGATTTTGTGCTTTCCCTAAAGGATTAAATACTTCACGAACACTCGCTCAATTGTTCGCTTATCCAATCAAGAATTTATCTTAGCTTAACTTTCCATAAGCTTTTCTATTTAGTTAACTTATCTCACTATGCATTTTTCATTTATTTTTATGAATCTACTTCCAAATATTTTCTTAGTATAACTTACTTTATTAAATGAGTAACTTTGTCCAAACTGTTCCCTTATAGATTATCATTTTTACCTTATGATTCAAGTTATTATAATTACCCTTGAAAACAAAATGTCTAGGCCAACCCTTTCTTAAATACATAATAGAGGTTTGTATCTTTGTATCTCATAAACCATAACCCCCATTGATCGAAGATTTTGTTCACACTTACATATTGCCTCTTATATGAGGTCCATAACATTTTTAGCTCAAAATTCAATCATTTACGACATCTTTTAATTCATTCCTCCCAGTTTTAACTAACTCAAATATACGACTCGAAGTATATAATTTTTTATAAGGAGTATTAATTATTCCTTACTATTCAATAACCTTTAACCCATCTAAATAGTTTAATTGATGATAGAGCAGGTGTATGACGTCGAGGCGACAAGTACATCAAGTTGTCTAATATGTCGAGTACGTCGCATATTGGAGGTGTTGAGTATGCCAAGGCATTGACTATGTTGAGGCGTTAAATACATCAAGGCGTCAAGTACATCGAGTACATAAAATACGTTAAGGCGTCGAGTACATTGAGGCGTTGAGTACGTTGAGGCACCGAGTATGTCGGGTACGTCGAGACATTGAGTACATTGAGGTGTCAAGTATATCGCATATTGGAGGTGTCAAGTTGTTGAGTACGTCGAGGTGTCGAGTACGTCGATTACATTGAGGCATCGAGTGCGTCGAAGCATCGAGGCTTCGAGAACGTCGAGCCAGTCTTGTTAACTTCTATTATGTTTTCATTTTCTATTTTCAAATGTCTGAGTTTAGGATTTATTTCTAATACCTGTGATCATGTAAAATTCTGAAATTTTAAAGATATCCCTATCAACATCTCATAAATCCACTGTAAAAATTTCAACTCGATATTCAGATATTTCTCCCATCAAAAGTCATTTTTCTGTAAACTATCTGAAACTACAACTGATTCAAGCCTATTTTTTTCCTTTACTAATATCTTGAAATAGATTTCTTTAGTAAATCTAACTAATCACACCCTTTTGATGAACCAACTATTGGCAAATGGCTAATTGAAAACAATGGATTCTAACCTATATTACTCAAGATCATAAATTTATTACTTCGTCAACTTAAACCCCTTATCTCAATTGACCTTCTAATGACAGAGTTTACTATGCAGAAACTATGTTGAAGTTAGGTTGAACTAGAACTATAAGAAAAGGTTTATGGGTCCCTTAGTTTCTTTAATATTTGAAGTTCAAGAGTTGAAGCAAGGACTCACCATGTGAAATTTAGTTTTTTTAGAAACTCCTAGTATGTTGAAGTCAGTTTAGGGATAGGTTGCTACTCTTGCTAAAATCCTGATTAAACTCCTAATGAAAGTTAATCGTAATTTAACTAAATGAGTATGAATCATGATTAGGGATAGGTGGCTACTCTGGCTAAAATCCTGATGGTGGCTAATCTCATATAAAATTTTGATGATATAATGAGGCGGTGTAATTATATATATATATATAAACATACTTTAAATACTTGTGGATTTTAATATACATGTATATATATACACATATTACTTTTAATTCTTAATGTATACTTTATGAGTTTTAATTATTTAATAATATGAAAAAAAATAAAATTATGTTTATAATTCCATCACTTAAAAATAAGACTTGCTCGAAAACTAATGTTGGTCTTATGATGTCTTTACATTGTATACTTGGGATCTCTTTCCTAGTGTAAGTATCATGAGTTGTGTAGGGTACAATTTAATTCCTAGGTATAAAATTTCATGGAGTTTACAATAGCCTCTGGCCAATTGCACAATGTAGGTAAGGGAGGTCCGCAAAATGAATCTGTAATTGCTGAAAAAGGATTGGCTTTTAGGGTTGGGCATGAGGATCCCAGTCTTGAACTCGTCGGCTATCAACAGACTGCTTGAGCTGCTTCCACGGTGAGAGTTTGCCGCCACGTGCCGGCCGTGAGATGGATTGGGAGCACTTCCCTTGAGGGCACCTTCCCCAAGCGGCGAATAACGAACTCAAAACTGATAAACAAAAGGGGAATTCAACTGTTTAACTAAAATAAAGCATCGTGATGATCTTTGCGGATGGTCACGCAATGTGATTTTTGCCAAGTACTCTAAATGTCAAAGTCAAGAAATTCAATGAAGCGTGGGTAAACGGTAGGAGTAACTATGACTCTCTTAAGATAGCCAAATACCTCGTCATTTAATTAGTGATGTGCATGAATGGATTAACAAGATTCCCACTGTCCATGTCTACTATCTAGCGAAGCAACAACAAAGGAATAGGGCTTGGCATATTTAGTAGGGAAAAAGGACTCTGTTGAGCTTGACTCTAGTCTCATTTTGTGAAATGACTTGAGAGCTGTATGATAAGTAGGAGCTAGCAACTGTGACAGTTAAATACCACTAATTTTAACTTTTTTTTTTTTACTTATTCCATGAAATAGAAGCATGGCACAACTCCTCTTTTTGGACCCAAGGCCCATCTCGACAGGCGATCCAGGCAAAAGACATTATCAGGTGGGGAGTTTGGCTAGGGCAACACATCCCTTAAAAGATAATCCAGGTGTCTTAAGATGAGCTCAATGAGAAAGAAATCTTATGTAGAGAAAAAGGGTAAAAGCTCGTTTGATTTTTATTTCAAGTACAAATACTGTAATACCCGGTCAGTTGAGAATAATGAAATCAGTTCATAAGTTAGCAATACAACAATCTATACAGATTTTGAACTTTTAATCCATAAGTTAACTGACTTGGTGAATCAGTCAACTGGCATACGTTACTTCCCTTTTTAGTCCTTAAATTATAGTAAATAATGATATAGCAGTATAGTAAATAAAATAATGAGGATATTATATTAACACTATACAGTATTAGTATAATAAGAATTATTTTATAACTTAGCCGTATAAGTTAAAACATAAGGGGTGTGGGTTTCCCCAGCTCTCCCTCTTGCTATCTCATCCTTGAAGATAAGCTTGGATGAATAAATATCTAATGTAGGTATGTCAGTCACCACCTACACAAAAATCAGGAAATGCTTGCTGAAATGTTTTGAATAGTGGCAATTTTACCGATTTTTACCTCATATCTATGTTGTTTTATGAAAGTGCAGTTATGTCTTATTAGATGTAAACCTATAAACTGCCTTGACCATATTTTATTAATTTATAGAAAGTGTGCAAGTTTGTACAGTTTTCCAAAAATGCATGATTTGAAATCGTTTTGACAGGTTACATCTTCATGGTTTTGGACTCATAACTTGTTGAGTTTTATACTCACTCCTCATTTTACTCAAAACTTTGTCAGATTAGTGAATGAATAGAGCCTCCAGAAGACCTGCTTGCCGGTAGCCAAATAGGCTTGATAAAATTCTTTCTAGCGGACTATTATTTAAAGATAAACTTAGATGCTCCCACTATACAATTAGAAATAGTGTAAAATACAATAGATGTATAATATTGTATACCTATGTTTTACTTCCGCTGATAGGTTTACCAATGGACATTGTATACGGTTGCATTCTAGAGTTAGGCAATACAGATTTTGATTTTTTTTTCTTATGAATGTAAAATCTTAAGTTGAGCATTTTCAGCATGTTATAATATATGGAAGTAAGTAAGAAAAGAGGCTTATGAGAGTTGTGTGACCGTAGATTTTTATATACGGGTCTCTAGGTTATCTTCAGTCATGTAGTTCTCATATTAGTCATAGATGAGATAAATCGGGTCGTGACAAATACGAACCGTGAAAGTGTGGCATGTTGATCATTTAGACCTTCAGAATTTGAAGTTAGAGGTGTTAGAAAAGTTACCATACGGATAATTAGCTTATGGCAGCCAAGCATTCATAGCGACGTTGCTTTTTAATATTTTGATACCCGCTCTTTCTATCATTGTGAAGGAGAATTCACTAAGTGTTGGATTTTTCACCCACCAATAGGGAATGTGAGCCAGGTTTAGACTGTCGTGAGACAGGTTATTCAACCTAGTACAAGAGGAATTATTGATACGCACAATTGGTCAATAGGCTTGGTTGAAAAGCTAGTGGTGCGAAGCTACTAAGTGTTAGATTATTACTAAATGCCTCTAAGTAAGAATCAGGGCTAGAAGGAATGCATGCGCCCACGCCCAATTGCCTACCAATAGTAGAGGCCTTATAGTCCCTAAAGGGCCTACATGTCGTAGGCATAGCCCGCTCGACGGACGTGTCGAGTGGACAACCTTGGAACATAATTCCCACATAGTGGTGAGTAGAATCCTTTGCAAATGTGACTTAAATACCTAATGGGGTTGTAAATGGTAAAGTGGCCTTGCTGCCACAATCCACTAAAATTTAGCCCTATTTCAGTATGATTCATCCCTCCCCACCTGAGTTAGAACCCACATATCTTTGCCTCGGACCTGAAGGCTAGGTGGAGGGGGATCGTCTTCTAGTTCCAAGTGTTGGATGGAAAATGTGTCAGGAGAGTCCCTTTTACTCATTTCTGAATGTCGGGATGCTCCCAATGCTCCAAGTGTAAGAAAGTAGTCTCTAAGTTTTTTGCCAGCTCAACGTTGCTCGTGGCCTCTGTATCTTTTCGAGTGAAAGATACGAGATTAGAAAAGATGAAGGACGGGTAATGCAATTGTTGCGTGTTTGCTTGATAGGGGCGTGCACAAGGCAGAGCAATGGGAAGAGGTAGTATCGTAAAAATATGGAAATGGACATGCTAGGGAGGAAACCTATCGAGTTTCAAGAACTACCCCACTAACAAAAATGTAAAAGGGATAGGTCAAAAACTCCCACGTCAACCAGGATGATACTGGCATGGCCGGGAATAAACCAATGGCTAATAAGTCACCAGTTCTATTCTTTCCACCAATCGTTGACCCGTCAATGGCCGCTAAACCACCTCAGCCTGCAATTAGGCTGCTTCTAGCTTCCTGGCCTAATGAAGAGATGAGAGGAGTGGCTAACCTACATTCGCCGCATCAACACAACGATAGTATGAGGCAAAATGAACAACCGGTATACCGTCCGAAATAAATCTAAGGGTTGGCGGGTCGTGGATGGACATTCTACACTATGCACCTATGGCAGTCCTTTAGTAGCCCATATACACCCTTTATGTGCAAGTGATGGTCGATCGAGATCAATTATATAATATTATATAGGATATTTGCATCCCACCATTTGGCAGCCATCTCGACCTATGTATAATAAGTCGTATCCTGCGGAGATTGACTGAAACCTTTCCCTCGCAAATACCGTGTTTCAAATTTTATGTTATTTTCTAGGGACTATTTGGGTCACTCAACTGTTGAACGTATGGTCTACTTTACCATTCAGTGTGGCTAGGCCATTCAAACAACAGGCTACGAGTCCAGGTATTCGCCATCTTCTTAACGGGTGGCTTTCTCTTGGTATACTAGGTTGCTGCCCAACTCAATAAGGATTTGAAAGGATATAGAGTAACACTTACATACCTAATCTTAACAAAAGTGTAAATCGGCCGAGACTTTCTTGTCCCGGTTTAAGTAGTTATAGACTCGGTGCCATGTGGCTAGACCAAAATAGGAGTTTGTCAAACTAGCCATTAATGGTATGGACATTAAACTCTAAAAAAAGTTTGAAGTGATGGAATTAGGAGAGTTCTTCGAGTTATCCATGAAGGCAACTAGATATGAAGGCCTATTAAAAGAGGAGGTCTTCATGAAAGGGTAATTAGTTTGGGCCTACTACAAGGAATCCAACTATGGTCGCTCGTTAGGTTAGTATAACTGTTGGCCGCTCGAGTCATCCACTTGATCAACCACTCTTTATGCTCTCATTGCTTATCATGTGTGCCTTAGGATGATACTCATGGCCAAGTCAGCCTAAGGGATAAGGACATAATCAGTTGGTCGGACGATTATCGTTGTAACCGTATAAGCGGCCGAACCACTAACCTATAAATCATAGACCCATCAGCCATTCAGATAAGGTCGACAATAATAGTTCCTTCGAGGTCGATCCAGTCAGTTTGGAAATAGCTAGAGCACCAAAAATTCCCAAGAGGAAATAGTCATAATCATAAACATAGGGAGCACCTATCAAGTTTGAAGATCCACTAGAAAGTGTGTTTATCCCCTTCATTTGGCCGATAAGATAGCTAATCTGATGGCTTGAAACAGGCTAGAGCTCAAAGCCAACTTCACTATACGGACGTTAGAGGCACTCTTAGATAAAGAGGAAGACGATGGAGACTCAATTTGGCCTCTTGAATCAAGTTGATTGCTCGACGCCCCTTATTGTTTCACCTGATCACATATAGTAGTATGATATTGTTTCACCTTTCTAGATCCTATATGAATCAATTGATGGAAATTTAGAGAGTCGTGTTTGCCATGTATGATGTGATTTTCTAAGTCTTTACCTAGTTTGACATAAGCGCATTTAGTGTGTAAATCAGTTTGACCATATCTTGACAAGTATTTAATTTAGTATTATTTTTATATTATTTCCATCATGATTTTATTAATTTATGGACTTTTTATTTTTATTAGTTTATTTTATGGTTTGTAAGAGTTGTTTTGGTAAATATATAAAAAGAAGATGAAAAGGGTGAAATTGATGCAAATGAGTACTTGAAGGACTTGAATGCAATTACAAGAAGTTGAAGGGTTGAAAAAGCATTAAGCATGTACCCAAGCAACCGCACGGTAGAAGAGATGGGGCCCTCTTGTTTCTAAAGTTCATTCGCACAATCCATGTAGTTAAGAAGAGATCTGCGGCAAAGCAAAATTGAAGAGGTGGCCCAAAAGTTGCGTTGTTCGATTAAAAAGAATTTGGATGCACACCTGAGAGTTGGGCCAAGCAAAAAAGGAAATTTAGCGTAAGCCTAAAAAATAAATGGGCTGTCAAATGAATAAATAAATAAAATAAAATAGAGAAAAGAAGCCCCAAAAGTTTGTCAAAGGGAGCAGCGAGAAATCAAATTGCTTCAAGCGCATAAGAAAGGAAATAAAGGGCGGTGCATCAAAAGGGAACGTGAATAGGAAAGCTTGGTGGCTGAACGCTTATAAAAGGTAACCTGCGTCATATAGAAAAAGGAGGTATCAGCGTGAAAAAAAAGAGAGCTTCAGCACAACAAAGCAGCAACGGCGCGAAGAACCAGAGGAGAAGAAGAATAGGCTTCCTTATTCCATTTTAGGTTTCCTTATTCCATTTTCTGGGCATCAATCGCAATAGGTTATCTTATTCTTTTTTATACTTTTTTTTTTCGTTCATGGATTCAATTGTTATTTGTTTAGTTATTTGTTTAGAATTTCTCTTATCTCTCTTTTAAATTTGTTGTGCCCTATTATTTCTTGTGGTTATGAATTGTTATCCTATCTATTTAGGACATAAGATGAGTGTGATAGTGATTTATTGCTAGTTTAGGATTTTGAATCATTTTGTCAGAAAAATTAACACTTTATGTAATCCCCTAATATTTCTAAACTATCCATAGTAATGAGAAAATATATTTAAAATGGCCTTATTAGAAATTTTTAAATTCGCACTTATATATAAATGAGAGAATATAAATATAAGGGGACTTTTCTTATAATTAAAATTAGTTAAATGGATCGTTTTAGGAATCTTTAAGATTTGAGAGGGCTTAAACTTAATTAATCAAAACAAATAAATATGTAGCATAAAACCACTACAAATATCAATAGATGTTATGAGGTGGCTTAATGCATGGTTATGCATTCGCACATGCCATAAAAGGAAACATGCATGTTGATCTAATTTCATGCAAATAGACACCTAAGTGGCTAAGATGTTAGCAATTTAGCTCATCTTTTGTCTATAAATAGACTGCTTGAGAGTTGATGTTGAACAAATCAAAAGGAAAAGGTGAGAGAGTGAGGGAGAGAAGGAGGGAAAGAGAGGGAAAGGAAAGAAAGAGAGGAAAGGAAAGAAAGAGAGGAAAGGAGAAAGGAGAGAAAGGAAAGAAAGGGAAGGAAAGAGAGAAAGAGGAAAGTCAAGATCTCCAGTCAACAAACTTTTTATAAGTATAGTCTTACTACAACACTCAGATATTGTCTGTTTATTATTATGATTATAATTATATTAATTGAAGATAATATTAATTATCAAGCATGATGACTTGGTTGTGTCTACGTTAGGATTATAATTATAGTATGCTAAGTAGAAATGAAATACGATGATAGAAATAAGGATGGTTTAAGGAGACTACAAACTTTAAATATTAAGTGCATATATTCATATTTCCATAAGTTAATGTTATGTTAAAATAAATAAGCATGCATAATATTAAAGTGAGGTGCTACCGGGTCAAACGAAAGATCGTTTATCGATCAGAAAAAACCCTAAATGATATTAAAGAAAAGGTCATAAGTGGATCATTGCAACGGTCATAAGCGAACCGTTGATTAAATATCAGTTGACATACCGGTGGTAGCATCCTCAAGGCCCAAGTATGTAGAATGATATGAATTTATGCACTTAGATATAGGTCATAAAAGCACAAACTCATGATAGTCATAAAAAGAATAGTGATGTGAGTATGACACTATCCTTACTGAGCTTCTAGCTCATAGATGTCTACTCTGTGTTGTAGGAAATTACAAAAGTAAGGCGGTAAGCTAAGGCACAGGCGAATGGAGGCTATCTGTCCGTGAGATTGTACATATGAGACCCGACCTCTGTAAGCAATGAGTTTGAAAAATTGGCACTTATGTATATGTATGTATATGTATGTGTATGTATGTATATGTATATTCAAATAAAGAATAAAGTATTTAAAAAGTTTTGGGATTACTTTTCTATGATAAAAACTTCCGCAGTATTTTCAAATTATTATGTATATCCTTCAAACCGCTTTTGGAAATAAAGTTAATTTTAAGGAACAAAAATTCTTATAAAAACAAGAAAGTAATGCACCTACTAGCTATATATGTTTCCCTAGAAAAGTATTTGATAAACTAAACAGCTAGTACGGCGGACGTTACACTTTAAAAGCATTTTGTCAAAGAGATTAAATTTGAGAGAGCTAATCCTCCATTAATGATGAAACTAATCTGAAAAATTTAATCTCATATAACCCAAATATTCAGAATTTATAAATGTTTCGGAATTAAAAGACATAAATAAATAGAAAAAGAAGACATAGGGGAAACAAATATCTCATACCTCTCTAAGGACCCACAAACTGACTGGCCAGTTACCACACCGCATGTAGTAGGCACTGCCTCCAGGTGTTGCCTCGCGATGCGTGTGGCAACAGTTTTCATCCCTCTTTTGGCAACTAGCAATGGATGGAATGCTAGCAGTCATGCAACCCGTTGTCTATTGACAATTCCATTTGTTTGGCCACCTTTTTGACATTCAAACAAAAATCAAATTTTTGGGCCATGGTCAGGACTATACCAAAAAAATTTATGGCAACTTTCTAATTCTCAAAATCCATGCAAAACATAAAAAATAAGCATAAAAAACAGATAAGAAAATTTGATCGCATTCAAAAGAATATTCACCATATAATCCGAGGTTCTAATACCACTGTAAGTCATTGAACCAACTCGAATTTGTAATGAAAATGTGAAATCCAAATTTTCACCATCCAGGTTCTTAGTTCAATGGACTACATGAAGATCCAGGAAGAAGCATATGAATGTTATATTCATCCGGAATTCCGGCATACATTATTCATTCAAGAAACCAAAAAAAAAATCAAAGAGAGACGTAGAACAAGAGTCTAAGAGAGACTTATACCTAGCAATCCTCTCCTCCGGAAGTTGAATGATTCTTAACCCTTTTCCAAGGAATCCATCGGCCAACCACCATGAGTCGCCACTGCTAGTTTAGCCGTTCCTAGTCGTCATCTGACCGCTAACATATATACAGACATATAACAACTCTTAATGTTTTATATAGGTTTAATCTCAACTCATGAGAAAGAACATTAGTGAGAAAGAAAAATGGAGGTGTTTGAAACTTTAAGAGAGAACTCAATTTTTCTCTAAATTCCTTCAAGTAGGCGGCAAAGTAAGGAATCTTAGGGAAATGTGTCATTTTATGTCAGACTCATTCTCTCTTAGGCCAAGCCTAAGTTTGGCCTCCAATGCCCTATTCCCTTTTTGAGCAAACACTCGACTGTTCCCAAATCCATAAGACTTATTTTCTGCAATACAAGAGTGATGGATTCCATCTTGATCAGTCACAACCTTCATACACAATATTTTATACCCGACGATTCAACCTGCTTAACCCTTAGCTAACCTCTTATGGAACGATGTTAAAATATTAAATTCAATACATAAGATACCATTGGATGCATATCCAGCGTGCGAAGAAGAACGCTAAAAACATAGAGGGAACAAGCGATCCGAATTTCCAAAAAAGGTATTGCGATATTTCCCATTGATCCTTAATTAAGCGGTTGTTCATCATAGAGGATGCTGCAAAAATAAATGATATGGCATCATGAAGAATATAAGAATAATGAAGGTGTTATATGCACCTGAAAGCATAATGTAGTCAAGATGAGGGTATGACCCATTAAAGTCAAATACTTATGAGAATAAATCTTAACCAGTATAAGTCATCAATTTAATTAAATGCATACTATTCGATAGAGCAGGTAATAATTTTTCATGATGTTATTATGTTCGAAATAACTACTGCATGCATAATTAGTTGTATGGCATACTTGATAGATTCTCGATTATTAGACATGCATTTAAAATCATGATGTTGATAAGGCTCGATAAGATCCAAGGTAGCTTGAAATCTAAGAATCAAATTGTTCATAATCATAGGACTGTCGTGATAGGATAATTAAAATCTAAAGAGAATATTAAATGTGTTATGATCTTTGAAAGAAAAATGATGTTCTCATAACCATAGATCTTGGAGAATAACGAGGTAAGCATGTGCGTAATTAGTAGAGACTTAATCGTTAAATGTGATCACTTGAAAAATCTCATTAGTAAATTATATTGACTTATTAATGAGATTTGTCTAGTGGCTATAGTACTTGCGATTCTCAGACCTGAGGTCACTACAATATTTATGTACGAGGTATCATGCTTTGATATCATTCAAGGTGATCCTAGCCAAGGGTTACTAAAGGATGAACCGATGGGCATGTGTTCTCGTACAGAAAGTCTATAGGATGTTAATATGTGATCTATCACCTCTATATTAGAGGAAAGGTACTATGAATGATACACCCCTTATACAATGCAGAAATCATGCCGCAATGTAGTATGATAAAAACGAAATTTCTTTAAATCCATTATCTAATTGCATAAGAGATCACATAATTAATAAGATTAGTCTAGTAGTGTTTAAAAGTTAAACAAAGCCTAAAGACTATCTGGGATCATAAATAGATGAAAGTATCAATCTAACACAATAATAGTCATCTACAATTCTTTTTGAGATTCTTCATACTTTTCATTACATGGGTGGCCCATATGTTAAACTAAAGGTCAATGTGAGTCTGATTGTTTAAATTGAATGATCATAGAAGATGATTATATTATCTATTTTGGCCTAAAATTATTTTTGAGGTCCAAATGCTCAATAATTAAAATTGATAAAATTCACAAGTCGTTGTGGGCCCACATACCGGCATAGTGTAGAACATATCAAGTCACACACAGAAAGGATGATTGAATGTCGGTTGAATTTTGAAATGGAGAATTTTGACTCATTCTTAGATAACTTGATTTAAAGGGTTAAAATTATTAATTTATTAAATTTGTTAAGTCTAAGTCACATTTGCACTACTAACATATTGAAAGGGTAATTTAGATTTAATTTAAAATTTAATAAATATATTAAATTGACTAGATTAATTGATTAAATGGAGATTTAATGAATTTAAACTTAAAACAATATTTTTTGGGTTAAAAAAAGTATGGTTGATTATTAAAGTATTAATTAGTTTAACCATGCCTAAGTGGAAAGGCCAAAAATGAAGTTTAGACTACCTACGTAAAGTTGGACATTAATTTGGAATTATAAAGGCTGTTTTAATTTTTAGAAATTAGGAATTGAAATGGATTTGGGAACACTCAAGCGTTTGCTCGAAAGGGATAGATAGGGAGTATGCACATAGGGAGTAGCCACAAATGGCTTCTAATGTGCATCAAAGGGATAGAGTTCAACCTAGGGAAGTGAGGGATGAAGATGCGTAAAATGGGGAGGACGGATTTGAGGAGGAAGATGACCGAATTTCAGTGGGGAGCCCAAGGAGATAAGAGCGGTTTAGAGAAGTTAGGAACCGTGAAGATAATAATTTAGGTAGTATTAAGATGAAAATTCATTCTTTCTAAGGCAAAACTGATCCCCGAGCTTATCTTGAGTGGGAAAAGAAGATGGAATTAGTGTTTGATTGTCATAACTATTTCGAGCTTAAAAAGCTAAGATTCACATCTAAATTCTATGTTTATGCTATTGTTTGGTGGGATTAATTGGTGTTAAATAAGAGGAGAAATAAAGAAGGTCCCATAGAGATGTGGGAGGAGATGAAAATCGTGATGAGGCCACAGTTTGTGTCGAGTCTCACACAAGGTAATCAAAGTGTTGAGGATTATTTACAGGAAATGGAGATTGCTATGATCTAGGCTAATATAGAAGAAGATCGATATCTAGATTTTTGAATGGATTACCGAGAAATTCATGATAAGGTAGAAATGCAATATTATGTGGAGTTGAAAATATGGTGCACATGGCCATCAAAGTGACTTCACAAATTAAGAGGAGGGGTGGTACACGTGCTGCCCTTGCTTCATGTTCTTCCCCTTGGAAACCGAGTTATGAAAAGGAGGAGAAACTGGCTACAAAACCTAGAACTAAACAAAAGCAAGAAACGGCCAGCCAAGGAAACAATGGTAAATTTGATTTCATTACACAAAATCATAAGTGTTTTAAATTCGAAGGCAAGAGTCACATAGCGAGCCAATCTCCGAACAAAAGAGTTATGATGTTGCGAGATGACGGTGAGATTGAGAGATGATGAACATGACATTGAATCTATCACACCATTAGAGGACGTGGATCATGAGGAGTATGTTGTATGAATCATTTGTAGCAAGAAGAGTTCTAAGTGTGCAAGAAAATGAAGATTATGAATGTAATGGGAGAACATCTTTCATACTAGGTGCCACATTCAAAATAAGGTATATAGTATGATTATGAAGATGAGGTGTTGTGTGATGTTGTACCGATGCAAGCTAGACACTTGTTGTTGAGGCGGCCATGACAGTTTGATATGCATGTGAAATATAATTGTTTCTCTAATAAGTAATCTTTTTAACTCAATCAAAAGCCAATTACTTTTGTTCCAATGACACCAAAACTAGTTTATGAAGATCAAGTGAGGTTGACAAGGAATTTCTATGCAAAAGCAAGCAAAATAAAAAGAGCATTATTTTCAAATATGCTAGTGATTGTACTTTTGTACAGAGAGGCCTTTTTAAACACTAACAAACTTAGCCCAACTTTGCGTAGTTCTATTGTTTTCCTTTTGTAAGATTATGAGGATGTCTTTCTCTAGGAAACACCACATGGTTTACCTCTCTTCCGATGAATTGAACATTAAATTGATTGTATGCCCGGTGCAACCATTCAAAACTGACTAGCCTATGGAAGTAATTTGGAGAAGATAAAAGAACTTCAAAAGTAGGTTGGTGAATTGATGGAAATGGGTATGTCATAGAAAGCATGAGTCCATGTGCGGTTCAGGTTTTGTTGGTTCTTAAGAAGGATGGGACTTAGAGGATATATGTTGATTGCTGAGCCATCAATAACATTACGGTAAAATATTATCATCTCATTCATAAATTAGATGATATGCTTGATGAACTGCATGGTTCTTGTGTATTTTCTAAGATTAATTTGAATAGTGGTTATCATCATATTAGAATGAAAGAAGGGGATAAATTGAAAGTTGCCTTTAAAACAAAATATGGTTGATATGAGTGGTTGGTTATGCCTTTTGGTTTGACTAATACACCTAGTAGTTCTATGAGACTTATGAATCATGTTTTGCATGCATTTATAGGTAGGTTTACTATTGTCTATTTTGATGATATACTCATTTATACATGACATAAATCACGTTTTTCTTCACTTCATTAATAGTTTCATTATTTAATCTACATTATGTTGGTTTAATCTACTTCACGTTTCTACATGACTGAAAGTGTATGCTCGTCAAGTAAATCAGATTCTAACCCAATGGGGAAAATACTTTATGTTACTATCTGTATGTAGATATTAGCAAAATATTATTTATTATCATTAATGAAAGTTAGTTAATATTTATCATATTCATTGATTTTGTTGGAATTAATATTATATGTTATATATATGCATATCGTCATAAAGTCTAGTATCTTAAGTTATGTACTTAGGAGACCATGATAGAGATCATGATAGTAGAGACTCTAGTCGCTAAAATCTCTTAACATACAAATGGTTCTTTGTCATATGATCTCGAGAATGGACATCGATTTATCCGAATAGACAATCATGTAGTTAATCACCTAATTATTATGGTGGCCGATCTAACAGCCAGTGGTGTTAGTAGAATATCATGATGATTGTGTGTGTACTTAGTAAAGACTAAGGGTGATGAACATGAGACTTAGATAATTTTCAATGGTAATTAATACTCACTATTAATGAGGATTATCTAGTGACAATTTTTTATGTGATCCTCCGACCTGAGACACCATGGTTTCCTTGAGTACTGGACTTCATACTTTGACATCATTCTTACTATATCTAGCCATGGCTAAACGTGAGGTTCAGAACTGTTGGGTATGAAGTGTTGTGCAAGAAGGATTATGAGTAGTCAAGAAAGAATCCATCGCTTCCATATTTGAAATAAGGTCCTATAGATTATATATTTTATTGAACAAAAAATCTTTGCAAAGTAGTTTGGTTGAAAGGAGTTTTCTATAAATCCATTGTTGGTTTTTAATAAAGGTACGATAGTCTATATGATTTTTCAATTAAGATTTAACAGTTAGACTATGCCCTAAGACGAACCGTGATATTGGCAAGATAAAAGGATTGTTATTGTAAGTTTACAATGATCACAAATAGGTTCTTTCCGAGGATGGTACTTTTCATCTCTATGGTAGTTTTAAAACTTTGCTAGAAGTCAATATTGACTTAGAGGTTTAAAGTTATTTAATTATGAAATGATTAAGTTAATTGTTTAATTTAAAATAACATTTTAAATTAGACGAATTTAATTTGGAATTACATAAAATCATTGAGATGTTTATGAAATCCTCCTGCTGGCGTGATATAGTACTAATCGGTCATAGACATAAGGTTTAGAGTACCACAGTTAAAGTTTCGTCAGAGAAAAATGAAAAACAGATACAAATTATTTTAGGGGTAAAATGGTAATTTGACCTATAGTTTGACTATAAGGATAAAATGGTAATTTTTAATTTATTAATTTAATGTCATGCAGCTCTACTAGCACAACTAAATTTGACATTGAATTAATTAGAAATTAGTAAGTTATATAAGAACTTTGATTTAACTATTAAAAGTTTCTGAAAGTTCGTAATTAATAATAATTCATTAAAGGGTTAATGGACTGGATTATTTATTTGATTTTCATGGGTCAAAATTAATCAAATAGTTGATTAAATAATCCATAGGTATGACCCATGGGTGACCGACCATTGAATGAACTTTAGCCCATCTCACTCTTATGTTTTAAGGCAACTATGATTCCTTATAAGATTAGAAAAGTATGACCTACCATTTGCCTACAAGGCATATTGTGGCCAAAATCAACAAGTGCTCATACATGTCTCTTAGCCGAAAATCAAAGAGAGAAAAGAGAGACTTTTCTATTCCTCTTCCCCGAGGTTATTATCTCTTGAATTGAATCTCTTAAGTGGAAACTTAACCGTGTGAAACAAATTGTGTGGATAACAGTTAAAGAGCGAACATGTGGGCGCCTCCCCATCTTATTCAAGAAGAGTTCTGTAAATCAAAAAATATATTCCCTTTTCCTAAACCTTAATTTAATAATGATGGAATTTATTGTGCTTCCTGTAAAATAAATTATATGTGATATAATTGTTGTATGATCGGCTTATATTATAACTGTGCATGCTAGGATATGATTTGAATCAAATTATCAAATATTTCTTCTAGTTCATTTATTCTAATATATACATATATCTGTTTCCTAATAGTGGTATCAGAGCTTAGGTCATATCATAAAATATAGTAGTTTTATATTTTTGATACATTTAATAGCTTTTATGTGGATTTCAAAGTTACATTAAGGGAATCGGGATGAAGTTTTGGAAAAATCAAAATAAGGATGTTGTTTGGGACAATTGTTGCCACGCTTGGAGCTTTGGATTGGGGAAAACCCATCATTTACATCAGTGAACCGGTATTGGGTTGTTGTACGGTGAGTTGAACTCACTACGTATTAGCCAAAAAATTGTCATATCTAAAGTGCGAACCGTTGGAGCGTTCTAAAATTTTTAGAAAATGTAGATACGATAATTTTGAAGCACATCATCAAACAAATTTCTGGTCCGATACTGAAGGTGTCTGTGACAGGCCATGAAGCAGCGTCATCATTGTTGTAGGGCTTATACAGAATTCTACTGTGCAATAGTATGAAATTCATCGTATATAGGGTTCACACCATTGGAATGTTCGAAAATTCTCGTAATGGTAGATGAGACAATATCAAAGAAAACCATCGAATGAATAGCCGATCAGATACCCTATTGGCGGTGCATACTGCGCAGTGGCTCCCCGCAAGCTGCTAGGATGTTATGTGGCAGTGGGGGAAAATTATTGTCGTGAAAATATCCTAATTAGATTAGGTTTCTTTTTTGGTTACTTTCCTTAAATCTAACTTTTTAAATTAATTGATTAAAATTTGATTTTAATTGGACAGTTATGATTAGATATATTTTTGATGATAATACATGATTATACAAATATTTTATATATGTTTTTCTATTTATCAAACTTAGAAAATTAAAATTACCTTACATAGTTTTCAGTCAATTTAATTGGAAAATTATTTTGACATGTTTCCTTAAGTTTAAATGAGGATCTAAAATAGGAAACTTTCCAAAATAATAAATTTTGTTCTGGAAACGATCCGGTTAGAAAACTTCCCAAACATGGAAAATTGACGTTTTTAGCAAGTATCCTTAAATAGTTAAGGAAATTTTTTTTCATTATTTTCTTGCGCTATTGAATGATTAAAATGAACCAAACAAGAGTTAACTAGTTTGAATTCCATGAACATGCACCAAAAGATAAAATAAGAAATAATGTATGAATAATTAAAATTGGTTTAACATGTTATTGTATTAGATGTATGTAATTCAAGATGTTAAATATACATGCATCATAATATATATATATATATATATACATATGCTTAGTTAAATATGTTATCACATCATAATTCAAGGTGTTAAATATAGAGCATTATATATATATGCTTGTTATGATGAGACTATTTACTAAATCCTTCCCTTGATTATGTTGAGCTGAAATTGATTGTGAAATTGTTTTATAGCTTACCTTCCCAATATTATAATATATTTGATATTTGCATGGATATAAGAAAGCCACAGACATGTGGAACTTATATTTGTGTGTAAGTATGCATGTATATTATTATTGCATACGATATATAACTAAGTAATGTTGTCATTCTAGACGTGAACATAAACACTTATACGTAATGGTTTAACACTTTACGTTTCACAAGAATAGTTTTGTTAAGCTTAACTAAGGAGATATAATTCACTGCAAACATGTAGGATTATGTTTTCTTAAAGTAAGATAAATGAATTACATAAGGGAAAATTGGCTACGGATATGTAGGAGTTTTAATAAGGTGATTGGACACTTTTTTATTAGGGAAAATTATTTTCTCGTCTTATATTAAGGAGGTGAATATAATTTGAAATAAAATAGTAGGACAACTCGATAATTTTATGTGACTTCAAATTTCAACATTTTATAGGAGCATTTACTGGCCCCTTTCATTGTACTTTCTTTTTTAGCTTTCTCTCTATATTTATGCTTGTCTTTGTTAATAAAATATTAGTATTATAATTTATAGCAAACAGAAAGTGTTCTTCATCTACTCTCATTTCATCTCATGAGCTATTCTTACATGGTATTAGAGTAGAAGTTGCAAGAGATCTTCTGAATGAACAACCCTTTATCTCTTCCCACAACCAATTCTATGCCATTCTTCATCAATTCTATGCTGCTTGATTTTTCAATTCTATGTAACAACAAGAATGACCACCTATGTACATACTTTTGGGTTATGGGATTCAGTAAAAGAAGGATATACACCTCCAATTGAAAACATAGAATATACGTTAAAGCAACTCAAGCAGCATAGAATTGAAAAACATAACAACTATAGAGGATTTTCTATGATTCAGTCTGCATTATAAGATAAACTCTTCTCACGTATCATAGGGATTGAGATTGCCAAAGAAGCATGGGACATTCTCAAAACAAAATTCCAAGGTAGAAAAATAGTAAGAAATAAAGAGTCTTGAATTTCAAGATAAAGTTTGAGAGATTGAAAAGAGGAAGAATGAAACCATCAACTTTCCTAGAATGACATAATTTACCAATTACATGAAGGTGTTGGGAGAGAGAGTCACTAAGAAGAAGATGGTAGACAAGATGATGGTGTTAGCATAGCAACAAAGTTTGGTTCTAGGCTCGTTGCTATTGAAGAAAGCAAGGATCTTAGATCAATAACAATGAATTAGCCCATAGGTTCTCTAAATGTAAATGAGTAGAGACACTCTAAGAAGTTAGATGAACTGAATGAAGAAACTTTCCTAACCAAAGGAAAATTCAAGAGTTGGAAAAAATAATAAGGAAGCAACTCTTCCAGTTCAAGCTACTTATGGAAACCTAAAGTAATCTATTTGTGGAAAGAGATAAAGGATTACTCTAGCAGAATGACAGAAGTAACCAATTAAATGAAGATGTTGGGCGAGAGAGTTACTGAGAAGATGATGGTGGGCAAGATGATATTTAGCATAGCAACAAAGTTTGGTTCTAGGCTCGATGCTATTGAAAAAAGCAAGGATCTTAGATAACTAACAATAAGTTAGCCCATAGGTTCTCTAGAAATAAATGAATAGAGACACTTTAAGAAGTCAAATGAACTAAGTGAAGGAGCTTTCCTAGCCAAAGGAAAATTCAAAAGCTAGAAAAAACAATAAGGAAGCAGCTCTTCCAATTCAAGATACTTTGAAAAGAAGAAGCTTCCTCTCTGCTCAATTTGCAAGAGGAAAAATCATTCAGAGCATGTTACTAGAAGGGAAAGCGACAGTAACTTTTGCAAGTTCTTTTTCCATATAAATAAATATTGTATAAAGAAGAATGGAGAAGAGGAGAATCTCTTCAGGGCTAGTGAATCTGTAAAAAAAATTTTTGAGAATGAATGGCTCATAGATAGTGGTTACACAAAGGACATGACATATAATGAAGGTCTTTTTAAGAAGATAGATAGGAGTTTCACTACCTCAATCACATTTGGAAATATGTAGAAGATGAAAAGCTCATGCGAAAGGCACTATCTCCTTAAAGACAAGGAATGGACTAAGATAATAGATAATATCTTCTTGGTTCTTAACCTGAAGCATAACCTACTAAGTGTGAGACAGTTGATGAAGAATGGCTACGTTTTGTTGCTCAATGAGAATCACTGCATCATTTCATATTATAAGAAAAAAGAGGTAGCTAAAATTCTAGTTTTGCACAATAGCTTCTCTGTGCAGTGGGATCATTATGCCCTTACATGTAGTGTTCATATTTCTTGGGAGTGGCATAAGAGATTTATTCATTCTTAAAGCCATCCGAAACTTGAGTTTGAAGGAATGATTAAGGACCTACCTACAGTTCAACCTCAAGAGCTAGTCTATGAGAATTATCAACATAGAAAGATGAAGTGGCAACCATTTCAAAAAATATAAAGCCTACATAGGAGTAGAAAGGCTTGAGTTGGTGCATTCTAATGTGTGTAGATCAATGAGGGAAGTCTCATTGAATGGAAGCAAGTATTTTCATCATCTTCATTGATGACATATCGAGATTCTACTAGATTTTTTCTTGAATGAGAAATCAAAAGCATAAAGCACCTTCTTGAAGTAAAAATCTTGTAGAGACTTAAAGTGGAAGAAGATTGAAGGTGTTCAGATAAGACACCTCTAGAATTCAAGGTGTTCCGTGAGAAGGAAGGATGCACAGAATGGTCATAGAGATGATTAGAAGTACAATGACATAGAAAAAGATGTTAAAAAGATTTTAGGGTGAGGTAGCCAACACCTCAATATACTTACTCAACAAACTTTCTACTAAAGTAGTGAAAGAGAAGACTCCTTATGAAGCTTGGTCAGAAAGCAAGTCCATTGTTTCTTACCTAAGAGTGTTTGGCACAATTTGCTTCACTCATATTTTAGAAGCAAAGAGAGACAAACTCTCATTTAATGCTAAGAAAGTAATTCTAATTGGCTACAACAGTGATTCTAATGCCTACATAATTTTTAGTCCAACAACCAAGAAGATTTGAATATATAGAGATGTTGTCTTTGATGAAGAGGCAGTATTCAATTAGGAAGAAGAAGTTGTTGAAGAAGATTCATTGGAGAATAATGAAGAGAATCATAATGAGATTCCTCAAGTAGATTTTGATGAAGATATAGAGGCTGAACCAATCAATCCCAGGTTCAAAATTCTTGAAGAAGTTTATTCGAGGTGTAATGTTGCTATGTTTGAGCCTATACATTATGAAGAAGCAAAGAGTAATAAGTATTGCAAAAAGGCCATGCTTGAAGAGCTTTAAATGATCAAGAAGAACAAGACTTTGTCACTGGTTGACAAACCAGAGAAGAAGAAGAAGATTATGGGGTTGAAGTGGATTTTCAAGTTAAAACTTAATCGCAACTCAATTAACAAGTTCAAAGTAAGACTTATAGTGAAAGGGTATGCACAACAATATGTTGTAGATTATGTAGAGATTTTTGCACCAATAGCAAGACAGGTCACCAACATGCTACTCATTGCGATGTAAAAAAAGTTGGCCAATTCACCAACTTTATGTTAAGCTCACTTTCCTGAATGGAGTGTTAACAGAAAATGTGTATGTAAGTCGACCCGGAGGTTTGAAGTTAGAGGAAAATAAGAAAGTGTATAAGTTATATAAAGCTTTATATGGATTGAAGAAAGTCCCTAGAAAGGGGAAAAAAAATCAAATAAACGGAGAGAAAAAAAAAAGGGGTATGTAATAACATGAAGATTTTTGCCTGCTCATTGTCTCAACACTGACACATTTAGATTAAAAAAATCAGTGGTTTTGAATTTTCGGTGGCACTACAGAAAGATACAGTATGAACATCCATTCATAAAAATTATCTTATTCATATTTTCTTTTCATTCGTAAATATGTTTAGATTTCCATGTGTTCGTACATAGTTTTTCAGCAGTGGTTAAGGTTTAAAACAAAGAGATTGTGATTGAGAATTCCAGCAAGAGATTTTCATTTTCACTAGAGGTTGAAGAGTACCAAGTAAGCTCACAAGGCCAATAAGCTCATATTAACATGCAAAGAACGAGACAAGATAAGTAATATAAAACAAAATTGAGTTGTAATTCATACTTGATAGTGTGCTAAAACAGAAAAGGAGAACCACGACTAATACTCAACATTCAGATCTAGATTCTAATTTTCTCATCACTTCAAATGCTACAGAGAATTTTAAAAGAAACAAAATAGCTAAAACAAAAAAAATGAAACAAAGAACACCTCCTTTTTCTTGCATTCCGTATAAAAATAAAAATGTACTTGACATCTACTCTTGTCTGAGTTGTATTCTTCAAGGTCTACAAAAAGTTTTTTTTCAGGAAAGAAGAGGTTTCAATTTGCCTTAAAAACTTATTTAAGAGCAAGTAAAAGCCAATTCATTCCTTTTTTGTTTCTTCCTACAAAGAAAAAAATCAAGATAATTATACAGTAACGATCAATTCGTCATTATGCACATGCAAATAACGCATTTCGTTTTGTTTCAGATATTCTTATTTTACGCAAAAAAAAAAAAGGGGATTGAGTGTAAAATCAGTATAGAGTAATTTAATTAGTTTTGTCCCGCCTTCGACTACAATAAATAAAGATATTTTTTTTAAACGCCCGTACACTTACCGGCATGCACTTCTACTCGAGTTTCATCAATTAAGTCGATTTCTCAAACGATGTTAAAAATGGACTCAAATTATAACCACGCAGTACTTTAGATAGAGCTTTAAACAATATTTATAGTTAAACGTAACAAAGAATCAACTTTTGCAAATCATATACATACCGAATGGAGATTTCAATGCTAACATACAGCGCATATATACAACAATGATGATTCAATTTGAAATTTGTATAACTGTTGATACTAGAATCTTATTGTTAAGGAATTTAGGGTTTTATTATTTTATTATTTATTAAGGGTAGAATAACCTTTTTAATTTTCTTTGTTTAGTCAATAAATAGTCTTTTTGTATTTAGGTTAAATCAACATTTCAATTGTATACTTAACATCAATGAAACCCTAATTTTCTCTTTATTTCTTTGGATTGTCTAACACTTATGAATACATGACGGAAGATGATTGATTAAGAATTCAAAATAAATTGAAATGGCTGATTAGAGATGACCAAACATGTTAGTTAGCTGACCGATCAAAACGTTTGATCAAATGTAAGTTTCGGCCGATTTAATGTAAAATTCAGCCAACATGGCGTATTTGGCCTCATCAAATTTGGCCACAGTAGATTTTCCGGAGTTTCACATGGATTGATGAGGTGGAATATAATCGGCAGTAGATTGCTTATACAAGAATCACTCAAAGTTCAATCTCTATCTCTAGAGAAAAGACAAAACAAGTATCCAAGTGATGAAATATTTGATTTTGTCTCCTAACATGCTAAAGTCGGCTGAAATGGCCATAAAAAAGTAATTTTTGGCCAACAAAAGATGAAAATCAAATAAGTCCATAAAGGGGTATAATCAACTTTCTCCAAAAAGTAACAAAAAATCCTTTTTTCAACCCCATTCTCGGCTAAGTGAAGTTGTTAGCTAGAAATTGGGTGATGATGGCCGAATTTTGAGCTTAGTTGGCCAAAAAGTACACTGAGTGGAGAGGAGGAAGTCAAGAATGAATCTAGTTTTGAAAGGGACTACATACGGTAAAAAATCTAATCGTTTGGGATTAGATTTTTGTCTTAAAAAGGAGGAACTACTATCAGGTTGGCCATTTTTTTTGTGTGGGAAGCAAGGAATGACCGAAATGTAATGACCATTTTGCCATTTTGGTTTTATATAAATAGAAAGCTTAGGTTAGGCAAAAATAATCAATCAACCAATAATCAAACACCTAATCTCTTTATATGTTCGACTATAATATTTTATTTTCATTTCCTTCAAAAATAATGTCTTTTTCTTCCTTAGATCTATTCTTAGGAGTAGTATTAGTGCACTTGGTACTTGTTAGGCATGGTGCCCAAAAAACATGTAATAAGTATAATTTTATAAAATTAATAAAAATGATATTTTTCTATATAATTGTTTGAATGTGTTATTATTGAATAATATGTATAAATATCATAACATTCTAAATTCATTTATGTAACTATAATCTTATATTAGTATAAGATGATTGAGATTATAGATAATGACTTAAATTGTTCGCAATATATTAAAGTATGGACTTTAATTAATGGTTTCTATTACGGTCCACTAGTATTATGAATGCAAGTGATCATAATTTGGATTACTGATGTAAATAGACATCTTAGTGAAAGTGTTTTATATAATTGGATTATATAGGATTGGACTCGATATAAATTAATTTTTTATCAACATATTGTTTGCCATAGAGGATTTTATTCATATCTATATATGATCATATATAGATCTATCTGAATCCTAAATAGTCATGCACTCATATTTTTTGTTAACTGGATATTTTGATTCACTTGTCACAGTTTGTTTGTAAAACAGGCCAAAAACTTTTGTTGTAGAGATTCATTGGGATAAGTGACTGGAAACATGATTTACAAATATAAAATCCAAATCATCTTCGTAGAAGATTGTATATTGGTTCTCTTGAGGGTTAATTCTGAAACTGAATAGTTTTGAGCTTCAATTTATAATTAACTTATAAATTGACGGTTCACTAGTGGATTAATGATACTTACGGATAACGATATAATTAGAGGGATAAAATGGTAAGTATGATTAGCTGTAACTATGAATCAATTATTGGATGACTAATATGCATGTAATGATAATACAAATAGACAAGTAGAGATTGCTTAGTAATTTGTTCTATAATTGTAAGAGTGCAATCCCATATTTATAGTAGAATAATATTGAATTCATAAATAAGATTTATTAGATTAATGAGTTTAATTAATAATCTAATTTATTGAAGTTTGGAATTATAGGTCCATAGTCCCTAGGTCACTTCTATAAATATTATACAGGGTAAGAGTGACAAAGGTAGAGAAATGACTTATTTGCAATGAAAATAGTTTTATGGGATAACTTTATAATTATGAGATAATTAATATTAATTAGTTAATGAAATAATTAATTAATTAAGAAATGTATTTAAATAGTGAATTTTGAAATTCAGTTTAATAAAATAATAATATATTTAATTTTGAATTAAATATGTTATCTAAATATTAAGTTGTAATGAGACATCATTTTAATATTAAAATTAGGCAAGTCGATTTTAAATTGATTTAAGAAACTAATTTAAAATTCAAATAAGATGACATGATTTGATTTAAAATAAGTAAGACTCTATTTTAAATTATATTTGAAAATCTTTAGCCAAATAAAAAATATTATTAAAGATATGCTTTGATTTAAAAAAGATAAGACAATATTTTAAATTAGATTTGAAAAGATTTGACCAAATCTAAGATATCACTAAAAGATATCTCATGATTATCTTATTATTTAACATTATGTTTGAATATCAATTCAATTAATTTAAAGTGTTTAATTAAAAATAATATTAAATAAGAAAACCTAATATAATTCTATAAATACATCATATTCTAATTATTTCAAAAAGGTTAGAAAAAAGGGAGAAGAGATCACCCTTAAGAGAAAAAATAATCTTGTCATATCTACGTGCTCATACACATCCTAGTATGTTGAGTATCGATTTGGAAGATCTTAGTGTGAGTCTTAATGATCGATTCGCATGGACTAAAGTATGTTTCTTCATCCACCGTAAAGGATTAATTTATATATATAAAGGATCACTATAAAATTTTTAAATTATTTTTGTAAATATACTAAGACCAATAATCACTTGTATTGTGAATTTTTAAATCCGTTTTCCAACAATTCTCACCTTAATGAAGGTCTTTTTTAATATGTACTTCACAGACAAGATGTTATATTCTTTTGTTTTACTCTTCAAGGTTATTTAATTTATTCTCGTTGTTAAAGTAGAGCTAATTTAAATTTTGGTCGCTTAATTCCATCTTAAAAAGTCTTTAACTAGAGGCATTAGTAGTATAATGAAACACAAACTTCTAGATAAAGTTTAATGAATTTCTATACCAAGAACCAAGCTCATATCTACTAAATGAAGCAAATTTGGGATAAAATTCTTAAGAAAATAATAAAATTGGGATAGATTTGTAACTTTCATTTCTTATTGCTGATGTGGTATACTTTTTTTAATGTAATTAATACTGATATGTTAAAATTTTGCTACATCAGCATTAGTTATTTGCAAATCGGAGAGACCAAAGAATCTCATCTAAACTATCCATGGACAAAAAAAATTGACTCAAGACTATACATAGACTAATTAAAAAAAAAGTCAATCATATATGAACTAAGAAGTGAATTTACCTATAAACCAATTAGTTGGTCTAGGACTCTAGCTTATAATAGCTACCCACATTCATTTTTATTAAAGGTTCTGTCTCACGGAAGATCTATATGTTTCAAAATATATTTTAGTGTTAAAATAAAAATATAAGTATATTATATTAAGAAACTTTAGAAAGTAAGATTTATACCTACTTTTTTTTTTTTTCAAAGTATAAGTTATATTCAGTTTTATTATTTCCTTTAGAAATTGACTTTAAATTTTTTTTTTCCTATTTTAGCCTTATAGTTTACTTTTTGTATCTCTTAACTAATTTTATATCAATTTTTTAACTCAACATTCATCTATCACCATCTTTATCAATCCCTTCGCCACCATTGACACCAGAAATAATTTAAAATTTTAAGTTTAACTAATTAAAAATTTAATTTTTTAAAAAATTATTAATTTTTATTGATATATTCTCAATCATTTAAATGTTTTTTTATTTCTCCACTCCAATACAACTTTCACCCTCCTCCTCCGTCGTTACTACCACCCTTCACAGTTGGAATAAGAAAAAAAACATGAATTTGGGTGTGGAGGAGCGTGAAGGAGGTTATATTTGGAGTGCATAAATAAAAAATAATTAAACGGTGATTGAAATGTAAAATTTAAATGAATTATTTAAAAATGACTAGTAAGTTTTTAGTTTGTCAAATTTAAAATTTGAAACTGTTTCTAGCAGCAGTGGTTGGTCGCGGTGAAAAGGTTGATAGAGGTGGAGGTAACGGGATATAAAGACAAATAATTGATTTAAAATAATAAAGTGAGATAAAATTTTAAAAGTAAATTTAGGTTTAAATTTTAAAAATAATTAATTAATTTAACGTTATTTTTTTCGGGAAAAGATGAAATTAGGTATTTTCAAAAAAATTTAAATGTATATCATAGTTCTAAAACTTTATAAATATATATTAAACTTTTGTTTCTGTTTTACTATTAAATTGTATTTCACTCTTTAATTGCTTAATTCTTCAAAATTTCCATATTTTATGTTGCTCGAATAAAGGTATGAAGTAATGGTGCAAATAACATGGATTCCATAGAAGAATCATCGCAAGCCTTCTTTGCAAATCCTCTTGATTTGATGGATAATAGGAAAAATTAGGTATACCTTACTGTTCTTTAACTGTTAATCTCTGAATGTTCATCTCTGAAAGCACTGATATATCTAAATGTGAGTAAATGATTTCGTGGACGCAGAAAAATCCAAATAATCCAAACTGTAAGCATAAAGATAGAGGAGTCTCTGTGTAGAAGCGAGAAATAATCCATTATGGGCTAAGTCTCAACTAGCAATACTGGATAAGTGAACTTAGTGTCACGGACTACCTTACTTGTTAGAAAAGGTAGAGGAGGCTTCATGAAAGAGTCTAGAAACTTCTAGACTTCTCTAGGATTCTCCAGAGTTTCCTACACACTTGTGGAATTCTCTAGAACCTTGTGGAATTCTCTAGAACCTTGTGCATTTTTCTAGTCCCTTGCAGAATAGTAAATATTTGTATGAAAGTATCTAGAAGATAGATCGTAGCCATTAAGATCAAATTGATCTTGACCATCCATTTTAAGGTGGGGGTCTATATAAGGAGGAGTTCTCCTCATTTGTAAATCATCCTCAAAATACTAGCATTCTTGCAATACAAAGAGTTCTTTATTTTCTAGCTTGAGTGTTCTTCTAAAGTCTTCAAACAAACCTCTTGGCAAGGTTCGGTTAGGCTGACTTGGTTACTCGAAGGAGTGCTAATTGTCGCACGGAGTGTCTAAGTTTCGGGGTGAAACTTTACGCACATGACAGTTGGTTTCAGAGCCAAGGTCGTACGTGAGGGTGTAAAGTGGTTCAATTCTTGCCAAAGCTTTGTGTGGGTGAAGATCTTGTGGAAGAAATGGCTAGCGGTGGTTCTAACGTTGTCGATCCAATTAAAGGAGAGACAAGGCGAGAGAATGTTAAGGGTGGAGGAAAGCAGAAGTAGCGAGAGCCATCTCGAGACATGCTTACATCATTGGAGAACCATGTTCTCAAGTTGGAGAATAATGTGGTGAGGCAAGACAATGTGATGGAGAAGACGGTGGAACAAGTAGCGGATTTGGCGATGGCTAACCAAGGAGGTGGACTTCAAGAGGGATTCTAAGTATCATTGGATAGGATTGTCGCCACAATCCAAGAAGAGATGAGAGCTCTTCAAGTCAACATGGATGCTTCTCTAGTGGAAGTGCACGAGAGGATGCAGATCATCGAGACGGATGTGTCACTCTGTAAATACAGGGTGTCTAGGGACATAATCGATGCTCTTCTCGCACCAAAGGTGGACATGCCTCGACCCAAAACCTATGTAGGAGCTAGGAAGGGAAAGGAAGTAGATAACTTTTTATGGAGCTTGGAACTCTACTTCAGGAAAATGAGGATCACAAATGATGAAGAGAAGATAAACACGGTACCTCTCTATCTTATCGACACCGTGGCACTATGGTGGAGGAGATTGAGCGGTGACATTGAGCAAGGACTCTTCGAGATGACAAGGTGAGACGAGTTCAAAGAGGCCTTCAGAGCACAATTTTGCCCAAGGAATCTTGAAGATGAAGCACGAGGTAAACTTCGTCACCTCACTCATAAATCGAGTATTTCTGACTATGTGAATGAGTTTTCAGAAATATTGTTGGAGATCCCGGACTTCGCGGAAAGGGAAGCCAAATTTGCCTTCATAAAAGGGTTACAGCCTTGGGCCAAGCAAGAGTTGAAGAGGAGAAACATTCAAACTCTCAAAGCCGCAATCGAGGAGGCGGAAAGCTTGACCGAGTATAGGTGGGAGGATAAGCCCAAGACTAGTCACTGGGATGACAAGGGCAATGGTGGGGGAGCCATGAAGAGTAGCTTCAACAACCGCAATGAGGAAGCGGGAAAGCCCTTTAGAGGAAAGGGTTATGGCAAGGGTGTGGAGGAGACATCCAAGGCCAAGATGTTGAAGTGCTTCTTGTGCAAAGGACCGCACATGGTTCGGGATTGCCCGAAGAAGGCGAAGCTCGCCGCACTCGAAAGAGACAGGGAGTTGGAAAAAGAGGCAAGGATGGAGTCAATCCGACTCCTTGGTGCACTCAAGGCCAAGGTCGTTGAAGGACCTAAGTTACCAAAGAAAAGATCCATGTGTCGGGATAGATGTTGTGCGGAGGCAACTCAAAGCCCTAGTGCATTCAGGAGCAACTGAAAATTTCATCAAGGCCGACGTTGGGGAAAAGCTCGGTCTCAAGTTAGCCAAGTCGACTAGCTTCATCAAGGCAGTTAACTCAAAGGCATTGCGAATCATGGGGATAGCTGATGCAAAGACCAAAGTGGGATAATGGTCAGGAGTCGTAAAGTTCGCAACCATTCCAATGGATGACTAGACGTAGTGCTTAGGCTAGATTGGCAAGATCAGGTAAGGGTTTGTCTTATGCCTTATGCTAATTCAGTTATGATTATGGATGCTGGTTCTCTTTGCATGGTCCCGGTCACGAGAGAGACACGGCTGGGGACCAAGGTGTTGTCTGCTATGCAGTTATGCAAGGGATTAAAGCAGGAGGAAGAGACCTACCTTGCAGCTTTAAAGGTTGACGAGAGCAAGCCATCTAAGGAAAGGGGAGATTCCGAAAAAAGTGCAAGGAGTACTTAAGGAGTTCCTAGATGTTATGCAACCGGAACTCCCAAAGAAGCTTCCATCTAGGAGGGAGGTGGATCACAAGAGGGAGTTGGTGGAAGGAGCAAAGCCACCAATCATGGCACCTTATCGCATGGCGAAACCTAAGTTAGAAGAGACAGACATGGCTCATGCCTACTGAAGGAAGGCATCAAAGAAGATGAAGAAGTGGGCCGATCTTAAGCGAAGGGCATTGGAATTCCAAGAAGGAGATCGTGTCATAGTGAAACTCTTGCCTTAACAATTCAAGTCGTTGAGGGCGGTGCATAAGGGGTTGATCCGGTGGTATGAGGGGCCGTTCAGGATCATTCAACGAGTTGGCAAGGTCTCCTACAAGTTACAGTTACTTTCGGAGTTGCGGATTCATCCGGTGTTTCATATGAGTCTCTTGAAGCCTTATCATGAAGACAAGGATGAACCTAGTAAAGGGGTGCCTAAACGGGCACCAACTGCGGTGGTTACTTCTTATGACAAAGAAGTTGAAGAAATCCTCGCGGATAGAATCATGAGGAAGTGAGGCGTGCCGAGCTACAAAGAATACCTCATTCGATGGAAGGGAGTCCCGGAGAATGAGGCTAGTTGAGAGCACGAAGACTTGTTGTGGCAGTTCAAAGACCGCATTGAGCGATTCGAGCTTGAACGGACGACGGGGGCGTCGCCCGAATAGGTGAGGGAGCATGTCATGGACTGCCTTACTTGTTAGAAAAGGTGGAGGAGGCTTCACGAAAGAGTCTAGAAACTTCTAGACTTCTCTAGACTTCTCTAGGATTCTCTAGAGTTTCCTACACACTTGTGGAATTTTCTAGAACCTTGTACATTCTTCTAGTCCCTTGTAGAATAGTAGATATTTGTATGGAAGTCTGTAGAAGATAGATCGTAGCCACTAGATCAAATTGATCTTGACCATCCATTTCAAGGTGGGGGTCTATATAAGGAGGAGTCCTCCTCATTTGTAAATCATCCTCAAAATACTAGCATTCTTGCAATACAAAGCGTTCTTTATTTTCTAGCTTGAGTGTTCTTCTAAAGTCTTCAAACAAACCTCTTGGCAAGGTTCGGTTAGGTTGACTTGGTTACTTGGAGGAGTGTCAAGTGCCGCACGGAGCGTCTAAGTTCGGAGTGAAACTTTACACACGTGACATTAGGCTATGCTCAAGCATGGTGGCACAATGGGCTTAGGCTGTGCTGAAAGCATGCCATAAGGTAGCAGTGCTGTGCCGGCATATTATGCCCCTACATAGGATGCCCAAGCACGGACACACTCATACGTTCTATGCTTGGCATAAGTCACTTAAAATAAATGTATTGTATCTTGGATCAATATTATATCTTGGACCAGTCTGTATGACATCATCTATTTTAATAGCTCTAAATTTAATTATATTTGATTATTCTTTATTGTTAATTTATCCTGCCCACTCAATTGAATGATAAAAAAATCATATTGATTTTGATTCTCTTATAATTAAATAAAATAGAAAAAGAAGAAAAGAAATAAATAATGGTCCTTATAGAATTTGGAATTTGTGGTGCATGCATACCAATATTTGATATAGAGATGGTAATCAGGGCCAGTCCGGCCCTACCCGGCCTGGCTCGTATTAGACCCGAGCCCATTTAAGTCGGCTTCAAAATTCTAAGCTTGGCTCGAGCCCGGTTAAAAACAGGCTTAAAAACTTTTTTTTTTGTTTTTGGATAAAACATTATTCTGAATAAATAAGTTTTATAGTTCAATAAAGTAGTTTTATAACATAGTAAGTAAGTTTTATAATATAAAAATAGTATATTTATCATTTATTTAATAACTTATATTTTATTACGTTCTAGTGAAATAGATGAAGCTAAAATAATATTATCCTAAAACTTTATGATTTCTTTTCCAATATTTTTTATTTTTGAAAACTTATAATTTAGTATATTATTAACAAAGAGTTAGCCAGAGAAATAACTTTATTATAATTTATAATGATAGATAATTTTGTCAAAAAAAACTCTCGGCCTAAAGGAGGAAAAAACAAAACTTACAATAAAGTATTAAAAATAAGAAAAAAAAATTATTAAAATTACATCATAATCTATAATTTCTAATGGAGGGTTGAACTACTTCCTACCTCATAATTAGGAGTTTCGTATTCAGATTCGAGATATAAATTATCAAATACTTCATACATTTCTTCTTGATCCTTCATTTGATGTTGGTTTGCTAATTTGCACATTCTCAATCTCTGATGCACGATAATATCTCAACCATTTCAAGCGTTAATTTAGTTCTTCTATCAGAAGTTATTCTCCCACCGATGCTAAAGGCTGATTCTGAAGACACTGTTAAGACGGGGACAGTCAAGACATCATGTGCGAGTTTGCTATAGGAAACCTTTTTGAATTATACTTTCACCATTGCAAGATATTAAAGTCATCTCAATCCTCATCATCTGAGGATTCAAGATACTTCCAAAGCTCTCCGTATTCTGAAGTACCACTACTTGAAGAACTCTTCTTCTTATTGTAAATATTTCATATCGCCTTCTTTGGTCGTTCAATTTGTTGATCGGATCATCGCGGTCGCAAGTCGCTATACTTATTTTCACAAACTACATAAACTTCATGAAATTTTATATTTGTATTAGCGATTATTTCATCATAAGAAATATATAATTCTCTTCCTATAAAAAAAACAACCTTACTAAAACCATCATATTTAAGTCTATGACCCAATAGAACTCCAAAGCAATACAAAAGTAGAATTTCTTTCCAATATTTTAAGTATTTTATTTTTTCTATAATCGGTTTAAAAACAACATCATCGTCATAAGTAGTAAACAGTTGAACAATATCAACAAATTGTGCAATAACTAATGGTGAAGTAGGATAATAAATACTAGATAAAATCATAGTAGACTTGTAAAAACCTTTTAGAAATTTGTTAAATTTTTCAGCAGTATCCCAATCATTTTCACGCAATACAGTAGATGTACCTTGTTTTAGATGTAAAAACATTGTAATCTCATCTTGATATGGAATAGCTTGTTGTAACATTATATAAGTTGAATTCCATCTTATGTCCATATCAAGTGCAAACTTCCGAGGTTTCTTACCTGCGTTCTTGCATAATTGTCTAAATGTAGCTATACGAGAATTAGAGCAAACTATGAAAGTTAATGCATCTTGAATATTTATGATTTAATTTGTTAACAATTTCATACCTGCTTTGATAATGAGGTTTATTATGTGACAAGCACATCGTTGATGTAGAAATATTCCACCATTGTGCTCACTAAGCTGATCATCTAATAAAGATATTACTTTCATATTTGCAGAAGTATTATCCAATGTGATTGATATTATACGTTGTTTTATATCAAATTCATTCAAAACTTGCATAATAATATCATAAATATTGTCAGCACTATGTTGAGTCTCAATAACTCTAAAACCTATGATTTTTTTTTCATAGAGCATTCAACATCTAAATAATGACTAACTATAAATAAATAATCTTCCTTAGACCTTGCACTCCAAATATCAGACATTAATGTAATACTAACATGAGGTGAACCTAATTGTTTTTTAAAGCATCACGTTATTTTTTAAAACATGTTTCTATTTCACTTCTAATTGTATTTCTACTTACTCTCCTATAGGAAGGACAATATGAGTCTCGAACAAAGTTTTCATAATATTCAAAGTTAGCAAAACCAATAGAAAAATCAAAATAAGCAATCAACTTAGCAAGATTATCTCTAGCTCTCATTTCGTTATATGACCACGTAGAGACTGAACCTTTAGGTTGAAAATTTAATTGAGTTTGAGACGTACCTATACCGAGTGTGGGATCAGGCATGCATTTATCTTTATGATGTTTTAAATAGGTAGTTCCACCAGTCCCAGTAGCAGTTCGAGTCTTTTTACATACCTTTCATATAACATATTTTTAAATTTTATCGTGTTCATCTGGCTTCTATAACTCGTCAAAACAAAGGCAAACCTTTAACGTTGTCTTCTTGCGTTTTGTAGAAGCAGCTGTACTCGATGTAGTTGTTACTTCATTATCGAGATCGACCTCATCCTCGTGGACCTCGTCTATATTCAAAAAATTATTTTTGTCCAATTTTATATATCCTGTACTATAAAATAGCAAATTTGGCTGGCCTCCGAAATCATGTGTGTTTATCTAAGTTATCCATTTTTTATATTATAAAAAAAAAAAAATATATATATATATATAGATATTAAAATTTGTTAGAACTTGGAAGATAAAAATTACACAAAATAATTATAATAATAAAGATTAAAACACATTATAATAAAATAGAAAAATTGAACCAATCTGAAATCCAATTTTGGAATTGAGAGTTAAGAGTCAAGACTATAATCAAGATTCAGGAATTGTAAAATTGATAATTGAGATTGTAAATTAGTAAGAAAAATAAATTGAGAAAAATTGAGAGTTGAGAGATGATTTTTTGAGTTGTAAATTGCGATTTATGAAAATAATTTGAGGAGGTAGTTATAGGAAAAATAATAAAGTTGAGAGATGATTTTTTGAATTGTAATTTATAAAGATAATTTGAGAAGTATTTATAATAAAAAAATAAAGAGGAAAAAATTTTAAATATAAAAAAAATAAAAATAAAAATATTAGAGCAGGGAGCCATTGCTCCCCGCAGCTAAGCTAACCTTAGGTTTTAGCTTAAGCTAAAGCCTGAGGTGTACCAAGCAGGATGGTATTATTCACCCGTGAGTAGCCCACATACATGTAGGTTGATCTCGGTCTGCTTTAAAAAGGGGCAGGATCAAGTCAGCCCGCGGGTATATATTCTCTATACCCATATATTGCAGGTACGAGTCAGGTTTTAATGAGCTTGGCTAAATGGGTTCGGGCCAACCCGACCCAAATTAGCATCTCTAATTGGATGATGTAGATAGCTAATCAAGTTTTGTTTTTACAAAATATTTTCTTATTGACGTCACATCATATCATAAAATAGTGATGTGAAACTATAAAATTATAAAATTTGGAATCCAGGTCTAGAGGCCCAGTTCTAGAATAAAACTAAAATTATGGGGATGTGAGAAACCGAGACGCAATTTATGTTTTGACCATGGGAGAGAGTGAGAAAGAAATGGACCCCTAAAACCTAAAATATGAGGATACTGACCGAGACACTAATCGCATGTTAATACAGGACAAGACATGTCCATACAGTACTTCCCACACGTACATTAATATAGCATAATGTATAATTATGAAAATCATTGAATTTTTAAGATAATCATTTTAGATTTTAAATGATTAGAGTACTTATATTTTATTTTTAAGAACTATAAATAAAACATATTCCATTTTCGATTATTTATTTGTCACTAAAATGTTATTATAATGAATTAATAATCAGATGTAGAACTACTTCAAATATCATTAGTTAAAATATGAAAATATAGCATATTTATTAAAATTCCGTTAACTTTAAGAAATTTAATGAAAAATTGGATATGAATACTTTAAACGTGAATTGTACACGAGAATTATAAATGATTGTTAGATCAATATGAGATTTATTTCAAGATCTCTAATTTAATATTGTAAGATAATCTATATATGAAATAGTAATTTTTAATATTAAAAAAGTTGAGAATATTATAAAACAGAACGAAATTATAAATAATACAGATTCGGAAACCAAATTGATAAAAGATGAATTCTGATACCTGTGAACTTCCACAGTATCCTTAAAATCTTCGGCCTATATATTATCTATCTTTCAAGATACAACGGAATGAAAAATACTCAGTTTGAATACCAAATATTTCTGGCAATTTCTCAAGCTATCGAACACTATCACTCTGAAGCTTAGAACTCTAGAGAGGGTTTAAGTAGGAAATTATTTTCTAAATGATTATTTTCTAAAAGGGAGAATGCCAATTTATAAGCTTCAGATGAAGGAAACTGATCAGACAGATTAATGCACATTAATTCATCGGTTTCATAAAATTAATTATGAAGTTAATTAGTGACATTAATACATATTCATTTCTTAAATTAATTCTTGAAGAAACCGAAAATTCAATTTTTTATTCAATTCAAAATTTTCCAACAATCCTCCACATTAATGAAAATTGACAGATCATAAAATAGATAATTTTGAAATTTTAATGTTTTTGACATACTGTTCAACAGATCAAAACATGGATAGGATAAGTAGGTATCAACCTTTGAACCTTCACTTGTGAAAATATATTGACTTTACTAGTTGATTAGTAGATGCGATGTCCTTGAACTATTTTGTTGTTCATGTAAATGATAACATACTTCACACATAAGTCTTTTCTTATATAATTGAGTTCTCATTATTCTGCTCATTTTGGCATTGAACATCTACCTAGTTCTACAAGAGTTGGAAAGAATTAAGTCCATGTTAATTCTCTTAGAAACGACTCACTTCCCTCTCACATAAGTGATTTGTAATCAAGAGTAACCCGTTTTACTCCGCTCGGATTTTATGACGTCTAAAAATCATCAAAAGCATAGCTTATCCTTTCTCTTACGGGCATCACTTTTCATCATAGAAATAGATAGGAGGAGAACCCCCAAAGTGATATGATTAAGTCCTTATACAACTAGATTGTCCCTTTGAACATAGATCCTGGGATCTCCAATCAACTAGCTTTGGTTTCTATTGTATTGACTTATTTTTTCATGAGCTTTTAGTCACATTCTCATTAATGGTTTTTTTTTTCAACTAACTCTCAATTTAACCTTTTAATTATTGGTTATGTAACTTTATCCATGGATAATTCTAATTGAGAATAGTTTACCAAAGCTTTTCTAACTTTCTTGAAGTTTTAATATTCATCTTATAATAAGAAAATTTCAGACCATAAGATTTTAGGTCCTACCCCTTTTATTAAGTCGAGATATTATCAGCCTCTTATTCATTTTCTTGTTCTTGAGTATGATAAACTTTACGATTCTTTTTATTCTATGTTCATTTTGAACCTTCTCATAAATATATGTTAAAGGAGAACATATTGTTTCTTATAGATTAAACCAAGAAGTTTGGCATTCATTTTAAACAATGACTTTGTTTATTTTCTCATGTGATAGTTTAGTATATAATTCATGTTAATTATTCTACGCATAGAATCATAATTAATATATTTTAATCTAGCATAAAGTCACAAGCAACTAATAAAATAGCTAGCTTTATTTTATTAATTTCTCAAAGGATCATTACATTTTATTTTGCTTATAAGCTCATCAAAAAACTTTCCCACTTTTAAACAAAATCAACTAACCAGAGAGATCAAGGTCTGAGACATCTTGAGTAATGTCTTCCACCATATACGCTTCTGGACTTGATTTCTTCTTTGGGAGCCTACAATCCGAAGCTCTGTGACCCATCTTGTCACAGTTGAAGCATTTCCCTTGAAACTTAGTTTGCTTCTTTAAGACTCCTCCTTTCCATCCTAGCTTAGACCATTTTTCAATCCTTTTGGAACCCTGACAATATTCCACAATATTAGCCTTTGCCTCATGTTAAATGACCCATTTCTTATCGGAATTTTGATTGCCTTCTTCAATTCAAAGTCGAACAACCAAATTTTCGATATTCATCTCTTTTCGATTATACTTAAGGTAGTTCTTGAAATCCTTCTATCTAGGCTGAAGCGTCTCAATAATAGCAGCTACTTGGAAGGTTTTACTTAAATTCATCCATTTAACATGAATCTCATGTAAAATTACTTGAAGTTCTTGAACCTGACTGACTACAATGTTAGAATCCACTAATTTATAGTCAAGGAACCGGCCCATAATATCCTTTTTGGTATCGACATCCTCAGTCTTATATTATGATCCAAGGCATCCTATAGCTCCTTTGTCGTTTTCTTTGTACTATACACGAAATACAGAGAGTCGTTCAAGCATTGTGACACCCCGGGCGGGACATACCACCATCCCTAGCGGTGCTACTCATATACTATTATCCGAGCGAGAACGTTAGCCACCATCCCTTGGTTTTTCTTTCGCGTCCCCCAGGGATTGAACCTTGGCCTCTCACTTAAGAGTGCCAAATTCGCATCCTTGGTACCACTTCTGCTACTTCGTTCATTATATAATTTAGACATAGAAAGTCAAAATGACTCCAAGCATCAATAGTACTGACTGCTTGGACATCATGCTCATCATCTTTGAGCACAAGAGCACTTTCCTTTAATAATCTCACAAGATTTAGTGTAGTCAAGTAGAACAATATCTTTTATTGCCACCTTTTGAAATTCTGTCCGTTGAATTTCTCAAGTTTCTCACCAGGGTTAATAGGAAGAACCAGGAAATGAATGACTCGAGTGATAGAATGGGTCATCTCGATAGTAATAGCTTGTCGGCTATTTTCAGATTCTATTTATGAAATTATACACATATTAATATGAGTGAGTATCTTAGTAACTAAACATTTATAAATCATTAAAACTCGTAAATGATAAATTGTAAACAACATTCAAAATAAAAATATTAAAAGCCATTACATTTTTGAAACTATATAAATTAATTTCGCACTGATGCAAATTAATTTCAATCTGTTACAAAATAACTTTGAACCATTTCGAAAAAATTTCGAACCGGTTTGAACTAATTTCGAAACCATTATAACTTTAACTGGACATTATAAGTTTTTTAATAAACCTTTGTAATTAATTTTCTTAATTGCTATAAATTAAAATCATACCATTAATAATCAAATGTAAAACGGTTACAAAATAAATTTGTAAACCAATCAATTAAATTTGAAAACCACTACATATAAATGTTAACTGTTAAAAATTTACTTGGTAAAGCATCACAAACGTATTTAAGAAAAACCGTTATAAATTTATTAAATTTGAAAATGATTGCACAATGAATCAAATAATAATTTTATAATTATTATGTCTCAAATAATAAATATTTCAAAATTATTATCTTACAATTTAATCTAAGTAATACTATAGCATAAATGTTTTAACTAATCTGAACAAGTGTGTAAACACAATCAAATTATATGAGTTGAATTGTATACTACTCCTAGTATTGATTTAAATTATATCACATAATGTTTTCAATAGTTAAAGCCATTCATAAGAACTTCAAAAAATACACAAGAATATGCAAACGTTAAGTTTTTAGTTTCATAATGTTCATACTATTGCATATTATTCTTACCAGCATGCATTTTACTCAAAGCATAAATATTTCAACTGTGGCATAGAATATTAAATTAATTACAATATATAAACGTAACAATATTATTCATAATAAAATGTTTCTATTTTACTTTAAATTGATTATAACGGTTTGAATTTTACATTCCAAATTCCACTTTGTTGTTTAAATGTTTTCAATTAAGGAAAGCAGTTACTCCATTTTAAATTAACAACAATATTTAGTATACTACACACAATTAATTTACACCGTATATTAACATGCAAATTAAAGAAAGAAAGCAGTCAATTATCATAAACGTTTAGACCAGTATGGAAATCCAATTAATTCTTCTTCATTGAATTAGTAAGTAAACACAATCAATTATTAAAATCATTTATTCTACTTTTTAAATTTAGTATTGTATTTAATATTTTTGATCTATAATGATAGAACAAAAAATAATGAATAATTTCACTGAAGTTTGTTTCGTAATGAAATCAAATTTGTTTACTATATAGAATAAAGAATATGTTTTAGGTTGTAAGATAATCTATATATGAAACAGTAACTTTTAATATAAATAAAATTGAGAATATTGTAAAACAGAAATTATAAAAAATATAGATTCTCAAACCAAATTAATGAAAAAGAATTTCAAGGTATGTGAATATTCACAATGTCCTTAAAATAAATTTGGCCAGTATGCCGTCTGTCTCTCAAGATATAATAGAATAAAAAATACTCAAATAGAACACCAAATATTTCTAGAGAACTCTTAAAACAAATTTGGCCCGTATGCCGTCTGTCTCTCAAGATATAATAAAATAAAAAATACTCAGATAGAACACCAAATATTTCTAGAGAACTCTGAAGCTATTGAATCTTATCGCTCTGAAGCTTAAAACTTTAGAAAGAGTTTGAGCATGAAATAATTTTCTAAATGAATTTTTTCCAAAAGAGAGAATGCCAATTTATAGATTTTATATGGAGAAAATCAATAAATTAATACACATTAATCTATTGATTTTATAAAATTAATTATAAAGTTAATTACTCACATTAATATATATTAATTTATTAAATTAAATTTTGAAGAAATTAAAAATTTAATTTTCTATTCGATTCAAAATTTTCTAATAAATATTATATATAAAGCATTTCTTGGGATCAGTCTCAAAGATGCGGTGTTTTACATACAACATCGGCGATGGTCTAATGCTAAATAAGAGATTAATCAAGTATTAATGTATGGAGTTATTACACAACTAGCCTGGATACCTTCTTATATGGCCAAAAAAATGTATATATATATATATATATAGTAATAATAATAAGAAGAAGAATAATACACTACAGATATTGTGTAGCAAGGGTTTATCATATTGGAGTGGGGGGTTAATATATATTTTTAAAATTATTGGGCAGAAAAAAGTAACTAAACATTTAAGTGGGGAAAAATTATAAATTTTCAAATTCTTAAAGGAGCAAGTCAAAGCCCCCAGCCCCCCTCGCTACAGCGCTGACCATGGGCGGATTCAAGAGCGGGTGAGAGGAAAAGTGGGCAGTGTTCGCTCACACTTCCCTCAAAATTAGGTTGTAATTTTTAAATCTTATTAACAAATTGGAGCATTTGGCCACCCATTTATTACTATTATTTTTTAATTTAATTACGAGTACTCTATATGTATAATATTTGAAGTTTCTCTGGCCCTGACCAAGTTTTCAGTCTCCGGCCATGAATAATTAGCTTTAATTATGCACGAAAAGAGGTGAATGGCTCAGCAGATAAGCTAATTAAACAATGGGCGGATAAGAAGTAGTGATTTGAAGTATGTTTGCTAACATAAGATACTGTAAGAGCCTAGTATTGATTGTGGGAGAGTGAGAGTGAGAGATTAATACTTTTAAAGTCTGTAAAATTCTTGCTAAGGAATAATATTGGCAGTTAGAAGGGGGGGGGGGGGGGGGGGGGGGGGAAAAAGCCGCAAGTACCAAAACATGAAACCATTTTTTCATTGCGTGAGGTCTGAGGAATAACCGATCGAACATAAAAGGTTTGAGTGCATGTTTGCTTCATTACACCTTCTCCAAAGTACACAATCTTAATATGTAATATACAGATTTCTTACTAGTTACAACCCCAATCATGAGTTAATTAATAAATATTGGTTGCAATAAATTAATTGATTAAAAACATGGCTTTTTTTTTTTTCCAATCAATTGTTCCCAAGTCCCAACTACCATATTGATACCGCGCCTAACAAGCTAGCTATCTATCTAACTCCTATGATTGACCGACAATCTCTGACGAGTCGCCGATTTCGGAGCATCCCAGAGCCTAACAACGTTTCCGTTAAGATTGGTCAGGTCCTGGTGGGTGTACCAGCCCGGCCTGGACTTGCCACCGATCTCTCCCATTTTCCATTTCAGCACTACCTCCCATTTCTCCATCGAATAGTCTTCCACTTCTTGCAGTTTGTATAATAATCCCTCACGATCATCCTCAACTATCACCTGGTAGCACCTGGTGTACTTCTCCTCACTCCGATTATCATTTTCGTCATCTTGATAACTATCCTCGTCGTAGTAAACCGTAAACTTTATCGATCCCTGACTTGGTAGCTCGTTCTTTTCCGGCAATGTTTCCGACCTAGTGGTGTTAATTTGGTTGCCTTCTAGAGAAGGAGGAGTAGGAGTAGGACGTGAGGTGGAAGCGGCGATGGTGGTGGTGGGTGCGGTGGAGGGTCTGATGAATCTCCAGAAGCTAACGGCGGCGGTTGCAACAGCGAGCCATGTCCAGAAATTGTTAACAAAAGTAAGAAGACCAACGCTTACGAAATTGAGATCAATAATTTCAAGAGGGTTAGAGCCAAAAACGTCCATTGCAATATCTGCTGCTGCACTCTCGCCCTCCATCGACTCTCCTCCTAATATTGCTTTGTTGCGGTGGCTGAATATTTTTTAGAGTGAGGAAGAAGGGAGGGTGGGTCTGGCTTTTATTTATGGAGAGGTGGAGAATGCGACAGAGAAGGTGAACCACATAAGATTACGAGCAAGAGAGCAAGTAGGGTAGAGGATCCTATTAGATGCCGAGAATCGAGAAGGAAGATGCTAAATGCGATGGTACATTCTAAGATTTTTATACCACATCTCTCCGCTTCCATATCCTCTCATCTCCTGTAACACGTGTTAGCCAAGATCCTCTTATGTTCAATTGATTTATAATTTCCGCTAAATTCTCTTTTTTATGAATTTTTCTGTTTATAAATTCTTATATATAAATATATATATATATATAGTGAATGGTTATATAATGTATTCAATTCGATTATAATACAAATATCGCTTTCACGTATTATATGAAAAAATATTGTGGTCGATTATGATTTATGAAGAAAAATGACACAGCATCTTCAAAGATTCCCCATACCTTGTTTTCACCGATACACAAAATTAAGCAAGAAATGAAACACTTCTGTGACTAGAGCGGGCCCTATGTTATGAAAAATTAGGTTTTATCTAAAGTAAAAGTGGCAAAATGAGTCATACCGACATGAGCACGTTTAACTCGACACGATAAAAATATCGCACGTGCACGAGCACTGCATAGATATCGGGCCATGCTGTGCCCAATATAAGAAACCCGCGTGCCGCTGCAGCCGGCACGTTAGGCCTGTACTGGCACGCGGATCCATGCCAGCACGCAGGCCTATGAGCCAAAAGCCTCCTAGGTCCAAGCCTAAGCCTACGGCTAGAGCATACATAGCATGTGGGCTGGCATGCTGCCAACCCACTTTAAATGACTAAAGAGGCTCCTGCAAACTGCGTTGTAGGAGTTCTCTTTTTTTCTTCTTTCTTTATTTATTTAATTTTTTTTAATTTCAAGATTTAAATTTTTCCCCCCATTTTTTTTCATAAATTTATATACATTTCTTTATAATTTTTACACTTCAATTTATTCTCTTTCTTTCTTTTTTTTTTTTTTATATTTTTCTTAATCTTTATTTTTTATAATCTTTTTCAGTCTTTCTAATTCTTCTCAATCTCCATAATATTTTGACTCTCTCAAATTGTATACTCTTAAATTCTCATTCTCATATCTCAATTGTGAAGTTTTCATCGATTGAATTTGAATCATTATAAGTTGTTACTTACTTTAGTTTATTTTCACATTTTATTCTATATTTACTAACTTGTATTATTTAAGTTTTAATATTTAGTATTATTTTGATGTAGGAAATGGATCCCCACCATGAAAATATAATTGGTTTTGGACATTTTGAAGACTATATGGATTTATCCGATGACGTTGATAACAATATAGACCAAATACAAGAAAATACACCGAATACAACAGCATCTGCAAAACGTCGGGAGGAGGTTTCTATTTTGAAAGTTGGGCATTGTTTTGAAAAAATATATTAACTAGATGAAAAAGGTAAAATAAAAAGATTTTGTGTATGCAAGGTATGTAATAAAAATTAACTGCAAAAGCCACGGGTGGCACTGGACACTTAAAACGACATATGGATCAATGTATGCTTATAGCTGATACAAGTATAACTCAATCTACTCTTACTTTTCAACCTAATGGTATAATTAGTAAGTGGTCTTATGATGATGCAAGAACTAGAGAAGGCTTAGCTAAATTGATTGATGTTTCTGATTTACCTATAAATTTAGGTGAAAATAAATATTTTGAAGATTTATTAAAAATTGTTTTAATTCACACTATTGTAAAAAAAAGTAGCAATACAATTAGAAAAGATTTAGAATTATATTTTAAAATACAACGTGATGCTTTAAAATTATAATTAGGAGCACTTTATGTTAGCATTTTGTATTAACTTCGGATACTTGGAGTTCTCGATCTAAACAAGATTATTTATCTGTAATCACACATTATTTAGATTTTGAATAGGTACTAAATACAAAAATCATAGGTTTTAGAGTAATTGAGCATGAACATAATGCTGAAAATATTTCTAAAATAATCTTACAAGTTTTAAGCAAGTTTGATATAAAACAACATATAATATCAATCACCTTGGATAAAATGCTTCTACGAACACAAGAGCTATAATTTTTTTACAATCCCAATTAGATGGATATAATGGTGGAATGTTTATGCATCAATGTTGTGCTTGTCATGTTATCAACCTAATAGTTAAAGAAGGTTTGAAATTAGTAAGTAAAGAAATTGAAAAAAATTAGAGAAGCATTAACTTGGTTAGGTAATTCAAATTTGCATGTTTATGCATTTAAAACTTTTTGTACTTCCTTAAATAAAAAACCTAGAAAAATTTCTCTTGATATGGATGTTAGATGAAATTTTACTTATACTATGTTAAAGCATGTTTTATCTTATAGTAATGAGATTAGTTTATTTTATCATTAGAAAAAAAGGTAAAATTATATTATTTGATAATAATTGAGATACTGTTAGAAAATTTACTACATTTTTAGAAGTTTTTTATAACTCTATTATACTTATTTCTAGTGTTTATTATCCTACTTTGCTATTGGTTCTTTCAGAACTTCTTAAAATAGCTTCGATTTTGGGCCAGTATGTTGATGATGTTATTTCTGGATCTCTTGTAATTAAAATGAAGGAATTTTTTTAAAATATTGGTATGATATTTTGCTCTTGTATTCTTTAAGAGTCATTTTAGATCATAGGATTAAGCTTGAAGGTTATAAAGAAATTATTACTTTTATTGGTGATAACTTAAATTTTGATTATACTTCTCAAATTGCTAATGCTTCTTATAAGTTGTATCAAGTTTTTAATATTTATGAAACCAAGTACATCGACTTATAGTCTCAACGACGAAGGAAAAAATAAACAGAAGATATATTGTTATGGGAAGTACTCTCAAAATAGAAGGATTCCTCAAGTTCAAGTTCTAGGTAAGATGGTCTAGCTTTGGAATTAACAATGCCTTTGAGCATGGCCGATAGGTCTAGTAGTACTACACAATACGGTGAGCTTTTAAAATATCTTGAAGGTGATTGAGATGAAGAAGAGGACTTCAATATTTTGGACTGGTGGAAGTTAAACTTGTTTAGATTTCCAATATTATTAGCTCAACTGGCACACGATGTCCTAATTATTCCAGTTTCAACAATTTTTTCAGAAGCGACTTTTAGCATAGGTGGGCAAATTATTACTGATCGAAAAACATCATTAACACCAGAGATTGTGAAATTATTATTGTGCCTATGAGATTGGGAATGCACTCTTAAAAGAGATCAACATCGCATGAAAAGTGAGAACTTGATTGAAGTTTTTGATTCATTATACCTCAAATACAGAAATTTTTATTCTAGTTTTATAATTGAAAATTTGTGATTATTTTTATTTTTCATTTTTAGATCTTGTATCGTAGGTTGATGACCAGTTTTTCCTCTACCGTGGTCGGAAGGGGTTTTTCACTGGAAATCATTTTGTACATTGAAACTTTTCGATTAATGCAAGATCTGTTTTGGCTAAACAATACTTCTTATAGTTTATTTATAATTTTAATTATTAATAGTGCATGAATTACCTTCTCGCCTGCTCGTCTTTTTCAGACTTGAGATATCTAAACTCTAAACCCTCTTGTTTCTCTCGAATTTCCTCTATAATTCGACATCCACATTATCCATCTAATATAACATAAATAAGAAAACATCTAAACATTAAAAAAAAAATATGATAGTCATCGACCTTTCGGCACGACACGATATAGACTTATTACTATGTCCGTGCCATGCTGTGCCGAAGCCGGGCCAGGCCGAACCGATATTAATTGCCACCTCTAGTCTGAAGGTCGTCAATTAGAAAAAAACAAATATGATTTTTAATATATAAATGAAAAAATAAAAAAATAATTTAGCATTTATTTTATTATATTTTGAATATTAACGTCTATTATAGATTTTAATTAAAAAAATCCAATTTTGAATTTAAGAATGAAAATTTAAAAGTTGAATTTCATCTTTTCATGTTAGAAAAAATAATTAGGTGACTCTGATTTACGAATTTTTCTTAAATCATCCCAATTCAAAGTCTCCCTTAAATATATGGGGCATTTTTACCACTTTACTCTTTTCTATTTCACATACCACCTTCTTATTAGGCTGGTTTAGAAAAACAAAATTGTTTGATCGGATTCATAAAGAATTTCTCTCATACTAGACGCCAAAATATGATAAATATGATGAGCCCGTCCTATTTCATCATCTAATGGTGGTGATGGGGACCATTTGAGAGAAAATTGACAAAGGAGAATTTGATGCGAGAGAAACATGCCATACAGCCAACTGGGCTATGCTGGATTATATGAGAATGGATCTAGTAAAATCGAAATTCCACATCAAAAGCTTATGCGGAGAGATCCACAAATAAGAAGGGAATACTAGTAAAACAAATTAAAAATAAGTTAACTATATTCAGGTCCTATACTTTTGGTTATTTAAAAAAAACCTCTATTTCATCTTCTCCATCTCACAAATGTCGCCGCAATAAATCCGTGGCTGCCACTGCCGAAGGTCGTCCCCACCTCTTAATATCTCTCTCAATGATTGATTTTGATATGGTTCAAAGATCTAAGAACCAGAGCAGAAATCGATCTAAATGTTAAGAGAAAACAATCAACTTGAACTCCATAGATTTCTTTATCATGCTTGAGATTTCATAATCCCAATTCAAGTTCCTCATTAAGAAAAAACCAGATCTCAACCGTTGCAAGTTCCTCAATGTGAAAAAAACCCTCCGCATTCCCTATTCAAGCTGTAGAAAAAGTAAGATGGATAGAAAAAAAATCAAGATTAAAATAAAACAGCGAGATTAAAATAAGGGGAAGAACGAAGAATAAAAAGGAAGTTGTTAAAGATCTAGGGAGAGACAACGAGATATAGGTTGTAAACTAGATTGAAATCGATCAGGTGGGTTGGGGAGGTGTGACAGTGGTGGCAGCCGCGGATTTATGGTGTGGAAAATTGTGGGATGAAGAAGATGAAGTTGAGGTTTTTTTTTGTCAAAGTGAGAGAGAGAAGGAAAAGACTCTTATATTTTTATTATTATCCAAAGATCCCAATACAACATATTTATATTTAATACATACACAGGTCAACATGCAGTCAACCATTAACTAACTAACTAACTGATAATCATATATGTACATACAAATAAGCAGTTTTCCATTAGATTAACTATCTCTGACACCCCCCCCCCCCCAGCTCATGGTTTGAATAAATCTAAAACATGAAGCTTGGAAAGTAAATAATAATGCTGATGAATCCCTAAAGCCTTAGTAAAAGGATCATCGAGCTATTCATCTGTCTTCACATGAGAAGTAACCAGGAAATCAGACTGTACTTTTTCTTGTACTAAATGATAGTCAATTTTGATATGTTTAGTGTGTTCGTGAAACATGGGGTTGTTGGATATATCAATAGTAGTAGTATTGTCACAATAGAGACTGATAGGAGTTGGGACAATAACCCCCAAGTCATGAAGAAGAGCAACAATCTATACAAGTTCACAAAATGTTGTGGCCATAGCCCTGTATTCATATTCTACGGATGAATGTGAAACAATTGCCTACTTCTTTGATTTCCATGAGACCAATTAATCTCCTATAAAAATACAAAAACCAGTCTGAGATTTACATGTGGTAGAGCATGAGGTCAAATCTGAGTCTGTGTATGTAGTCAGATTTAAGTTAGAAGTAAAGGCCAAGAGAATGCCTTGACTTGGAGAATTCTTCAAGTAACGAAGGATACTAAAAGTTGCATAGAGATGTGATGTCTTTAGAGAATGCATGTATTGACTCAGAACATTAACAACATAGGTAATGTCAGGCTTTGTCATGGTCAAGTAGATGATACCAATTAGCCTCTGATAGCAGCTATGATATGATAGTAAAGAATCATCCAAATTCTGAGAAGTGAGAGAATCGAAGTTAGAGGAAGTGAACTTCAAATTATGTTCCATTGGAGTTGGAGCAAGCTTCAATTCCCTTAAGCTAACATCAGAAATGAGGTCAAAAGCATACTTTCTCTAATTGAGACAAATGTTAGTAGCTGATCTAGCTATTTCAATAATAAGAAAAAACTTAAAATCACCCAAATCTTAAATATGGAATCTGCCATGAAAAAAGGATGTGATCTCATCAATCACAAAAGGATCACTTCCTGTTAAGACAATGTTATCAACATACACTAACAATATAATTATATGACCATTCTTCTGATGAGTGAACATAAAATAATCAGCTTTAGATTGGATAAAACAAGCATCAGTAACAACATTTGTGAACTTCTCATTCCACCGCCTAAAGGCATGTTTCAAGCCATTGAGAGACTTCTTCAGTTTACAAACCTTATTCTTAGATGAGATATCAAGCCCCTGATGTAACTTTGTTAAGACTTTCTCATGTAGATCTCCTTGTAAAATTGCATTTTAGACATCCATTTGAACTAAAGGCCGGTTTCTTTGAGCAGCAAGAGTAAGAACTATCCTAATTGTCACCATTTTGGTAATTGGTGAAAACATTTTATTGTAATCTATCCCCTCCATCTGATTGTACCCTTTAGCCACTAATTTGGCTTTTTATCTTTCAATACTCCCATCTGCCTTAAGCTTCACTTTGTAAACCTATTTTTAGCTTATAGGTTTCTTCCCAACAGGTAAATCAACAATATCCCAAGTTTCTTTTTTTTTTTTTTTTTTTTTTTTTTTTTATATATTAATGCTTTCAATTCCAAATCCATGGTCTTTTTCTAATTATCTTCAACACATGCCTCAAAATATGAATTTGGTTCTGTAAGGGAAGAGATATTGGAAATAAAGGAGGAATAGGGAGGATAAATATTATCATAGGTAAGGGAAAAAGAAATAGGGTACCTGGCAGTAGAATAATTTAAAAAAGTAGAATGATATGAGGATGTGGCAGCACAAAAATAATCAGCCCTCCAAGCTGGTGGTTTAACAATCCTGCCTTATCTAGTCGTAGCATGGGTAACTTCATGTTCAACATTCATACTAAGAGCATCAGATCAGAAACATCAGGAGGGGAACAAAATATCACAAAATATTTGACAAAATAGTGGAAACATGTGATCTTTTTATATATAAGTTAGTTTGTTTGGAGTTGTAATTATTAACCATTTCGGAATATATGAAATTATTATCTATTTGATTTAACATTTTAAAATAAGATTTTAGAGTATACCATATGACCTTTCGAGCCATTGAGTCTCTGTCTTCCAAACTCTATGGCTCGAGGGGTTTTGAGATTGCCCCCTCGAGTGGTAGAGTTTGGAGGATAGAGGCTTTTAAGTCTCTGTACTCCAAATGCTACGGGTCGAGGGGTCATGAGATTCCCCCTCGAGTGAGTAGTAGAGTTTGAAGACATAGATTTTTAAGTCTCTATCATCCAAACTTTATGACTAGGGGGGTTGAAAGTCTCTGTACTCCACACTCTACGGGTCGAGGGGTCATGAGATTCCCCCTCGAGTGAGTAGTAGAGTCTTGAGGATATAAGCTTTTAAGTCTCTATCATCCAAACTTTATAGCTAGGGGGGTTTTGACATGCTTCTTTCATCTTAAACGTCAAATATTAATCCTTTTACCTGAACTCCTAAACCATAGACCTTTCATTTTAAACTATAAACCTTAATCCTTTCATCCTAAACTCTAAAACTTAGATCTTTTATCTTAAATTTTAAACCTTAATCCTTTCATTTTAAATCCTAAACTTTAGACCCTTCATCTTAAACCGTAAACCTTAATCCTTTCATCTTGAACCCTAACCTTTAATCCTTACATGAAAATATTACTACATCAAAGTCATACAATACTTTAATCCTTACATGAAAATGTTACTTCATCAAACTCATATAATGCCAGATAATTAATTACATCAATTCAAATGATTGAGATGGGTTCAAAAAGGGTTATGGGCGGAATTGGAATTGGGTTACGACTTGTCATTTTGTTATGTCCAAGACTGCCACATTTGCTAAACTGAATTTTCTTCTGTGGGTGTTCATCACTCAAATATATACGTCACTTTTTAGGTCTTCCATTTTGGTTACACATTACGGGACATTATGGGAGGTAGAATATTAATCAACTAGAGAGCTTCTGAAAATACCCAATCATCTGTCGCTGGTATAGAACAAATTGATTATGCATACTCGCCTCCAATTCAATGTCTTGTAGTAATCTGCGCATAACGTGTGGCGTGTAATATTTTTATGGCTTGAAGCTGCTTAAGTATGGGTACACGACATCTTATCTAATTGGAATACCTTACATGTGTAACTCTTATCTCTTAAATTCACCGAAACATTATTGGACTACCGATCACCTCAAATGTATCTACGTTTATTTTATCAACCTTCATTGTTACGATTTCATTATGGCTTCTCTGTAGCTCTTTCTCTACCTCGGTTGTCAATGGTCTATTCATCTTATTTGCTATACATTTTCGTTTGTAGAACCAAGTAATCATGATCTCCATGATACTATCAAGCAATATTATGATTGGATAGTTACACACATCCTTCAACGAAATGATAAGTGACTCTACAATATTATTAGTCATTATATTGTATTGATCACCATTTCAAAAAGTATTAAGTGACTTTGCAATATTATTAGTCATTATGTCATACCGATCATCTACTGAAATGAGCAATCGACCAATGTTCAAATCTAGCAATCTATAGGTACGTTGACACACCGAACTGTTGCAGTCTGATCTCGTTGAAGTATGTATTAAATTCTCAAACCTTCTGTGCTATGGCCGCCTTGTTGAATAATTTGAGAATCCCACCACACTTGAGTCTAGCCTTTATGTTTTTCCCGAGGTACTATATGCATATACCATATTTTACGTTTGGGTAAATACTATGTATAACATTATTAATACTCTTTTCCAATCCGATTGGCTACATCGGGGACCGAACCCTTCAGCTTGCTTAAGAACCAAGTTCATGATGTATGATTCTCTAAATCAACTATAGCATATGCTAATGGATAGAGATGTTTGTTACTGTCTTGGTCTGTTGCGGCCAAAACTTTGCCTTTGTATCTCCTCTTCAAAAAGGTTCCATCAAAAGAAATAAGTCTTCATAGAAATTAAAACCCTTTGATTACTGCTCTAAAAGCCAAGAACAAAAATACCAAAATATGTTATTTTCATCTATCAAAGATGCAGTTATAGTCCTTTGATTAACCACTTTAACCATGCTTGTCTAATATGGTAAATCTTTATAGCTATCCTTAGCCATATCTTGAATAATGTCATGTGCAACTAATCTTGATTTCCATGCCTTCCAATATCTAATTTCTACCTCGAGATCTTTACGGATAATATATTATAGTTAGCGGTTTAGGAGTCTCATTACACCCATTTTACTTGGCCATCACATATCATCTAATCATAGATTCTAATGTTTGCTTTGCCTGAATAAATGAGAACATGTGTGCTAATCTGTAAATGTTCAAATTTGAAAAAATGAAGAATTCTTATTTTTTGTGGTATGAAGTCGCCACTTGCAATTTTGATCCATACACACAACTATAAATATAGTCTTATTTGATTTCTCAACGTTGAACCTAAAACTTAGTTGTATGACAAGTATATAGAGATAGCTTTTAGTTTGCTCTTCGATGTCAAATATTGTTTAACAAAAAACTCACTTATGCTTAATTGAGAAGAGACAATAGGGACTAAATTACTTGTAATACATGTGAATTGTTGGGTAGCAATGAGGAGAATAAAATCATTATATTCAATATCATTTGCAAGTTGTGATGAACGCAGTATATGCGGTGATGGTGTCGGCATCTTGTCAGGTAAACACGTACACGGTGATGGTGGTGGCATCTGACTAGGTCAATGCAGTATACACGATGATAGTGGTGGCATCTTGTTAGGTGAATAATTTCATCGATCCAATCATGTGAATAATTTCAGATTTCATTTGTTTAGTTCTTAAGCATGAAAAACATTCTAGAATTGCTCAAAAACATCCAAGAATAATGACATATCAAACATTAAATTAAAATAATAATTTATAAGCTTACCCGTACGATCTAAGCTCTGATATCATGGTTAGTCTACAAGTAATTTGTAAGTGGAAGTGGTAATTAAAATTTTTTTATCTAATCTGAAACATTGATTTATCTCATACACAACCAAAATCGATCATATAAATACATATAAAATAAATAATTAATGGAAACCACAAAAAAATTAAAGGAAACTAAAATGATTAAGATCTAAGAGTACTTACTAATCTTAATACATAACCAAACGAATCTCCTTGTTCTTTCATTATGGCCAATTTAGTAGAAAGAATGAAATACTCAAGTGTTCACCATTTAATCGTAATCCACACATTTTCTTTTGTTTAATATAATTTCTATTCTAAGATTCATTAAATGCTTTGAAGAGCTCGTGGAAAAGAAAATGAAAAATCTCACTTTTCTTACGCTTAAGAATTTCAGCCAAGATAGAGAAGCCTCGTAATGCAGCCAGCCAATTAGAGTGCTTGGACACGCCTTGAAACGTAACAATTACCATTAGACACCTCTCGAAATGTCTTGGCCGACGCATGGCGCAAACCGCTCGACCAAAGATGACATGGTGCAACAATAGTGTGACACATGGACAAATATTCATCTATGGCAGTCAGCTCTTAGTCAGCGCGCACATAGTGGTCGACTCGACTAAGCCGTGTGTCATATTTTATCAGAAAAGTGATTGTATTGGCATGTCATTAACTGACATGTGGCATAGCGCCTTCCTTTAATTTTTTTTTGGTTTTTGGTGATTGGTTAGATTGTCACAATTGACCTTTCTAATATTTTTTTTTTGTCACTGATTTGTTTGTTTGTTATTTTTCTTTATGTCGTTTATGATATTTTGTGATGGTATGCAGATGTAAAGCCTTTTGTTTCATATGTTTCCTCTTTGTCAAAATAATGGACAATTGAAGTAGCTACGTAATCTAAATCTCCAAAATCATGTACTACCGAAATATGAATACATTATATAACCAATATTGTCAAAATAACTATTACAAATTAATTGAGTCCTACTAGCTGGAACTACACAAATTATATATCAAAATAGCTACCAATAATTGATTCAACAATTTGTAGATTGCTGCCATGCATTAAAATTCGCTTTGTTGTGTTGTCTATTGCTCTTTTAAGTAGTGTAAAAAAAAAAAATTTTCGTCCTTTAGATTAGTCTTTTGATTAATATAGAAAGATTCAACTCCTTTGTTCTTTCATTCTCTGGTTAACTAAATAATTGAGTCGCTCTAAATATAAAATTACACCTTTAAATTTTTATTCTTAAATTTGTAATAATTGGATTTTTTCTCCATATCTGAGTATTTAAAATATGATAAATCATATCATAAAATATTTAGTTATTTTTTTTAGTTAAAAATTGGGGCATTTTTAGCAATTGTAGATCATGTTTTACTGATAAAGGGACAGTGTGTTGTATCTATTTGAAAAGAAAAAAAAAAAATCAAAACTCTCGATCCCGTATCCCTATTTTACTATAATTTGATCGTTTTCATGGTAATGCAAGAAAGAAAATAGAAATTTAAATGTGCATTTTCAAAGTATTTATTCAATAAGGGATGTAAAGATAAAAGTTCTATACTAATGTAATATTTATAGAAGATTCAACACATGAATGAATTGTAACAATATCAAAATATTGATTTTTCATTTATTTAAAGTATTGTTATTCTTTACTTGATCTATGAGATATGTTTGCAACAAAAGCTGCTAGGCGTGGCTGCTCTTGAAACGCTATGTAGACAAGCTTATGGACCCCAGTAATATCGAGAACGTGGAATTCAAATTCACACTACTATATTCTTTGTTACCTTAGTGTGTTTACCTCTATTTTTTTGTGGATCTACATGGGAAAAAATACTCATTTTTCTTAGACAAGGTCCTCAAATGGCATGTGAAGCTGGAAAATTCTTGGTTTTTCTATTTGCTTGTGCATCTCTTCAACCACTTGTGAGATATTTTCAAGGGTTAATGGGCCCTTTGAAAAAAACTTGTTTAACAAAAAACATTCAAAAGAATCTATTTTTTAATCGAATGCGATTTGAATCGGTAAGTTTAAGCTTTATTTTATTGATTTTTCTTTGAATAGTTGATTGATCATCATAATCGAAATAAAAATAGATATTCTTCATTGTATTATGTTTGTACATTCTTGTTCTGCAACGAACACAAAAGAATATGTATCCAGTACTCCATGGCATGATTTGCCATCGGGTCATTGAGACATACTCGACGCCTTCAATAGGTGAATATTCGACGTACTCGACACCTTCAATAGGTGAAAGCTCAATGTACTCGACGCCTTCAATAGGTGGAGTGCTCGACGTACTCGACGCCTTCAATAGGTGGAGTGCTCGACGTACTTGATGCCTTCAATAGGTGGAGTGCTCGATAGCCTCGACGGGTACTTGACCCATCGGTTCCTACGTTTATTTTTTTCAATTTTTTTTCTTCTTTTAATTTAAGATTATTGATTTTTATTAAATTTTTTTTTACAGAAATGGAGAGTTTTTTCATAATTATATGCTTAAATAGTGAATGGAAGGAGAGTATGAACCTAAATGAGAATCAAAATTCATGGTATTCACATTCAAATTGCAAAGAGGGATCGACTGGAGTTTTGGTAGAATCTAATATCACTTACAGTCAGTTGTTGGATATCGTATACGATTCTATCGACATTGATCAGAATAAATTTGGATTAAAACTATCATACAAACCTGTTTGTACATTATGGTCTTCGCCGTTATATATAAAAAATGTCCAAAACGTAAAGGGGTTTATCCGGCACTTGCAATGTAAAGAGGAAAAATCTCTACTATATGTTATGTTGCTTCCGAAAGTGGGAGGAGATTCATGTGGTGGAGAGCATCATCAATTTCCTAACCCTTTTAATGTTCATAATCTTTGTAGGAGTGATGTGTCTCATATTGATAATCCTCGTGAGGATTAAAAGAGTGACATACATGTGGTTGCTACTACTAATCATGATGATTTTTTTGAGAATGGTCAAGGTAATGACATAAATGATATTGAGGATATGGATGCTAAGAAAGTGATGAAGAAGAGATTGAGAATGCAGAAGAAAGTGATGATGAAAAGACTAAGAATGCAAATGATTACAATGAGTGTGAGGGAATAGAGGTAGAACATGGTATTAATAACGTCAATGAGGCCAACCTTGCGAATCAGGAGTACGATGATAACTTCTTCATGGGAGTTATATTGACCAAGACTTTACTACCACCATCAGCCCATGCATCATCGGACAAAATGCAATCATGTATACCACGTACAGCTGACGATATGCCTCCACAATCACTGCATTTAATTCACGAGATGCAACCATCACCGCATGTACCACATTCATCTGATGAGATGGCTCCACCATTACCGCGTGTACCAAGTTCACTTGTTGAGATGCCTCCATCATCACCGCATATACAACATTCATCACAATTTGAAAATAATATTGGAGATGATGATTTTAGTCTCCCCATTGCTACCTAGGACTCCACATGTGTTGCAAGAAATTCAATCTCGATTGTCTCTTCCTAATCTAGTGGAGGTGCATTTTATGTTAAACAATATCTTACATCGAAGAACGAACTAAAAGCTAGCCTACATATGCTTGCTATGCAATGAAAGTTTAAGTTCAGGGTTAAGAAGTTGAATAAGACTACATTTGTAGTCGTGCACATGGATCCAAATTGCGCATGGCAACTTTGTGCTATAGGAAATAAGAATTCTTTATTTTTCTAAATTTGAACATTTAAAGATGAGCACACATGTGATGACCAAGTACAAAGAGTGTAATGAGACTCCTAAAGCGCCATATATCATTACTATTATCCGAAATGATCTCGGTGTACATAATAGTTATTGGAAAGAATGTAAATCTAGATCAGTTGCACATGACCTCATTTGTATCCGATCAGGTAAAGAGTATTAATAATGCTAATACCCAAATGCGAAACATGGTGCATACACATGGCACTTTGGCCAAAACACCTTGGCCAAAACATCGAGGCTAGATTCAAGTGTGATAGGATTCTCGATCTATTAAACAAGGCGGCTAGAACATACAAGGTTTGTGAATTTGATACATACTTCAATGACATAAAACTGCAACAACCCGGTGTGGCAACATACCTTAAGACTGCTGGTTTTGAACATTGGTCAAGAGCTCATATCAATGGTGATCGGTATGACATAATGCCAAATAATATTGCAGAGTCTCTTAACACTTCATTGAAGGATGTGCATGACTATCCAATTATAGCCTTACTCGATAGTATCATAAAGATAATGACTACTTAGTTATACAATCGATAGAGTGTAGCTAACAAGACAAGCGCACCATTGACACCTGAGGTAGAGAAAATGCAATAGAGAAGACAGAATGAATCAGTAATATTGAAAGTTGATAGAGTGAACATAGATACATTTGAGGTGACCGGTATTTCAACTACTGTTTTGGTGAATTTAAGGGACAAGAGTTGCACATGTAGGGTGTTTCAATTGGATAACTTGCCGAGCGCCCAAACTTTAGCACCTTCAAGCTACGGAAATATTACACCACACATAATATGTGCAGAATACTGCATGACTTCAAATTGGAGGTGAGCTTATGCAGAATCAATCTATCCTATACTTGAGACTGATGATTGGAAATTTCTGGAAACTCTCGAGTCGCTTGTGATTTTACCTCCTGTAATGTGTAAACAAAGTGGAAGATGAAAGAAAAGACATATACATTTAAGAGGGGAACAACCACAAAAGAGAAATAGGTGCAGTAAGTGTGGCCGTGTTGGACATTACAAGAGCATATGTCGTAGCTCAATTGCAACTGCACTTCCTCCTAATTAAGAGTCATCCAAATTGATGTAATTATCTTGCGATTCATGTAATATATGATATATCTTCATGTGGGTTTTCTATCAGTTTGATTCACTTTTCTATTCTATGAATTTGATTCACTTGTGTATTCTATAACTATGATTCGCTTTTATATTCTATGACTTTGATTCACTTTTGTATTGTACGAATTTCATTCATTTTGTTTTGTAACATTCATTTGTAACACCCCAATATTTTTATACTAGGCTAATAAGTTTAAATGGGTTAATGCCCTTACTATTCCTTTAGGGTCTAGGGTTTAAGATTTAGGGCTTAAGGTTTAGAGTTTAAAGTTTAAGGTTTAGGGTTTAAAGTTTAGAGTTGAAAGTTTAAGGTTTATGGTTTAGGGTTTAATATTTAAGGTTTAGGGTTCAAGGTTTAGGGATTAAGATTTAGGGTTTATGGTTTAAGGTTTATGGTTTAAAGTTTAAGGTTTAGGGTTTAAGGGTTTAAGTCTTAGGGTTTAGGATTTAAGGTTTAGAGTTTAAAGTTTGAGATTTAGGGTCTAAAGTTTAAGGGTTCAAGGTTTAGGGCTTAAGGTCTAGGGTTTAAAGCTTAAGGTTTAGATTTTAAGGTTTATGGTTTAGGGTTTAATGCTGAAGGTTTAGGGGCTGAAGGTTTAGGGCTTAAGGTTTAGATTTTAAGGGTTTAATGTTTAAGGTTAAGGGTTTAAGGTTTAGATTTTAAGGGTTTAATGTTTAAGGTTTAGGGTTTAGGGTGTAAGGTTTAGGGTTTAAGGTTTAAGGTTTAAGGTTTAAAGTTTAAGGTTTAGAGTTTAAGGTTTATGCTTTAGGGTTTTATGTTTAAGGTTTAGGGTTTAAGGTTTAGGATTTGTTGTTTAAGGTTTACGGTTTAAGGTTTATGGTTTAGGATTTAGAGTAAAAGGGTTCAGGGTTTAAAGGTTTAGGCCATCTATATATATATCCATCGGGTAATGCTATATATATTAATCGACTAATCGGTTATACGAAACCGATGGCTCGATGGGTGAACTGAGTATCCATCAAGCCATTGATTTTAGAGGTCAGAGACTTTTTAAATCATTGACCTCTAAAATCTCTGACCTCTAAAATCGATGGCTCGATGGGCGATTTGAGTACCCATTGAGCTATGGGTTAAGAGATTAGAGACTTTTAAATCATTGACCTCTAGAAGCGATGGCTCGATGGGTGAACTGAGTACCCATCTAGCCACCGGTTTTAGAGGTCAGAGACTTACAAATCATATTTATTGAATTTCATATTTGTCAAACATACATTTTTTTTTGGAGACCTGGGGAATTCCTCCACGCGCCTTCGGCGATGGGATATAAACTCCGAGGGAGCGATTGGACCCACAACGTCACCAGGTAAACCACTTGGGCAACCCCTAGGGGTCTCAAACTTACATTATTTATTTATAGAATTTACAATATCATATTTATCAAACTTATATATATCAATATATTAAATGTCTATATATCTTTGATATGTCAAAATGCTATCTAATGCAGGTAAAGACTTATATAGTCGTCACAAATTAGGTTTGCATCTAAATTTACATAGTGATACTCTAAATATTTCAATATGTATACTCTACAATCTCCTTTTACTATTTCTTTGTTCTCATGCAATCTGTTGACCACCACGATCTCGAATGGTTGAAGGGTGCAGTTAGACCCACCGCTCATCAATAAGTACATGATCATTATGCTCATCAGAATTAACAATTCTAATATATTCTTCCTATAGTAATTGCTACTTGACAAGCTGTGTATGACCCTAATCACACATTTAGGAATGTCCATGACCAAGGCCTCCCAATATTCATCCTTGATGTTGTAAGGGATGTATAAACGGTCTACGTACCCTATGCAATTCCAGGGACTGGTGCCTCACCGTCGACGTACGACTTCATCAGAGAATCGTCTGGAAATGCTTGACTTTCTCAATCTTCCTCCTTCGAGTTCTTAAATGTCTCATTCTAATATATATGTAAGAACTGAGGGAGTACTTGATTTAAGAATGAGGCGGATTGGTCAAGCACGTCATTAAACTTCTGATGCCTCGTCTATAGTAGAAACATGTACTATTCTACATGTTGCAATCATAAAGTAAAACAATAAAAACAATCAATTAGGCTAAGTTGCTTTTCAAAAATTTATTAATGTATAAATAATAGTTTTCAGGAATAGTTTTAAATGCTTACAAAAACTATCTAGCCATGACGAGAGACGCATAATTGTGTGAATAAATTCCTTATTGTACTTTAGGCTATTAAAACCTATGATCGGGTCCCTGATACTGAAAAATCAAGTTCTCATAAGTAAACAATATAATAAATAATTTAAATCTTAAATCAAGTTAAAGTTTAAGAAAAAAAATATTTACTTTATAGTGTCAGTCTCTAACCATTTTTGCATAGCTATAGATCGTTATCCTTATTTAGGGTAAGAAGCGAAGTCATCGATAATCCCTTCTTCTTTTAATATTTCTACTTCTTCTTGATGTCTATAAAGGGAGCGGTGAGGGCTGAAGCATGCTTCTTCATCCTTTGACCCCGTCCGATCTCAATAATAGGCGAGGACACATACGACTCTGCCGACTCCTCTGTAACTTTCTCTTTTAGAGTTGTCAATATTTGATAGTCCATCTGAGATGTGACAAATATTGGCGAGTATGAGAGAGATTTCGAGAGAACTCTCCCTTCTCTAATATTTATAAGCATCTTCTCTATCTCTCCCATCCAACTGTTCAATTTTCTGAACATCTTATTCATCTCTCCCATAATCCTCTTCTATAAGCCACCAATAAAATCCTCCAACCTCGACGCCGTTTTCATTTTCAACTCAATTGTTTCTACTTCCCCGTCTTTCTCATCTACTTCTTTTTCTTCTACCTTTTCTTCTATTTTTTCTTCTTCTTCTTCTACTTCTTCATATACTATTGTTTCACTATTGTTTCTACTACTTTTTCTTCCTCTTCTACTTTTTCTACTTGTTCTACTTCTACTTCTTCTACTCCTTCTTCTACTCCTTCTTCCTCTAAAACCCTAGTCTAGTGTTCCACAACTTCGTCATCCTCATCCACGAAAGCTTGAAGAGTAGTCAAATACTCCTGACTTGATTCTTCCTTGGTTGGCTTTAGGATTCCACGGCTGACGAGCTGTATTAAACAAATATTAAAGTCAGTTTAATTTTAATCAGTATGATGAACTAAAGTATTAGATGAATTAAAGAAATGAAACATTACTTGTTTTTTCCTAGTCCACGACTTGAACATTTTCAGGACTAACAGGCGGGTCCACTAATGACTAATTTAAAATCTTATCTTAGGCATTCGATTATCATTACCTCAAACTCCGGCTTTCCTTCCAAGATGCGGAATGGTTTCGTAATCATATACCTATATAGTTATGAATTAACTATTAGCAAACATAAACCAAAATACGGTAAAAGTTCAATATAAACTCTAACTTGTAAAGCAAGCAAAAATCCGTATAAGTCATAGGTTTCTTCTTTTGGCTTCGTCCCCTCTGGCTAGTCCCTATGTACAACTGCCTTCTTCTTGATATCCCTCTTAATAGATTGAATTGTAAGCTCATAATTACGTCTACCCAGGGTATTGCTCGAGCCGGCCTAAATTGTTGGCCATGGACAATGTCAATGGTATAGGCTTCTTTCTTGTGGTGCATAAACCACAATTCATGCTTTTGCTTGCAGTCCACTCACCGAAGAATGAAAATGTTCATAAGTTAGCCCCTTGTTCTTAAGTTGACTACTCACATTCAGAAAATGTCCCAAATAAGTAGACCTATGAGACTCCAACTGTACTGGGATTAACTTCTTCCTTATATCAGCAATCACCACTTTCCACTTTGATATCACAGTAATGCGGATCTTGAAACGAAGAGTTTGAACAATTATAGGTTCTAGCTCATGATATATATGAATTTAATCCATCTGAAATGAAAAATAACTAAACAAAATTATATAAAACTAAATTTAAAATTTAAAAAACAATAAACTTCAAAACAATACTGTAACACTCGATGGGAATATGAGCGGTAATCGAGCCATCAAGCAGTTCATATAAACTGAGGTGCTCGATGGCCCGATGGACATATGAATAACCATCGAGCCATCGACATTATATTGCTCGATTGCTCAATGGGAATATTAATGTCCATCGAGCAAAAAGTTCATATGCACTACTCGATTGCCCGATGGCTCGATGGCTATTCATCGAGTAGTGCATATGAACTTCTTGCTCGATGGCTCGATGGGCATTAATATTCCCATTGAGCCATCGAGCAATAAATTTTAAACTGCTCGATGGTCCGAGTCCTATAAATACTTCCAATTTCAAATCAAAATAAATATAATAACTCCAAAAAATATGAAATCAATTTTTGATTGTCATTCCGGTGACATTGTCATTCTAGTGCTAACTTCAACCCTTTTTCAAATTTTTTCTTCAGATTTTGTCGACTGTGAACCATTGCTTCACATTTTTCTTCGGATTTTTTTTATTGCTAAAGGTTTGAGCTTTGCGAAACTAAGTGTTTGAGCTTCCATTTTATGTGATTCATATTGTGTTTGTGACAGGAGAATTGTAAGAGTTAGGGTTTTCTGCATGTTCGTTCGTAAGGGTTTCCGCGATTCCATTTTATTTTTCCTTTTCATTTTCGAACTATAAGGATATTTTAGGAATTTGAATTATGTAGAGCAGGTAGGAACTACCATAGTGATCTGAGCCATTGAAAAATTCAATCTAGACCATTGGTTAAAAAATATATATATAATCTTTCAAAACATTAAAAGCTCCACTATGATTTTTCTAATGCTATTTTCATTCTTTCATCTCGAAATCCCCTCCTTCGTCATCTTCTTCTTAAAAAAATAAATTTACAACAATTAATAAAAGTTTGCTTAAAAGCAAAACAAAATGCCGCATTGCAACATGCTTTTAAGCAGAAAAGGAAAATAACTTTTTGCTAGTTAAGGACCAATGAACCAAAAATGATGACATACTTCCTATTTATCTAGGAACAGCTCCAACATCATCATAAGGACTAATTGAACTTGTTAGGATAGGAAGAAAGCTTAACTTGACAGCAATTTAAAGTTTGTCTTGCCATGACTGACCTTACTCCAGTAGCAAACCAAAATGGCCATAACTTCTTCATTTTTATCCAATCTGCTTAAAACCAATTTTCACAAGTTTGGTTTGAGAAGCTCCAACTAATGTACAAGAAGTCACCACAAAAAAACCATGTAATGCAAAAAGTCAACTCAAAATAGAATGGAAAATAGAATAACAGAAGACCAAAACATATCACTTTCTAATACTCCTCATTGATTCTTTTGCTTGTAACCCCCAATCTCTTTTTAAGGTAATCAAACTTGTATCCAGAGAGAAACTTAGTAAATATGTAGGCATTTTGATTCTCTAAAATGCAATGCTCAAGCCTTATCTCTCCGATTTTGAGCAATTCCCCAATGACATGGAATTTGATAAAATGTGTTTTGTCTTAGCAAGTGGATAGGATTTTATGAGATTGAAATTGCTTAATTGCTATCATATAAAATAGTTGTAGGCCCTTTTGGTTGAATCCAAGATCATTCATGATCTTCCTTATCCAAGTAGGTTTATTAGCAATTGTTGTAGCCACTATATATTCTACCTCAGCAATGGATTGAGCCACAACCGATTGCTTCTTGGAGCTCCAGCAGAAGATGGCTAATCTAAGAGAAAAACATAAACATGTTGTGCTCTTCATATCATCAATGGATTTGACCCAATCACTATCAACAAATCCATGAAGATTCATTTCTCTTTTTGAAAACTAGAGACCGTGATTAGAAAAACCTCTTGGATACTTAAGGATTCTCTTACCAGCACCACTATGCATTTGAGTGAGATTATGCATGAACCTTGAAAGAAAACATTTTGATGGCATAAGGTCAGGCCTAGTAGCTGTTAAGTACATGAGACCCCAAACTAAGCTTCTAAACCATGTTAAATATGAAAGGCAAGAATCATCAGTTTTGCATAGTTTTTCACTGGCTACCAAAGAAGTGGAAACTTGCTTTGAGTTTTCCATTATGAACCTTTTTAGAATATCATCAGCATACTTTCTTTGGGAAATGAAAATTCCATCTATAGATTGATGAATTTTCATTCCAAAGAAATATTTCATGCATCCTAAATCTATCATCTTAAATTCTCTCTTCATATTAGATTTGAAGTTCTCTATTTGAACAAAATCACTTCCGGTTATTAAGAGATCATCAACATATAAAGATACAATGAGAATTGAGGTACCATACATGATGATGTATATAGTTTGATCATTTTCTTTCTTTCAAGCCCTCTGCCAGTGAGATGAGAATTGATTCTCTCATACCAAGCTCTATGGGTTTACTTTATATCATATAGAGCCTTGCGAAGCTTATACACATACTTTTATTTTGCAGAAACAAAGAAGCCTTCAGGTTCCTCCACATAGATTTCTTCTTCTAGGAGGCCATTCAGAAAAGATGACTTGACATCATGCTGAAGCGTTTTTCAACTTTTGCAAGCTACAATAGCAATCAATAGTCTGATTGTCCCAAGCCTTGCAACTGGAGCAAATGTGGTCCCCATAATCAATGCCTTGTTCTTGTGTATATCTCTTGACAATAAGTAATGCTTTGTGCTTCTTGATTGTCCCATCTGCATTAAGCTTTACTCAAAAAATCCATTTAACACCAATTACCTTTCTATCATTAGGCCTCTTGGTTAGACTCCAAGTTTGATTCTTGTTGATCATGGACATCTCCTCCTTCGTAGCTTGCTCCTAGTTATCATTTCTCTTAACATCATTATAGGAATTTGGCTTAGTGATGACCGAATTACAAGCTTGATACACATCATCCAAGCTTCCGAATCTGGGGTTTGTTGGTTCATGGTCATCATTAAACAAATCTGAGGGAACTAAATCATGACCCTTATGCAATAATTCCAAATTGTCTTCATGCTCACCTTTCATTTTCCCATTTAAAGCAAGTTGATTCATCAAAAGTAACATCTTTGCTAAGAATGAATTTGTTGGATTTTGGATTGAAAATCCTATAAGCTACTCTCTGAGTTATATGGAACTAAGATGCATTTTTCTGATTTTTTAGAAAGTTTATCTCTTTTTCCATCAGGAATGTGAATGAAACAAATTGAACTAAGAACCTTGAGATGATTAGTTGATGGTTTGTTATTTGTCTAAACCTTATAAGGAGTCATTTCTTGAACACATTTTGTAGGAAGTCTGTTGAGTAAATAGACTGCTTTATAGGCTGCTTTTGCCCAAAACTTCTTATGGACATTGTTTTCAAATAACAAACTTCCTGTCATCTCCATAACATTTATGCTTCTCCTTTTAGCTACACCACTTTGCTGTGGTGAATATGGGACAATAAGCTAATGAATGATGCATGGTTCTTCACAAAATAACTTGAATTAAAAGGAGGTATATTCACCCTCATTGTCTAATCTCAAGACTTTAATTCTCTTCACAGCTTGTGCTTCAACTTGAGTTTTGAATTTTTTAAACCAGCCCATCACTTCTGATTTACTCTTCAAAAAGTATATCCAACTAAATCGAGTTAGATCATCAATGAAAAGAAGAAAGTACTTACTGTTATACTATGGGATGGAATCTGCATAGGTCCATAAATGTCTGAGTGCATAATTCCCAACTTCTCAGTGTCTCTATTAGATAGGATGGTTGGAAATGGATTTCTCCTCATATTGCCAAGTTGATAACCTTCACAAACCTCCTTCTGAGCATGCAGGTATGGAACGTCTTCCACTAGATTCAGCTAGTTCAAGGTACTCAATTTGATCAGGTTAACATGCCCAAATCTTTTTTGCCAAAGCCATGACTCATCTTCTTTGGTCATCATGATAGATTGCTTGTCCTTCTTCTAGTTCAGAAAGAAGCTATTATGCTCAATCTTGACCTTTGCAGTGATGATACAGTTATCATCTTTGAATGTTAGGTTGTAGCCATTTTTCATTATTTTTCCTACACTTATAAGATTTTGATCTTAGCTAGGAACAAATAGAACATCTCAGAATACTTTGTTACCTTGACTTGTCTCAACAGAAATTATACATTTTCCTTTTGCTTCAACTTCATCTCAATTCCCAATGATAATATTAGTTCTCAAAGTAGTGTTAAGGTTTAGAAATAGGTCCTTGTTGAAATTCATGTGACTTGTGTATCCACTGTCAATGAGCCAATCATTTTCGTGCTAAGATTTTCCTAAGGCTAACGCCATGAACATGTGTTCATCTTTTTTTTCAGCAGCTTTGGCTTGTTGAGGCTACTTCTTGTTTTTATCAAATCTCTTTTTTCTGCATTTCTTTTTAGTGTTTCCAAGCCTTTTGTAGTATGAGCATTGTGGCTTGTTTTTATTCCAACAAGCATCTTCAAAATGTCCTTTCCACTTGCAAATAGTACAAGTGTGCTCTCTTCTTCTGCTATGCCCAGTGGCCATACTTGAACTACTTAGTTGATCTTCCTAGTTGATCTTCCTTGCATGGTGTTGAATGCACCTTCACTCATGGTTTGAGTTCTGTTTTGATGCCTTTTCTCATTAGCCCCCAATTATCCAGTGAGCTCTCCCAATGTGAGAGAGGATAAACAGATCATGACTCTCTTCTATTGCATCTACTTTGGAGTTAAACTTTGATGGCAGGCTTGTGAGTACTTTGTTTATAATGGCACTAGTGCTCTTTTATATGATCAACATGTAGTTTCATTTGGCTAACCACCTCATTTTTATCTTATCAATACAAGCTTGAGCAGATTCATCTTCCTTCATTCTTAGTTCTTCAAAATTCTTTTTCACCATAAGCAAGTTTATTGTTCTTCCTTTTTTTGAGCCATGAAATCATTGTACAAGATTTCCCACACAGTTTTTGCATTTTTGATACCAAGAATCCTTGTGTACATTCCATTTGAAATTTGTGATTGAAGCACTATCATAGCCCTAGAGTTCCTATGCCTTTTCTCATTATCAACTTTGATTTGGTTTAGGGTGAGATGACTATCTTCATTAGGTGCTTCATAGCCTTTTTCAATGTCTTCCCATATATCAAATGCAATTAGGTAGTTCTGTATTTTATCATTCCAGTTATGGTATTCTTACCCATTAAACATTAGTGATGAAGGTAATGCCACTTGATTTTGATTAGACTTTTTTGGTTTTGGGAGTGAAGCCTTGCATATGAGCAGATTTGTGAGGCTGAAAGAAAATGAGAGAAAGAGGTTTAAAATTCCCTTAAGAAATGAGTTATGATACCATGTAAGAATTCTGATGAATTCAAGGGAGAAGAGAGCAAGAGTTGAAGAAAATGATTAATTTGAAAATTTGCAAATAGTTTTTGTTTGCAAATCTATCCTTTCATTGATCTTTTATGTTACAATATATAGATGGGTTTTAATCATTATTACAAATACAAATAATCTTGATTGCTTACAAATGAAAAAAAGATAACCTACTACAATAATTAATAAAAGATTACTTAAAAGCAAAAGAAAATGTTGCATTGTAGCATGCTTTTAAGCAGAAAAGGAAAACAATTTTTTTGCTGGTTAAGGATCAATAGATCAAAAATGATGACATACTTCCAATTTATCTAGGAACAGCTCCAACATGATAATAAGGACTAATTGAACTTTTTGGGATAGGAAGAAACCTTAACCTGACACCAATTCAAAGTCTGTCTTGCCATGACTGACATTACTCCAGCAACAAACCAAAATGGTCATAACTTATTCATTTTTTATCTAATATGCTTCAAACCAATTCGTACAAGTTTATTTTGGGAAGATCTAATTGGTGTAGAAGGATTCAATGCAAAAAACCATTTGATGCAAGAAGTCAAATGGTTATAGAATGGAAAATGGAATAACATAAGAGCATAACATATCACTTTCTAATAGTTTTGCTTATTCTCATATATGCTAGACATTCACACCTTGAGGATTTATGGTTTCTTTGTGCTTTACTCTTACTCGATGTTTTGATAGGGGTGTTTCCAGCATGGTGGCCGATAAAGTCGTGTCTTGTAAGCCCGTTGCCTACCCTATCTTTCCTTTCTATATGATGACCGTGGATAGAGAAGCCACATCGCTTTGCAAATTCACTATACAATTCATTAGCGGCATCATGAGTGGTAAATCGTTTCCCAATATATGGAATTGCAGCACATGCAGTTTGTAGAGATAATGTACTCTCATTAGGCGACTCCTCTATGTTGCTTTTATCATCTAAAGACAAGGATTGCTGATTAGAGGGATCATCACAAACCACTAATAATGGTCTACCCTCTTCAAACATTATGCACTTCTCATAGACCCACTCAAGTTTGGTACTAATGACCCATGTTTCTAGTTTGAAAATGACAAAATGTATCAGTTTCTGCTTTTTAAAAATGAACTTCTTCAACATCTATTCATTTCCATCACATAGAAGATGTCACCATTTCAATGAATAACATGAAAAAATGTTCCATATCTCAATTTTTGAAACTCCTCTCCTATACTATTGAATATATTACAAAAGATAAATCTGAGCAAGGTTATTTTAATCAACTCATATTTTTAGTAGTTAGGTATCAAGATTTCCATTTCGTACCTGTTATCTTTTTCACTTGTGGTCATGAGATGAAATAATGTATACCGCACCAACTAAGGGGTGTAGTAGGAATAGTGAATAAAGCTAAATGGAGAAAATGAAGGGGACTTCCACCTTCTAAACTTTGAAGTACCTCTGAGTATTGACTAATTCGAGTGTTGAATCAATGAAAAACCAAGTGTTTTGCCAACATTGTGTAATGCGGTGTTGAAGTGGGTGAAGACCGTAGAGGCTAGAGGACTGAGTTGTGGAGGCTAAAAGTTACGGCATAGTGGAAAAGAGAAGTGTTAAGACCTAAAATGGATCATAACCAGTGTGAGCCCTTAGTCAAAAACCCCACCTCGAACAAGAAAGCCTTAAGGCTAAACTCAACTATTATAAACACAAATTTATGATATTTTATAAGATCATCTACACAAACAATTATGACAAAGGATAAAATAATGCAGATGCCTCATATACTCACAACTTGTGTCCCAAATTGCTTTACTCTTTACAACTCATGCGGATCTAAAGTTCCAAATGAATGTAACTTCCGATGACTGCAATAGAGAATATGGAATCCATTACTAAACAAAGTCCCGCTACACATGAATTCAAACGGTAACTATGTTTTTTTTCTCCATTACTTAAAATTGAGAATATGAAGGCCACTATTGAACAAAGTCCCGCTGTGCATAAAATGATCAATAAAATGCCGCTGCGCATGAAGATGAACAGCAAAGTCCTCCACCCAGAACTAAGGTATGATGTTTTATGAGTTTAGGGTTAGGGTAAAACTAAGGATTGTGGTTCAATGTGTCTGTTTGGAATGAGATTAATGATCAAAACAGACCCAAATATGGGGCAAGTCGATGTCAATGGGTGAGAAACAATAAACATGTTTATGTCAACGAGAAGTTTATTTATGACCCATTGATTTCAAGGTATTAGTTGTGGTTGACCTGTTGAAATAAACTAGTCAGTTATTTATGACCCGTTGACATCCACGAGTTCATTGTTTCCATCTCGGTAACATCAATTAGTCAATTATTTATGAATAGGTAATAAACAGGTTAGATATCAACGGGTCAGATCTCCCATCAAATCCTTGATGGCTTGATGGATACTCAAATATCCTATTAATCCATTGGTTTAAGTCTCTGACCTCCAAAACTAATGGCTCGATGGGAGATCAAACAACCTGTTGATATGAATGGGTATTATTTATCTAGCTCGTTAATATCAATGGGTTAGAAAAAAACTAACATGTTGATATCAACGGGAATATTTTATTTGGCTCGATGATATCAATGAGTTTGAAATAACTAACACGTTTATATCAATAGGTATATTGTATCTGGCTTGTTGAAATCAATGGGTCGAAAACAACTAACACGTTGTATCAACATGTTAGTTATTTATGACCAATGATCTGAACCGGTAGTTTTGTCTTACCCTTTTGATTTTGCTAACTAACTCGTCAATATATAAAGCTTACATACTACTAATTTAGAATTCAATATTTTTGTATTTTTTAGGTTTTATCCGGGATTTTGAAGCTCGATCAATATTTTAAATTTATGGTTACATCATAGCCAAGATTTTTCATTTTGATGGGGGAAATGAAAATGTATTTTAGGGAGGAGCTGAGAAACAAATTCATGAAATCATGCTTCGGGTACTTCATAGACGTAGATAGGTGCCTCCAATATTTTGTTAAGTTAACTGCATCCTTTCGAATTTGTCAAATAAATTTATGTGGAAGAATTTTTCCATAGCAAAGGAAAAAAAGTTGCACACGGGGAGTTATGTGAGGCGTTTGATGGTCTACGCTCCAAGAGAGTGGATATTTTAGGGATGGTACTATTCCGGATGATATGGACATTGTGAAGTGGTCAATTTTATGGATGGTACTTTTCCTGGAGACCATCCTCTTGAGTAAAGAGAAGAAGAACTACATTGAGATCGAACATCTATCCATGGTCTAAGATTTTGGTTACTTCAACTATCATCTTTGAGGGTAGTTGAGTCTATGGAAGAACAATCAAATCTTTTAAGAAGAATAGCTCCAGATGAAGGCCATAACTGCAAGTACAAGAAAGAGGAAACATACTTAATCTGTCAATGGATGAATTTCCATTAGCTATCCATATACATTATTTATTTATTCTCATTTAGTATTAATTAATTTCCTAACAATTCTAATAGGTTTATGTTAATGGTATAAATTAATTAATTATTCTCAATTAGTATTAATTATTTTCCTAATAATTCTAATAGGTGTATGTTAATGGTACTTTACATGTCGAGGCAATTCCCACCCTTTGAAGGATATTTGGGAGGTGCTTGGAAACTATAAGAATGCTTCGCATACTAAATTAGGCAATAAAGCTCGACCATTTGCATATAAACCAGATGTCATTGTCTTAGAAATTCAATGACGCTCTCAATGATCCAATAGTTAGTTTTGAGCTCCAACATTTTTTTTCTTCTTTTTTACTCTAATCAGTAAAAAGGGACCCGTTGTTCTCAACGGGTCTAGTATTTCATTGATAGATAGACACTAATCTATCATTAATTATATGATACATGTAAATGCACACACATATTTAGGATCATCAAGTGAATAAAAGACCCATGGATATATGTCAAAGTGAGGAATATGTTGAGCAGTAGAGTGCTCAACAACACAGAGATGGTGACCGTGTTAATGAAGCGGGTGAGCAGTAGATCTCTCAATAGCACAGAGAAGAGTGGGTAATGCTCCACCTATAATAGAAATCCATCAAGCTAGGAGCTCAAGAAATAGAAGACCCTATCCTCCTTAGTTGTTAGACATCATTCTTAGCTTATGGGGGATGTTGGATAGGTTAGGTAAATAATTGGAACGGATGAAGCATACCTTTTTATGTTCAACAAATTCGATCGTAGATTCATGCGGGTTTAGAATATTGTTAATCAAATAAACCATTCAATCCTTGAGGTCCATGGAGTGGTAGATGTACATTGTAAGAATATTCATTTTCATTTTTGTTGTGTATATTGATAGGTATAATTAGACTAAATAATATATTGCATTAAATACTAATATGACTTTATACTATAGTGGAAGATGATGATGGCCATGACCACAAGAAGGCAAAATATATGGGTGGAGTTCAATTCAGGGATCGTGATATCGTTGAGCAGGAGGTCAAGGCGCAATCCAAGGGTCAAGATGCAATCCAAGGGTCAAGATGCTATTGGTGGACTTCGTAAGCATTATTTCTAGTACAGTTGAACTATAGTAGATAAAACATTAATATACTTTATCTTTTAGATCTTCTACTCCAAAGTATAGTAGGTAAGAATATTCTGGTAGTTAGCGAGGATTAAGTCCAAGACAAGGCTTAGGGAGATGTTCCCCAGCCTCACCCCAAGGGTCAAGAGAAACATCAAATTGATAAAGGTAATTTGCTTTAGAATAATTACACTTCTAGTTTTCATGCTTGTTGATATCAACATTCTAGTTGTTTTTGGCCCATTCACATCAACGGGTCATTTTTATCTAGACTATTAATGTCAACAGGCCGATTGTTTCTAGACCGTTGTATCAACGTCTCAGCTGTTATTGACTAATTGACATAAACGAGTAAGTTATATATGGACCGTTGACATCAATGTGTCAGTTGTTATTAACCTGTTGAGATCAATGACTCAATTGTTTCTGGACTGTTGACATCAACGAGTCAATTGTTTATAGACTGTTGACATCAATCTGTCAGTTGTTTATAGACTATTGACATCGGTGAGTCAGTTGCTTTTAATCCAATTTTATCTGACTATAATATGTCAATGGGTCAGAAATAATTTTATCACCTTACTATGTTTAATTTATTTCTTATATATTATTTTGTAGTGGGAGCCACTATGTTGCAACTAGCCATGTTTGAGAAGAAACTAGAAACAACTGATAAGAGGCAAACAAAGGGGAGTAAACATGTTCGGTTTCCGTTCGTGGTTGACATAATCAAGACATGAAAGTTATAAATATTTTCATATTTTCGAACTGGAAATATTACGGAAGATAATAAAGTGATCGGACAGCAAAATCCTTAATAATGATAAAGAGTACGTTTACTGTGTTTAATTTATGTTGTTTCCCATGTTTTCCTATACGTTATTTTGTCCAATGTTACACTTTTACACTTATATTTATCTTTTTTTTCTAATCATAAGGGAAAAGATATCATGTACTTTAAAGAACAATGGGCATACTACTGATCAAAGCTTTTGGTTCGAGTACATAATGAAACGAAAGTGGATTCAATATACCATGAGAAATTTGAAAATCCATAAGCTATCTTTGTATTATGTTATTATGCTATTTTGTTTGGTTATATAGCTTAATTGATTTTGGCAGCGTATAAACAAAGCACTATACCTCATATGGGACCGATTACAAAAAAGCCTTTATCTTCTAGATAAGCGGGTGGCACTCGTAGATGACCAGTTCAGTGAATGGCTGACTTTTTTGTAAAGGAAAGCTATTGAGTTGATCCCATCTTTGGAGAACAGTTATATACCTTATGACTTTATGTTTATATCATTTATATAAATTTTACATTTGAAACCAATCTAAAACCAATTTAATTCACTCGAAGTATTTCTATACTCCTAGCATTCCCACGCTCCACCACATCTTTCAGCATGTCAACATGTTGTACCGAGATTTGAACGACCAGGGATTCTCCTCTCTTGGCTGGCCGCCTCCTCTACGAGCGATTAGCTAGTGCCCTGGAAATCAGTGTCAAGAAAATGGCATGCACCAAGATGCCAACCGGAATGGCGAAGCAGTCGACCAAAATGACCAAAAGGCTACCAGCACTAACTGCTGAAAGGCAGACCTAGACGGCCAAAAGGCCGACCCATACAGTTCCATTCCCAATCCTTCCAATTCCAGCATGCCCTTGAGGTATATAGTGATAACCCAATTAAATTTTATTTGTGGCCTTAATTGTCTAACTATAGACGAGTTAGAAGAACTAGGAGTGGAGAATTAGGCCCATTTGGCCAATTACTTGAAAAACATGAGCGGGAATATGCTCACGTTCAAGGTCGCAATGGGGGAACTAGCCCGGAATCACCTACATCAACCTTTAATACATTAGCAGCCCAACTAATGTAGGGATCGATTATTGGCCAATCCACCTACTACATGTCCTCATCATGCAGCCAATGGCTGCTAAACAACCCCAGCAAACCACTCGGTGCCCATAGTATGCCAGTAGGCGACCGCCACCCTTAAATAACTAGTCATGGAGGACGATAGTCCAACTGCGACAACCAACCTAGACCCACCACTTCAGCCTCCTAGTTGGCTGATGTAGAGAGAATTCTTGACCACTCCTAGCCTACTGCCCATAATCCATTATTGGGTCGGTGAGCCATTGATAGACACTTAATATTACATCCTTATATAGCGAACTTTGGCATCCCACTCAGCAACTAAGACTTTATGTTCACAGGCAATCGATAATAGATAGAGAATGACTGTATAATATTATACATGAAATTTACAGTCTAACTACTTAGTAGCCACCTCAGCTGAAATATCACAAACCTTATCTTGAGGATATCTATATGGAAGCACTCCCTCAGCTAACATATCACAAACCCTGAAAAGCACACTAACCACTTCATTGTTTAGTGCAAAGAGGCCAGAACGAATGACATGTTGTGAATTCGATGTTTCATTGATTCCTTAACCGAGCAGACATTTGCTTGCTATACAAGAGAACCGCTGGATTCTTAAAGGACTTCACAAAACATAGAGAAATATTTTCACAACCAATTTTACCATAATTAGCTTGAAATAACTATGGCAGCTCTGTCCCGGCTATTGTAATAAATAAGGGACCGAGGATTTCCTATTTTGGTTTTAAAAGCTAAGGAATACTACTACGTGGCTCTACCCGAGCAGGAATTCGTCAAATTAGCCATTAACAGCTTAGATATTGAGTTGAGGAAGGAGTTCGGTGGAGTGGAATTCTAAAATTTTTTCAAACTCTCTACCAAAATGGCTAGGTACAAAGAGATACTAGAAGAGGAAGCCTTAAGAAAGATGCCATATACCGGAGCCTATTATTTGGAATCCTACTATGGCTTGGATATTGCTGAAATAACTAGCAACAAGCTAATTTCTCTTTCGGCTCCTAACCAGAATACGAGCCATGAGGCTGCTAAAAGGCATCCTCATGAACAGGGATAAGGTTTATTCATTCAACATGATGAAGCATATACAAGATTAGATTGAGAAATGGTTTTTGAGCTTTCGAGAAACACCCACATTGGGTGTGGGCTCAAACCTCATCCCATTGTGACCAATTCAAATGTAGCTAATCTATGGTCCTTACCTGATAAAAGGATAAAAAGTTTAGGCCGCCGATGATTACTTACCGGCCATTCCAAAGTCAGTTAAGATTAACGTCCGTAATGGTACAGTAAATCAAGTGCGGATGGCCTATAGGGAAAAATGTACACTTACTGGTCAATTCGGCCGCCTATTGGCCCCCACTAGCAATCTTGTTTAGATAAGGTCGACACCCATGGCCAGATCGGTAGGAACTGCAGGGACACAATTAGGTCGTGTGATCATAGAGAGTATGGCCGTCACAATAATTTGAGCAGCCGATTGGCCGAAATGTTGAGCAATGATCCATCGGCCATCCAAAAGTGGCCCTTAGATGATTGTTCCCTCGAGACCAAGTCAATCGATATGGAAGCGAATCAATCACCCCTAATTCACGAGGAAGATGAATTGAAAAAAAAAATGTTTGATCTAGATCTCCATTAGAGATCTTGTTCGAACCCCTATCTCCTCCATGGAGGAGGTCTTTCCTCTCGTTGCTTACTGCTTAGATCGAACCGGTTTTCATTTCACCATTGGAAATTGTTGAGATTGTTGTTAGGTTGCGATGCATTTTTGAAGTTCCCATAGGGATAAGATTTAAGAGGTCTATGATTTCAAGCTAGGATTGGATAACATTTTTCGCAGAAGGAAAGTTTGTCAATTATCTAATATGTGTTCTTCATAATTAGTATATATAGGTCCTGAAAATTGTGAAGTGAGAACAACATAGAGAGAGAGAATGAGTATGTTTTACTTATAATATGTTTGGTTAGAAAGAATGAGTTGTTAGTTTTTTAAGGAGTTAATAACAGTTTTAGTCCTAGTGTAGGTTTTCTCTTATAAATTCGTTTCTATATGGTTTTCGGTCCACTTTTTAATCACTTTGTCAAAAGGCCTCTATCGTTATTGTGTGAAGTACCAAGCAAAGGTCATTTCCAAGTAAGATTGTTTCTAATTTACATATTATAGACTCAAACAAGACAAGACTCGAAATTGACCTAAAATTAAAATAAAATTTATAAACTTACCTATACCTAATAAAATATAATAGAGACACTACATAAGATGACATGAAACTGAGAGAGAGGGTGGAATCAAACTAATAAGTAAATGAAGAAAAATAACAAGCAAGAGCAGAATTTAAATAAAGAAATAAAAAAAAATTAATAATCAAACTATGGTTAAGAAATCATTCATCCCATGAAATATAAGATCCAATTAATTAATTAGAATTATTTTTCACTCTCTTTTAATATTAATAGCCCCAAAATAATCACAAGCTCAATTATTTCAATTTTTCTTACTTTTTTTGGTAAATAAAACAAGTTCTTTACTTGATCTATTTCCATTAAACAGCCTCTACAAACATTCAAAATTTAATTTAATAAAATCAATCAATCAAGAAATATAGGTTAAACCAAAAAATGAACACACAAGTTTCGTTTATTTATCTCATAATTAGTGAAAATATTATGCCATTTTTGTTCAGAAAATTATGACAAACAAATCAAAACTCTAAACTAGCAAGCAATCAAATTACTATTATATCATCTAGTTGTACACACTAAATAAGTAAGATAACAATTCACAACTATTCTAAATTAATCAACTAAATAAGTACGATTACAATTTATAACCATTCTAAATTAATCAACTAAAAATCATTGTTAGCTTAGGAAAGAGCAAAATCTCGGTTTTCGTTAAAATCGAATCGAAACCGAACCCACAACCGATTCGAACTTTCACCAATTTGGCCATAAAAAGGGATCGAAACTCCATTTTCACCAATTTATAACCATTTTTTTTATTTTTTTTTTCATTACTACTTAATTGTATCATGATGTATGTAATTAATGAGTATATATATTATTTAATATCATATACAATTTAGAGTTACCTTTTTTAATATCATATTTAAAGAAAATTTGGTGTGACAACAATTAAAAAATATTATTATATCATAATTAAAACAACATTCAAATGTATTATAATATTTATAATCTATCAACTCAATATAATTCAAATAAGATATTTAACAATACAAGTTACACAACAACACTCGAGTCTACACTTTAAAAAAAGAAAATATTATAAAAAGTATAAAAAAAGTTTTTTTAGAAAAAAGGTATTTCGTTGGCACACCAACACCGACTAAAAGATTTATGACTGATTTTAACCGAATATATTTCGATCGGTGCATCGACAGAAATAGAGATTTCGGCAACTAAACCGAGTAAAATCGACCGAAAATTATCGGATTCGGTCGGAAAGGTTTTTTTTGCTCACCCCTAGTTAGGTTTTTGAAATCACTTTTAACCAAATAAAAACTTAACTAATCATAATAATGAAACTAATAAATATAGAATCCATGAAAGAAAATAAATACTAAAAAAGAAATGAATAAAATAAACGGAGTAGAATAAGTTATTGCGATTAACAGCCCGGTGAAGCAAAACTTCTTCCTTTCTCTTTCTCCTCCCTTCCGCTGCGCACGTTCTCCTCTTACTCTCTCTTTGCTACGATGGCTGTGCGTAGGCTGCTGATTTCTTTTCCACACTCCCCCTCCTTAACGCACAGTCTCCCTCTATTTATAAGCCTTCTCACGTCTCTTTTCTTGTTTTTTTTTTTTTTTTTTGCAATTTGATTCCACCTATGACTTCTCTTAGTGGGGCCTTTTCATTTTAATTTCAACTAGCCCATTTGTTTTCTTTTTCTAGGCTTTTATTTCATTCCTACTGTCCAAGTGTATAGCCTAGGTCTTCTTTTATCTAATTTCCTCCTCCTAACCCAATTGAATGGATTAATGGAAGAAAGCCCATCTTCAAGCCTTATAACTTTCTTTTTATTACATTTAAATCCTTCGACTATTCTTTTACTTCAATTTCAACCTTTTTAATCTCTTTTTTATCTTTACTCTAAAAACTCTTATAAAATATAAAACATGCTAATAAAGAGTAAAAAAGTCCAAAATTTGATAAATTTATGAGGAAAAGTAATTAAAAATTAATCCTAAATTTAATATTTATTAATATTACAAGTTATATCAATATATTATGTTAGTATCGCTATTTAAAATTTGATAAAATGAATAAAAAATCTTATTTAAATTATATAGTAATTAAAAAAATAATCATAAACTAAGTAAGATTGAATTTATAAAAGACGAACAGTCCAAGAACTAAAATTATAATTAACCTTTTATAAAGGAGATGAAGCAAAGTTTTTGAAAAATTTATGATTATATTAAAATTAATATGATAATAATACACTTTAAAAAATTATTCCTCCATTTCTATTCAATTTTGAAAGAATAACAAAAATCTATCTCCCTCCCCTCCTCTCCTTAAAAAATTCTCTCTCACCCTCTTCAACAAAGACTCAACAAAACAAGAGAAGACGTCCCTCCCCTTCCCTTCCCTTCCCTCCAACCAAATGTGCTCTTAGATAAATTAGTTGATGTTACTCACATCTTATGGGATCTCATTCGTAGTGATAAACAAGTTTTACACATAATATGAGCGAAAATTCATTTACTTTTATTGAAATATAGTCCAAAGTTGGGGTACAAAAATGATAAACAAGTCTTTACTGTTATTCAACCCATCAAAGGGATGGACAAAAAGCAGAAGGAAAGGTGAGAACTAGAACTTCTAGTTCTTCATCCGGAGAACTGGCAAGTAAAACAAGAGCAAAACTCGAAAAGATTTCAAACAATGACCAAAAAAAAAAAAGAAAAAAAGAGGGATTATCCCTTGAAAATCGCCCAAGACAAAGTCCGCCTTCATGACCAGTTACTCATCCACAGCATGAGGAACAGATTCAGCCTGCATACAAGTGAAGAAAAAAAGAAGACACATGAATGAATGAATTTTGATAGAATGGAAGACCAAAGCATAGGTACATAAATTCCAGCCCTAGGCAGAAAATTACCAATTTACGGTATTTAAGGGCGTAAAACATTTCCAAGTAACGACGACTTTCAAGGCGGTCAAGGTTAGAGACATGCTTCCAGAAACCATAGACTCCGGTCAGAGTTAACAGCCGTTCCGAGTAAATTTGCCATGTGTACCTATATAAAAATTACACATTATGAACAAGAACAAATTTAAACAGTAAGAAAAAAATAATGAAACCGGACTAAACAATGAATTAGCTTACTTCTCGTATATACGCTGGAGACCTCCTTTGGAGATTTTGTCCCAGTGGGTAGGATCAACCTTACTTTTCTCGAAAAATTCAACAAGGATCTCGGCAGCCTGGGCACCATGATATGGATCAATATGAAAGCCCGATTTACCGTGGACTATTATCTCAGCAGGCCCACCATTGAAAGTAGCAAAGGTAGGCAGCCCACAGGTCATGGCCTCAACAACAGTCAAACCGAAAGCTTCATAGACAGCAGGCTGGACAAAAGCTCCCTTTGTATCGGCAATGTATCGATAGAGCTCACCATTCCTCACTCTATTCATCTGGGAAGAAATCCACCTAAACTGCCCGTTCAAGTTGTACGTCTTAATCAGATTATGCATCTTCTCCATCTCGGATTTCTCTTCTAGGTCCTTAGATTCCTTCCTCCTATCTCCAGCAACCACAACAAGGTTGACCAACTCTCTGAGCCGCTCATTCTTCCCGTACCATTCCACAAGTCCTGTTATGTTCTTCACTCGGTCCAGCCTTGCCATTGTGAATATAATCGGCTTACTATGGTCTTTCAACACACATCTAGATAGACACATCAGTAATAAACCAATTAATCACTGTATTATACCATAAACCAAAATTGACTAAAATTTATATGGAACTTACAGATGCTCCTCATTTTCAACATTACTGTAAAGAAGCTCTTCGATTTCAGGGTGGAAGGATGTCAATCTTTTCTCCTTCTCAAAATAGGGGAAGTAGATGCTCATATCTGCTCCGGGAGAGACAATATTGAACTTGGGATCAAAGACATCGATACCATGAACAACTCGGTAGAGTCCGGGAAGAGTGAAAGAAGTGTGACTCTCATATTGCCCAACAGTGTCTTTGCTGAAAAGACCCAGGAACAAGAAACACATTAATTCAATGAAAAAGGACCCATCTTAAATATGCCCAAAAAGGATTCAGTAATTCTTAATATCCAACCTTCCAGCAATCTCCTGGAATGTACTAGTGATAATGAAATCGGTATGGTTCATCGCAATAAGATCAGCTGTAAATTGGCACGAGAAGTTGTACTTGTCCTCAAATTTCTTCCAGTATATGTCAGAGCCAGGGTATTTGGTCTTTTCAAGCGCATGGGCTATGGTACACTAATGGACAGAAGAGAGAATTTTAAGGGGAGACAATCAAATATAAATATACCAACGCAACAACAAAATCACAAGACAGAAACAAACCTGTGTAACACCTAATTTATGTGCCAACAAGGAGGCGACAATATTCCCGTCGCTGTAATTGCCGATGATAAGATCAGGCTTGCCCTGCAACTCTTTAGCAAGTTCATCTGCAACATCCTGAAAACAAAGAAGATTGCTTATTATTTAACTTTGTACCAAAGAATTAACTAGATTTATAAATTTAGGTAAACAAACAAGAACTCACCTCAGTGTAAGTTTCAAGGTAAGGCCAGACCTCAAATCTAGAGATCCATTTACGGACGATGCCCTTCTCTGTTCTGAAAGGGACTCGAAGAATATGTACATGCTCTGTATCATAAACTTTCTCGAGCCGTTGATTACAGGTCGTTCCCACTGCATCAGGAAGAAGCCGCGTGATCTGACCACAAAACAAGATTAATCACATATCATATAATTAAGAAGATGCACAAACCACCATTAACACCACAAGATCTTATCAAAACAGAATTTGGGGGAAAAAAATCGATACAATTAAAAAAAAAAAAGCTTACAATGAGGATGCGAGGAGTAATATCCAATCCTTGCTTCTTTATACGGTTAAGCATTTCATGCTCCAAAGCACGAACTTGGTCCAAGATATACACCACCTGACGATTGATGACAATAGGAAGACGTCAACGACTACATATAGACAGAATTAAAAAAAAAAAAAAACAAATAAAAAATGAATTCTGAAATTACCAACCTGGCCTCCTGTATCAGGGTAGCCTAGAACATCATCTTGAGCAAAATAACCATGAGGAGAAAGAATGACAACATTAAAAACCATAGGAATGCGTCCGAGAAATTTCTCAAGCGTACAAGGATCGGGTGCTTCTAGAAGGTCGAGGAGGAGTTGAATCATCTCCAACACACGTTCAGCAGTGTCACCCCACCCTCTCTCGAGCCCAATCTCTTGGAACTTGTGCATGAACTCAGCAAACGGCGTTTCAGGCGGAAGAGCGGTCAGATACTCCTCCGCCGTTCTCAAAACGTGCTGTAGAGCGTTTAAGTTTTGAATCCTGTCATTTAGCATCATCGTCTTTCCTTTGTAGCAGTGGACGCGTAAAAATTCGAGGAGCGGGCGCAAGCTTTCCTTGTCATGGAACAGTTTGGCGGAGAGATGGCGGTTGAGGAACTCGACGCCTTTTCCGATCGACTTGGACAGCGTCGGACGCGGGAATGAAGCGTTGAAAGGCTCGAAATCGAGTTCGAGGACGAAATTTCCGTTTGAAACGCCGTTGACGAGTTCTTCCTTGAAGTGTAGGAATTCTGCTGGTCGGAGCTCTTCGATCACGAGGGCGTGGACGTTGACTCGGATGTATTCCCAAACGCCTGGCCTTGGACGGACTGCAAGCGCCACCCATGGCGGTAGCACAATTGCTTCCTTTAATCACGTCAAAAAGATTGATTAATTAATTAATTAGAACTAATCATAAAATCAAAAGAGCAGAAATAGTTAATCACCTGAGTGGATTTGAGGACTTCTCCAAAAGTGCCATCAGCCAGTATCTTCCTGTTCTCTTCTGGGATTGCCTCGAACTCGGCTATGAGGTGATGGTGTTGCAGAATACCTTTCCCCTTCGCTTCGATCCTAAATTTTTAACATTCATTAATCACAAGAGGGTCGATACAATAGAATGTGGTCAGCCATTTTGTACCTTGAAAGAAGGGCCAGTATTTCATTCCGGTGAGCAGAGAGAGTTTCGTCCAAACGATGGCGGAGGGTGTGAGAGCGCGTTAGAGCACGTTCGGCCATGACTGACTTCTTAGTAAACTTGTTGTTGCTTCAACTGCAAATTTTTCTCTGTTTAGGATAATGATCGTATTGTTGAAGCTTAATAAAATACAGTAAATAATATTTCTTGTTCTACCCCATCAAATGTTAAAAAGAAAGAAAAATAAATAGAATCAGAGAAAACCTGTGGGCGGGAAAGTAGAGTGGTCGCCAGGTGAATAACATAATCCACAAATTAAATTAAAAAATATTATTAATATGGTCATAAGTATCATCCATTGCATGTATGAATTTATTAAAGTACATTCAATGATACAAAAAGTGTGAATTTGTTAAAAGTAAATATTTTAATCTCATAAAATACTAACGCACAAAATTTTGCCACGCAATAGTCCAAAAGTAATATGCGATCAGTTTAATTTTAAAGTTCCATGTAGTTATAGGATATTCTTTCTTTTAAGGAAAAAAAAAAATTTCACTCATACTATTATTTATTTCATTTTTATCTTGGACCGGTCTATAATTATTTGTAAACTAGTAAAAACATCTCACAAATATATTAATATTTTAACGAAGGAGGAAAATAATAGAAAGAGAAAGAAGGCAAAAAATGATAATTGACTCAGAGGATAAATCGAGCTAGATTTGTTTAGATACTAGTAATGCATGTGACGACCAGATGACGTGACGTTTCTAGAAGTTGCAGGAGAGGCAACGGCATCGTCCTAGACCCGTACATTGTAAAACAGATCAAAAGCAAGCTAACTCGTTTAACATATCTAGAAAGATGATGATGTTCAACAAAGACGGCAACATTTGTAGAACACACAGAAATTTCATAAAGTCGAAGAAATGTGAACAAAAGAAACTAAGAAGAACGAATATGAAAAAGAAAAGGAGAGGCAAAACATAAATAGTAACAGGATACTTACCTGGAGAGAATAAAAGAAGCAAAAGAAGTAATGGTGGATGAAGATAGAGAAGCGAAGGACGAAATTTATAGGCAGGAGGGAGCAGTGATTGATATGGTCATATGACCGTATGAGAAAGCGGCAACCCTTTTTCCTTCCCTTTACTGGTTGGGCGTGAGCAGCAAGGACTGAAATGAAGTTATCAACATAATTACTACTTAATTATAAATGTTAGTTGTTACTATAATTATTATTTTCTTAATTCTTAGAGAAAAAAAAAAAAAAAGGAAGGATAAGTTATACGCTGAGAAGTGAGAAAGGAAAACAATCTATACTATATTCAAATTAGTTGGGTTTCTTAATTTCTTCCCTTGAAATTTGAAATGCTGCGTGATATGTACGTAATTAAAGATCATTTTAAAGAGGCAAAGAATATACAGTCAAAAGCCAGAAAGAAGCTAGCTCGGGCAACCCGGCCGTAAGAATCATAAACAACTAAACAAGTAGAAATGATTAGTCGGTGTCTGAAAATTTATATATATGACGATAAAGGAATTAATTTATTATTCAAATATATAAGAATTTAAAAATTATTAAAAAATATTAATAATACTAGGAAAATAAAAATTAATCGAATTTGTATTCCTTATTATTTTTATATATTTAAGTAGGTGATAAAAATATATTTATATTCAAAAATTTGAAATTAAATTGTAGATATAAATTTAATTTCCGTCAAAAAAAAAAAAAAAAAGGATAAATGGGATCTAGAAGAGGGTAGGCTGTAGCTAGCTAGGGGCCTAGGGCGGTGGTTCCGTTAGGTAGAAAAACAGGAACAGAGAAAAAAGGCACAAAAGTAATAAGGATTGAGGATCGTTGACGAATATCCTCATAATTACTGGCGGTATATACATACACAAACGGATAGAAATAAAAAAACAAAAAAACTGTAAAATCTAATTAGCTTATAAAAAATAATTCTATATGTGAACAGAATATATAGAACGAACAAGAAGATAGTATCCTTATAAATACTTGTACTATGCGACAAATTTAAGATGTAGGTAGGAATATTCCAAACAATTCGATAGGGGAACTGTAAGAATGGAGAATATGAGTGATAACAGAGATTCTAGCTTGTAATTTATGTACAAAGAAGAAAACGAGATGGACGATCTTGCTTGCATTTGACAAAGCAATGCACGTCTTTTCTTCCCATCACAATCCCACTCGTTCAATTAATTAATTAATTAATTAATTTAGAAATAAATTTTAAAATTACTGTTGGAATCGTACTCGTTTTTTCACGTCCTTTGATGGTTTCACAAAAACCGCTTTTCTTTTTTTTTTTTTTTTTTAAGTTTAGAAATTTATTTACGAATTATAAATTTTGAGAGAATAAGTAGATTTATAATATTATTAAATTTAAATATTATGAAAAGAGTTTAAATTTGAACTAAATCTAAGAGGCTTTTCCTGTTTCCCGATATGTGATCTGCTCTAACTTCTCTCTATCATCATTTCTATAATTCTATTGTCCTGTTGTCTTTGACCTTGATATCTCTATCTATTGTCTCATCTTGGCTGGTCTTTCTTAGACTACCGGGTATGGCAACCACCGGGTACCAGACTACCGGGTATGGCAACCACTTTTCTTTTCTTTTTTCTTTCATAATTAATTATCTTTTAACTTTCTGATAAACCTGTTAGCGGCCCCCCGTATATTTTCAGTTTATTTAATATTATCCTTCTAACTTTTAATTAAGTCAAACTTGCTTATCAACCGTCCGATTTTGGTCCTTGAATCTCAAGAGCGTATAAAAATATATTAAACTACAATTTAAAAGATATATAGCTTTAGGAGAGAATTTGGCCTATTGGCATATTTATAAACTATGATTTAAGGTTTAGACTCACTAAAAGTTATTAAAAGTTGAGGATGGTGCTGTCTACCTTCTTTCTGCAGATCTTATAATGAATGGAATTTGGATCTTAAGTTTATGTCTTTTTTTTTTAATTGTAACATTCCTTTTTGTTTGAGGTAGTTTTTCATGGAGACTTGGAGAGTGATGGAAGAAAAAGAGATTAGTCGGAATAACAAATGCTCATTGTATGTCGCGAGTGTGGTTTATCCGGATGGATTGTATAATATGTACCATTTTTTGTATTTTCGAACTTTATTTAAGATTTAGATGTAGAGATGTCAAAACGGGCCACCCGGCCCGGTCTCTCAGAGCTTTTCACTATTTAAGATCCGATCAGGCTGGGCTAAGCTCATTTTCAAAATATATGTTTGGGCCTAGTTTGAAAAGCCCTTTGGGTTTATCTCGAGCTCATCCATGTTTAAAATGGGTCGGGTTCTACCTGACTTTTTACCAAGCCTAAAATGGACCCGACCTTTTTTAAATAAAATATTCATAATAAATTATTATTAAAATAAGAGAGATTCTGAGTCCTGATAATAATTCAATTAACAATAGGTCCAAAGAAATTACAATCCAAACACAATTATCAAATTACATCATCGAAATTTACAACCAAATAACTAATAGTATCTCAAATTATCAAATTATCAAATTGTCTAATTATCAAATAACTAAGAGTCTAAGAGCATCTCAAATAAAAAATAAATTTTTGGCCAAATAAAGACTTTATTGCATATTATTAAATAATAGATTCATCAAAAAAACCTTATAACCTTAAGGAGAAAAAAATAGACCTTACAACGAAGTAATAAATAAATAAATAATAATAATAATAAAAGTTTGTCGGGCCAGACCCAGTAGGGCTCTCCGATGGGCTTGGAAATTTGTCTAAGCCCGGACCCGTATCTTGGCCGGATTTTTTCCCCAAGCTATGGGCTGAGCCGAAAATCCTGGCCCATTTTGACCTCTATTTAGATGGCACTTAGATGGAAGAAAAAGATAATTAATTCCTTAGTTAAAATTTTTGTTTTTCTTTTATTATTTAGCTTATAATTATTTATTACATATTTGACTTTACAGGTATAATTATTATAAACATGATTTTGGAGTTGTAATTATTATATATTTTAGAATATATGAAACTATTATCAGGTTGTAATGAATGTTACTTATTTTAATGAAATTATATTTATTCATTAGGTTTTGGTTGTGGTAATAATTAATGGTTTTGGTTTGTTGCTTTAATTTTGTTATACTAATTGGTTTTAGGCTTATTGTTGCAATTGTTTTGAATAATGGTTGTTTTCAAGTCTCTGTCCACTTTATCCAATTGCTCGGTGACTCCTCTTTACACACTCATTGACATTTTAGGACAATGATTGTCAAGTCTTTGTCCACTTTGTACGATTATTCAATGGCTCATCTTTAAACAATCATCGAGCAATTGAGATTTTTGGACATAAACTTTCTTAGACTGTAAAGGTTTAATCTCTCATCTTGAATCATAAAGGTTGAATCTTTCTTCATTGAACCAAAAGTTAGACATTCCTATCAAATGGTTTAAACCTTTAGTATTGAACCATAAAGGTTGAACTTTTCTTCATTAAACCAAAATGCTAGACTTTTCTATTAAACCCCTAAATGTAATATCTCATTTAACTACTTCTTGTAGTTAGATAAAGTTTGTAGCTAAAATATTATAAAGGATGCATTAGATTAAGTCTTACATGTTATAAAGACTAAGATATAGATCATATAAGTATAAGGTAAAAGGGTCTTTATGCCTAACAACAATTTTTTCCGAGCAAGTTTGTAAAAATGATTGAAAGAAAATCTTATGAATTTGTCTAAGTTATTAGACTAATAAGACTGATAAGAATAATAATATAATAATATTATAGTATAAAAGTATATAAAAAAAGATGAAGCGGTGAACTTCACCAATTCACCCTTCCCTCTCTCATAGTATAAGAGAAACATTAAGATAGAAATGATATATATATGTATATTGGTTATCAACAGAAATCATATACGTAGCAGGTCCTAACTACGAAGTTAACACCTCCAAGTGAAAGTTCGTGTAATACATACGATTTCATTTAGCTTTGGTGGTCAGTAAATTTCTCCCTTCTTCATAGCCCATGCGAAATTTCAAGCAGAACTCAAGGATTCTTTCTTTCGTGTATCATCTGGAATAATTGGAAATGAAAGTAAGGATCCTCACTTAGGAGACAAACCGCCTGAAGTTCACAGGCCGCAATTCTTATCTCTTATGTTTGAAGTAGATTATACAAGTTAAAAGCTACTTCTGGTAAGAATCGTCACCACTCTTGTACTTTAAATTTTTAGTTCTTTTATAATCTATCAAGAATGAGAGTAGAATTTATAAAGTATAAGATATCAATATGAGATCAAGGTTTATACGTCTAAATTTATTAGTAAGGTTTCAAATACATCAAAGTTAAATGCAGGGTCGATGTACTCGACGCTTCCAATATGCAAGTGGGTCGATGCCACGATGGGTCGGCATACTTGATGCCTCGATGGGTCGGCGTACTCGATGTACTCGACGGCTCGATGGGTCAACGTACTCGATGGGTCGACTTACTCGACGGGTCGACTTACTCAACTGGTCGATGTACTCGACAGGTTGACTTACTCGACTGGTCGATGCACTTGACACCTCCAGTATGCAAAGTACTCGACGCCTCCAATATCTGAAGTACTCGATGGCTTGACGGCACGACGGTCGACGTACTTAACGTCTACTGTAACAACAATAAAGTTTTTCGACACCTTAAGTTAAAATATGTGTTTTAAGTAGAATTGAGAATCAAGTGCATACTAAGATAAACACATGTTTGAAAAGGTTAGGAGTTGGCCCAAAACTGAAGGATTTTTAGGGGACTCTTACCAATATCGAACATACAATAGGTAAGTAAAGTCTCACCTACAACACAAGTATGTTCATTATTTGTTTAGCTTGGGATTTATGATACTAATATGAATGCAACATAGCATGCTGAACATTGAGTTGATTATGTGGTGCTGTGTTTTTATAAAGTAGGTTAGAATTAGGTTTATATACACATCGGGTCTAACTCGATTGGCTTTACGAGCATACACTTTCAGATGACCCATACATTTTCCCTGTACATGCCTCCCAAGTGATATACATGATAGATCTAAAATAAGGAGATCCTTGGAAAATGGCCCAAAGGGTTGTTCAATGAGATGTTTGTCATGCCGACAAAAGATATCAGCCTTGAGGAGTATATTGACCCTATTATTTTATTGGAAGCCTTACAGGAAAGTCTGTTGGAAAATAAAAATTTTGTTGTTTCATTTCCCAATATCACAAAGTTTCATCTATTAACCACATATATGGTAGTGATGATTTGGGCAACCTAAATATTCCATTGGATCAACCATATTGGGGGGAAACGGTATAAATTTGAATTGGGATGGATTTCTACAAGATGAGAACACTGACGAGGAAAACGATCTTGAAGAAGATAGAAAGATTGGAGATGATGATGAAGATTACCAACCTTGACCAATTTTATGAGGTGATTTCTTAATTCATGTACCATATTTAATGTATTTATGTTCCTTAAATTCTAACTTATCCAACACTTATTTATGCTAATTATTTTTGCAAGAGATCTACTATATATTATATATATATGCAACTAGTTGAATATTTTATATTTACGGCAAGGATTAGTTCTCAATTGGTTTTTAATTAAATTAAGGCGAGTTTCCTTAGTCACCATTTTCTCTTTTGGTTGATATATATTTGTCTATGATTTAAAGTTCACTCATTTCATAGAAGGGACAAATTGGTAAGAAGAGCAAGCTCATGATATTGTCATGGTTTATCCTTTTAGTAAGGATGTAATTATCTTGCTATAACATAATTGAGGACATTGTAGTTGTTCTTAGAGGTTGTAGTGATAATTGGAAACACATACAATAATGTGTATTGTTATTTATGGTTGTTGATATCTTGTTGTAATAATATATGAGGCTCATAACTTAATGTAATATAATTCACGATTAAAGTACCTAGCTATAATTTATATTGAAGGATTCATAACTTACAGGTTTATATAATGAGTTGGGTGTTGAGACTAAAAAATGGTCAATTAGATACTATTTCATGTTGTAGGTTATCTTTCAACCTAATTTTAGGTTATGGTTTTTCAATGAATATGTGACATATATGACCGTTGCATATATAAAATATAATGCTGTAAAGCCCCACTTTTAATATGTAACTGACATAAGGTATTGACAATTACAACATATTTAAATGTCACATATAGATTAAATATAACACTTAAAAACGTTATATTTAATACACAAAAACATAAGGTAATAACAAATATAACATGTATTAATGTCAAATTTTCTTCAAAAGCAACAACAAGAGGTGACATGAAAACCTAATTTGATAATGCAATAACGTCACATTTACCTCAGAAGCAACAAATTCATCTATCAATATATCAAAACAAAAGACATGTGGACAATTTAGAAATGGACATGTGGACCAATAAAAATTGAACACGTGGACTAATAAGAAAATGACACGTGACAATGCATTCCCTGTTAATGACAATATATATATCACGATCACAATAAAAGTAATGCATATAACCTTTAGTGATGCAGCTAAGACAATTATTACATGTGCCTCAAACGCGATACGTAATAGCGCTTCCATGATGTTTATCAACGTCACATTTGACACGGTTTTCTGTATCTAGTGTAGTAGAGTTTTTTTCCATGACTTTTTTAGGAGAGCATGGGTAAGATCTATCTAGGAAGCTCATTATATCATAGCCGAGAAACAGATTTGGTATCTGGGAATTTCACAGCGAGTATTCAGAATGCTGATAATGCTGATAATTTGTATTCGGAATGTCATGCAGTTACATTTCAATGAGATCTTTCTTATGTGCATCTTGGGTCGTTGTTTTTCTAATTTATGATATTCGATATTAAGAACCTATATACAGAGGTCAAGGATAAACTGCAGTACTTCTTAACTAATTAATAATGACTGAGCTAACAGGGAACTAATTAAGTCAAGAACTCCTCCCTTTCTATGAATCATCATTGTCTGCTATACTTTTTTTATTTATTAACATTTCATTACAAATTTATAATTAGCACACCTGTTCAAGTAATTCATACAAACAATCACACACGTGGAACACGCATTATTGAAAACAACATCAAATTAATTAACTACATCAATGATTTCATATAAAGTATGTATATATAATTAACGTTTTAATATTTTCCTCCCGAAGAAGGTTAATGCAGGATGGAAAATCAGGAGCCCTTTCAACATCGTCGGTTGAGGCCAACCTGCAGTCACTTTTCTTTCACGTCGTTGGTTATAAATATTTTACTTTATCAAGCATATGATAGATCACATCGTTTTCTTATTGCAAGAAGATATGGAAATATACAATAAGAAAAAAAGGTAAGAGTTATATATATTAGCCTATAGGGTATAAGTAAGCTCTTTCATTACAAACCGCAAAAGTGCCCCTAAATGAGTAAAATTAATGAATCAGAAAGTTATAATATATGTTAAGTAAGCTCTAATTTTGATCATATACGTATACACAAGATCTGACCCATAATTCAGATACTGGATATGTCTTATTAATATTTAATTTTAATTAATTTGTTTATTTTTTATTTTACAAATAGAGTTCATGAATTAATTTCTTTATTACTTCACATGAGTCAAGTGAAAGTATTATTCTTTCTCTTTATTTGGTAGCTCATAAGTAGTTCAAGTAGCTGAGAATTAAATAATCCAATATTAAAATCATCTGTCGATTAAAATACAACCCTTTTTTACCTTTTTTTTTTTTTTTTTTTTTTTCTTTCCATCTTTTCCTTTCGGTAAATTTCAATATTGTAATATGCATTACTCGATTTTTTACGGAATTAGTGGGTGCACTTTTATATCTGTTGGTTGATTTCCAATGCATCAAATTTCTTAGGATTCAAGACATAATAAAAACCCAACAAACAATAATGATTAACATGATCTGTTGTGATACAAATATAATGAAAAATATTGATCAGTCTCATATATATATATGCATACTTATAAGAGCAAGAGGATCGATCATTCCTATGAACAATCCGAAATCGAGTTCTACGTAGAACATGATTTATACATTAAAATTAAAGCTACAATTATGCACTCAATGCAGCCTCTTTATGTACGTACTTCCTATTAGAGATGGCTCTCGTTTTGTTAAGGTCCTAAGCCAAATTATAATTTGGTGGGGTACTAAGCTAAATAATAAATAAAACAGGGAGGTGTAGACAATTTTCTTAACTCTGAAAATTTCCTCGAAGAACATCAATAAGCTTTTTATTATTATTTTATTATTTTATTTTTTCCAAACGTGAGTGTATTTCATTTTTTATTTTAATAAATATATACATATATTACCAAAACTTACGAAACAATTTTTTTAGTAATTTAACAATGATATCCTATATGATTATTTCAATTGCCTAAAAGTAAAGACGGCCACAGCTAACTGGTAACAATCCAACTATAGGGATATGAAATAATCATATAGGATATCATTGTTAAATTTGATTAAATTGAACCTGATTGAACACTTTTTCTTGTTATATTTGATTTTTTGTAAATTCAGTGGGTTCCTTGGAGGGTCGTCAAGTTTTTCTTGCACTCAAAGCATCACAACAATGTACCTTAAATATTATTATTGCCATTACTTTATCAAAGGTTATGGATGAATAAAAGGTTAGGGATATGTTTTACCCTACCTAAACAAGTACTATTAGATATATACATACTCATCACTTTTATGGGTTAAATACAAAATACTCCATGCATTTTTATTTTGGGATAAAAGTTCCCTATATTTTTAGAGAGAATTTGTAAAAGTAATCCCAATTAGAATTTAGATATAAAAAATAGATTCACGATTAAGAGTTTTGGCACAATGATCTTTTTCTTATTTTCTAATTTGAATAAAAATAAAAAATATACAAAGCTATTGAAAAAACCCCTCACCTTTCCTCTAAAATCGCACACATGATCAACAACTGCTTCATCACATCTTTTTCTTCTTCATCTTTTTCATCTTCTTTGTCTTCATCTTTTTCATCTTTTTCATCTTCTTAATCATTATGTTCGCAACTTTGTTTCCGTAGAACCCATTTCCATTTGCACCTTTGAGAATAAATAATGGCTCCTAAAAAGCCGAACAAAAATAATGAAAAAATGAAAATGATGAAAATTGCAGGCCTCAAGGCCTAAATGGCTCGATGACTCAATGAGTCTGGAAAATATCAATCGAGCCATCCAAATAAGAGATCGGAGTCTTCTAACTCTATGGTGTCTTATCTTGATGGCTCAATGGATATGGAAAGTACCCATTGAGTCATCGAGATGAGAGATCAGATACATGTAAGTCTCTAATTTCTCATCTCGATGCCTCAATAGATAGTATCAAGACTCATCAAGCCATCAATATAAAAAACCAATATATGTTTATCCCTAAATCTTAAATCTTAAATAAACTATAAACCCTAAGTCTTAAACCTTAAGTCTTAAACTTTATATCTTAGACTATAAACTCTATAACCTTAAACCCTAAATCTTAAACCTTAAACACTAAATCCTTAATATGGTGTTGTAATTTGGTGTTTTGTATCAGGTTTTGATATGGTGTTATAAATTTGTGTTTTTGTAATCGAGTTTTGATATGGTGATTTTTTTAAAAATTCCCATAGAGGAATCAAGATGAGAAATTAGAAACTTAGAGGTCTGTATGATTGCATCTCGAGGGTTAGATATGGCTCAAAAGTAACCATCGAGTAAGCGAGATGAGATTACAGAGACTTTTAAGTCTATGTGACCACATCTCAAATGTTTGTTGGGTCGGGAAAGCACCCATCGAGCAATTGAGATGATATCATAGAGACATCTATAATGTTTAGGGTTAATATTTAGGGTTTTGTGTTAGTATTTAGAGTTTAGGTATAAAGTTAATGTTTATGATTTAGGGTTAGTGTGTAGGGTTAATGTCTAGGGTTTAGGGTAGTGTTCAAGGTTTAGGTTTACACTTAATGTTTAGGATTTAGGATTATGTTTAAGATTTAGGGTTAGTGTTTAATGTTCAGGTTTAGGGTTAGTGTTTAAAGTTTAGGGTTAATGTTTAAGGTTTAGATTTAGGATTAATGTTTAAGGTTAAGGGTTTAGGATTAAAGCTTAGTGTTTAAGGTTAGGGCTTAGAGTGTAGGGTTAGTATTTAAGGTTTAGGTTTAAGATTAATGTTTGGGTTTAGGGTTAGTGATTAAGGGTTAGGTTAAGGGTTAATGTTTAGGGTTTATGATCAATGTTTAAGGTTTAGGTTTAGGGTTTCTATTTTACGTATTAGGGTTTAGGTTTAGGATTTCTATTTTATGAATTAGGGTTTAGGATTTGTATTTAGGGTTTAAGGTTAATTTTTAAGGCTTAGGCTTAGAGTTAATTTATAAGGTTTATATCTAGGATTTAAGGCATAAAGTATATGGTTTAGGGTTAAGGTTTGAGGGTTTAGAGTTTAGTATTTTAGGATTTTATGGTTAAAAGTTTAAGGCTTAGAGTCTAAGGTTTATGATCTAAAGTTTAAGGTGTAATTTTTAGGGTAAAAGGTTTAGGGTGTAGATATTAACTTTAAACCTTAAATATTAACCCTAAACCCTAAACATTAACCCTAAATACTAACCATAAACCCTAAACCTTAATCCTAAATCATTAATCTTAAATTTAAACATTAAATATTAATCCTAAACTCAAAACATTAACCTTATAATTAAACCTTGAACACTAACACTAAATCCTAAACTTTAGATCTAAACCTAAACATTAATCACTAACTAGAAATCCTATATGTAAATCCTAAACCTTAATCCTAAACTCTTAACATTAAATATTAATCCTAAATGTTAAATATTAACACTAAACCTTAAATACTGACTCTAAGCCCTAAATATTAAATACTAACACTAACTCTAAATGCTAAATATTAACTCTAAACCTAAACCTTAAATACTAATCCTAAACTCTAGACTAATCTGTAGACAATAACCCTAAATCCTAGATATTAACTCTAGACACTAACCCTACATCCTAATATTAACCATAACACTAATCCCTAAATCTTAAATACTAATACTAAATCCTAAACTTGAATCCTAAACTCTCAACCATAAACATTAACCATAATCCTAAACCTTAAACCTTAACACAAAACCTTAAATACTTACCCTAAATATTAAACACTAACTTTAAATGCTAAATATTAATTCTAAACCTAAACCTTAAATACTAATCCTAAACCCTAGACTATTCTCTAGACAGTAACCCTTAATCCTAGAAATTAACTCTAGACACTAACCCTAAACCCTAAATACTAACCCTGACACTAATCCCTAAACCTTAAATACTATAACACTGAACCCTAAACCTTAAATACGATAACACTAAACCCTAAACCTTAAACACTAATGGTAAATCCTAAACCCTAAATTCTAACACTAAACCTAAACATTAGGTGTCTCTATGATCTCATCTTGTTTGCTCGATAGGTGCTTTCACAACCCATCGAACCATCGAGATGTGGTCACAAAGACTTAGAATTCTCTGTGATAGCATCTCAGTTACATGATGGTTACTATTGAGAAATATTAAACCGCTGTGGTCACATAGACTTCTAAGTCTTTAATCTATCATCATCTCGATTCCTCTACGGAACTTAAAAAACAAAATACCAAATCAAGGGTTTAGGGTTTATGGGTTAAGGTTTAAGGTTATGATTTAAGGTTTAGGGGTTTAGGGTGTAGGATTAGGGTTTAGGATTTAGGGTTTATAGTTTAAGTTTTAGGGTTTAGGATTTAGGGTTAGGGTCTAGGATTTAGGATTATGATGCCAAATTATCATTTTGGCACGTGTCGAATGAAGTGAAAGAAGTCTCAAAAGAAATCGACTAAATCAATCAAAAAAGGAGGCCGATTAGCTGAAATTGACTAACCAACATCACATTCGTCAACCACCTGGTTGACCACCCCAACCAAATCGGCTGGTGGTGGTTGACTGGTCCAACAAAAGTGGCTGACCAATCATTGACAGGCGGCCTAAATGATCAGTCGCTCGAGTTTCATATTTTAGTCCCTTTTTGTGACTGATTTCTAGGATTTTTACCAGCAAGTAAGGGTTATTTTGATTGATTCTAGGAGTTTTTCAAAAAAGTAAAAGTTTAGTTTTAACTTATTCAAGTGGGTTTTAAATAATTCCAAGGATCAGTTTACAAGAAAAAATATTTGTTTGACTTGTTCTAGGGGTATTCCATCAAAATAGTCACTTTTTAGTGGCTAAAAGGTGAAATGTTAATTTGAAAATTGATTTTTTTAGAAGCTTCAATGCCTTACCGACCAAGCAAGAAGACTTTCCGCTCAAGCATTGTTTGGGTTTCTAATTTCCTATAAATAGAATCTGAAAGTAAAAAGCACATAATAAAAACCACAAAACAACAAAATACTGATTCATTACCACATTTTGTTGGCCCAAAACCTTAAAATCAATCCTTCAATGGATTTTCTTACCACTCTTTTGGCTCTTGGCTTGCCTGATTCATCGAACATTCCTGATGTTCAACCATTGTCTCACCACACCAATGCAAACTGCTTTTTTCATTGTCGCTCTATTGATTTAGTATCCAATTAGAATAGTGTAACCCATTAAGCATTATGTCTTGCTTTTTTATTGTTTATTAGTTAGATCATTGCCTTTTACAATATTCTTTAATTTTGTCTATGGTGATTTAATTTATCATTTTATTTTTATCACACTTTAATTTTATTACATCATTAATTTATTGTGTTTAATTTATCAAGCCTTTGATTTAATTATCTTTAGTTTTACCTATCTTTAATTTTATTCATCGTTTAATTCTTGCAATTTGTTTACACGGCTTTAATTATCAAAACTTGAAGTACTTTAACACTTCTAGCATGCCTGCACACTAATATTATACTTTTTCCTGGGATAGAATGATATCAATTTCACTTCTGAATTTTGACATTAACAAGTTCACATGCCCGGTGTGATCTATTGCGATGATGTCTACTTGGTCCTTGTGAGGCCACAATTTTGGAAAATGCTAAGATGGAGGAGTAGTTGGCGGCCGAAAATGGTTCTATAGGAGGAAATGAACTGGTAAATGGAGGATAAACAATCAGTCAAAGAGAATGATATCACTCTAGGTCCAGCTAGCATTTTACCAGCTTAAGTTGTCTATTATTGCAGCTTGAGCCAACGGCTATCTGATGCCTTGATCATTTGACTCCCTAAGAGGATAGACGATCAAATACTCTACCAACTTACAATTCTGGCCGTTTAGTTAAATGCCTTGATATGTTGGGACATAAGGTCATTGAGTTTGGAGAATTATCCCAACATCAAGAGCCTTATGGAGGGGGGGGGGGGGGGGCTTCAGGCCTAATACCCGCATGCCAATTAGGATAATGCAGCATGATAGGAAATCAATCAACGACTAGTAGGTCATGATTTGCACCACCACCAACCGCCAATCCACCTATGGCCACTGAAGCACACTAATAGAGTGTTGATAAGCTAAAATAGGCTAATAGGCAACCAATGCCTTTTAGACCAAACTGAGAGATTTGACGCACGACTAACCTGCTTCTTCAGCCAAATGATCAGATGCTACACGGTAAACTACCACCCACCATGGGCATGCCGCCCATAATTCTTCCATAGGTATGTGAGCTAAGGATGGACATCCCATACTATCTCCTTATGCAACCACTTAGGCTAGCCTCTAGGCCCCTAAAATCAGGTGCAGTTGATGGTCAACCGAGAACAACTCTATAATATTATACAGGACATTTACGGTCTAGCCATTCAGAAAGCACCTCAGCCTAGATATCATAGGCCTTATCTTGAGGAGATCGACCATGCACCTTTCCCTCATGGATATCGAGTACCGAATTTCACCTTCTTTCCCAGAGATAACCCTGATTAGTCAACAATCAAGCACATTGGCCGCTTTATCTTCTAATGGGATGAGTCAAAGTGTATGCCCGTCAAGCCAATTAGATTTTGATCCAATGAAGCAAATACTTTATGTGATACTACTTTTATGTAGACATTAGCTAGATATTATTTATTGTCATTAATAAAAGTCAGTTACTATTTATCATGTTTATTGATTTTGTCGGAATTAATATTATATTCTATATATGCATAATATGATAAAATTCAGTATCTTGAGTTATGCACTCTAGAGGGCATAATAGAGATCATGCTAGTAGAGACTCAAGTCGTTAAAAGTTCTTGAGATACAAATAGTTCATTGTCATAGAATCTCGAGAATTGACATCAATTGATTAGCATAGATAATCATATAGTTCATCACCTAATTATTAGGGTGGCCAATCTTATAGTCAATGGTATTAAAAGAACACCATGATGATTGTGTGGGCACTTAATAGAGACTAAGGGTATTGAACGTGAGACTTAGATAATTCTTAATAGTAATTAATATTGACTGTTAATGAGAGTTATCTAGTGAATCTCTTACATGTGATCCTCCGATCTAAGACACCATGGTTTTCTTAATTACCAGACTTCATACTTTGACATCATTCCTATTAGCCCTAGCCATGGATGAACAAAGATGAACCGTTAGATATGAAGTGTTGTGCGAGAAGGATTACGAGTGGTTAGTAGGGAATCCATCGCTTCCGTATTTGGAATAACGTCCTATGGATTATATACTTTATTGAACAAGAAATCTTTGCAAAATAGTATGGTTTGAAAGGAGTTTATGCAAATCCATTGTTGATGCTCAATAAAGGTATGATGGTCCATATGATTTGTCTATTAGAATTTAATAGTTAAACCATACCCTAGGACGAATCGGGGTATTGGCGAGATGAAATGATTATTATTGTAAGTATACGATGGTCACAAACATATTCTTTCAGAAGATGGTCCTTCTCATCTCCCGGGTAGTTTTGTCACTTTGCTAGAAGTCAATCTTGACTTGGAGGTTAAAAAGTTAATTAATCGAGAGATGATTAAGTTAATTATTCAATTTAAAAGGTTGTTTTAAATAAATGAATTTAATTTGGAATTAATTAAAATTATAAAAGATGTTTATGAAATTCTCCTGCCAGTGTGATGTAGAACCTAATAGGTCACACACATAAGATTCGGAGGAACATAGTTAAAGTTTCGTCAAAGAAAAAGGAAAAAAAGACCAAACCCACTTTAGAGGTAATGGTAATTTGACCTATACTTTAACTATAAAGGCAAAATGTTAATTCAATATCACGTAGCTTTTCTAGCACAACTAAATGTTGCAATAAATGAATAGGAAATTAATACGTCACATAGGAATTTTTATTTAATTATTTAATTATAAGGATCTATATATGGATTAAAATAAGTATCTCGGAATTGGGTGTTTCGATGAAATGATCAAATCATTTGATTTCATTAAAAATGAAGATGATCCTTGTGTATACAGAAAGGTTTTTGGGAATACAAAACATTTGTAAATTCCTTACACATATGACATACTACTCATTAGAGATTGAATTAGCTATGATGTAATCTGTTAAACTGTATTAATCGACATAACCCTCTATAAAATTTAGGTAAATAATTTTTTCTTAATATCTATTGAGATAGATAAAGATTGCTTGGCTTGACCCAATCAACATACAAGTAAAATTGATAAAAATGTTTAGCATCAAGGATTCCAAGATATGACTTTTGCTAGTGAGTCAAGGAATCCGCCTCTCTTAAGAGAGATATCAACTAAGATAAGAAAGAAGAGGTAAATTAGTACGAATATGCTATACTATGTATACAACTAGATATAGCTTATGCTCTAAAAAGTTACAAACATGTTTAAGGCAATCAAGTTAAGAAGTATTGAGATGCTGTTAAGAGTGTCCTTAATTGATTTTGAAGGATTGAGAATATATTCTTAATTTTATGTACCATCCAAATTGAAAATTTAGATTTCACAGACTAATTTTCAATTGGATATCGATGATAGTATATTAGTTTTTTTTTTGGTTTGTTCGCTTATATTAGAGGATCAGTAAAAGTAGAAACATTCCAAATCAGGCAATGATCGTGAAATCCTCTACTAAGGCCGAATACATTACAACTTTGAAGGTGGTAAAAGCGATGTTTTAGATGAAAACTTCATGATTAGACTTGATGTGGTTCCTAATATTAATAATCTCATAGTAGTTGACTACGATGATTATGATATAATAATACAAGCAAGAGGAACTAGCTCTCATCAAAGTTCAAACACATTTTACTGCATTTTCACTTAATCTGGTATTGACTTTGAATTTGAACATGAGTATAAAGTAAGTAGATATAAATAACAACATAGTGGATCAATTGACTAAACGGCTATTCTAACAAAAGCTAAATCGCTATCCTCATGGATAGGAATTAGATTTTGAAATGATTAGCTTTAGTGCAAGTGAGAGATTGAAAGTGTATGCCCGTCAAGCTTGACAACCTTATCAAGGTCTTAGGTGTATGTTTTAATTACCACCACTATATATGTGTGGGAATAAAAAGTGTTGTATGTGAAAAAAGAAAAGCACTCAAAGAATAAAGAAATATCAGGGTGTGCTTATAAAATCTCTTATTATGTGATTATACTTCTTTAATATTCTTTAGTTTTGATTTTCCCATATCCTTCCTTTGATTAAACTAATCACCCTAGCCTAGCGTTACAAGCTATTATAAAGACCTTTCGATCCTTGGTAGTGTATATGTTTTTTATTAGTGGCAAGTTGATTTGAAAATTAGGTATCTGAGAATTTATTTCTCACAGAGGTCATATTTAGTTCATTCTAATTTGCATAAATAGATCCGAGTTATTAAAGTGATGAGTTGAGATTAGTTTCACACATCACTTCAATGTTTCTTGTGAACTAAAGCATACTCTTGAATTAATTTCGAAACTCTTCAATGTTTAGACTTTTCCTTGAATCAATATCTTTATGCAATCTATGAGGCACTTTTTTCAAACATCAACTTATTCAATTCATTTTTATTTTCTCTTTTATTTTGCTAGAGACTATAAAATCTTAAGTTTTGGGTTATTTGATATACTTACTTAATATATGATTTCACTAATTCTTACTGTTTATTTTAGATTAGTTAATCTCTTATTCTATCTATTTTATTATATTTTTATCAATTTTCACTCATTCTATCAGAGGGGAAATAAATTCATGAAATTATGAGCTTTTAGAGCAATAAAGAAAAATGGAATTAAAAAGAGAAGAGAAGGGCTCAAACTACAAAAGAAGAAAAAAGAGGGGAAGAAAGTAGATTAAAAGAAAGTTACCTAATTTTTGGAATTCAAACTTATCATACACCTATCACGGTATCTTGGGCATAACTTTCTCTAGGAAATTATGAATAAAGTCATATCAATGGCTACAAAACGATAAGAGATACGCCTACAACTTTCATGGAAAAGTTTCCCAAACTATCGAATGAGTGATCATTACGGCCAATTCTCATTGTAGTCATTCAACACAAGTTTGGGTGGGTGATAAGGCAAGAAATTGGCCAATGCTTATCATTTGACCAATTCATGTGGTATTTATTGCAAGCTTAACTTGACCAACGTTGTGATCCATTTGCATAAGATTCCTTTGAGAATTTTCTCAGATAACAAGTAATTAATACAATTAGTTTGGGCCTTCACCCGAACTTGAGTTTTCAGCAGGTAGTGCTTAAGTTTTGTAACGAAAAAATACAAAGTCATACACATCTTTTCAATAGAAGTATATTATATGTCGGTAGGAGTTGACATGCTACTGAGGTACTTTGTGTCATTCTCTGGAGCTAAGAGGTAACTGATCGATTCGGGAGTTGTCAAGCGTATAATAATATTGGTCAACCTCTCACGACTAGGGCAAGCATCGGTGAGCTGGCTAGATTTCACTTGATGCTGTTGAATGCTTCCTGATGGTGGGTTAGCCAGATGAACTCATCTTCTTGCTTTCACTTCATGAGGGAACTGATTACCTTGGTTTTCCTGGGTCAATGAGAAATAAATCTGCTCAAAAAATTTATTTGGTCGAAAAAACGTTAGAGTTCCTTTTTATTTCAAGGTGGATTGCTTTTAGAATGGCTTTGGTATTGGTGGATCTCAATTCCCCTTTGGTGGATTAAAAACTCTTGCATGAACTTTAGTGGATTAACCTTCAACTTGTGAAGACGCATCTAGTCTAATGTTTTTTTTAGATCGGCCAAGTGATCGGTAGCTCTAACAGACTTTACTACCATGTCATGAGTATAGACCTCCTATAGTAATGATCAAATCATGGAAGATAGCTTTCATAGCACTTTGATAGGTCACCCTCGCATTCTTCAATCATAAGGGCATAATTACCCATTTGAATACTTCTATCATGCAAGAGTTCATGCAAGGCATTGAAAGGTAATTTTATGGACATCTTCTTTGGCTATGAAGACTTGATTATACCCTGAGTCCATTAATGACAAGAGTTTATGCCTGACTACTTTGTCAACCAATAAATCCTCCACTAGCATAGGATATTCATCCTTAGGGGTTGCCATATTCAAGTTTCGGAGGCTATACATATCCTTAACTTGCAATGTTTTTTACGATGGGTACAATCAGAATTCCCTAAAGCTCGGATGAAACCGACTTTATGTAGCCATTCCACCTCCCCCTTCACTTTTAAAGTTACCTTGGTAGACATCTATCAAGGTGGCTGCACGAAAGGTTTACACCCGATCTTGATCGATAATCGATACTCAACCAATAATCTATTGAGTTCGATAATTTTGTAATAATCCCAAGCAAAAAATTTAAAGTAAGCTGATAATAACTTTATCATTTTATTTTACTTTAGTACAGCCATAACGTTACTAGTATAAACTAGTTTAGGTTTTTCGGCCGACACTAAACTTAGCCGAGGCAATGTCTAGCTGATCTATAATTAGGCTTTCATTCGGCTCCTTTATTGGCCTATCATGGTATCTCTTTAATCCTCTGTTCTGTAAGGTTTGAATGAAACAAACATAGTGCTAGTGGTTGATTAGATGGTTTATCGTCAGCCAAGTCAGATGTTTGTTTGGATGTTGAGACAACTCTTACTACTTGACTATTTGGCTTTACCACTTTGATGGGACTGACACAGTTGTCATAAAAAGTGGCCTCTATCATGTTAGAAGTGCCTATGAAGGGTCTTAATTCGACTTTGACCAATTCTACCTTATCCCCATGCCATAACAGCAAAGCTTAGTGTAAGGAAGAAGGTATGCAAGAATTGGAACCTAGACAACCTCTCCTCCAAAATTTGGTCGAATTTCCACCCAAACATTTCCACTGCTACCACTGTGTGCCACCGGTTGCTTTGTTTTAAACTGTTACCGAGTCTCTACCCTTTATCAGCATGAATACAAATTTAATGGAGGGATTAACAAGGTGATTAGTGTAACTTTTGAACTAAAGACTTAGAGAAGAGGAAAAGTGGAGATAAACTATGATATATCAAAATCACTCTCTCTCCTTGCTCTCTATGTGTGGTGCGGCAATGGGGGTTGTCCAAAACTCTATGAATTTGTGTCTCTTGTATAAGGGACACATTCATCTAAGGCCTAGCCCAAATTAACCTCTATCACTCGATTACTCTAATTAATCGTGTTTGGATTTTTCGGACATTTATTTAATCTCTATTTCTGGAAAAATAACATAAACTTTAATTTATAAATTAATTTCCCATTTTACTCAATAAAATTCAGACTTTAATTTGCCTTGCCTTGGGCTCAGTTAGGCCCATTAATACTTTAATGGGTAATCATACCTTATTTTAACTAGAAAACTTTTTATGACTAGAAAATCAATAAATCTTGATTTAATAGATTTATCTTTGTCAAAATAATATTTTTTTAATTAATTATTTAATTTCCAATTAAATATAATTCACACTTTGGATATGTTAGTAGTACATGTGTGACTTAAACCTAACAAATTAAATTAATTAATGATTTCTTTTAAATATAGTTCATTACGAATGAATCCAGATTCTCCAACTTAAAATCCAACTGAGATTCAATCAACCTTTATTTATGTGACCGTATAGATTCTACATTACACCTAGGAGGGCCCCACAACAACTTGTGAGTTTTGTCTATTATTTCAAATTGATCATTTGACCTTTAAAACACTTTCAAGTAAATTAGTAAAATATGATCATCTTCTATGATCAAATTAACTTAAACTACTAGAACCATATTGGCTTCTAACAAGGCATGTATCTCCTCTCTACCTTTCTTGTTTTATTAGTTATGTTACACACGTAGCATGGAATCTAGGATATTTGGCGGTGTTAAATTGTTCAAATGTCCGGGTCCTTTATTCGAAAATGGATTCTTCCTTGGATAGTCCAAGAGCCAGCGACTTACAGTGGTATTAGAGTTGTGGGTAGAATGCTAGAATTCCTAGTAGAAACCGTGAAATCAATCAATTTGAAATTTATGATATTTAGATGTGTTTATGTGATTTCTGTGTGTTTATGAGCTTGTTGGAAAATTAGGCTTTTAATCTAAAAATGTGTCCTAGAGATGAGATCTTACATTTTTTAATCTGGACTTCGGCCTGCTACCATCGCCATAATGGGCGGCAGCAAGCCGCCGTGTGCTACACCGCTCACAAGCGGACACATGGTAGGGGCGACTACTTATGAAGAGGCGGCATTGTTGAGGTGAGGCCGAATCCCCTCTTAGATGATAGTGGGTTCTACTTGCCAGGAAAGTTAATTGGTAAGTTCTGGATTTAAGGAATGGGCTTAAAATTCTAAAAAATCTAAAATGACTAGAATATTTTGGGAGAGGTGGTTGACCTAAGATGATAAGGTCCAATGCATTATGCTTGCAATCATGTCAAACGAGTTTTGAACGCAATACGAAAAGTTTCATGCTACTAAGATTATTGACAACCTATATGCCATTTGGGGTGAAGATAGTTATGATTGAAAGGAATGACACCTCGAATGAGCTTCTCCATATGAAGATGACCAAGGGAACACCCATTGGAGAACATGTCCTTAAGATAATTTGGACTCATAAAGAAACTGGACGATTTAGGTGTCGAGATGGACTAGGAGTTGTCGAATGATTTGATCATTTAATCACTCTCAAACTTCTTTTGTTTCTTCGTTTTGAACTACCACATGATTAGGTTAACACCTACTCTTCATGAGTTGCTCAAAATTTTGCAAATGGATGAGGAAGCTCTCATTTCTAAGGACAAAACCGTGTTGCTTATGGGAAATTATCATGCCAAGAAAGGCAAAGCCAAGTTTAAGAAACGAGGCAAGAGTGCACATCTCAAAGTAAAGAAAGTTATAATAACAAAATTTACTGATCTTAATATACAACCGAACGAATCTCCTTGCTCCATCATGGACAAATTAAGTAAGAAAAATAAGGTGCCCAAGTGTTCATCCTTTAATCATAATCCACACAGTTAAGTTCTTTTAATATATTTTATATTCGAAGATTCATCACATGATTCAAAAAGCTCATGGAAAGAAACGAGAAAATCTAACTTTTTTTACTATAATGATTTTGGCCAAGAGGTAAGAGGAGAACCCATATTTGGCCAGCTCTATTAGAGTGATTATATGATACTCTCTTATGTTTTAGGTTACCATAAATTAACCCACAACTTTACCTAGTCAACTGTACTTTAACTATCAACTGTGGACTTAGTCATAGGTTTCCTTAATTTAATTAAGTGAACAATGGATCAATTACCCATCATTATGGTCGGCCATCATTTAGCCTATGAAATAAAATTAACAAATTAGTCCGACCTTCGGGATACTTTTATGATTAATAAATAGTCTCGATGTTTATTATTAAATTCTAAATAAACTAGTATCATCATAGTTGTGCTAGCCGAGTTGCATGATATTATATTTAGTAAATTAACAATTTATCATTTTTCACTTATTGTTGTACTATAAGACAAATTACAATTTTAACCCTAAAATCGAAAACGATCCCTTTTTCTTATCCTTATAAAAACTTAACTAACTTTTGGCTTTTAATGTGTGTGAATGATTTGGTTCTAAATCATGCTGATAGGTGGATCTCATAACACTTTATGATTTTATTTAATTTGTAATTAGATTGGTTTAACTTTAAAATACCTTTTAAACTAAACAGTTCATTCAATCATCTCATGATTAATTAACTTAAACCTCAAAGCCAAGATTAACTTCTAGCAAAGTGTCTAGGCTACCTGAGAGATGAGAAGTAAGCAACTTTCAAAAGAACTCGTTGTGATCAACAATTGTATAATAACAATCCTTCTATCTAACCAATGTCCCGATGTGTCTTTGGATATGGTTTAACTATTAAACCCTAATAGACAAATTATATGAGCTGTTATAGCTTGAATGAACTCAAACAATGGATTTATGAAAACTATTTTCATACCATACTACCTTGCAAGGACTTCATTGTTCAATAAAGTATTTAACTCATAGATCTAATTTCAAAATACGAAAGTGATGGATTCTATATTCATCCTGATCACTCACAACCTTTATGTACAATATTTTATACCTAACGTTTTACCCCATTTCACCCTTGACTAGGGTTTATTGGAATGATATCGAAGTATAAAACCCGGCACATAAGATACCATGGTCATTTTAGTCTAAAGACCTATACCCAAGACCTTAATATGGGTTGTCAAGCTTCTTGAAAGTTCGTCTTACTTACCAAATTCTTTTCTTTTCAATAATACTCTTTTCTGTAAAAATCTTATTAATGGATGCACGCAATCAAGATTCTTTAGAAAAGGGAATGGTAAATACTTTAGAGCTCACAATATTTTGGACCTCTTATGGTTAAAAGAAAGAAGAGACTTTCATATCATTAGGGTTCAAAGTGGGTGGCTAGAGATAAATGTTATAAAACATGGTTGGCTTGAAAGGCTCGAACGTCCAAAAATAGCCTAAAGCATTTATCTAGTAGTTTAATATCTAAAATTTTGTCTTGAGAGATCATCTAAAGCATTCTAAAGTTCAGTGAGATCTAAAATAATTCATCAAATTTACATAAATATAACCTAAGTAATCAAGGAACAAGTTTAACATAATAATTACATAAATATTAAAAGAATTCAGGAAAGTAGAAGGTAACACAAGAATCAAGCACGAAACAAACAAAAATTTAGCATTTTTCAAAAATAAAAATCAAATTCAACCAAGTAAAATCATCGGCTTATGATAATCAACTAAAAACAAGGAAAGAAATATATTTTCTTTTAGGCACCGTAGCCCTGAACTTAAACTTGTTCGCAATGTAAAAAATTTGAAAATAGAGGAGGGAGTTGCAATAGATAAGAAAAATCACCTGAAATTTGGATTGCATATGCTTAAAGGTGGATTGCATATGCTTATGGCTAGGAAAATATTGAAGACCACCTCCTCATCACCAACTCCCAAAATTAACTTCCCATTCTTCACATCACTGAGAGCTCTAGTAATAGCTAAGAATGGTCTCCCTAAGAAAAGAGGAATTTCCACATCCTCTTCGATTTCAGGCACACACAAAAAAATCTAGTGGAAATTTTTTGTTTCCCACCATAACCAAAACATCCTCAATAATTGCCACTCGATACTTAACTGATATGTCTGCTAGTTGTAATGAAAAAGTGGTGGGCTTGAGCTCTCCAATTTCCAATTTCATAGTAACAGATGAAGGTATTGAGTAAATACTAACTCCAAGATGACACAGTGCCTTTTCAAAATAAGAATTACCAGTAGTATAAGGAATAATAAGAATTACCAGTAGTACAAGGAATAGAAAAACTCCTTAGATCTTTAACTTTTTGTGGCAATTTATGTTGAATAATAGCACTGCACTCTTAAGTAATCGCTACAGTCTCATATTCTTCTAGCTTCCTCTTGTTGGATATGATCTCTTTTAGAAACTTCACATAACTAGGAATTTGTTCGAAGGCATCTACAAAAGGAAAGGTATAGGAGGTATATAAGCAAGAGGACCAGATGACATAAAACTACTGAGTTTAGTTTGTGGATAGCATTGGGAAGCTAAATCAGATGGTACCGCATCATTACCTAGAGAGTTTTTTTTTAATCCTCCAAACTAAGTTCTCTTCCATTTTTCAAGGCTATAGTATTCACTTATTCCTTTTAATTGATAACTGTAGTACTTGGAAGTGACCCTTGAGATCTTTTAGTCATTATTTGTGCTAACTGACCAGTTTGCTTTTCAATATTTTGCAAGGTTGCTTCATGATTCTGAAATTCATTGTCCACCTCAGTCATTAACTATGCCAAAACTTCCTCTACATTCAACTTTCTCTCTTGAGGTTGAAAACTTGATTGAGGATTCAAAGAGTTTTTAGAATTGCTTCATGAGAAGTTTGGGTGATTATGCCATCCTAGGTCATTGTCAATCGGTTCTCATCATTGTAGTTTGTGCTAGAGGGAAGCAATTTGCTAAGAATTTATGAGCCAGCTAATGCCACGTAGTAATAGTCCTTGTCGGACGCAAAATCAACCATTTTTTTTGCCTTGTCCTTAAGTGAAAATAAGAAAAGTCTGATCCGAGTAACATAATCAGTAACTCCATTATACCTAAAAGTATCACAAATTGTAAGAAAATTAGCAATATGCATATTGGGATCCTTACTAAAAATTAGCTATATGCATATTTGGATCTTTATTAGGTGAACCACGAAATTGAACTAAAGTTCGAATCATTTGAATTATAGTTGGCTTAATCTCAAAAGTGTTTGCAGCCATATTTTGCCTCTAATGCTTGAAGTGGTTCAAGTCTCTCCACTTGGTGCCACTCTCTTCTTTCTTATCTCCCCTTTTTCTATTTCGCCATTGGCCCCTTGCTTGAGATTGCCTCTCTTTCTCTATAGATTTTCCTCCCTATACATGGTGCCCTAGGCCTCTATTTATAATGAGACCAAAAGTTCCCTTTAAGAAAGCCTTTCTTTTTAAAGTTGGTTACTAAGAAACGAAACTTATCACGATCTCTGACTAGCATCACAATTCATGATATTTTAGAGAAAGTTTATCAACATGAAAGCTTGAAGCTTATATCTTATCTTTCTATAGCCACTGATATGACCTTATTATGAATTTTCTAGATACCAAGATAGGTTTTCGATAAGTTCAAATTCTGAAAAAATAGGAAACTTTCTTCTAATCTTCTTGTTTTCCCTCTTTTTATTTATTTTGCACTTTACCCCTAAGCTTTTATTTTTAATTACGTTTAACCTTTTTTCTCCAAATGCTCATAATTTCATGAAAACATAATAAAATAGATAGAATAAGTGATAAACTAGCCTAAAATTAATAGTAAGAATATAGTAAAATCATATAACAATTAATCACATCAATAACCTCACTTCATAATTTAAAGCCGAGCTTACTAAAAGCAAAATTCTATAATAAATTCAATATTAAATGAAAGTTAATAACTACCATAATCTTGCCTTAAAATAAAAGGAAAAAAAAAAACTTTTCAACACACTACATGAACGATTTATAATCAAACTTTCAAAAATACTCTCATTCCATAATAAAGTCAACGTTCAATGCAATTTAATAATTACAATCATCTTTGGCTAAAAAAAAGGGAAAAAAAATATATGTATGTTATTACTCCACCTGTTAATTTTAAATTTCTAATATCACCCCATATGTCATATTTTATAATCAAACTTCCTAAAATATCACAATTCGGTAATTTACAACCAAAATTTCGAAAATACTCTCATTGCATAATAAATTCAACATTAAATACCGATTTCTAATTAACCTCATTTTATTATTGATTGTTATCCTCATTGATTCTCTTATTATTGACAAAACGATATCTCAACTTATTTATAAACGATAAATCCACTCAGTTTATCAAACCACTTAACAATTTAAAACACATATCAAATACTAAAATTTTGTTTTTAGGATAAACTAGGATAAACCCTAAAAATCTGTCCTAGATCTCTTATTCATCTTCTTGTTCTTGGTCCTGACTATTTTTACTAATAGCCTCAAGTGTTCATTTAGACAAACTCGATGCTCTTTGGGACTTACGTGGGAATACTTGTTCAAAGAATGATGCTTTTCTAGATTTCATTATTGTATTCTTCTGAATGTTTGGGTTCTTAGACTCATATATAAGAAAGCAATATACACTACTGTTATTTGCAAAGCCATTGAAGATGCAATCAATCATTTTCGAACCTATCTTTACCTTCTTTGGTGGAGGTATGACTATTTTGGCAAGACACCCCTACACTCATAAGAATTTATAGGAAGTCTTCTTTCCTTTCCATAATTCATATGGTGTCTTTCCAGCATCTTTTCATGGTACTTTATTTAAAAGGTAATTTGCCGACAAGAATGCTTCTTCCCCCCACATATTCTGAGGTAATCGAGAACTGATCAACATTGCATTCATCATTTCCTTTAAGGTACGATTTTTTCTTTCAGCAACTCCATTTGATTCGGGTGAATAAGGAGCAGTAGTTTGATGTATGATACCATGTTGTGCACATATTGCTTCAAATGGTAGACATAGTCACTACCTCGATTACTTCTTAATTCCTTTATTTTCTTATTAAGTTGACTCTCAACTTCATTCTTAAAGAGTACAAATTTCTCATACGCTTTGTCCTTCCTTTTCATCAAATACACAGAACAATATTTTGTTCTATCATCGGTAAAAGTAATAATATATTTATTACCACCCCCTCGTTTGAATGGATTTAAAATCATATATATTGTTATGGATTAAATCAAGTGGTTCAATATTTCTTTCAATTGTTTGAAATGATGACCTCGTTTGTTTTTCCTCAACACAAGTCTCACACTTATGTTTTGAACCAATTTAGAAGTTTGGTATGTGATCCATGTTAATTAATTTATGTAAAGAGTTATAATTAACATGTCCTAATCTAGCATGTCATAGATTATAAGACTCAAGAAAATAAGCAGAAGAACTAGCTTTCATAATTTTTAGGATTATAGTCATTACATTTTGCTTGAAAAGTCCATCAGAAACATATCCCTTAGCCACATATATTCTAGTTTTGGAAATAACTACCTTACAAGATTTGAAGACTAGATGAAATTTGTGTTTGCTCAAGAGTGAACTAGATACGAGGTTTTTACGAATTTCAGGCACACACAAAACATTATTAAGGGTTAACTCTTTTCCAGAAGTCATCTTCAAAACCACATTGTCTTGACCAACTATCATATATGTGGTTGAATTTCCCATAAACAGCTTCTCTCCATTAACAATGGGCTCGAATGAAGTGAACATTCCTCTTTCTGAGCATATGTGCCTAGTGACACCAGTATCAATCCAGAATTCTCTCACCAGATTCACTTCTCGAACCAGAGCAGCAAGTATGATATCAGACACATCTTGGGTGATTTCTTCCATTAGGTTTGCTTTTTGGCTTCATTTCTTCTTTGGGAACCTACAGTCCGAAGCTCTGTGACCCATCTTGTCACATTTGAAGCATTTTCTTTAGAACTTTGTTGGCTTCTTAAAGATTCCTCCTTTCGGTCCCATTTTATAATTTATTTTCTTAGGACCTCGAGAATGTTCCATAACATCCGCCTTTTCCATATGTTAAGCGACCCCCTTCTTATCTGATTTCCTATTATCTTCTTCAAATTGAAGCCGAGCAACTAGATTCTAAATATTCATCTCCTTACGCTTACGCTTATTCTCAATGATAGTAGCGGCTTAGAAGGTTTCACTTAAAGTCATCCCCTCAGCATAAATCCCATGCATGATAACTTTTAGTTCTTGAACTAGATTGACTACCATTTTGGAATCCACCATTTTATAGTCAAGGAACCATCCCACAACAGCCTTCTTTGTACTGACATCCTCGATCTTATATTTATTGTCTAAGGCATCCCATGGCCCTTTTTTTTGTTTTCTTCGTACTATATACATAGTACAAAGAATCGGTCAAACCGTTCATTACTGCTTGGACATCATGCTCATCATCTTTGAGCACATGAGCTACCTCCTCCAAGAATCTCGCAAGATTCAGTGTAGTCAAGTAGAACAACGTCTTTTGCTACTACCTTTTGAAATTCTGCTCATTGAATTTCTTAGGTCTTTCCCTATGGTTTATGGGAAGAACCACAACATCATGGATTTTAGGAACTAGCGAGGTTGTCTCAACAGTGGAAGCTTGTTTGATATTTTCAAAACTCATTTATAAAAAATTATAGAAACTGGTATTAGTGATTTAAATAGTTACGAAATAATTATTACACCGAACAAGTTAAATTTGCAACATTACACAATTATGATTGTAAAATTGTTTTATAGAAGCAATGAAACCGATTACAATATCAATCATACAACAAACTATTTTACTAAAGATGCATTTAAATTTGTTTATTAAATATCATAATGACATCGAATATGTTTTAAGTTGTAGGAGTAATATATATAATAAATAGAAAAAATAGTGAACAATATAGATATAGAATATATAGTAAATAATACTACAGTAAATATAATCTGTGAACAGTAATACAATAAATAGAATCTATGAATAGTAAAGTAACAAAGATAGACTGTAAATACTAAACAGTAAAATAGAAAAACAAAACCAAAATATGTAGGACAAAAAATGTACTAAAATAATGAAATAGAATGTTAAATAGATCAAAAAAAATATAAATAACCGAATAGAATATTGAAAACATAGAGGAAAAAAAATTGAGAATTAAACCAATGCTTGTTATGCAACAGTTTTCTTAAAACAGATTTGCCCCCTCACGTTGGTGTAAAAGGTTGAATGGCGTCTGTCTCCTAGGATACAGTGGAGATGAATAGTACCGAAGCACCACCACAACTATTCCGCTGAACTTAAACTTTGTTCCAACTCTACCACAATGTAAACTTAGAATTCTGGAGGAAAAGAAGGAAAACAAAGTGACTTCATTTTCTTGGTGTGTTTCCTTCTAAATGGAAGGAAGTTGCCAATTTATATGCTTATGAGGGGAGAGGAGATTAATGAGAATTAATCTAAAATTTAATATGAGTTTAATACATATTTAAATCTGATGAAACAAAAAATTAAATTTCATCTTTTCATCTTCATACGTTTTTGTAGAAATTTAGAAGTAAAACAAAAGGAGTGACAAGGCAAACCGGATCGTGTTTAGGTCGATATTCGGTGCCCTAGGTGCAAGCGCACACAAGCTAAGCCTCATCCGGTTCGAATTTGTACCCCTTCCCCCCCTGCAGGCACGCACAAGAGTGAGGATTCTAGCTAATGTTTTATCACCCATTAATAAATATGCAATTTTATATAAACACTCTCCCACTTATTTACCTTTCCAATGTGGGGCAAATTTTCCTCATTCATTTTTTCTTTCGAACCATTCCAACGGTTGCACTTTGAGATTTAATTCTCATTCACCTATTAATCATTTTGAGCGTACCATATACCGATTCGAAGCTTTCACAGAGGAGAACCTGAATTAATTTTGATTTTTTGTTTTGACGAAGTGGGCTCCACTCAAAATTGAGCATAAACATAACATGTTAAAATATTTATTTTCCCACATTTGGTAATAATGGCTCGTAATATCATGTTCTCTATCAATGGTCTATATAATTTGGCGGATGTTTAACATCGGATTGGTATGGCTCGAGATAACTGTAATGGGAGAGTAACTTATAAATATGAGTAACTTATATAGAAATATTGAAATACACAATCGATGTTAGTAATATTATGTTTTGATCTTGTTTTGTTTCTTTTTCTTAGTTGTTGGATCAATAATCTTCTTCTTTGTCTCACCAATTTAAGTTACTCATATGCTGATTGATCGTATTAATTATTAAATTATCCATCATAAAGTGTGACAATCACACCCATACTAGTTAAAAAATTAAACAAGTTATATACTACCCGTAGTAGATTAAAATATTATTTAAATATATATACAACAAAAATAGTATTCAAATTTAAAAAATATTGCTTAGTTTACTCCTATTAGTAAATTAAGCTTCATGAACCCGAAAAATCATTGAATTAATAAAATTTAGTTAGAGAGGAACAAAATGCGGAGCGCCGGGTATATTATTTCAATGACATCAATAAATAAGAGGTACATGCTTTTAATTTAATTGGATTAGCATCAGGAAGACAAAAAGAGAAATGAGAACCTCATTTTACCGGGTTGGGGATTTGATCGGCTCGTGCATGTTTCTTTGGCGATGGAGGCTTATTTTTGTTCAAGATGATGTCGAGGGTCTCCATCAAATTTGACCGTTTTAAGGGTGATTTTTTCCATAGGCACCTTGGCGCCTTCGCTCATGCCTCTTTCGGGTATGGAAATTTCACTTTGGAAAATTTTGATGTTCGAGGTGTTGCCATATTGTGGTAGTCGATTAGACATGCACAAACATCTGAGGGTTATAACTTTCGATCGGCCGACTTCTGACTGATAAGTTGGCCAATCAATTATATGGAATTTTGGTTGAAACCGACTGGTGTTTGTGGTATAATTGCTTCGAGCAGTGCCGTAATAGTTTGGATCACATTTGACTGGAGGCATCCATATTATCGCCAAGCGGATGAACCATCTCAGACCCTAAGTCGGAGTAGTTTGAGTGAGTACTAGGGTATGTTCTCTTTCTCCCGGCTATCTCCTTTCCGCAATCGATGAGGGGTTGGATATCAGCAGTGGATAAATTAACAGTAGTCATTAATGGGTTCGAGTCTACACCCATAGAAGGAGGTGACTAAAAAATTAATTACCCCTTTTCAATATGGTTTTGAATGCATTATCTAAAAGTAAGGAATTCATTCATCTGATGATGGTACAAGTTATGGAACTTGCAATAGTTCTATCCTCGTACTTTATCAGTCTAATGTAGTTTGTGATCAAGAGGTATTTTCAACTTATTGCTTTTGAGTAAGATATGAAATATCTCACTCGCCTTCGAGAGATTGAAGGAGTAAGCCTTATCCTTCTCATGAGGATAATGCTTCATGGCATCTCGGTTGGTGGACTTACTTGGGGCTGGAATGACGGTAAGTTTGTCTGTGCTGATTATTTTGGCTACTCGGACTTCAAAGGCAGATTCTTGGAAGTAAGTGCCCATGGAAGTGCTTTTCTGTTGGGCCTACTCTTTGAGAAGTTCTTCGTACTTAGAAGCTTTGGAAGAAAGCTCGAAAAAATCTTGAAACTCCATTCCTTCCACAGTGGTGGCTTGGTAGCTGGGTGCCCAAACCTACATTTCTTGGATGATATTATAGATCATATCCTTGTCAACTTTCGGTTGAGAGGTGAGCCTCGGCTGCACGTACGAAGTCGGAGGTTGTTAAAGGAATTGCCTCTCACTGTCAAAAGGAAAATTCCCAGTGGCATACCAGCATTAAGAGCAAGTGGCGGCCTTTAGGCTTGTTGGAAAGGTGGTGGTATATACATTGGATGCGCCAAGAAATTACATTTGGAAAACACACTAGCATTTTTCCTCGGTGGCGTAGGCAGCACTAGACTTGGTTGGTGGTCTGGCCCACCTGCGTTTGGCGGGCGGTCAGGCCGAACTTAGGGTTGATTATGCAATGGGAGATTGGGCGGCCGGTTTAGGATGGCCGACAAAATTTCTCTTCGATTATCTCTTGCCCTTGAAGGACTATTAACTTCAAATACGAGTGGTTTAATTTGCACCCTATGGTAGACCTAATGCAATGATGGATGAAGCGACTCGAGCGATGATAGATGTTGATTGAGTCATTCCAAATAGTTGAGAAAATAAGCTGTTGGAGTCTCCGACCATCTTTTGGCTGCTTCCATCGGTTTGATACGTCAGGTCATGAATCAGTCTGATGAACTGAATTGTGGCACCTTGAGCCGAATAGGAATTCGCCCAACCCTTATATTGAGGGAGGAGGCTTCTTCCTCCAACTACTTTTGGATATTCTTCGGAGGTGGTGTCGGGGGTGGAGGAATTGGTTCCTCTTTATTCGGGTCATCATTATGATTTAGTCACATAAAGTGGTGGAGACTGCTTCGACAAAGGATCATGACTGTGGCTCCATAATCATTGCACCATTTGGTAGACAACTAAAAATTCAACCGTAAAATGTTTTACCGGCCATGCAAATTTGTTGACGTTAAAAAAATCTACCGCCACATAATAATTTACTTTCGGCCTTACAAATTTTACGATTGTAAATATCTGGCTAATCAATGCAAAAAAATAAAATAAATGATAGTAATAAATGCGGGCGTGCCAAAAATTTATAGTAGATTACACGCTATCAATTACCAATTAAATAAACTTAATAAATGCACTTCCATTTTGCTTTGGAAATTAAATCCAATTGCTATTACCAGTAAGTGAAGAATTCGAGGCTAATCTAGGCACTACATTATTTTTTATGTATCTACTAATAAGAGACTGAATTAGAAAGGTTGAATTAAAGAACGACTATTGAACTGGAAATTTGAGAATATAAATGCTCAAAATAAATAAAGTACTATCAATGATATAAATTGCGTGACAGAATAACAAAATAAGTTCAAGAAAATGAAAAAATGAAGAAGATAAGACAAGAAGGTGTCCAATTCATGAACAAGAAAAGAACTCGAATTCTACATTATGCCTACTCTTAAGATGTGATAAGTTAAACAAATGAACAAGAAAAGATAAGAAGGTGTCTAATTCATGAACGAAAGATCGAAACTTTTACTCTAATGAAAATCCGATGCTATAATCATTATTCCTAAGAATATATCTTAATGAATTAGAGGCACACTTTCCCAGAGGAAAAGGAAAAATATCATGTCGGACTTGAAGAGGATAAATTTGCCGGAGCGAAAGCATTCATGAGTGTTTCTCTATTTGTTTTATTTTTGGTGATTGTTTGACTGTTGTTGTTTTGATGTGTTGATTGATATCTTTTTTTTTTTTTGCCTTCCACCAATGCCTCCTAGTTATAGGCAAACGAGATGATGGCACACTTGTAAGTAAGTCAAAGTCGACTTCACACTCCCTCTTATTTCTAGTGCTACTTTCCCTACTTCCTAGGTCCCGACCTCCTTTTTTGGTGGATGAATGATTGACCAAGCTTCCAGTCAAATTCACTAAAAATGATTTCCCCACAGTTTCCATCAAATCCGACTAAACACCCTTCTAGCTCATTCACTTTCGACCGGCCATCAAGTTGGTTGAGAATGGGTCCACTTCCAGTTGCTTCTTTAGGAAAACGTTGTTTGGGCAAGTATCTCGGTCGAAATATTTCCTTTTCCACTGCAATTTCGATCGACTTCTCCCTTTCTTCTTTCAATTTCAACTCAAATGCTCGATTCTTTCTCAATTCTGGTAGAACTCATTGGTTTAGTGGAAGTAGTTTTATCTTTTCTCCGTATAGTTAAGATTGCACTTTCTATGATCCGTGTAGAGGTTATCTATGGTCATTCCTTATGCCACATCATTAATCTAAGTGATTCATTCACTTTATTTTGAATATCCCATATTTAAACGAATTTACTTGATTTAAGTCAGACTCGGTCAACCAGAATTATTTAATACCCGGTTAAAATTAACCTAAACCTCGTTAAATTAATTACTTGATTTTAATAAGCCGGTTTAACTATAACCGGCTCGCATTTAATTCGAACTGTAGCCTAATCAACTCTTGACACGGGTCAACGTCTTTTTATATATCAATAAAACTATATACTATTTAGTAGCTACTCCTTAAAACAAAACAAATAATAATGACGTTCGTTTTGAGGGAAACAAATGTTACTTGTTCTTCTCTACATGTTTACTCATTCTTCTTTGATGAAGGGTAAAGATGATTTTAGTTATTTCGTTCTTATGTTATATTGGCCTAATGGGCTATTGTATGCAAGAAAATATTACTTGTAGGAAACCAATTCCACAACCATTCATATTCATTATTAACCCCTCGTACGACTAACTTAAGGAAACATACATGCAAAGATAACCCATATGTCTTAAGTTATTATGCACTTGAGGTTATGATAAAGGTCATACCAGTTGAGCTGTAAGTAGCTTGAAGCTTAAGATATGAATTGTTTATAGTCATAGGATCATCAAGAATAGATATTAATGATTCAAATAGATAATTACATAGTTCATCGTCTAAAATGTTTAGGATTTTTGTTCTCATGGCTATTGATATTAGTAGAACATAAATATTATTATGTAATACCTAGTGGAGAATAGGTTTATTGGTGTGACATTTAGAAAATTTTCAATAGTAAAAAATACTAATTATTAATGAGAATTGTCTAGTGACTAACCTTACCTAGTGGAGAATCCAAGTAAGTACAAACATCACGGATCGTTACAAACATACAAAAGGTTTGGTAGTAACTTTGTTTAGATTTCATCGAAGAAAAGGAAAAACATATCGTTTTGATTTTAGGGGTAAAATGGTAAACTATTAACTATTAAATCTAATGTCATATAATTCTTATAGCCCAACTAAGTATGATATTAATTTAATTTGAAATTAATAAATTACTTGAAACTATTATTTATTTATAAAAGGCTCCTAAGATTCGTATTTAGCAATTGAACCTTAAATGGTTAATGGGCTGAATTGTTAATTTGGTTTCATCGAGTAAATTAATCGAAGTATTGATTAAATTATTTAGGCTAAAAGCCCGTATTATGATGGCCGGCCACTTAGATTAAGTTATGACCCATTATTCACTTAATTAGATTAAGGGAACCTTTGACTAAAGTTAACAGTCAACTGGCTCAAAGCTGTAGGTTAATTTTTGGTAACCTACAGTCTAATAGTGCCCTATATAAGCATTTTGATAGGATTGACCGAAACAATCGTCTTTTCCTTTCTCTTGGAACTTCCGGTGAGAGAGACTAGTGATTTCTCATCCTTTTCTCCCTAACTTTTTGATTCATGAGTTGAATCCTAAGGTATAAAATATATTAACTGAAACATATCATGTTGATTACGATTGGATAGTGAACAAATGAGAGATATTCTTCCAACCAATAAGAATTAAAGAAAGAGGAGGAATCAATTCACTAGTTCATTCATATGTAAAGATTGGTAACATTCTTTAATCCTGACCTTTTAGTTACCTTGGGATGTTTATGCGCTTTCTATAAAATAAATATATATGTAATATATATGATGTATGATCGATCTTATTTGATGTTTATGATGTAATTTTTATCGGATTAGATTCTAAAATTTTAATTTACCATATCTACTACCGATTATGCATGAACTAACAATGGTGTATGATCCATGTTATACCGAAAAATAGTTGAATTTTTTGTTTTAATTTGATTTATTGTTTTGCATTGTTTTTGGACGGTCTTGAGTGGCTTTAAATATTTTATGAATATATGCTATTGGACTGCTGTTGTGCACAATAGAAAATGGCGAGCAACAACTGCTACCTTGCTAGGCTATTGCCCGTGGTGAGCAGCATTGGTAGCGGGCGCTGTTGCCGTTGAGCAGTGGCGACACCAACTACTTAGAGCAGCAGTGCTGCTACTGTCCGGCAGCGGCGTTGCCATAGGCACAATGGAACCCTAATTAGGATTAGGATTTCAGGTTTTTCAATATTAAATATTAAAAATTATCAGTTTAAAATAATTAAAATTTAAATTTGATTATGAAAATTGATAATTGGAATGTCATTTAGTAAATATTCAATATGGTAAATAAAAATAATATAAATTATTTATATAAAAGTTTACTACAAAAAAATTGAAATTTAACGACACCGTAAAAATGTTACTAGAATACGAAAAGTGCCACTAAACTATATTTTAGTAGCACACACGTGCAGCAAATAGATGACGCCATACTAGGCTTAGCACTAGATTAAATTTAGCAGCATTGAGTATGATGCCGACATTTGTTTTTCATTTAGCGGCATATAATTGTGGCCCCAGGGTTGTTGCTAAATGAAGTGTCTTATTTTCTTATATGTGGCACCAATGTACTCGTTAGTTTTCCAACACATTTTTGCAGGTCTATATTACATATCACTATTTTAAGTGACAGTATCTTATGGACTACTAATGTTCGCAATTAAACTACCGTCACATATTAGTGACATTTGTGGGCCATAAAATTTTGCGGCATATTTTGATAGGTATGCTACTAATATTCGCCGCATATATCACTAATTAGAGTGACATAGGTTGAGTCAGTATGCCACTAATGTTCGCAACTAAATTTCTAATATCACAAATTAAACTATAGGTATAATTGTTGTTTTTTTTCTTTTCTTTTGTATAATTGCCCATAAGTTTAGGTTATTAATTTGTATTAGTTATCTCACCTGTTTCAAACTTGAAGTACCCTATTAAGGAAATACAAAGAATAATAGTAAATACTATCGACTAATAAAATATTCATTACTATTCTAACTTATCCAAAATAGGTCAAACGATATATAATTCAAATCATTACACTCTCCCTTCCAAACTCCTCCATAATAGATCCAACAAAAAAAATGTAACTCATTCATCAAAAACAAATCCGACAAAAAAAGTGAACCAATAATCATTACGATTTTCCAAGTTCCAAAAAAAGCTATAAAAAAAACCACAAACGATTAATTAACATATTCCAAGGTTCAACTACAATCTATTGATCTCCATTTATTTGGTTTACTTCGGTATTGATATCGCCGTCTGCATTAGGAAAAGGAAAAAAAGAACGAACATGACAGAATTTGAAATAATCCAAATTTCTAAAAAACAATTAGACATACGGATGTTTAGTGAATGAAGACCATAACTACCCATTGAAGACCTATGTCCTCCTTCATTTTCATCCAAGCCATGTCCATCTCCGGGAAAATTTGTTCCCTATAATACAAGCATGATAAGAGGTAAATAATTATTTTTAATAATGAAATGGATACAAATTTACAAATAGAAGCAAAAGTTAAATTATCAAAGGAGAAAGCTACATGTTTCTTCATAATACATTGAATGCTTTGAACACCAGTAGTTAAACTATTAAGTCATTTCATGACTTCTTTCATTTTATTATCCATCTCTATTTCTTGACTTTTCCTCTAGTATGTTCCTAATTTGATGTAGAAGTGAAACACATAAGATTATGAATCTTGTAACTATTACCCCGAACCTTTCCCCTAGGATTAGCACCTAAAACTTGTGAGTACATATCTATTGTTGTCCAAATGATATCCCCTTGATTCATAGATTCTTCTAATAGACTTGCTTCTGGATGATCTTGCAACCTCCTTTGCATTTCATTCTAAAATATATAAATATACTAAAGGAAGAATATTAAGATAAGCCAAAAACAAAACATCCAAAACAATGGCAATGAAGGATTAACCCCTTAAAACTAGTTCCTAACCTAAGCATTTCCAAACATTACCTGCTGTCTATTATAATCAACTATAAAATTATAAGCTACTGGATCAGAAAAAGAAGAAAGAACTGCATAAAATTCTGATAGTTGATTTTCCCACAGATTAGACCGACACCATACAATAATTTATATTAAAATAGACGAACATCATCAGTTTGTTCTATTAGAGGAGAATCCGCTTCCCCTGATTGTGACCAAGAAGATAGTTGATTCTCCATGACTCTAGCTTCTATCACTAATTCACCTTAATTCTAGGATATTGCCTTTTTATTGTATATATTCAAATTATTTCCTTTTTTATAGTTCTACTGATTTATTGTATAAATAAATATCACCTCATAGCATTTACGCTTGAGGCATTTCCTTTACATGGTATCAGAGTGTCGGTGAAATCCTTGCCGAGATGTTCTTTCAAGCTTTCATGGCTGACTCTTCCACTAACCCGCTTCCATTCAATACGATGGTTCACATGGTGACCATCAAACTCACTCCCACAAATTACCCCTTGTGGCATCGTCAATTTATTCCTTTATTGGAAAGTCAGGATTTAATGGGTTATCTGGATGGGTCTTCTTCGGCACCTACTTCTCAGATTCTCCAGGGTACTGATCTGGTTTTGAATCCTACTTACAAGAAATGGCACGCACAGGATTGATTAATACTCAATCTTCTTTATGCCTCTCTCACTGAGGAATGTATGGCTGAAGTTGTGGATTGCTCTACTGCTCGTGATGCTTGGCTAGCTCTTGAAGCCTCTTTTTCACATAGTTCTAAGACTCGAGAGATTCAATTGAAATACGAACTCCAGCTGATGCAACGAGGCTCTCGTGGTGTTGCAGAATATGCTCGTTCTTTTTGCTCTCTGTGTGATCAGCTTGGTGCTATTGGCAAACCGTTGATGACATGGATAAGGTACATTAGTTTCTTCGTGGTCTTGGATCTGATTACAAAATGTTTTCTACCTCAATGTTGTTGATGAATAAACTTAATTTGCCATTAAATTCGTGACTGCATAGTGGACAGTTTTTTGAGGCTGATTAATGAGCGAATTTGAGGCTGATGGTTCAAGTTTCAAGTCATTTGGAGTTCTCTATAATAAGTTATTGTAGTTTTAGTAACTAATGGTCAGATTTAACTATTGCTGTTTAGAATTCTGTATTTACATTTATGTGGTATACGAATTTCAAGAGTCTTAAGAGTCCATAAATAGAGTTGTATTCTGTTGTGAGAAAGGTGAGAGAGAGGAAAAAATACAAGAAGATAGTTTGAATGATAAAAGAGTTTTGAGATTTATATCTCTTCCCTCCACCGAAATATATCATATTATTAACAAATTGGTATGAGAGCCGATGGAAAATTCCGGAAGAATGTCGGTAGGAGGTATGCCACTGCCACGATTGACGAAAGCCAGCTACAACAACTGGAGCATCCAAATGCGAACACTACTCGGTGCCTAAGACGCATGGGAAGTAGTCGAAGAAGGTTTTGAAGAATCGGCTGCAAACACAGTTCAGACGACGAATCAGGTAAAGGCGTTGAAAGAAATGCGAATGAAGGACAAGACAGCGTTATACATGTTGTTCCAAGCGGTTGACGAGTCGGATTTTGAAAAGATAGTGAGCGCAACAACTGCCAAGGAAGTATGAGATACGTTGCAAAAAGTTTTCAAGGGGGCCGATCGAGTAAAACAAGTAAGACTCCAAACTCTATGCGGCGAGTTGGAGGGTATGAAGATGAACGAGTCGGAAGGTGTATCCGACTAGATCACACGTGTGCAAACCGTGGTAAATCAGCTTAAGTGCAACAGTGAAATTCTAAAGGACTCAAGGGTCGTGGAGAAAATTATGCGGTCGCTAACTGACAATTTCGAGAATGTCATTTGCGCCATCGAAGAGTCGAAGGACTTAGAGAACCTAACTATTGATGATCTCGTTGGGTCGCTAGAGGCACACGAGCAATGCAAGAAGAAGAAGAACGAGTTGCTTGAGGAAGCACTACAAGCCAAAGTGTCTATCAAAGATGAAAATGTATTATATACTCAAAACTTTCTTAGTAGAGGGCGCGGCCGTGGAGGTCGCAGCAATGGTCACGGTGGTGGAGGCCGTAGTCGAGGTGGATACTATGAGAAGGGGCAGTCAAGCCAACAAAATTGGTGAGGTAGAGGACGTGGTCATGGGAGAGGCGGCCGACCAAATCACTCGAATGTCGAGTGCTATAAGTGTGGCAAATACGGTCACTATGCGAAGGACTGCAACTCCGATAAGTGTTACAATTGCGGCAAGGTCGGGCATTACGCAAAAGATTGCTATGCCGAGAAGAAAGTGGAGGAGAACACCAACCTTGTCACGGAGGATGAGACGAAAGAAGGGTTTCTCATGATGGCATATAACGATATCAATACCGATAGCGACATAGTTTGGTACCTGGACACCGGTGCAAGCAACCACATGTGCGGGCACAAGCACCTATTCAAGGAGATGCGAGAGGTTGAGGATGGACATGTGTCATTCGGAGACGCGTCAAAGATCCAAGTAAAAGGCCAAGGTACGGTTCACTATTTACAAAAAAGTGGTATGGAAGGGTCAATTGAGAATATTTATTACGTACCTAATCTTAAGAGCAATATTTTGAGTATGGGGCAACTAATAGAGAAGGGATACTCGGTATTCATGAAAAACCGGGTACTACAATTAAAGGACAATCGAAGGCATTTGGTAGCACGAGTCGAAATGGCCAAAAATCGCATGTACAAGCTCAACTTGCGAAACGTGAGGGAAAAATGTCTACATGTCGACAAGGAAGACAAATCACAGTTGTGGCATCTAAGGTTCGGTCACCTTCATTATGGTGGCCTAAAGGAATGGGCTAAGAAGAACATGGTCCATGGGCTACTGGACATGGACTACACCACTAAGTTTTGCGAATGATGTTTACTTGGTAAGCAAGCAAGGATCTCATTTCCGAAAAAGGTAGAATACTGTGCGGAAAAACCACTCGAGCTCATACATACCGATATTTGCGGACTGATCACTCCAAAATCTTTTGGTGAAAAAAGGTACTTTATTAGATTTATTGATGACTACACTCGGAAAACGTGGGTCTACTTTCTAAAAGAAAAATTTGAAGCTTTAAATTCATTCAAGAAGTTCAAACTGTTGGTAAAAAAAACCACTAGCATGTTCATCAAAGCCGTCAGGTCTGATAGAGGCGGGGAGTACACATCAACCGTCTTCATGAATTTTGCCGAGGAACAAGGCATCAAGCGATTCTTGACTGCACCATATTTGCCTCAACAAAATGGTGTGGCCGAGAGAAAGAATCGGACCATTCTCAACATAGTCTGGTCGATGATAAAGAGCAAGAAAATGTCGAAGGAATTTTGGGCGGAAGCGGTGCTATGTGCAGTCTATATGCAAAATCGATGCCCTCATGTGAAGTTGGAAGATCAAACACCGCAAGAAGCATGGAGCGGACAAAAGCCAACAGTGTCTCACTTAAAGGTGTTCGGTATTGTGGCCTACGTGCATGTACCAGATCAAAGAAGGACCAAGCTCGATGACAAAAGCAAAAGGTACATCTTTATCGGTTATGATGAAAAGACAAAAGGTTTCAAGTTGTTTGATCCAATAGAGAAGAAAGTAGTGGTCAGCCGAGATGTCCATGTAAACGAGTCAAGTTCGTGGGATTGGGAAAAATCAACGGAGGTGATATTCGAGAAAGAAGAATCATCTACATGTACAATCACTACACCAACAAACACACCGAAAAATCCACCAACAATCGATGATGAAGATGAGCCAAGACAACAAAGGATGCGAAGCATGCAAGATTTGTACGACTCGACAAGTGAGGTACATTTAATTTATCTTTTGGTGGATGCCGAAACAATTACATTCGAGGAAGCGGTACGAAATGAGAAGTGGCAAGCAGCCATGAATGAAGAAATAAAAGCAATCGAGCGAAACAAAACTTGGGAGTTGGTTGAATTGCCAAAAGAAGATGAACGCTCAAGGCGAGATAGAGCTGTACAAGGCAAGGCTAGTTGCAAAGGGCTAGTGACAAAAGGCGGGGATAGACTATGATGAAGTCTTTGCCCCAATTACAAGAATGGAGACGATTCGCCTTCTCATTGCTCAAGCAGCTCAATTCAAATGGAAAATTTTTCAAATGGATGTCAAGTCAGCATTTTTGAATGGCGTGCTAGAAGAAGAGGTGTACGTGGAGCAACCACCCGGGTACATGAAAATTGGGGAAGAAAAGAAGGTATTGAAATTGAAGAAGGCAATCTATGGATTGACACTGACTTCAAGCTTGGAATACCCGCATTGACACTGACTTCAAGAAGAACAAGTTTATTCAATGTCCATACGAGCATGCACTATATGTGAAAAAGAATGAGGGTAATTTTCTCTTTGTTGCTCTTTATGTTGATGACCTCATCTTTATGGGGAACAATAGTGAAATGATAGAAGAATTTAAAAGAGTTATGACTCGGGAATTCGAGATGACGAACTTGGGTTTGATGAAGTACTTCCTTGGTCTGGAGGTTAGACAAGAAAAGACTCGGATTTTTGTGTCACAAGAAACATATGCAAAAGAAGTTCTAAAAAGGAACAAAATGGCGGATTGCAACCCGGTATTGACACCAATGGAACCTGGGGTGAAACTTTCTAAGTTTGATGGTGGAGAACGAGTAGATGCGACCAAATACCGAAGTCTAGTTGGGAGTCTTCGCTATCTCACATGCACAAGGCCGGACATTTCTTATAGCGTTGGAGTTGTAAGTCGATTAATAGAGGAGCTGGTCTACACGCATTTAAAAGCGGTAATGAGAATTTTGCTGTATATTCCGGGAACTGAATCCCTTGGATTATTCTACACTAAAGCTAAAGATTTCATGCTAGTGGGATATTCCGATAGCGCTTGGTGCGGTGATGTGGATGATCGAAAGAGTACATCGGGATATGTGTTCTTTTTGGGGGACACGGCATTCACTTGGCTGTCGAAGAAACAACCAGTTGTGACACTCTCTACGTGCGAAGCAGAGTATGTGGCAGTAGGAGGTTGTGTGTGTCATGTGATCTGGTTAAGAAGATTACTGAAGGAGCTAAATTTTAGTCAAGAGAAGGCCACACAAATTTACTTGGACAGTAGATCAGCGATCGAATTGGCAAAGAATCCTGTCCATCATGAAAGAAGCAAGCATATTGATCTGAAGTTCCATTTCATCCAAGAGCAAGTGAAAGAAAAAGAGATAGAACTGATACATGTGAAAAGCGAGGACCGAGCAGCTGACATCTTTACAAAGCCATTGTCCACAAGACTATTTGAGAAAATGAAAAATCTACTCGACATGAAGGACAGAAGATAATTAAGTTTAAGGAGGGGTGTTAATGAATAAACTTAATTTGTCATTAAATTTTTGACTGCATAGTGGATAGTTTTTTTAGGCTGATTAATGAGTGAATTTGAAGGGGCAATTCTATATCATTCTAGGCCAATGAGGAGTCTATTTGATGTGCCTTAAAATCTAGTTTATGATGGTTCAAGTTTCAAGTGATTTGGAGTTCCCTATAATAGGTTATTGCAGTTTTAGTAACCAATGGTCAGATTTAACTATTGCTGTTTAGAATTCTGTTGTTACATTTATGTTGTACACGAATTTCAAGAGTCTTAAGAGTCTATAAATAGAGTTGTATTATGTTGTAAGAAAGGTGTGAGAGAGAAGAAAAATACAAGAAGATAGTTTGAATGATAAAAGAGTTTTGAGATTTGTATCTCTTCCCTCCACCGAAATATATCATATTATTAACAAATGTTGTCACAGTTGTCGCTGCCTTCTTTCGCCAACTTGGTGCCGAAAGCCCTCGGCCATGCGCTTTTCTCTCGGTCTCTTCATGGTGACTCATCTTCCCAGTCAGCTCTTGTTGCCCAACGAGGTTCTTCTTCTTCTTCTTCTTCCTTAAGTGATTCTTCTAGTCGCCCAAAGCCTGCGTTATCTTCGTTTGCTTTTGGAAATATTTCCAAGACTCCAGGCGTTACCTGTCAGTGGTGTGGTAAAGAGAGGCACACTGCCAAGAAATGTTATAAACTTGGCAAGTTATTGAAGAAAGCCAAGGCAGATGGTTTGATTAAAGCCTTTGCTGCTACTTCGGTTGATGAACCAACTGATACCGAGTGGTATACGGATACTGGGGCTACTTCACATATGATGAATGATGTTGCTGCTCTTGATAATTCCATTCCTTATACTGGTAATCAGCGAGTGTAAGTTGGTAATGGTACTTCCATGCCTATTTCTTGCATCGGTTCAATTTCATCCATTGTTGCTTCTCATCCTTTACCTTTGTTTGATGTTCTCCTTGTGCCTAGTCTTACTAAAAATCTCTTGTCAATTAGCAGGCTTACTCGTGAGAACAATTGTTCAGTCACTTTTTCTTCTTCTGGTTTTACCATGTAGGATCTAGCAACAAGAACGATGGTGGGAGTCGGGCGATGTGAGAAAGGGCTCTATGTTCTTGACCGTGGCCATGCAAGTTTTTTATCTAGTCTTTCTAAATGTAACTCTCGTGCTTCTTCTGTCACTTGGCATGCACGACTAGGACATCCGTCTTTTCGCATTGTTTCTTCTTTAAATAAGCATGGTGCTATTACCCTTTCTCATAAGAGTACAATTGATTCTAAACCTTGTTTTGGTTGTCAATTAGGCAGAAGTCATCGCTTACCTTTCTCCAATTTAGATCAACATTGAGCCTCTTTATTTGAAAGGATACATTGCGATTTATAGGGTCCATCACCAGTTACTTTTCCTTCCGGATATAAGTACTATTGCATTATGATAGATGATTTTTCCCGTTTTAGTTGGTTTTTTCCCGTTTTAGTTGCTTTCCCGGATATAAATTCTTTTGACATATTTGTTCAGTTTAATAAGTATGTACAAATTCAATTTGACTGTAAAATCAAATCTTTTCAATGCGATGGTGGTACTGAATTTACTAATCATCATTTTACCTCTTTTCTTCGTGAGAATGGTATAATTCAGCATATCGCTTGTCCTTATACACCAAATCAGAACGGTATCGCTAAGGGAAAGCATCGCCACATTACTGAAACTGGTCTCACGCTCATGTTTCATTCACATGTACCTTTACGTTTATGGGTTGAGTCTTTTTCCACGGCATGTTATCTCATTAATCGCCTCCCATCACTGGTTCTACATGGGTAAGTCTTCTTACTAAATTTTATATGGTTATCCTCCTCCTTATTCCTTGTTACGTACATTTGGCTGCCTTTGTTTTCCTTTTCTACGTGATTATATGCCGAATAAATTATCTCCAAGGTCCCTTCCTTGTGTTTTTATTGGCAATAGTCATCTTCACAAAGGTTTTCGTCGCTTGGATAAGAAAACTAACAGGGTTTATATTTCTCCCCATGTCCAATTTTTTGAAGATTATTTTCCTTATGCTTCCAGCTCGACTCTTCCTCCTTTGGATGGTGTTGATTATGTCACTTTTGATGACTCTTCTGACAGTTTTCTTTCTAGTGATACTTCCTCCTCAAGTGTGACTTCAGCTCATCGCCCGGCCCCCACCTTATGTGTTCCTTGTCTTGATTCAAGTATTCCTTCACAACCTCCTGAAGATTCTTCTCAGCCTTCATCGCCGGTGATAGCATTGGAAGTCATGCCTTCTGTTCCTTCTTCCTCAAGTCAATTGCCGATAGCTACTCACCCTATGATTACTCGGGCTAAGAGCAGTATTGTTAAACCCCGCACTCTTCATTCGTTATATGCTTTATCTGCTCCACCGTGGTTTCAGGTACATCTTGCTATCAAGGAGCCTCATGGATTTAAGTCAGCTGTCAAGCATCCCGAGTGGCTTTCCACCATGGATGAAGAAGATTCCGCTCTCAAGCATAATAACACATGGCGTTTGGTTCCACGTCCGAGTGATCATAATGTTGTGGGCTGTAGGTGGATCTTTAAGACGAAGCTTCGAGTAGATGGCTCTATCGAACGTCACAAAGCTCATCTTGTGGCTCAAGGTTTTTCTCATAAACATGGCATTTATTTCAATGACACATTCAGTCCAGTTGTTCGGCCTGCCACTGTTTGAATTATTTTGTCCCTAGCTGCTATGCATGGCTGGTCACTTCATCAGCTTGAGGTTAAAAATGCGGTTCTCCATGGTTTTCTTACAGAGGAAGTTTACATGGAACAACCGCCAGGATACACTGATCCCCAATTCCCTTCTCATGTTTGTCGCTTACAACGTGCTCTTTATGGTTTGAAACAGGCTCCATGGGCATGGTTCCAGCGTTTCAGTAATTTTTTGCTTGAACTTGGTTTTATTACGAGTCGTGCCGATTCCTCACTTTTTGTGTATCATGGTCCTCCTAGCATTATTTATCTTCTCTTATATGTCGATGATATGGTTATTACATGTAATAATCAGTCTATGCTTCGTACACTCATCGATCGATTGGCACGAGAATTTTCAATGAAGGATTTTGGTGATTTACACTAATTTTTGGGAATTGAGGTTATTACAATGAAAAAGGAATTTTTCTCAGCCAAACCAAATATGCTATTGATTTGTTGACTCGGGCAAACATGGTGGATTGCAAACCTATTTCCACTCCTTTTCTTGTGGGATCTCATCTAACTGAATCTGGAACTGCTCATTCTGATGCCACTCAGTTTCGGTCACTTGCAATATTTAACTCTTACCCGACCTGATTTATCTTACAGTGTTAACTCTATATGTCAATATATGCATGCTCCTACGACTAATCACTTCCGTGCCTTGAAGCGTATTTTACGATATGTTAAGGGCACCTATCATTATGGCTTACAACTCTCGCGAGATTCATTTTCGACTTTGCTGGGTTACTCTAATGCAGATTGGGCCGGATGCCCTATTACCCGGTGCTCTACAACAGGCTATGATGTTTACTTTGACTCGTGGTGTTCGAAAAAGCGAACTATTGTTGCTCGTTCAAGTGCTGAAGCCGAATATTGTGCTCCAGCCTCTGTTGCTATTGAACTTTCCTGGACACTTCAGCTTCTTCGTGAGCTTCATATCACACTCCCCTCTCCTCCGAGATTGTTATGCGATAACAAAAGTGCCATCTTTATTGCCTCCAACCCGGTCACCAAGTCTCGCTCCAAACACATTGACATTGATTATCATTTTGTCAAGGAACTTGTAGCTCGACGGGTCCTTAGTCTCGGGTTTGTCCCCTCTCATCTTCAACTAGCTGATGTCTTCACCAAAGGGGTGCCGAAATTACAGTTTTTGTTGGATTGTTGCAAGTTGTGCATTTTTCCCATTTCACCTACGCCAACTTTCAGGGGGATATTAGAGGAGAATCCGCTTCCCCTGATTGTGACCAAGAAGATAGTTGATTCTCCATGATTCTAGCTTCTATCACTGATTCACCTTAATTCTAGGATATTGCCTTTTTATTGTATATATTCAAATTATTTCCTTGTTTATAGTTGTACAGATTTATTGTATAAATAAAAAGATCACCTCATAGCATTTACGCTTGAGGCATTTCCTTTCCATGTTCTTTTCCGATTGTTCCCATGCAAACCGTAAGTTTGACTACACTATTATTAGTTGCATACACTTTTCTTTCCCTTTCATTTCAATCGAAAAATAAGTGTGAGTTCCAGATTATTTCGTATATAACTTAAATATCTTACATTGATATGCTCCATTTCTGGGTTGAGGAATTGGCTATTCTTGCATTTGCGTGTCAGCGGGAATAGATCGACTCGAGTATGAGCTTTTACAATACCCTTTATCTATACAAAGAAAAAAAACCTCATTTAAATAGCGAAGAAAATCAAAGAAAAAAGAGACCGCTAATAAAAGGAATATGTCACAAAATTAGGTACATGATAGAAAACACAATTTATCACGGAGGTCACAATTCTAGGAAGGCTCTTTCAACCTCCTACATACAAATTTTTCGATTTCGTAACCTTGCTTGGCATTTTGTTAATGTCTCCTACCAAAGGTAAATGTTGATAACGTGCGCATGACCCTATTCTCGAAGAGATCTTGATAATATAACCTACTATGACCATATCTCTTATTAGATAAGACTTAAGAAGATTGGTGATGAGATTAAACGGCTTATTGCACTTCATAGGAAGCACTCTGAAGCTAAGGTGGAAGCTACGACTTGATGTTATAGACTATGGATAAAAGAAGGCCTTTGATTAAAACTGCTCATGAGCACTTCAAGTAGATGGACAATGAGTACAAATTATTATTGGCCTAAATAGCTGACTTGAAGCTTCAGTTGTAACCCTCGAGATCTGCCAAACTGTTATTAACTTATCACTTGCTAAGGGCTTAGGAATTTGCCTTGATTTAATCCAAAATAGGAGTGAGATGGTGAAGGAGATGTCTCAAGATAAACCCACGGTTCAACCGCATCATGACAGAATAGCGACATCTTCATAAATTCTTGTAAGTCTTGATCTTACTTGGAGTAGCTTTCATGACATTCTACAAACTCTTTTCATGAACGACCCATAGGCCTGCATTTTTATTTATTTATTATTATTATGTATTTGTTTTCTTTTTATTTCTGCCCAATTTTAGTATAATAGCCCAATAAATAAAAACTACATTTTTGTACTTTTGATCCATACTTCAACCATTATAGGCCAAAGACTTCATTTATCTTAAGAACTCTGGATTTAAATTTTAATTGAAATTCGAAAATAGACTTTAAAATTAGGCATTGGAATTAAATTGGCATAAAATAAGCTTAAAACCAGTCGAATCTTGCCCAAATCTAGTCATATTTGCAAATCCTTTCAAATCAAACCTAATTTTTTGGATTTTTGGTAAATCTCAAAAAAATATTTAAAAAATCAAGGCTAAGGAAAATTTTCACTTATCCTCATTTCAAAAATTCCACTCCTTAAATATTCCTCTTGTTGTGGCCTTTCTTTGGGAAGGAGAGGGCATTTCTTCATGGTTTCCAACGTGGTTGCCATCTCTGCCAGGAATCTACTACCGGACAATTTTGACTTCGATGCTCTAGCGGTAATCGGCGAAGGTATAACCCTTGGCCCTTGTATTAGCAACGATAGGAATAGTATACCTTATAGGGCAATTTTCTCTTTCCATGGCTAATTTTCATTTGAGGACCCTAAGAAAGAATGGACCATTCGGACAGGTCATTCTTTGAGGAGTTGGCAAGGTTTAGCTTATTCATTAGCCAGAGTGGATCAACCATTTTAAGCCAACTTACCTACCTAAGTGGTAGTTGAACGGGTTAATCGACTTTATTAAGTTAACTAGGTCCTCCATCGCTTATGATCCTACCATTTTTCTTTCGGCTATGTATTTTTTGGTCTTCCTCTAACTTCTTTACTTTTTCCTTAGGCCGATGATGATCATCACCTCCAATGTGGCAGTCATTACCAGGTTGCCGATCGAGGGTCATGAGGTAAAAGCAGGTCTTTTCACATCGATTGATGATTTCCCTTATTTTTCCAAGAGGACTTCTTATTGGTTTTTCAAGCAAGCCCATACAAACTATTTCAGAGTGACCGACCGAGAACAAATAGCCTTCATGATGGTTTTCATCTACAAGTTCATGCTATGTGTGCCTAGTCAGTCCTTAGTGGGAGCTTCTTTCTCTATTCATTGCTTTATAGCCTGAGGCACCCATTTTTCCCTTACCTCATTCCTTTTAAGTTATTTTTATAGAGGCTATGGTAAAATGGAGGCTCAATCTTTCCCTATAGCAGGTGGGGCATTTTAGGTGCTTATGTACTGGTTGTATTTTCAACTTTCGACCCTTTACTGCAGGAAACATTAAACTTTTAGCGGCCACTCGGATTATGGGGGAGATCTTATCAGGTATCTAGGCTCTAGTCCTCACGTGGTCTTCAATCCATTCTATCAATAACTTACCTAGCCAGATTGGCTTACGGTCAGCTCAGGTTAATCCAATTGGTGCTAGGCTCCTATCCTTATAGGCTAAGATATCGTAGTCGGTATGATGTGTTCCAAGCACCAAACTACAAGTGCATAGTTAAGCTGTATTTTTCAGCGATGGCGGCTCGACATATAGGATTCATTCAGCATGTTCTCTTGCCATCGACCTTCATGGTCAACATTGATTTTCTACATAAAATTTATTTTTCATTGATTGAGGAGTTGGCCAGGGTGTTGGCTGCCACCAAGTCTCGGGTGTCAGAGTATTAGAGGTTTCACGACTCGGACTTGAGTGCCTTAGTATCCTCCCTTTTTTTCATTTGCTGGGGGTACTTGGTTATGGAGCATTTTGCATGTCTTTCGCTATCATTTTTGAATAGTTAAAGAATGATTGGTCTGAACAACAGCTTTGCATTGCTATGACAGCCTCTTTGTTAAGATCAAAGTCAGTCAATCTAGGTTCTAATCATCTAGCTTTAGGTCGGAGGGTGAAGACGATATGTATTCATTTTCTTCTCTTTTTAGTATTTTCCTTTTCGCACACCTTTGCTTTGTTTGATGTTCTCTTTATTTTTAGTAGCTAGGAAGTCTCAGTAGGATTGCTGATCTTAGCCTTAGCTGTAGATCCAGGTGGATGATACTCCGGTGGTCCTTCCATGTTATAATGATGAGAAAGAGGCTGAGACGGCCGTCAAGATCTCTCAAGCCATGGCCGATATGCAGGCATTGAACATTTCTCTCTTTTCCCATCTGCCTATCCCACTATACTGATACTTTGTTTATAGGTGGAAGACACTTCAGGGCTAGGGAAATCACAAGAGATTAATTTTTTCTACTTATACTTCATCTTCATTACCCAGGGGGTCTCCCTAGTAAAATATTACTGATGCTGAGATAACTACTTGGATTCCTGCCATGTCAGATCATGAGGGTACTGATTAACACCCTATTAGAGAGTAGTCGGTAGATCATGTAAGTCTGACTCTGAAAACATGATTTTCTTTTGAAGCTTTTAAACTTTCGGCTTAGACTTTGTATTTTCTTTATCTTATAACCGACTAACCTCTCTTCGAGTACTATAGAGGTTGATCCTAAGGACATCATGGCGGTGGCCCTTATTGGATTTTTTGGCCCTTCAACTCGTTAGTTAGAGTCCTCCACCTTTTGTAACGTATCGGTCACCTGGGATCGCATTGAGGCATTCTTGAGACTACCCATTTCTGAGGCTCGGTGGTACTATTCATTATGAGAGATTGGACGACATCGATTAGTTGCTTAACTGGGAGGACCTTTTCTTTTTACCAGTATGGTCCTTTACGAACTCTTATGGGTGATATTGACCATCTAGTTCGGAACAAGAGCAAAGCATCTTTTTAGTGATCTTCCAGTATGGGACAAAGAGCAGGTTTTGATACTGCAATTCCAGAGTTCTCTTCTCAGATTGTAGTGACACAACTTGAGAAAGCTCTGCATATCGAGTGTTAGACTAAGTTAGAGATGGGGGGCATAGGGTTTGGTAACTAAAGGGTCGGCTAAAGACTATCGAGGATTGATATTGAATTGTGACAAGGTCAGTGGCTTAGCTTTTAGAGACTATTATGTAGTTGACTAACTAGGTCTCGAGATGGATTGTAGCTGTCACAAAGGCGGGAAGGGAGTTCGAGCGGACGGAGGTCGCCTAGGACTCCATCAGGATGTTTTCTTTTTGTAGTGATTTGCCCATTTTCCATTAAATTGGTTCAATAGACTTATCACATAGACTTGTATGACTTTTTTGATCCATTAGGGCCGATCCTTTAATGAATTTTTCCATTTTAAATTCAGTCAGCCTAATGGCTGATCCTTTTATTGATGCTTTAACTTTTTTATTGGATCGGTTTAGTGGCTAATCCTTTAATAGATGCTATGAATTTTTACTACTGCTGGTACCTTATTTATTTTGACCCCGACCAAGCAAACAACTATATAGCAAAACATCTCGTTCATCACGTATTCTCACATATGGATTAAATATAATGATTCGAATAAAAGTTGTTAATCAGCTTATATTGAATTATCCCTTCTAGACTTTCCACCCAGATAACATAACTAGAAAATGCATGTCCCATTCAGAAAGGTCCTCCCTAATTAGGAGCCCATTTTCCTTAGCTTTTCAACATGCTTGTTTGTCTGATCGGTAACAATACCTTCCATGCTAGGTCTTCGATCACAAATGACTTAGCTTTCACCCTTTGGTTATGGGCTCTAATGACTCTACTTTCATGAGCCATCAAAGTGTTCAACGCATCCAATATTTCTTCTTCAAAGTCTTCCAACTCAATACAAACTGATTCAAAGTACTAAGGGGGAGTTAGATCATTTTGTTAGGTGATCCTTAGAGATTTTTGTTAAATTTCCATAGGTAATTCAATATCATGACCATATACTAAAAAGTATAACATAGTAGACGTACCAGTCTCCTTTGTCATTCTGCAAGCCCATATGGTTGGTCGTAGACTAATCACCACCTTATTGGTTGCCTTGGCCTGGCCATATGCTTAAGCATAGTAAGGCGTCGAAGTGACTAATTTAAACCATGTTCTTCAGCAAATTTGGCAACTAGGCCATCGGTGAAAATGGTACTATTATCGATAGTAATGTTCTCTGCAAGCCCAAAATGATAAATGGTCATATTCTTTAATAACTTAATGGCCTCCAATTGGGTTAATCTCTTTAATTTTACAACTTCAACCCAATTGGTAAAATAAATTGTTGCAACAAGGATCTACATATGATGTATGCTTCACTCGGGATATACTTGATCGATCACATCAATAGCCTAGTCTCTAAATGGCCAAGATTTTATGATTAGTTGCATTGCTAATGCTGGCTACTTTTAGATTGGTCTAGATTTCTTACGACTCCTACATCTCTTTGAGTATCCAATATAGTCATTTAGTATGGTCGGCTAATAAAATCTATACAACTTAATTAGACAACGCATTGCTATACTGGAGTTTCCTCCTCAACAAATTAAGGCATTTAGCCAAACGGGCAGAACTTTCAACCATTCAAGATCCGATCAAGATGTCAGATAGCCACTGGTTCAGTCTTCCATGAGAGATAACCCTAGCTGGCTGAATTCTTAATGAACATTGGGTAGAGTTGGCCTCATTAGTCAACTCCTGCCAGTGTTGGCTCATCTCCATCGGATTCACCTCTTCTTAGGTTGTGTCTTACTCCTCAGATGGATTATGACCAGTGGTCATAGATTAGATGGTTTGGTAAATCACCATCTACTCGGCATTTGCTAAGACTATAGTTTCGCAATTGATAGGTAGACATCATCGTTCTAGATCTCATCAGGCATTCAAATTTATTGATGGTGAAAATTAGCAAATGTATAACGGGGGGAGATAGAATAACTTTTTGACACTTGGAATTGAGTCCCACTAGGTATGCCAATTTGTTAGTGTGCAAATTTTGTGAACGTATGACGAATGTGGAATTAGTGTTACACAATGAAATCGTTCTATCCCATCATAAAGTATAGTGTTAGTGTGCTAAAAGTATGGAGATTTCGAAGATGGAAAAATAATAATTTAAATTGCAATAAAATAATGTCCAATTAAAGGCAAGATGAATAAAAAGTGCATTAATTTAAATGGCAAAGTAAAATAATTGCATTAATTAAAGATATTTTACCATAATGGGAATTGATCATATTTGATTACAAAGCGGAAGAAACATGATAGAATGCTTAATGGGTTACACTAGTCTTGGACACTAAGTCTCCTAAATATCGAATTAAAAAATTGGATTGTGAATTTGTGTGGCGAGATAAGGGTTTAAACATTAAGAAAACTCGATGAATCACATAAGTAGTAGGCCTATTGATCAATAAGAAAATTCACTAGAGGATTACTTTCTAGGTTTTAGATCACTGTTAGTTTAGTTTTTGTTCTATCTTATTCCCTTTAGCGAAATGCTCTCTTTATAGTCCTAAAATACTTAAATGGTAAGTCACTTGACTTGGTGGGAAAGGCTTCATATTGTTATTAAAGCCTCTTCCAGAATTTGGATTAATCTATTATAAGCCTTTAAAAAATAGCTACTTTATTGGAAAGTCCCTTCAATAAGCCACAAGGCCTCTTCCTTTTGCAATCTGACCCTTGGATTGGTTGAACACTCCCTTTAATAAGTCAAACCTCACTTCTTTTTTGCAGAAGTTTCCCTTCAATTTGACAAAATACCCTTAGATTTGGTAAAAATACCTTCCTATTTTGTTGGAATGCCCTTAAATTCATTAAAAATATCTTCATCCTTTGCTAAAACCCCTAAAAACATCAAAATGGTATAAAAATAATAAGGAGGAAATTTATATATGATCGCATGGCCAATTTGGCAGTGATGCCATATAAACAGTTGGCTTCGGTCAATTGGTACAAGAAGTTTAGGGTGGATTTTGTGGCCTTCTTTAACCTATTCCATCTTTTCCTCAACTGAATCCCTTCCTTTCTTTTATGGATTTTTCCACATCATTTGATTTGATGCCAAAATGATAGTTTTGGCATCAACAGTGGGATATCTAAAGGAAACTAAGATACCACTTATATCATCCAACTAATCAAAAGGTGTTTGTTTCCAAATATGTCACCTTTTTAGAGAATGATATTATTTTTGAAAAGAATAGTGGAAGTAGAATTGAACTTAGTGAAGTTCAAGACTAATAAAATAATGATCAAATAGAAGATACTAGCATTTCATAGCTTTCAACTAAGTTACCTCTACATAAGGATACTGTGAGACTATAGAGTGCACAATAGATTTGTAGATCTCGCAAAGTATCTAGTGGGTCAGAGCATTATAGATTTCTAGTAAAAAATCTTAACAACGGGCCGATCATGGATGATGATTTTAAGACTTACTTTGAGGCGATTAGCAACTGTGATTTAAAAAAATGGCTAGAAATCATGAAATCTAAGATGATATGCCAACCATGTTTGGAACTTGGTGGATGAAACACCTGAAGGAGTAGTCCCTATAAGGCGCAAATGGGTTTTCAAAAGGAAAATCGAGGCAATTGGAACAGTCTAAACCTCTGAGACTAGACTAGTTGCAAAAGGGAATATACATAGAGAATGATTGATTATGAAGAAACCTTTTCACCTGTTGGTGTGGCTAAATCCATTAGGATATTACTTGCCATTGCATCATACCATGATTATAAAATTTTGCAAATGGACATTAAATCCACTTTCTTAAATGGCTACATTAAAGAGGAAGTATACATGATACCACTTGAGGACTTCTCAAACAAAAGGAACACAAAGAAGTTGGTAAGCTATAAAAATCTATATATGGACTAAAACTAACATCTCGGGGTTGCAACATTCGTTCTAATGTAACGTTTAGATCGTTTAACTTCATCAAGAATGAATGTATGAGTGAGTAAGATAGTAGGAGTTCAATTGCCTGCATTTTGGGAATTAAGATCTATAAAGATTGATCTAAAAGGTTGCTAGGCTTAACCCAATCAACTTACATAGATAAGGTGGTAAAACGGTTTAGCAAGGAAAATTTCAAGAGAGGATTCTTGCCAATGGGTCATAGAATCTATGTGTCTAAAGCTATGTTTCCAAAGACATAATTGGAGAGAGATGAAATGAATAAAGTTCCTTATGCCTCGGTAATAGGTTCTATCATATACACTAAGTTATATACAAGACCTAATGTTGCCTATGCATTGAGTGTTACGAATATATTTCAAGAAAATTCGGGACAAAAGTATTACTGTCAATAATATTCTAAAGTACTTAAGAAGTATTAAAGAAATGATCTTGGTGTATGGAGGATTTGAATTAAAAATTGAGCAACTCACATACTCCATTTTTCAATTAGGTGTTGATGATAGAAATTTCTTGACATATGGTCAATAGGAAAAATTGTAAAGTTAATGTGAAAATAAGAAAAATGGTTAAAACTTACCCGAATGTGAGTTGAAGCTCCAATCATGTTGCATCGTTCTTGACGATATTTTCAGGTTGAAATTTAAAGAACATGGTCGGGGTAATAGTACGTGTGTGCAAAAATGTAAAGATCAGAAATGTAAAGAACACAGTTGGGGTAATAGTACATGTGTGCAAAAATGTAAAGATCAGAAATGTAAAGAACACTGTAGATTTAATGATATGTGTTGACTGGAAAGAAAGTCTAACTTAACTGAAATGGGCGATTGAAATGAACAAAAAATTAAAGTGTTGCACTAATCTTGGATATTGATTCTACTGAACGACAAAAATAATGAATGAAAGCAATTGCAATTGGCGAAGATAAACATTAATGCTTAAAAATCACGCAAGCCATGAGCCTACAAAACGATAACCATATGAATTTGTCTTCTTGTTTTAGCTGAAACAAAGAGCTAAACACCTTCGTTATTATGGCCAAGTTGGATATAAACCTTCTTAAAACATTGATTTGGCCAAGGAAACATTATAGTTCTTTTTCTATTTTTGGGAGGTGAGACTTTAATACCTTTATTGAACATTGACAATGGATTTATAGAAACTTTTTTCAAATAATACTGCTTTGTAAAGATTCCATGTTCAATAAAGTATATATCCATAGGACCTTATTCCAAATATAGAAAGGATGCATTCCCTCTTGATCAGTCATTATCCTTTTCACACAATACTTCATACCCAATGGTCCACCCTGTCCTCACTCACAGCTAGGGCTAATAAGAGTGATGTCAAAGTATGAAGTCTAGTAGTACTCAAGGAAACCTAGTGTCTCAGGTTAAAGGATCATATGTCAAAGTGCTCAATGCATCTAATCTTTCTCATTCCTAGTCTTCTAAGTCAATATGCCTTGACTCGGAGTACTTAGGGGTAATTACATCATTTTACAAGGCGATCCGTAGAGATTTTTATTGAATTTCTATAGGTTCTACAATATTATGACCATATACTAAAGAGTACGATGTAGTAGATGACTTTTATGTCATTCTACAAGCCCATATGATTGGGTCTAGAAAGTCGTGTCACAATCTTGGATTCTCCTTAATCATCTTCTTAATTAGACCGATCACCACCTTATATGCTACCTCGGCCTGGCCATTAACCTCGGCCTGGCCATTAGCTTGAGCATACTAAGGCATTGAAGTGACTAATTTGAAACCATATTCTTCCGCGAATTCGGCTTATAGGCCACTGACATTATCAGTAGTAATGGTCTCTAGGACCCTAAATTGATAAATAATTCCTTCCTTTAAGAACTCGATGACCTCCAACTATGTTAATCTCTTTAGTGGAACAACTTCAACCCACTTGGTAAATTAATACATTACGACAAGAATCTGCATATGAGGCTTTCTTCACTCTGGATATATCTGACTAAGTGCATCAATAGCTCAGCCTTTGAATAGGTAAGGTTATATGATCGGTTGGAGTATTTGATGTAGTCCTTCATAATGGTCAGCCAATAAAAGTTATATTGCCTAATCAGCCAATGCATTTTTTTTCTAACTTGATATGATCTGTGGATTCCATTATAGACCTCCCTCATTATCTTTATGCCTTCAGTGAATCTAAGGCCACTGAGAAGTAGGTCATCGTGCCCTCGCCAAAAGAATTTTATCCATATTAACGTATAGTTGAAAGCTAGTCAGCAGAGTTTAACCGGGTAAATTCTATTTGGATTTTGAAGACATTGGGTAAAGGACGAACACCAATCACCTGCCCCTAGAAGCAAGAATCGGGTGATTCTACTTATAAACGGTAATTACCCCTCTAGAATATTTAGCCGGATGCTAACTGTTCCATTTCGTTCGCTTCAACATTAAAGGATCGGGAAACATGCTTTAGCACCCATTCTTGAAACTCTTCTAAAAATTGAATGACTATGGGGAAATATCTGGTTAATCCAAGGTTGGTATACTTATAATTTCTGGATATTTATTTGACTACCAACTAAGAGCAGTCAAAGGTTGTTATGTGAGAGACGTTGTGGTCCAGTAGAATTTCCTAGGGAAATTGATATTCATACTCGGCCTGATTATTCGTGTAAGGGAAATTAAGTTGGAAGGACCAAATATTATATACGCCTTCGAGAGAGACTTAATAGGATCCTAGCTCTTGCCATGTGTTGGTACTAGACCCATCGAAGTACAATTGCCAGATGAGTTGCTCTACATCTAACACATCATTACAGTCATTCAACAAAAGCTTAGAAGGGTGATCAGCCAAAATCAACCAGTGCTTGTCCTTTGACCGATTTCTAGGGTATATGCAGTAGTCTACACTCAGCCAATGCTAAGGCTCATTTGCCTAAGAATCCTTTGAGAATCGATTGAGATATTAGGTAATTGATGAGATTAGTTCGGGCAATCACTAGAACTTGAGTGTTCAACAGGTAATGTTTGAGTTTTGTAACAGCAAAATCCAAATCCAAACACGACTTCTCAATGGAAGTATATTATACCTCGATAAGAGCTAACACTCTACTGAGGTAGTAAACGGCATGCTCGTACTTCTTATCATTCTCTTAAGCCAAGAGGCAATCGACTAATTAGGCAGCTGTAAAAATATATAACAGCATTGCACCGAGGAACTAGCTAGCTATCGCTTGATGCTGGCAAATGCTTCATGATAGTGAGGTAGCTAGATGAACTTGTCTTCCTATTTTAACTTTAGCCGAGGAAGTGATGGAGTTCCTTCTTATTTCCAGGTAGATGGGTCAAGTGTCTTCTTTAGATCAACCAAGTGATTGGTCACTCTAATAAACTTCACTACTACGTCGTTAATATAGACTTTCATAATAGTACCAATTAAATTATGAGAGTTAGCATTCATAGCCCTTTGATAAGTTTCCCCAACACTCTTTGATTCAAAGGGTATAACTGCCCATTTAATGGGTAAAAGGATGGGAGTTGGTTGAATGTATTTACCGAAATAACCTAATCCTTTTTTGCATTGTGTTGGAGCATCCAAAGGCAGTTTTGTAGACATCTTCTTTAGATATGAAGATTTGATTATACCTTGAGTGTGTATGTCTATGAATGACAATAGTTCAAGCCTGATTGCTCCGTCAACTAGTAAATAGGCCACCGACATAGGATATTCGTCCTTAGGGGTCGCTATATTCAAGTTTCAGAAGTGTATACATATTCTTTACTTGCCATTCTTTTTTATGATGGGTATGATTTTAGACATCCATTCAGAATACCTTGAAGTTCGGATGATGCTGGATTTATGTAGTTGTTCCACCTCCTCCTTCACTTTCAAGGTTACATTGGTAGACATCCATCAAGCTGGCTGCTGGAAAGGTTTATACCCCATCTTAATCAATAATCGATGTTTAACTAATGACCGATTGAGTCCGGACATTTCATGATAATTCTAAGCAAAATAATTAGAGCAAGCCGATAACAACTTTATCATTATATTTTGCATTTGTATAGACATAACACTACTAATATAAACCAGTCGATGATTTATTTCTGTCAACTGGTCTTGTACATCAGCTTTAAGATAATCTAACTTAGCTAGGGCAAGGTCTAGCTCATCCCTAGTTAGGCCTTTGTCTGCCTCTTTTTTTCGACCATTGAGGTATCCTCTATCTGCCATGCTAAATTTTTCTTCTCATTAACTGCTATAGCGTCCACCAAGTCTGGCCATTGGTCACAGCCTATCATGATATCTCTTTGATCCTTGATTCGGTCAGGTTTGGCCAAAATGAGCAGAACACTAGCGTTGATTAGCCGATTTGTTGTCAGTCGACTTGGATGTTGGTTCAAATGTTGAGACACCTCCAACTTCTTTATCATTCGCTTTAACCTCTGATGGGACCAACACCCTTATCATAAAAAGAACCCTCTATGAAGGGCCTTGCTTCGGCTTTAACCATTTCTACCTTATCCTTATTCAAAAATAGCAAAGCTTGGTGCAAGGAGGAAGGTATGCAAAAATTGGAATAAATCCAATCCCTCTCGAGCAATGCCTTATAGGAGGCAGTCATCATGTCAATGATGAAGAACGCAAACAATGACGACTTTGTTTTGATAATTGTTTCCATTGGTAGGAAACCTCATACATTTGACAGGCCTCTGGTGAATTCGCTGACAATTACCTCAGTTTGGATTAAGTCCTAGGATAACTTATCTAAAACCTTCATCATAGAGGACTATAGGATGTTGATTGCTGCTCTTTTATCAATCAAAGTTTGGCTAATCGGTATTCCTTCCAAGTAAACTTTGATGTAGAGCGGTATGATGTGATAGGACATCTAAATGGATGGCTTTCTGAAGATAACCTTTTTCGACCTATCTGCCACCACTGCTACTTCAACTGAACTGATAGGTTCAGATGATCATGGCATGGTTGGTAACTTTAGGACGGTTGTTTCATCCTCACTTATATCGGCCTCTTTTAGTGGGATTTTCATATCGGCCTGAAATTCGGAAAAGTGATTGCAGTGGAATATAGCCGAATGCGAATAGCGCCAACTAGTATTTCACCACTAAGAGTCGACACTGGATCTTGGTTAGAATTTAACTCGTCATGCAGTTCAGGACTCGGCTCAATAGGCCATCTGAGTCTTCATCGTCCTCTTCTTCATACAAGGAATCAACCTCATCTAAAAGTGCTACCAACACTCCTATATTGAAGTCCACTTTGAGCTCTAGTGTGCGAGAGTCCATCAGATCGACTATCTTGTAGGCCAAATCAAGGGGATTGATTTATCCTTGATTGGCCGACTGGATAGGCACACTTCCGGGCAAATTATGAGGCTATACTGGCACTCTCTCAGGCAGATCCACTCCTAGCCAAGTTGTTGTTTTGGCTATTTTTAACTACTAGTTCCCTCCGAGTAATCGGTTTCAGCCGTTATTCCTGACGTTTATGAGTATGCCAGTTTCCTCTTGGAAATTTTGGGTGCTTTAGCCACTTCCAAAATTATAGGGTCAGCCTTGGGGGCACTATAATCCTCAGACTCTTCTTGATGGCCAATGGATCTTTGACTAAGAGGCTCATCGTTTGGTCGCTCGAATGATCGGAATGATAACCATCTAACCGATTGATCGAGTCTGTATCTCTTTATCTGCCTTAGCCATATGTATCGGCCTCAAGCATACATTATTGGCAACGAGAGCATAAGGATAGCAAAATCTGATCGACGACTAGACCAGTCAACAGCATATTGACCTAGCGAGGATTTCGGTTGGGTGATGCCCAATATGTTAACCCGAACGAGCTTTGAACAGTCAGTAGGCGATCGAAAATGATTGACCCATCTCGTCATTTTTTCAAGACAAGACCTTAGATTGGCCACGACAATATTAGTCGTAGCAGGGAAGGGGTTAGAATCGACTCCCATAGTGGGTGGATTTCTAAAACTTCAGAGCCCTTTATCGATTCTTTCTTGCATATGTTGCTAGAAATACTAGAGAATCATTTGTCATATGATTATAAGAATTATGAACTTTGTATTAATCCTTACCTCGTACCTTATTGGCCGACGACAGGTCAGACATAATCTTCAATTTCATGTTCTTCAACAAAATATCAAAGAACTTGCCTTGCTAAGGTCGATGAAGTAGACTGTCTATCTCATGAGGATACCTCTTGACCGTCTCATAGCTCGTAGACTTGCTAGGAGCCAGAAGTATGACTCGTTTGTCACCAATTATTTCAGCAATGACCAAGTCATAACTGGGTTCCTTGTAGTTGGCCCCCTTTTTTAACATCCCTTCGTATCTAGCCGCCTTAGTGGACAACTTGAAGAAGTCTCGGAATTTCATGCCTTCGAACTCCTTCCGGAGTTCGATGTCCATACCATTGACGAACTCCTATTCTGGCAAAGCCACATGGCACTGGTTCCTCAACTTCTTTAACCGGGACAAGAAAGTCTCGATTGATTCACTCGTTTATTGGGACAACTAAGAAAAATCGGCCATTATAACTTCTGGCTGACTACGGTAGAATTAGGTATAAAAGTATTTCTCCATATCTTGCCAAGTCCCTATTGAGTTAAGCGGTTGCCTAGTATACCAAGTATAAGATTGCCTAATTAAGAAAAGAAATAAATGAAAATATCTAAGAAAAGGAATCCATTTAAAAGGAAAAAAACTTCATTTATTTAAATATTGACTACATAAATTTAATTTTTCTCTCAAAGAAATAATTCGAAATAATTTTAATTCGTATTTTGATAAATAGTAATAAATGTAAAGATGAAGAAATGCAGAAAGTAATAAATGTGTAATTAATGAAAACATGAAAACATTTATTTTGGCAAAAACGAAAGTTAGTATTTAAAGAAGAATTATTGGAAAATTTACTTATTTCAGGAATAAATGAAAATGTTTGAAAAAGAAGAGAAATTCTTGAGTAGATTGTGTCTATAATAGATCGATCTATCTCAATCATGTATAAAATTGATGTGATGTATAATGTAATTGTCTAATGGTGTAAAAATAATATATATAATTAAAATAAATCAATTTATGATAGATATAATTTATACAAAAATTTCTCTAAAAAGAAATACATTTAAAGGAAAAAAAATATTCGTTTCTATAAGAAAAAAAAAAACTCTTATTAGATTTCAAAATCAAGAGAAACTAAAAAAAATACTTAAATGTATTTAAGAAGTAAAAAATAAGATTGATAATAATAATAATAAAATAAAAAACCAAATTTGATTGATCCAAAATCCAACTGAATCTAGTTTGGACCGCTTTGATCAAAGAGTTTTTCCTCCTTAAAGCCTCGAAGGATCCAACCGATCTAGTCAAATCAATCCGGCCATTTCTGCTCATCCCTTTAATTGATATTGATCTTAAGTTGGGTTGGTTTTGAGCCTTTGAGACACGTAGAATATTTTGATCCGTAGTTGAATTAAACAGGATGAGAGCAAAGCAAATTGTTTTGTGCCCATGTTTTCTACTTAAAAAGAATTTTAATTGCTTATTAAACTAATTCTGCTTGACATGTAGTTTTTTAATAAAGCCAATGCGAATCATAACCAAAGCCAGCCAAGGTATGACTGGGGACACCCTTCTGTTATAACTTAATACGTTACTTACAGCTACCTTTCATAAGAAGATTCAAAAATGCAAACAGTACAATACTGACAATATTGGCGTATGACGTGCACTTAAATTTATATTCATCAAAACACAAACCAATTTTACCTTACAGTTCTAATCAAAACACAATTTACCCAAAATTCAATTGGAGACTCAAAGAGCAATCTAAGTGGGCCTTCATTTCTCTCTCTGCAAAGGGAAAACAGAACCCAATTGGAGACTCAAAATGGTCCAAGCTTATCTGCTAATACAAAAACTACATCACACTAAGACCAGAGTATCAGTATTCTCTAATTATGCAAGGAATTATAAAAGTACACACAAAATGTGGTTTCAACTTTAAAGGAATAAGCAATAAATTTAAAGACCGTCCCTCAGTCACGGAACTCATCCATGAAAGCTTTATGGAAGTTCGTCAAACGGGAAACAATAGCTGGAATCTTGTCCTCTTGAGGTAGTATTGTGCACCTCAAATGCCAGCTACCCGGAACCTTCAAGAAAGCATTGTTGAAATATATAGATAAATGTTCAAGAAAGCCTTCTGACAGGTTAGTTTTCGAAGGGAAAAAGTAAAAATAAAAATGACCAAGATGTGGGACCAACAAAACTAACCTGTTGGAAGCCAGAACCAGGAACGAAAACAATGCCAGTGGCATGGAGGAGGCGCCGACAGTAGAACGTGTCTGGTGCTGAGCTGGCAGCTTCGGCTGCTTTGATTGCCTTTTCAGGTAAGAAAATACGGGGAAAGAGATACATAGCCCCTTCTGCATTCTTACATTTCACACCTTCCATGTTGTTAAAAGCATCTTCCAGTGCCTACATTAACAATGAGGTGGAGTTTCTTTAAATGGATTTCGAACTCTACTTAGAATCCAATTCAACGTATAATTCATGTAGTCTGGACCACAACAATTATATCAATTTACAACACTAGTTTCCCACGCTTTTGAAAATCGCTAAATCAATATGGCCCAGAAGTAGAAGAAGAAGCAGAGGATGAAATATATGGCATGTCAAAGAAATTGATGTATCCAATTGTTGAGAGCTCTTATAGAAATTCAAGCATCTAGAAGGAAAAGAAAATATCTTGCATAGTCGGTAATAGAAAATTAAAAGGAAATTTTGTATAAAAATTTCAAATCATTAATTATTTCAATATTATAGTTCATTTCACGAACCTTTGCACGCCTTGCTAGAGATGATAAGATTCCGTTCTTTTCTGCACAGTATGATTCATAGGACTCGTCTCCAAGCTGTTTACACCAATCAAGTGACATATTTGATGGGAAAAAGGACGAGGCAAAAAGACTAATTAAAAAAAAAAAAACTAACAAAGCAAGCTTATAACCTTTGGTGGACTCATGACAAGACTTGCTAGAATTTGGCCAGAAATATTAGAACAAAGATTCACAGATGCCACTTTGTATATTTGTTCCCTAATTTCCACACTAAATCCTGTAACCTCCATGTAACCACCTCTTTTTCCACACTCTCCATAATACCCTAAAGCCAAAAATACAACTTAAATCCTTGGTATATTTGAAATCGATAAGGGGGCACATAAACTGGAGTTTTGGAAAACTTCCTTAAGATATATTACCTTTAGAAACCGACTGGAAAGATACCAAGGAAATATCTCCATCACCATAACCCATAGCCCGGGAAATCTTCTTGAAAGAGTGGAATTTTTTCTCCAGAACATAAACATTTTCCTGATACACCTCATCAGCTAGAAGAACGAGGCCTTCTTTCTTACAGAATTGGACAACATCTCGTTGGTTTTCCTCGGCAAGAACCTAGTATATTGTCTGAGAAAAGTCAATTCATTTCCATTGCACAGAATCTTTTTTGTACAATTCATAGTAAAAAATAATGTTGCATTTATAAACAGATAACCTGTCCGGTTGGATTGCCTGGATTTATAACTACCAAGGCCCGAAGGGTTATGCCCTTTGCCTTGGCGGTTTCCAATTGCTTCTTCAGCTCAGAAATTTCCAATCCCCACCCTGTTTCTTCATTAAGATAGTACGGAACCTACAGACAATCAAATTAGATCAACTTCTATGTTTGACCACTACATATCTCAGATTCTTCTTTCCTTTTTTGACACAAAATTTTATTTAGAAAGGACGTAATGTGAATCAAGTAAGAAACTTCATGATTAGAATTTTACCAGAGTGCCCCCATGGAGAGCAATTGAAGCAGAATATAAAGGGTACTGAGGAATGGGGCAAAGAATTCCATCCTTCTCCGACCTAATCAGCAATTGCATCATCATATGAACCTAGAATTGAGACATAATCAGCTAAAAAATTGAAAACTCCTAACCTAAAAGCCCCCATATTCAAGAACAAAGGAGAAATTTGAACTCACTGCTGGACTTGCACCATCTGTTAAGAAAATATCATTTGGATCAGCAGGAAAACCATCTCGAGCTTCAATTCCAGCAGCAATCTTATCACGCAATCCCTTAATACCCTGATAACGAAAGAAAAAATAAAATTTTTAAATGCATGATTATTAGTGAGAGGATAATTAACTTCTGGTTTAAACATGAAAATGTCATCATAACCTGACTATGACTATAAGCACCGGTTGCTCTTCCGGGTATTTGATTCACAATCTGGCGAGCTTGAGCAATTGAATCTCCACTGAAATAAGACATGAAAAGCATGTGAAGAGAAAATAGGATTATAAGTAAAATCTATACATATTTTGAAAATATTTATAGTTACTAATCTTTTTTGTTACCTGAACAAACCCTTTATTTCACTTCGGTCCAAAATAGAAGGATGGTCACATAATGCAAGGACCTGGAAGGAATGTATAAGAACTTTAGTAGTAAATATTTTAAGTTAAATCAATTCGAGTGATTTTCTCCTATGAAGTAAAAGACAAACCTCTCGGAAAAATGTTATCGGTTGCTGACCGAGGGACTGAGGATTGCCAATATTGCAGTAAAGTATCTGTCAGACAATAAAATTTTAGCAAACTGCAGAAGAGATCCAAGAAAACTTTCCCACTTTATAAGAACTTTTAAGCAAAAGAAGAAAAATGTTCCGCTAGTCTTAAAGTTTTGTGAATTTCTTTTCCTCTTTTCCTCTTTTAGTGCATTACAAAAATTCATTGTTACTTAGTCGTTTATATGAGGAATTATCTCATGTATCTCAAATATTCATTAACCAAATAGAAGAAGATGCTAAATTAAGACATCTTTTTTCCTTACTTTTTATTAAGGAAGTTTTAAGTATGGGAGGGTTTTACCTCATCAAAAGGCTGCGAACCTGGATGAGCCAATATCTCCTCTTGTAATTTCTATAGCGGGAGAAAATCAGAAATTAAAGTCAAAACTAGATAGCTAAAAACTGATTCATTTAGTAAATGCAATTCCGTACACAGGCCCTCAAAGGGAAGTAATCCCTCAAAGTTCACATTAAAGATTAAAGGAATTTGAATTTCAAGCATCAAAAAGTGTTTTTAGGCTCCTTTTTGTAAAAAATTTCAGATGCGAGTTTCAGACAAACCCAGTTTATGCCCATACAAATTCAGTTTGAACCCATATAATTTAATCAAAACATACTTCTTTAGAACCCACATAATCTTATAAAGATTCAAGTTTATTCAAGTTCCAATTTCAGGAAAGCTAAGCCAAATGAAGCTTCATTGGCAATCCCCACAAAAATGAAAAATGAAACAAATCATTACTTGACGGCTCGTCAAGTTACCTGAGCAAGGATGACGATCTCACCCCTGACAGCATATTCACATTCAAGAACCTGCTCAAAGGAGGAGAAAACATTAGTCCTTGGTTATATACTTTTAAAGTAACTACAAGCAATTGCCATTACGTGATAGGTCCTTATCTGTTGCACATAACAAATACTTAAGGGAAGATTGAGTCATGGATCTGAAGTTCTGATAATAAGCTTAAGAATCAATAAATCAAAAGCTTAATTATTATAAAATAAACATTACTGTTCTAAAGCATTCAACAACCATAAAAGAAAAAGAATAAATAAATTCTTACAAGAATGAAGTACTAAATTAGAGAAAAAAGGAATCTGTGATCTAGATAACAGAACAAGTTTCAAGAAGAAATTTGTGCATCCTAGAAAAAGGGCTCCTTTCAGATCCAAATATCATTCAACATCTATTTAAACAAATGGGTAACCAGAACAAGGAAAGATAACGAGACATGGATAGAGGATTTCTAGCTAAGAGTGACTATACAGAGACAGGATTAAAGTTAGAAAGAGAATTCAAGCACCCAAAATAGAATTCAAAAAGGAAACGGTAGTGATGAAAAAACAAGACCATGATTGATACCTTGGGATTTAAATCGTCGAGTGTTATAGAAGCCATGGATTGGGGGGGGGGGGGGGGGGGGAAGAAGAAGAAGAAGAAGAAGGAGAAGGAGGAATGAAAGGTAGAAGACAATTAAACGCGATTTGGCAGAGGAAACGTTTTTGTCAACGTCCCCCAAGTTGTTTTCAACGCAAGCGGTTTTCCGCATCGGTAAAAGGAAAATAACTAACATACTATTATAAAACTTCAATTTGACAAGTCCAAAATCCAGTTTATATTATAATATTAAATTTTTTGTTTATAATTCTGAAACATACATAAAACAAAATGATTTTTTTATTTGTATAATTAATGGGCATATATTATATTAAATTAAATTATATGAAATTACATCCATACAAAAGTATCTTAACTAAAATTAACTTAAAAACTATTTATTTTTTTCTCATGACCAAATTAGGTTAGAGTTTAGGTATGAATAAAGTGATATCATGTTTGGAAACTGTGTTAAGGCCGTAAGGCGCACACAGAATATGACATTATATTTTTATTTTTTATCAGGTGAAAGTGAATATGGTAGGTTGTCATACATATTGTTCAAAGAATAGCACGAAATTTACGCAGTGTTGGGGTCAGAGGAATGGCGAACTCAGCGCGGGCAAGCACTGCTCATCTAGGCTTTAAACGAGCATTGAATATTAATTTGTGTTGTGACGAGGCTGGCCCTGTATAGTAAGAAGATGAGACTATACTACCGCCCTTAGCTTGGGTCAAGAGCAAGATGTTCCGCAAGATGTTCCACATGTAAAAGAGATTATAACCTAATTCCAAAGATTAAGGTACACCTTTAGAGATGTGTCTGACCCCAGTAACAATGGGGCACCCTATGTAGAAGACAATGGGTCCCACATGATAGATGCATGGCTAATTATTGAAAATTAAGTTTAAAAATTTATAATAAAAATGATTATTAGTTTTGGTATATAATAAAAAAAATTTAAAAATTTTTAGTGATATTATATATATATATATAAATTAAAATTATAGACTAGATGAAGAAATTATACTTTAGTTTATGTAAATCGATTGTTGAGTCTCACACTACGATCTTCTAAATCGATCTTCAATACAGTTTTAATTAATATTATTTAACTATTAGATTTTCTATTTATTATTATTTTTAATTTCAATACTTTAAATTAATGAAATTAATAATTCAAACATAATATTAAATGATAACAAAATCATAAGATATTTTTTAATGATATCTTTTAGTAATATCTTTAATTTGGTTAAATCTTTTCAAATCTAATTTAAAATAGAATCTTATCTATTCTAAATCAAATCATATTTTATTTGAATGTTAAATTTGTTTCATAAATCAATTTAAATTTGACTTTTCTAATCATAATATTAAATTAATATCTTATAACAATTTAATATCAAATAATACATTTAATTCAAAATTATATATATATTATTATTTTATAAAGTAAATTTCGAAATTCGCTATAATTTTTAAATACATCTTTTAATTAATTAATTTTTTAATTAACTAATTAATATCAATTATCTCATAATTACATATTTACTTCAAAAAACTATTTTCTTTGCAAATAAGTCTTTTCTCTACCTTTGTCATTCTTACTCTGTACAGTATTTTTTAGAGGCAACATGAGGACTATATACTTATAATTCCAAACTCTAATAAATTAGATTATTAATTAAACTATTTAATATAATAAATCTTATTTATTAATCTCAATATTATTTTACTAAAAAATGAGATTATACTCTTGCAATTATAGGACAAATTACTGAACAATATCTAATAGTTCATTGACTCATTACATGCAATCTAATCATCCAATAATTGATTTATAATTAAAGCTAGTCAAAATTACCATTTTACCTATCTACTTATCTTTTTATCTTTAAGTACTATTAATCAACTAGTGAACGGTCAATTTATAACTTAATTATAAATTTGAGCTCAAAACGATTCAGTTCTAAAATTAACTCTCAAGGGAATCAATATACAATCTTCTATGAAAAAGGTTTGAATTTCATATCTGTAAATCATGTTCTCAGTCGTTTATCCTAATCAACCCTCCAAAACAAAAGTTTGTAGCCTATTTTATAAACAAATCATGATGAGTGATTCAAAAAATCTAATTGACATAATAGAAGTTCATGACTACTCAAGATTCACATTGATCTGTATATAACCATCTATTTATATTAACCAAATTCTTTATGGCAAACGGTATGTTGATAAGGAATCAATTCATATCGGGTCCAGTTATATATACTTCAATTATATAAAACACATTCACTAAGATATCTATCTACATCAGTGATCCGGATCTAGATCGCTTGCATTCATAATGCTAGTGGACCGTACTAGTAACTATTAATTAAAGATTCAATACTTTAATATGTTGCGGACAGTTTAATTCATTATTTGTAATATTAATCTTTTTGTACTAATATAAGATTATAGTCACATAAATAAATTTAGAATTTTCTAATATTTATATATATTATTCAATAATAACACATTCAAAACAATTATAAAGAAAAATATCACTTTTCTTAATTTAATAAAATTGTATTTATTATATGTTTTTAGGGCACCATACCCAACACCAATGTTTCCCAATCTCAAAGGCGACCACTAGGGTTTTGTCCCTATACCAAAGGTATAAAAGGAGTGATATTTCATTGAAAGAAGATGCAATACTTTTACCCTAATCATTACCTCCCAAAGACTCTCTAAACTCTTTCTGATTTGATTGTCGGAAGGGATAGTTCTTAGTAGTAATTAATACTAACTATTAATGAGAATTATCTAATGACTATTTTACATGTTATCTTTCGACCTGAGATATCATGGCTCTTTGAATACTGAACTTCATACTTTGACGTCATTTCTATTAGCTCTAGCCATAGATGGGGTAAAGACTTTCATTTGCATTGGTGAACCTGTTTAGGGTTGTTGTACAGTGAGTTGGACTCACTGCACATTGGCACAAAATTTCTCATATCTATAGTACCAACCGTTGGATCGTTCTATAATTTTTTGAATATATAGATAAGAAACTTTTAAAGCAAACCACTGAACGGATTGTTGGTTTGACACCTAAGATACCTGATACATGTGGCACATGAAGCGTCATTGCTCGTGTAGCGCTTATACAAAATCCTACTACATAATGGCATCAAATTTGTCATATATAGAGTTCTAGCCGTTGGATTGCTCTGAACTTTTCAAAATAGGTAGATAAGATAATTTTTGAAGTAAATCGTCGAACATATCACAAATTGGACACCCAATTAGTGGTGTGTGCTGTGCGATGGCTCCCTGCGGGCTGCTATAGTGATATATGGTAGTCTGGCAAATTGTTGTTGCGGAAAACCCTAATTAGATTAGGTTTCATTTTTGATTACTTTGCAAATTTAATCTTTTAAATTAATTAATTAAAATTTGATTTTAATTGGACAATTATGATTAGATATATGTTTGATGATAATGCATGATTATGTAAATTATTCATATTTGCTTTTTATATTTATCGAACTTGCAAAATAAAAATTACCTTAAATATTTTTTTGTATATTTAATTGGACATTATTTGGAATATTTCCTTAAGTGTATAAGATTATCTAAAATAGGAAAAGTTCAAAAATAATATATATCGTTTTGGAAACGACACGATTAGGAAAGTTTCCAAAAATAGAAAGTTGATGTTTTTGGCCTATATCTTTAAAGATTTAAGGAAATAAAATTTTGATTATTTACTTGTGCTATTGAATGATTAAAATAAACTAAACAAGAGTTGATTAGTTTGAATTTCATGAACATACAGCTAGAGATAAAATAAGAAATAATGTATGAATAATTAAAATTATTTTAATATGTTCATGCACTAGATTTATGTAATTTAAGATGTTAAATGTACATGCATCACGACATATATATGCTTAGTTAAATATGTCATCACATTATATTTAAAGACTATGAGATAGAGCATGATATATATATGTTTGTTGTGATAAGATTGTTTAGTGAAATCTTTTCCTTGATTATATTGAGCTGAAATTGGTTGTGAAAATTGTTTCATGGCTTACCTTTCAAATATTATAACATATGTGATATTTGCATGGATATACGAAGGCCACAGACACATAAAGACTTATATTTGTGTGAGAATGCATGTATATTATTATTGCATGAGATGCATGCCTAAGTAATGTTGTCATTCTAGGTGTGGATATGGACACATGAACGTACTAGTTTAACCCTTTACGTTCCACAATAATATTTAGATTAAGCTCAACAAAGTAAATATAATTGGCTGTGGACACATGACATTATTATATACTTAGAGATAAGATAAAGGAATTACATGCGATGTAATTGCAAAGGTGTTTCTTACCTTTCATTTTATTATGATTGGCTACAGACACGTAAGAGTTATAATAAAGTGATTGGATCATTTTCCCACTAAGAAAAATTATTTTCTCATCTTACATTAAGGAGGTGAATATAATCTGAATTAAAATAATGGAAGATACCGAAAATTTTATGTGATTTTTGAAATTTTTAGTAGCTAGCATTTTATACATATTTCTTCTATTATTGTGTTTTGTTTTTATGTTTTCTATAGTTTTCAATGTTTGATAAACTAAAATTGATTATTAAACAAAATAAAATGGTTATAGAAAATTTTATGAACTGGTATAGATGTTTGAAAATCACTCATATATAAGCAATTATATAATATTCTGAATCAGTCGGTCATGTCTATTCCGCCTAAGGGATCGAATGATGAATTTATAGATATGTGGAACAAATGGCTGGAGCAATACAATAAATTGCAAAGCATTAAGCTTGAATCATGTTGAGCTTTAGGTCTATTATGGCAAATTCCATGTTGTAGAGATTATCTATTACCTTAAATTTGTTTATGGGGAGGACAATCGAAGGGATACCTATGAGTTATCCAAGACATTATTTCACACAAAGATGATCGACAACACCTTTGTTAGAGAACATATGCGTGAGATAATTGTTTACATTGAAGAGCTAGAAAGTCTAGGCTCAAAAATAGATATTAAGCTGGTGATTAACTTAGTATTATGATCACTCCCTAATTCATTCACTCCATCTATATGCAACTATTAGATGGTTAAAATTGACATGAACTTGCAAGAGCTGCATGAATGCGTATAAATAGTGGAGGAGTACATCGAGAAAAGCAAAGAGGGAAATTGTTTCATAATGGAGAATCTAGACATTGGAAGAGAGATTGTAAGAAGCGTCTTGCAAGGCATAGTGATGTTGCTTCAGGATTGTTCATGATTAAGGTTAACCTTTCTTGTAATGATCATTCTACTTGGTTATGAGATATCGTATGTGGATCTCACATTTGTAATAATGTGCGGAACCTAAATAGTAGATGAATCTTGAAGAAAGGTGAAGTCAACATACGAGCTAGAAATAGAGCAAAAGTTGTTGCTTTAGTTGTAGGCACTTACAGTTTTGGCTTTGCCTTCTGGCTTAGTATTAAATTTGAGACATTTTTATTTGCACCAACTCTTATCGAAAATATTGTTTCTATTTTCAAACTTGATAAAGAGGGCTTTGCCTTTTCTAGCAAGGACAATATTTTGAGTTTCCAATTGGATGAATTATTTTATGGAAGTGGTTCCTTAAATAATGGTGTGTATGTCTTAAATTTGAAAAATAAAACTTTCCTCAATATTGAATAGGTCAAGAAAAGAAAATTTGATATGAATCAAACATACCTATAGCATTGTCAATTAGGTCATGCCAATTACACAAGGATTCAAAAGTTGCATAAAGATGGCTATTTAGATCCATTAGATTTAGAGTCGTTGCCAACTTGTGAATCTTGTTTATTGGGCAAGATGATCAAATCTTTTTTAAGTGGAACTGGTGAGATATAAATCGAGTTGCTATGACTAGTATATATTGATGTATGTGGGCCTATGTCAACTCCTACTAGAGGTTATTTTTCGCACTTCATCACATTCCCCGATGATCTCTCTCAATTCGGTCATATTTATCTTATGAAACATAAATCCAAATCGTTTGAGAAATTCAAGAGATATAAAAGTGAAGTAGAAAAATAACTAGGCAAAAGTATTAAGATATTTTGATCAGATTGAGTTGGTGAGTACTTGAGCCACAAGTTTCTTGACTACTTGAAGGAAAATGGTATAATCTCATAATGGACCCATCCTAGGAACACCACAGTTAAATGGCATGTCTGACAGGATAAATTAAACTCTCTTGGAGATGGTTCGATCCATAATGAGCTTTAAATCTACCTCTTTCATTTTGGTGATTTACCCTAGAAACCTCTGCTTACATCATTAACATGATACCTTCAAATTATGTTTACACCATATGAGATATGAAAAGGCAAAAGAGAAAGGTTTAAACATATTCACATATAGGGTTGCCCCGCTTATGTCAAGAAGCAAAAAGCATACAAGTTTGAGACGAGATCCGGAAAATGTTATTTTGTGGGATATCCGAAGAAAACTTTGGGATACTAATTTTATCATACCACTAAGCAGAAAGTGTTTATTGCTAAACACATTATCTTCTTAGAGAAGGAATTCCTTTCTGAACAGAATAGTGGGAGCAAAATTGAACTTGATGAAGTTCAAGTTACATAAAATGACATTTGGATTGATGATCCTATTACCCCACTAGTTTCAGCTGAGGTGCCTCCAAAAAGGAATCTCCATCACTTCTGTATTTGGAATAAGGTCCTAGGGATTATATACTTTACTGAAAAAAGAAATCTTTGCAAAGTATTATGGTTTGACAAGAGCTTTTGTAAATCCATTATCAATGTTCAATAAAATTATGTTGTTCCATATGATTTGCCTATTAGGGTTTAACAGTTAGACCATGCCCAGGACGAATTGGGATATTTGTGAGACAGAATGATCGTTATTATAAGTATCTGATAGTCACTAACAGGTTCTTTCCAAAGATGATACTTCCTATCGGAACCGAGTAGTTTTGACACTTTGCTAGAAGTCAATCTTGACTTATAGGTTAAAGTTAATTAATCATGAGATAATTAAGTTAACTATTTAATTTAAAAGGTTGTTTTAAATTAAACAAATTTAATTTATAATTAAATAAAATCATAAAAAGTGTTTATGCAACCTAATCAGTCATATACATAAGGTTTAGAGTAACATAGTTAAAGATTCATTGGAGAAAAAGGAAAAACGGACCAAAACCATTTTCGAGGTAAAATGGTAATTTGAACTATAGTTTTACTATACGGGCAAAAGGGTAATTATTAATTTGATAATTTAATATCATGTAGCTCTGCTAGCACAACTAAGTGTGACGTTGAATTAATTGTAAGTTATATAAGGAACTTTTATTTAATTAAAAGGGTCTTAAAGGTTCATAATTAATAATAAAACATTAAAGGGTGAATGAACTGGATTATTAATTGGATTTTCATGGGCCAAAATTAATCAAAGGATCGATTAAATAACCCATAGGTGGCTAGTAATTGAATGGGCTTTAGCCCACCTCACTTTTGTGTTTTAAGGCAACTAAGATTTCTAATGAGATTAGGAAAATATAACCTAGCTTTTTCCTATAAATACAAGGCATATGGTGGTCAAAATCAAGAAATGCTTACATAAGGTATTTGGCTGAAAATCATAAGAAAAAAGAGAGTTTTTTTCATTCCTTTTCCCCGAGCTTATTATCTCATGTGTTGAGATCTTAAATAGAAACTTAACTGCGTGAAATGAATGGTGCGGATAATAGTTAGAGGGCGAACACGTAGGTACCTCTCTACCTTATTCAAGAAGAGTTTTGTAAAACAAAACAGGTATTCCCTTTCCCTAAACCTTGATTTAAGATTGATGAGATTTACTGTACTTTCAGTAAAATAGATTATATATGATATAATAGTGAATGATCAGTCTGAATAGATATTGTGCATGCTAGGATATGATCCGAATAAAGCTTTTAATATTTCTTCCACTGCGTTTATTCTATTAAATGCATCTATCCATTTCCTAATAGGATGCCTAACAAGTTACCATCGAATGAGACTTTCACATCTGTAATTTGCTGTATAGAGGTAACATATACGTGCTATAAGGTTTGGAACCTCTTCAGAGCAGCTGATCCCTTGAAGAGTGCCCCACCAAAGAGGGATAATAAACATTACTACAAGTATAACTATGACCATGACCATCGCACTTTGAAGTGTCACCATCTTAAGAGGGAAATTGAGAGGCTCATCCAGGAGGGATACATGGGTAAATATGTGGACAGAGCTCGAAGGGCCTCTAACGGGGACAGAGGAAGAAGGGGGAATGATAAAGATGCCCCTAGGGCTAAGCAGGTTGGAGCTACGACTGAACATAGGGGAGTAGCCAAAGAGGTACACATGATTATGGATGGATTAAAAGGTGGTGACTTTGGTAGACAAAGGAAAGGATGTGTGAGGTCATTGGCATAAGCCAAAGTCTTCTCATTATCATCCCTAGCTTAACTGAACATCAATCTGGATATCACGTTCAACCAGGCTGATGAGCAGGGGGTTATATACTCACACAATAAGGCCTTAGTCATCTCGATTAATGTATCCTCCAACCTCATCCATAGAGTAATACTGGATATGGGGAATGTGACACACATTATCTTCGTGTACGCCTTTGAAAGGATGAAGATAGGAAACATAAGGCTGAAGTCCGTCAATACTCCCTTTGCCCGATTCTTAGGGAGCGTAGTGTATCCTAAGGGAGTGATCAGCCTACCTATGACTATAGGAGAAAAGTTATGTCGAGCGAGCAAGAGTCATGATAAACTTTCTAGTAGTGAATTATAGGCTAGAATACAACATCATCCTTGGCCACCTATCCATCAATGCCCTAGGGGAGCTATAGTGTCTATTAAGCATCTCTCGATGAAATTCCCTATAGAAGGAGGAGTTGGGGTCATCAAAGGGAACTAGATTAGGCCACAATAGTGCTATATGGTAACCTTAAAGGGATAGCCCTTACCCTAGGTTGATGGGGTCAATACAATTGAGGCTACAGTCCCCATGGATGAGAAGGAGAATAAGAAAGCTTATGAGGATCTATGGAAAGAAGAGGGGAGAAGGAGATGTGCCAAATTTTCCTTAGCTGAACCACACTAAGTGGTGAAGTTCGGAGGAGGAAAAGAGTTGAAGGTGGTAGTTTCTTTGTCCAAGGCTCACCACACATCGATTGTCCGATGTCTGATAGAGAAACTTGTTTGCATGCGACATGTCTAATTTGACATGAATAAGCAAGGATGTAATCATTCATTAGTTGGGACTGAAGCCAAGGGCACGCCCCGTAAGATATAGAAAGATAAAGTTTAATAAAGAGAGTAACAAAGTTGCGGTTGGGGATGTCAAAACGTTCCTCCTAATAGGGGCCAATAGGGAAGTCCAGTACCCTAAGTGGTTGCCCATTGTGGTGATGTGTCCAATAAAGGAGGTAAGTGGTGCTTATGTGTGGCCTTCACCAACCTAAATGCTGCATGCTCAAAGGATATCTACTCGTTGCCTAGCATTAATATGATGGTGGACGACATAGCTGGTCATGAGCTGCTTAGCTTTATGGATGTGTATTATGGGTATCATCAAGTGGAAATGTTTTATGTGAACCAACAAAAGACTTCTTTCATCACTAATAAAGGGGACATACTGCTACAAAATCATGCCCTTTGGATTGAAGAATGCTGGGGCAACTTTTAGGAACTAGTCAACTAAATTTTCCAAGATCAGCTGGGGAAGATGATGGAGGATGACGTCCTAGTGAAAATCATTAAGATGGGAGATCATCATAAGCATTGGAGGGTAGCATTCACAGTGATGAGGAGATATGAGATGAAGCTAAACTCAAAAAAGTGCATGTTTGGCATCAGATCTAGGAAGTTCCTTTGCAACATTATTCATCGTTGGGACATTGAGTCGAACCCTAAGAAGGTCCAACATCAATTTGACAGCACTTAAGATAAAGAAGGAGATTCAAGCACTGACGGGAAAAGTCGCCACCTTGAATTACTTCATGAGTCATGCGGCTGACACTTGCCTCCCATTCTTTCAATCCCTAAAGAGTGCCAACAAGAAGGGATGGACTAAGGAGTGTGACAAAGCATTCACTAAGCTTAAGAGGTATCTAGTGCCAGTACAAAAATTGGGTAAACTAGAGTTAGGGGAGGAGGAGAAGCTATACTTGGTTGTCAGCATTATAGCCGTTAGCTCAATCTTATTGAAGGAGGAAGAGAAGAAACAAATTCCATTGTACTACATACAAGGTAATAAAAAGGGGTCGAGGATAGGTACCCTTTTGTAGACAAAACTGCCTTTACCTTTGTTGTAGCTGCATGGAAGCTCGCCCATACTTCCCGTTTCATCCCATCATAATGCTCTTTGACCTCCACTCCCATAAATATTACAGAACCCAAACACATCAGGAAGGATGCTCAAGTGGTTGTGAACTTGGTGAGTTTGAAATAACGTACAAGCCAAGGTCAACTATCAAGGGTCATGTAATGGCTGACTTCATCTTAAAATTTGTTGGAGGGGGATTGATCCCCTCGGAGAAGTCATCAGCTGAAGGGACCTCACCATTTGCTAAGTTGATACCATCCTACCAAATGCTCAGCGTGGATGAGGTGGCGAATAAAGAATGGTGTGGAGCTGGGATGATTATCAAATCACTTAAGGGATTATGGATTGAGTATGCCCTTAGGTTTAATTTGAAAGCCTCCAATAACGAGACTGAGTATGAGGCACTGCTAGCCGGGTTGAGGCTGGCACGAGAAGTGAGGGTAGTGAAGATCAAGATAAGAAGCAACTCCCAGGTGGTAAGATACCAAGTGAAGGAGTAGTTTCTATCTGGAAACTCTTCTAACTAGGAAAAGCAATATTGTTTTGGACCTTTCCTTTAAATATTAAGGAAATTTTTTTTATTATTAATTATTGGGTTCTTTGTATGATTAAAACAAACTCAATTGAAATACTTAAATTAGAGGACCCAGATTCTAATCTAATTAAATCTAAAGGATTGTTTTGATTTTCATGATTGTTGTGTTATCATCATATCATGCATTAAAAGGTAAAACAACATAATGTAAGAAATCAAAATTATTTGACATTTATAATTGGTATAAGCATTTATATTTATTATCTGTTCCATGAGAAATTCTTAGATAAAAGTATCTCACCATCACTTTCATAGATATATCCAGTAATAAATTGACACATACATATAAAAAACTGACTCAGCCAAAACTAATTTAAAAATTAGTAATAATAATTTTACCCGTTGCCTCAGAAATAAATATTGTTTAAAATTTCTTTTATCTTTTTTTATTTCTTTCTCTCCCCTAGTCTAACTTTCTCTCTCCTTAAAGTTTTTTTCCACCATTTTTATATTACCTAAGCTCTTGTCTTTATTGCTTCCCCACCGAATTAATTCATGAAAATTATAACACCAACAAGATAGCTAGAGAGATCAACGGTACCTTTTTTTCCTCCCTCCGGAAAAAATCAAAACATCTACAAGTGAGCGGTGCTTATGAAGCAACACAATTTTTTTTTTCCAGAATCCAAAAGTTAGACCAAAAAAAAATGCTTCCAAAATATTGGGTTTACTCCTAATTTAAGAAAGAAATGATCGTACTAGCATTTGGTCCAAAAGTTAGTAACAATCAGTTTTTTTTAAAAATCTGAAATTTGAAATTTTCTATAACTCATTGCTAATTACGATGATGTTATATGATGAAATGGTTATAGAGGAGGATTTGATGAAATGGTTCTAAGTAAAATATGATGGTATTGTTAGGCTCGGTTTCGGGATTGCCTTAGACACGTAGCCTCGGCCCGAGCCGTGGAAACCGAGGCCAAGGCAAGGTTCGCGGAGCTACAGGAAACATAGTATCGAGAGAAGATGATAGCTAAAGCTAGGGTCTATCAAGACCCAGGGGGCATTAGTCGCCCTAGTAAGGGCTGAGCGGAATAAGGAGAAGCTAGATGACACTGATGTTGGGCTGACTATTTCCTTCCTCAACTCAGGCATGAGCTTGGATGCACTAAAAGGTAGACAGGTGGAAAAGAACTGACTGGAGAGAGCACCTCCGGCATGATAGACTAGGGCGGTGCCGTTGCACACTAAAATGCTCATAAGTAAAGAGCAAATCTCCCTATTGTGTTAGACAGTAGGAGGTGTTGACACCCAACAGAGAGCAGAGAGAGTTATCAGAGCACTGAGCAATTGAAGTGTGGCACATGTAAAATTGTCTAAAGTCTCCCTATCTTGACCAGGTATAAAAGCCAAATAGCACAATAGTATAAGGTAATGCATAATTTCCTAAGGGAACACATTATCATCTTCTTCCCGATTCTCTCTCAATAGCACTAACAAGAGCATCGAAGCGGGGTTGGCCAACCACCACCCCGGAAGTAGTTTATTGGTGAGTGCAGGTACAGTTCTTGAGACACACTAAAGATAGTGGAGCCCTCCGTAGTGGACGGAAATTCATGTTAACAATTTGGCGCTGATCGTAGGGATGATTATCTTTGCTTTCAAAGTTCTAATAGATCAAGAACCTGACCGAGAGAAGTGTGTGAAAGGGATTATGGGAGAGAGCATATAAGAGAAAGCGAAGGGGAAGGGAGAAGCAGGGGAGTCCTCCCTCTCCTACCTAAAGGGAGAGTAACATGCTCTATGAGCAATGCTAGAAGACGACCGACGCCCTCATAAACCCCTCCCATGGCTAACAGTGGAGTAAACCTATTGTAGGCCATATAGAGGATGAAGAGGGTCTTGGTGGAAAGAGTAGGCAAGGTGGTGGAGCATTCTATAGACGCGAGGATCGTAGAGATAACAACGAAAATGAGGTAGGAGGAGAGAGAGGAACTACGAAGTAGAGGCGTGCGCCTTCCTGTGGGAGAGCATCGAGGTTCATCTAGGGGTTGGAGATCACACCCTAAGGAGGATGACATGGCATCCTATTTGAGGACAACAACCACGTTTGAGAAACCTTGGGATTCAATGGATACAGCTTGGAATCCAAACGTCCCACAAACATTGAGGGACACTAGGCTTCCCGCAAAAGGAAATGAGGTGTCGACCGGACAAGGGGAGGTCATCTAGGAGTTAACTAAGAGAATGAAGGAACTAGAAGCAGTAGTAAAGGGCACCACGCTTTGTATAGAGAAGCTGAAAAGCCCGTTTCCCAATAGAGTTCAAAATGCGCAGCTGCCAAAGAAGTTTAGAGCCATGACCGTTATGTACGATGGAGTAAATGACCCCCGGGGGACCACGTCAACTCATATAAGACCTGCATAAGTATGAATTCCATGTTCGACGAGCTAATGTTTATATCACGCTGATAGACTCAGCCAGTGATTGGTACAAATCCCTCATGTCGGGCTTCATCGACTCATTCGAGGAACTGAAGAAGTTATTTGTATCGAACTTCTAGGGAGCTGCTAATACCCGGCTCCCCTTAATGAGCCTTTACACCATAAGGCAGAACTTGGGCAAAGATGATAGACTGGTTGAATGATTCAATAAAGCCTCGAAGAAGGTGAACCGAACCGAACCGAAGATATCGGGGTTTTGCATGCCTTTTTGGGAGGTACAACAAATAAGAAACTCATCAACCACTTTGGGAAGGAGCGCTTTGGTTCCTATGTTGAGGCCTTGCTAGAACAAAAAAGAATTAGGGTAGTTGAGAAGATCCTTGTAACACAGCTAAGAAGTCAGGAGGAAGAGGGGGAGAGTAGCAGGGACAAGAAACAAAGAGAAAGAGAGATGACCCAAGGGGAAAGGGTGAATGGAAAGAGGATAAGAAGAATATGGAGGATGAAAGGAGAGGCCCAGAGAGGAAAAGAGTGGTCCCATTTTTGAAAGACACCTTTACCCTTCTGTGGCAGGCATAGAGGTGATTTATAATCGCTTCAGAAGTCATAACCTCTTCAAATCCCCAGAACCGTTGAAAATTGCTCCGGCGTAGCGAGATAGGAGGTTATAGTGTAAATATCATGGGGACTACATCCAAAAAACTGAGGATTGTTTGCACTTTAAGAGGAAAATTGAGAGATCGATCCAATAAGGGCGCCTAGGGGAGTTTATGAATAGAGAAAGTAGAGGGAACCCAAGTGTTGAAAGGAGGAGTGATAGGAGAGAAAGCAAGGAGGAAGATCAGCAAGGAAATAACCTCGGGCATCTAAGTGTAGCAGGAGAATTCCAGGTAATTATGGGAGGATCTAAGGGGGGATACTTGGGTCGGCAGAGAAGTAATATAAGGAGCTTGGTGTAGGCTGAGGTGTTCTCAGTCTCGATGGCTCTTTAGAGGAAGACATCGATCGACGTCACTGTCAGCCACCTGGACAAAGAGGGAATCATATACCCCTCTAACAATTCCTTGGTCATCTTAGTTATTGTCTCGACAATGCTGATACACCGAGTATTGGTTGACTCTAGGAGTGATGTGGATGTGCTATCTTTGTCTACCTTCAATAGACAACGCAAATATGAGGCCTATTAACACTCCGCTAATGGGCTTCTCGGGAAAGTCATTGTATCTAGAGGGAATGATCAGCCTACTAATGAATTAAAGCACAGGGTCCCAAAGGTCTTCGATCATGGTGAACTTCATGATCATCAACTTCTTGTTAGGGTATAATATAATCATGGGCAGCCCTCTATCAACACCTCGGGGGCTATCATCTCAAACAAGCACCAAGCGATGAAGTTCCCCACTGAGAGGGGAGTGGGAGTTGTAAAGGGAGAATAAGAAAGCTCAAGAAGGTGTTATCTGATATCAGTTAAAGAGAAAGGAGTTGAGCTAGCCGCGGAGGTCCATATGGTAGAGAGTGAACAATTAGGAAAGTTGAGGAGGAATGTAGGAAGGCTAAAGAGAAGGAGAAAGGAAGAAGGTTGAGAGTCTCCTTAATGGAGGCCCTTCGACATACCGCATTTCCCGGAGGAAGAAAGCTAAGGGTGGGGACTAGACTGACGGAGACTGATCTGAAGAGTATTGTTTAGACCCTAAAATATAATCTTGATGTGTTTGCTTAGGATACTTCTGAGCTGATAAACATAAAGTTAGATGTCATAATCCATTAGCTTGGTGTCAAGCCTGGGGCTAAACCAGTGAGATAGAGGAGGAGAAAGTTCAAAGAGGAATGAAATAGGACTACAACTGAGGAGGTGAGGAAGTTATAGTGTTGGGAGCAATCTGAGAGGTCCATTACCCATAGTGGCTCTCAAATGTGGTTTTGGTATCCAAGGGAGGAGGTATGCATGGACTTCAAGAACCTTAATGATGCTTGCCCTAAGGACAACTACCCATTGTCTAGTATAGATTTGATGGTAGATGCCACTGCAAGGCACAAATTGCTGAGTTTCATGGATGCCTACTCAGGGTAGCACCAGGTGAAACTATGGGATGGGGATCAAGAGAAGACATCTTTCATAACTGAAAAAGGTACTTACTGTTATAATGTGATGTCGTTCGGACTGAAAAATATTGGGGCAACCTTCTAAAGGCAGGTGAACGGCATGTTCCAAGAACAACTAGAGAAGACGATAGAGGTGTACATGGATGACATTTTGGTAAGAAGCATAATGAAGAGGGACTACTCTGAGCACCTGAATGAGGCATTTTGAGTCATGAGAGAATATGGAATGAAGTTGAACTCCGAGAAATGTACCTTCGGAGTAAGATTGGGAAAATTCCTTGGATACATTATTCACCAAACGAGGATTGAGGCCAATCTTGAGAAGGTACAGACCATCATCAACCTGAAAGCGCCACAAACAAAGAAGAAAATACAATCTCTGCGGGTAGAGTGGTCACACTTAGCCGTTTCATGAGCTACTCGGCTGACAAGTGCTTCTCTTTCTTTAAATCGTTAAAGTGTTCCCACACTAAGGGATAGACCGAAAAATGTGATAGGGCATTTGAGGAGCTAAAGAAGTACCTTGCATCAATTCCCAAGTTGAATAAGCCAAAGGTTAGAGAAGAATTGAGTCTCTATATCGTAGTAAGTGGGGTAGCGGTAAGCTTGGTCTTGGTGAAGGAAAACGAGGGGAAGCAAATCCCACAGTATTACACCAATAAGGTAATGAGTGAGGTTGAGGGTCAATATCCTCATGCTGATAAAGTTGGTTTCACTCTAGTAGTAGCGATAAGAAAGTTGAGGCCATACTTTCAAGTTCATCCCATAGTGGTAGTAACCAATCTTCCTCTAAGCAAATCCTCCAGAACCTTGACATCTCGGGAAGACTTCTGAAGTGGTATATGGAGCTTGGAGAATTTGATGTATCCTATAAGCTCAAAGTCGCGATTAAAGCTCATCATGCCCTAGTAGACTTCATCTCAAAATTCTCTAGTGAGGGCCTAGTACATATGGCAAAGAAAGGGGAGACCGGTGATGGCGGTCAAGAGGAGCTTTGCTCACTTACTAGACACTTCAAGTAGATGAGTTGGTGAACAAAGAAGGTTGTGGAGCCAAGATGATCCTCATCTCTTCATAAGGAAGGAGGATCAAATACGCACTCAGATCCTACTTCAAGGCTTCGAATAATGAGGCTGAGTGTGAAGTAAGGTTGAGGCTGGCTAGGGAGGTAGGGCTGAGCGAATCAGCATATCTAGCGATTCTTAGGTAGTGGTCTCGCAAGTGCGAGGGGAGTTTGAGGTGAAATCTGAAAAGATGAGGGCCTACCAGGATATCATAAAGGTTGTGCTGAAAAGGTTCGACAAGTATAAATTAAGACATGTCCCAAGGAAGCCTAACGATGATGCCGATGCACTTGAAAAATTGGCAACGCTCCCGTAAGCAGACTTTTCTACCAAAGCCCTGAGGAGATTTCTTGATATACCTAGTGTTTCAATAAAAACTGTCGTGATGACACTGGAGGATGAAGGGTGGATCAGAGCTATATTGGTAAGTAGGGAGCAACCCTCGTCAAGACAAGAGGTAAGAAGGGTCTGGTCTCAACTTCCATGTGTATCATGGTGGGGGACGTGCTATTTCGAAGGGGGTATTTACTGCAAATGATGAGGTCTGTCTTAAAACAAGAAAAAAGAGCTATTGTTGAGGGAAGTTCATGAGGGAGTGTGTGGAAGTCACTCGGCTGGGCAGGCAACGGTATAGAAGCTAATAAGGTAGGGGTACTTCTAGCCTACGATGAGGAGGAAAGCCAAGTAACATAGTAGCCCTTGGCGATTTTTGAGATGGGGAAAGGATCTCATCGGACCCTTAATGCAAGGCGCGAAACAAAGGAAGTATGCTATAGTTGCCATTAGCTACTACACGAAGTATATTGAGGCAGAACCCCTGACGGTGATCACTGAGGTATGGATGACTATGTTCATATAAAAAAGCATCGTATGCAGATTCAGTGCGCCGTAAAGTATCGTGACAGATAATGGGAGACAATTCGACAATGCTAAATTTAGAAGGTTTTGAGCCGATCTGAAAATCATACATTTCACGTCCTCTCCCTATCATCATAAAGTGAACGACTAGCTAGAGGCATCTATAAGGTTATGAAAAACTTGTTGAAAAAAATATTGGAGGAAGAGGGAAGAAACTCGGCCGATGAGCTTATTTTGGTACTATGGGCTATTCACACCTCCCCGGAGAGTGCGACATAGAAAACCTTCGGAACCGAAGCAATGGTACCATCAGAGATTAGTCTACCTTCATACAAAAGGTTGTCCTTCATCGAGGAAGAAAATAATGTAGCTCTCGCGGAATCTCATGGCTTGTTTTAGGAAACAAAGGAGGAGGCTGGGATCAGAGAGGAGGTTCTGAAGAGGAGGATCGAGCGTCACTACAAAAAGGGAATAAATTCTCGCTCGATTCATGTGAGTGACTTGGTGCTCTGAAAGATTGTTAACCTTTTGCACAAGAACCCTTTAAAGCCAAACTAGGAAGGACCCTATAGGGTTGTACATGAGCTCAAGCCAAGAACAAACAGACTTCATAATCAAGTGAGGAAAGAGCTAGCGTATCCTTAGAACTTAGAAAACATCAAGGTCTACCGTAAAGAAGGGGAGGAAAAGGGTGACGACTATTGTAATGTTTTTATTACTGATCCTATTATTCAAGTCAAAGGTCTTCAAATTGCCCACTCAATGAATGAAATGAAAATATGTTTATTATCATCTACATTTGGAAGCACCATAACTTGGAGAGCTTATTTGGTACCCAAGGTAATGAAGAACTGAGCACCCAATAAAAGCTCATTATCCAACAACTTGGAGTACTTATTTGGCACCCAAGGTAATGAAGATCTGAGACCCGATAGGGTCTCAACATCTAATAACTTGAAGGCTTATTTGGCCCCCAAGGTAATGAAGATTTGAGCATCCGATAGGGGCTCAGTATCAGATAACTTGGAGTAGTTATTTGGCGTCCAAGGTAATGAAGATCTGAGCATCCGATAGGGGCTCAAAATCCAATAACTTGAAGCACTTATTTGGTGCCTAAAATAATGAAGATTTGAGCACCCGATAGGAGCTCAGCATCTGATAACTCGGAGCGTTTATTTGGAACCCAAAACAATAGAGAACTAAGCACCTGATAGGGGCTCAGCGTCCAACAATTTATAGCACTTATTTGGCATCCAAGATAAATAAGAACTGAGCTCCTGATAGGGGCTCGAACCTAAAAACTTGGAGTGCTTATTTGGCACCCATGGTAAAGAAGACCTAAGCATCCGACAGAGGCCAAGCGCGGAGAACTCATCGAACTCCATGTATTTTGCCACAACGACACTCTCAATATAAGGGATGTCAACCCGAAGTCTCTCCAGCATAGCTCGGGTAGAATCCAGTTGTTCTTAAGCCTCTTGAAGCTTGGGCACATCAGTCTTTCTGAGGTCAACTTCCCCGTGATACTTCCCCGTGATACTTCTTGATGCGCTGGTTCTTCTCTAAAGTTAGCTCCTTAACTTGCTGGACTGAGGAGAGAATGCTCTGCCTTAACTTCTTGTTCTCAGATTGCTGGGTTTGAACCTCCTTCTGATGGAAGGTTTGAATTGAAGCCTCCATGATAGCCGAGGCAATTTGACATTGAGGAGGAATAAGAATGAGTTAGGACATTTGATACTGAAGTGAAAGTAAACGCTGGAGGGAAATAGAGAACTTACGGTAGAAAGATAGGAACTCATAACCTCTTGGACCTTAGAAAGGAGGAGGGCAGCTAGTCTGAGGTTCTCTGACAGTAGGTGAAGGTTTGTGGTTTCTCTTAAATAATCTCTAAGAGAATCCTCATTGATCTGAGGCTCTGAAAGAGGACTTGGCTTGGACTATTGGGTTAAGAAGGCTAGCACTGTCGTGCACCAGGATAGAGCCAAAGGAGGAGGTTAGGCTCTTTGAAGAGGAGGCAGAGGAGCACCGGGGGTGAGTTGAGTAGAGGTGACTGGTGAAGTGGGAGAAGAAGTGGATACGTCCACTCTCAAGGATGCTTCTTCAGTCCTAGGCTTCTTGCTCTAACCCAGCGCGTTCAGAGGGGTGCCCTACTTAGAGGCAGTCTTGGCTTCTCTTCTCGCCTCTCCTTTTACTCTATGAATTTTCGACCAGTTAAAGCTACGATCTTAGACTTGGAAATGTTTTCTACAATAATAAAAAAAAAAGATTTTAAGTGTTACAAACTCACAAATCTAATAACTCTTCTCCTTCGCCACCGTTCGACGTACCCTTCCCGATGTTGGTCGCTCCACCATAGGAGTCCTTTTCAAGGTCACTAGGTTGAGCAAATGAATAACATCCTCTATCATGGAGGTTGCTCAAATATATGACGAAAGGATTTGGAATTTTCTGTTGGGTTGGTGGAATGCCCGGTCTGAATGGGTCGAATGGTACTCGACGTTGTAGGATTTAAGTTGTGAGAGGTTGTGTTGTGAGAGTACGAGTGTTTTGAGGAGAGAGAAAGTTCCTAGAGATATGTTGGACAGCAACAGTGGCGGTGGCCGTTGTCATTACTGTGACATGATTCGATCGCTTGAACTTTTGATCTGCTTGGTTCACGCCAAACTGCAAAACTTGGTTTACCAACAGTATGTACTCGATCTTTCATGCTTGATCCTTTAGTATTTGCAACATGAACAAACCATTATGAGGATGCGGGGGTTTGGCCCGTAAACGAGCTCTGATAATAAAATAAGAATTTATTGTAGGAAAATGATATAATAAATAACCCTTAATGTTGATCCCTAAGATTTTGGGCCTCTATAATTTAGGCTTTAGATAATGATCTTGGATTGTTTAATCCAGAATACATTCTGAATGGACCGAGCTTGTTTCTATCGTGATAAAATTATTAGGTTCTGAAAATGAAAACGCGCGAGTCAAAACAGTTGTTCTCACAAATAAACATTGAACTCCAAATTCTTTATTTACTATTCATAAATATTGCAGCATGATAAAAAACATCTAGCACCACTGAAATATCGCCGATATAAGAGTACAAGACCTAAAAAAAATATGAAAAATATATTTTATAAAAGCCTGTGGACAAAAAATAACATATCATTTTCTGATTTTCATACCTGTATTATCTAAAAAGATAGTTTGGAGACGAACAATAAATTGACTGTTTTTAGTTTTTGATTTTTGTAAGCGGTTGTAAGAAACTCAACACAATTTTCAGATCACAAATTTGCATCAAATGCGACACTGGTCTCCGGCAACCACTCACTGCCCTGAATGAAAGATCCAACAGTGAACTTGGCCGCCTCATCAGCCGTGAGACTGGGTTTATATCCAGCCCATTTCACTCTCCCGTCCACAATAGACCCAGACCCAGAGTTTTGGTACTCACCATAAAGAATCGTAGTCGGTGGGTCAACATTACTCACCCATTCCTTCCAGCCCAATGGGTTCAAAAACGACTCAATAGTAGATTGCATAATGACCGTAGTAGAATAGTCTTTCCATGGCCTGCCAAGATAAGTAGGTGCTGTAAGATTACTCCCAAAAGGAGTGAAAGAACACTTTTGGATTGAAATCCCTGTGTTTTGATTTGGGTCCTTTTTGCCCTGAGCTGTTATGGTGTTGAATTGGTTGGACAAGGGCTGTCTAGGCATGATAAGGCAGTCCTGGAAGACAACTGCAGAATTTCCGAAAATGAAGTCGATGGTTCCTGTTATGTCACACTCTTTGTAGAATTGGCGATTTGAATGGGCATAGAGCGTGTCTTGGAAGGCATCAAAAGAGCATCGGTATAGGACCGAGAGGTCTGAGCCGGACCTAAATGCCACTGCCTGGTGCTTTGCTGCTCCAGCCGAGTTAACGAAGCTCATGTCTTTAGCAATGAAGCCTTTTCCGGCAACGGCTGGTAAGATTTAGCAGTGCTGTTAATACATGAGTTTAACAATGTGTAAACAGGCATCCTATTGAGTTCTAAAAAAAAAGTAGACGCCTGATGTGTGCAATTATGTATTGAGTTTATTGAACAACACAAAAACGAGCATTATGCGATGGAATAGATTCATAGAATAATATAATAATAAATGAAAGTTGAAACTAACTATCACTGTTGATGGATCGTATCTTATAGCCAATTTTTTTTTTTATTAAATGTTAGTTTAAGCATTTTGAAGCAACAAGATCTAGTTTTAAAACGTACGAAATTCTAGCCTAAATTCCTATTTGGCCAAAGCAATCTTCTAGTTATGAGTACACCCAAATGAAAAAGTTACTTGAGTTCCGACAAAGAATTTGAATAATAATCTGTCACAAATTTAGTTCCAAATGCTTTTTCTGGACTCCAATTTTAGAACTATAATTTAATCATCTATTATACTTCAAACCAGTTCAAAAACTGTAACTGACAATTTGAATAATATCTTCCATGACTTGGTCTAGGAAATTTTCCTAGACCAGGCCAATAGACAATAGATAAATGGAGGAAAGAGGGTGTTTTAATTTTGAAAAATGGCTAAAATGCCCTCTATTTAAAATGCATTCGTAAGTACGTATTTTTCCTGACAATCTATGAAATGCAAGCTTAAGCCAATAATAGATGAGTTGAATCAAAATATTGATCTATTATATATATATATATTAATGTGAGAGATAATTTGGAGGAAAGTGGGACCACATGAGAATTAGTTAAAGACAGCAGCAGTAAATTATAAAAGATGGTACATGGCCGACCGAGTGGGGTAGACCCACAAACAAAGCAAAATGAGCGAACCAAATATTATTATCAAAATATCGTAATTTGGGCAAGATTTTCCGGGGAAAAACATGTTGTCGCTTCTATTATAAAATTTAAAAAAAAAAAAAAAAAACACTGACCTCTGGGTTTCTTCACATGGACCCATGTGATTGTCTATTCCATATTTTCTCACTTCTAGTTCTAGCCAAATGGAACACTTCCAAGAAGGAAACGAGTTGATCTGCTTCTAACTTAACACATCACTAATTACTTACCGTTTGCTACCAGAATAAGAGAAAGTTGTATACCTATAAAGTCTACTGTAAACAACACAATTTGACTAAAATAGTAAAATAAAATATATTCTAATTCACTAAACTCGATTCAGTAATAAATTAACTAAGTGGAAAATAATTAAGTAAAATTCTTGTAGATCATTACTGATCTGTTTGGGATGAAAAAGGGGAGAGGAAGAAATAACTGAAACATTATTAAACTGAATTAACTTACGGCAGCAGGGAATCTAATTAATGCTCCTGGAAAACAATTTAATATATTATTATTTAATTATTCGTATGAATGAAATTTTTAAAATTAAAAATTTCCAATGAAAATGCGAAATTAAACTAATGGGAGGTCCAGCAGCTCAGGTACATTTCAGTTAGTGTGAAATCATTGATAATGACTTATATATATGTAAATCGTATGATATAAAAATGCTCAAATTGTAAGGGGAAAAAGATAACTAATTAACTAATTAAAGGGAAAATGAATTTACCAAAAGTGGCGGTGGAGAATGTGGGAGTGCCGTCGATGAAGTTCAGGCTTCCGGTGACAATGGTCTTCTTCTTTCCCTCTCCGTACATCATTACATTCCACTTATTCTTATCCAAGATCACGTTCTCTTCGTACTTCCCTTCCTTCACATGTATAACGATTCTCGTTTTGCTCTTCTTCGCCACCGCCGCTACCGCATCTCGGATCGTTGTATAATCTCCGCTTCCGTCCTTCGCCACCGTCATGTGCGCCGTCAAGTTATCCTTCTGAAGCAACCTCCGATCACCGGAACTCATCCAGACTGGGAAATCCGGTTCAGATCCGAGTAATTTCCGGTGGATCGGGATGTTAAGATCGACTAACAGGCTTAGGATCTTCGTCACGATAGCTAAACTGTTGCTCGCTAACTCGTTAGAGTTCTGCATTTCAGTTCTCAGATCTTCGACTACTGCTGTGTAGTTCAGTTCTTGAAGAGTGTCTAAGCAGGTCTCTTGGTCAGTAATGGCGGTGCTGAGCCAGGTCTTCAAATCGGTGATTTTTGACGAGGACAGCACCTTTTCGCCAGGCTGCTGACTCACTTCCATGGAGGAAATCGAATCGTTGAGTCTATCAACAGCATCTTCAAGAAGCGTTTCGCAGATAATTAGGGCATTCTTGAGCTGAGTCTCGTTCGTGTTAGAAATAAGGTTTTCAGGATACAGCGAGAGCTTAGAGATCTCATCAATGGCGACGCGTAGAGAGAGCTTGAAGAGGAGTACAGGATCGGTGGTGTTGGAGTTTTGGAGAGAGGAGATGCAGGAATTTGGATACTGAGTCAGACTGCAGAGAGATTTGATTGACGCTGCTGGAGTTAACTCGGTTGGAGGGACCGAGTTAGAGGGTTGTGATGAGGTGTTTCGCTTGTGTATTACGGTTCCTACAACCACGCCGATTATAGCCGCTAAAAGGATGATAACGGAGATGACGAGGATGATCAGACGCTTCCTAGTCTTTCGCCGGAATGCTTGTGCTTCCACCTCATCCACCTTGCCGTACCCCTTGAAGGACTTGATCGAATCCATACTATTATGGTTACTGCAAACTTCAAGCTTGTGTTCTCTAGCTAAGCAAGTTTTTTTTTTTTCTTCTTTTCTGCTCGACTTTTGTATGGCTATTGATTGATAAATGGGAATAGGGAAGGGAAGAGATGGGCTTTCTTTTCTTTCTTTTTTAAATATTTATACCATAAAAGAAAGTTACATAATAGTTTCTTTTACTATTTATTCACCTTAACTTTAATCATTATTAAATATATATTTAAATTAAAAGTGGATTAAAAAGTATATTTATCCTTTTCTTGTGTAATATTATAACCTTATCCTTAATAACTTTTATAAAATGTATCTCTAAATTTTATTAATAATGTATCTTAGTCTGTTTTCATTTTAATTAATTACATTTTTATCTAGTAATTTTGATGTTTTTCTAGTTCTACTTTTACAAAATTGTAAATTTTCTAAAAATTTTTTATTGGAAAATAATAATTTATATAGTCCAATCTCTTACTGAAGATAGTTTTATGAATCCGCTCCTAATCCATATGCTTATGTGAAAGGAAGGTAGCAAGAAATGAATGCTTTTTTTTTTTTTAATTAATTAAAAATTGTTGTTAGAAGCTGTTGAAATTTTAATTAGGGTTTTTAAATGGGAATTAAATATTGTTTTCTGTAAATATGGTATTAGTCAAAACAGTTGTAATGTTATAATGAACGTAACCTGAGGATCAATGTGGGAAAGGAAATCAAATTTGGTGTCCAGCTGGGTACGGGGCATAGAGTATCAGTTTAGAGGCTCATTTTAAGTTTAGGTACAAATTACAAGCGACATCACGCAAGTCCACGCGCTTTCGTTATTCGCTTTTTGGTTATGTTTTTTTTATTCTTTTATGGCTATTTTTTAAGTTATGCTGGTTCCGTGATGCTTTTGGCCATGTAGCCCAGCTAGCTCGCAATATACCATATACCATATGCTGGTTCAATATACCATATACTGTAAAACTTAATAAATTAACATTTACAATGTGATCTTTTTCTAAGAGTTATTTATTAAAATATATTTGAGGTGAGTTTTCAATTATTAAAATATGAAACTATTTAAACTCTTCTTTCTTGCTTAAGGTAGTGGTGGACATAAAATGGATTCAGACTCACGTTAATTTTTATATTTGATTTAACTTTTTAAATGAGCTTGATAATATTTTAAAAAAATAAATAAATATTATTACTTACTCTACTTTTTCACATAACCATTATTAGTAAAAAAAAAAAAATTAGTAAAGAAAATAGTGGGAAAATATATTACGAAAACAAGAAATTTAAAAATATATAAAAGAGAGTGATAAAACCAAAACCTCCAGAAGAGAAACAAAAAGCTATTTCTAACTTAATAAAAAATAACAAAGGGTCTAACCTATCATAAAAATGTTTTAATCTAATAGACTTAGAGAGACAAAAGAGAAAGAAATTTATAGTCCAAAAAAATATATATTAACTTAATAAAGTGGGAATACATTAATATATTAATAAGATATAAATAATTGATAAATTAATAATTAATAATTTATATACGTTAAATAATTTATCTATTTTTTTAATTTAAAAGTAAACAAATCTAAGCTTTATCTAAATTTTTATATCTACAAAGTCTTGTTAAGCTTGACAGCATCAAGATCCTTTTCGATGGCTAAGACTAATCGTGGATCCTTAGTTGTTCCAAAATATGATCATGGTTTAAAGTTAGTAGATATAAAGGATAAAATGGAAAAATAAAATGATGAAATAGATTAATAATAGAGATGAGAAGAAATAGGACACCTTGACTGAGTTGTGGAAGGACTTGATATAAGCTAAAGCAATGGAGCAACCATAATCATCCCACCAATATGGAAACTTTATGATAGGCTGAACCAGAGTTATAGAAGGATTAGATTCATGTGTTTGATCAGAAGGAGAATAAACAATAGGAGAAGAAGTTGGCGTATGATCAGAAAGAGCAAATGATGAAGGATGTGAGAGAGAAATAAAGTCATCATCAACAAAAAAAAAAAAAAAAATCAATTAGAGAGTGTATTATATGAGAATCTGTGTCGGATTACATAGAATGAAAACAAAATATATCTAAGAATTTGACATATCGGCTAACCAATAACTACTTTGAAGCTATGTTTAACCCTTTTGAGTTTGAGCATAGCCTAAGAAAACACATGGAATAGATCAAAGATAAAATTTATCATAATTACTGAGTACAATAGCATAACAAGGATATCTAAAGGACTTGAGATGTGACATAAATGGTGGTTTGTTATGTAAGAGTTGAATATGGAGTCTTATTTAATAATAAAGGAGTGGGGGTTCTATATATAACGTAAGTGGTTGTGAGTATGCAATCACACCAATAATGTTTTGGAATTTTAGATTGGAACTTTAGAGCTCTTGTTATGTTCAAAATCTGTCTATTTATTTCTCTACCCTTCCATTTGTTGTCGGGTATAAAGACATGAGGTTTCATTTAAGAATTCTAGACAATTATTTGACCTTATCTTTTTGACATTTTTTGAAAACTGACTCTGGAGCACGGAAGAATTTGAAAAACATCATTCTTGAAAACCGTAAGGTAAGTTTAAGTTCCTCTAGAGAAGTCATCCATTATGACACTGAACTCTATAGGGTCCCCATACATCAAGATAAACTAAAAGTTAATGAGGGAAGTAGTAAAGGATGTGCTTACTGGAAAAAGATTTTGGTTAGTTTTGTAAGGGAGCAAATATCATAGTGTAAGATATAGCAATGGAACTAATGGACTTGAAATAAGATAAAAGCTTAAGTCTGGAATAAGATAAGTGACCCAATCTTAAATACCCCAATTTAAAGTTTGAAACTGACATTTTATTTGTCATGAATAGAAACATTACATTGAGATTGTGTAATAGAGTTGAAATTATTGAAAAATTGAGAAGCTATTAAGGTGAAGCCGTCATACTGTAGTGAAGGAATAACTATGTTTGCTTGTTGTAGATAATATAATATGAAAATGTATGTCTATCAAGCTAATCAGGTTAGACAAGATAAATATATATTTTGTGAGATACAATCTTACTATTGTCATGAATAGAAACATTTTATTGTTTGTTCAATAATAGAAAAGCAATCGTCCATTTATTATGTTTATTGATTATGTTGGAATTAATATCTTATGTTTTATAAACACGTATCAGGATAAAATACAGTGCCTTAAATTATGCATTTTGGAGACCACAATGGAGATCATGCTTATTGAAACTCAAGTTTCTTAAAACTTAAAGGCACGAATTGTTCATTGTCAAATGATTTCAAGAATGGACATTAATGATTCGGATAGAAAATCACATAGTTCATCACCTAGAGTGAATAAGGTGGTTGATCTCATAGCCATTAGTATTGGTAGAACATTATGATGATTATATGAGTACTTAGTAGAGATTAATGATACTCAACTTGATATTTAAATAGTTCTCAATAGTAATTAATACTGACTATTAATAAAAATTATCTAGTAACTATATTACATGTAGTCCTCAGATATTAGATAACTATGGTGTCTTATGTGTCAGGTTTCATACTTTCACATCATTTCAATTAGCCCTAGCCAAGGGTGAACATGGGATGAATCTTTGGGTACGAAATGTTGTACATGAATGTTGTGAATGATCAAGAAGGAATCTATCGCTTCCATATTTGAAAATAAGTCATATAAGTTGTGTACTTTATTGAACAATAAAATCCTTAAAAGGTAGTATGCTATGAAAAGAGTTTTAGTAAATCTATTGTCTATGTTCATTAAAGATATAACAATTTTTATGATTTGTCTATTAAGATTTAATAGTTAAATCGTACCATATGATGAATCAAGACATTGGCTATATAGAATTATCATTATTGTATTAATCACAATAAATTCTTTTGGAAGATGCTTACTTCTCTTCTCTCGGATAGTCTTGACATTTGCTAGAAGTTAATCTTGCATTGGAGGTTTAAGTTAATCTATCATGAAATGATTGAATTAACTATTTAGTTAAAAATGTGTTTTAAAACTAAACAAATCTAATTATAAATTAGATAAAATTATAAGGTGTTATGAGATCCTCTTACCAGCATGATGTAGAATATAATTGGTCACACACATAAGAGTTGAGACGTAAGTCAATTAAGTTTTATACAAGGATAAGGAAAACATATAGTTTTTATTTTGAGAGTAAAATCATAATTTATCTTATAATCAGACAATAAAGGTAAAATAGTAAATTATTAATTTATTAAATTTAATGTTGTGCAACTCTGCTAGTATAACTAAGCATGCAATTTAATTAAAAATTAACAACTTATATCGGGACTATTTATTTAATTATAAAATTATCTCGAAAGTCCGTAATTAACAAATAGATATTAAAGAGTTAATGAACTAATTTGTTAATTGAATTTCATAGGATAAATTAATTAAAGTGTTGATTAAAATACATGGGCTAAAGATCCATGACAAGGCCGGCCAAACATTGGGTGAGTTTGACCCATTTTTCCTTAATTGGCTTAAAGAAGTCTAATGCTATAAGGAAACCTAATGTTATTAGTATTAGGAAACCTAAGACCTAATAGAGTATTATAAATACCCCATTAAGGTGGCCGAAAATTAGAAAACTTTTACTTGCCGCTTGGCCAAAATCTCTAGTGTGAGAAAGTGAGACTTTGTCTTTCCTTTCCACAAGTTATTTGAATCTTGTGATGAATTTTAAAGTAAAAAATCAATCAAGCGAATTGAACTATGTAGATTATGATTAGAGGGTGAACACTTGGACACTTCAATATTCTTATTGAATTCGGTCTTGATGAAAGAGCAAAGAGATTCATTCCATTTTGTATTAAGATCAATAAGTTTTGTTAAATCTTAATATTTTAGTTTCTTGAAATTTTTATGTGTTTTTCATTAAGTATATATTTGATATATATTTATAGGATCGATCTTGGTATTTGTTTATGAGTTTAATCAATATTTAGTATTTGATCTGAAAAATTTTAAATTACTGTTTCCGCTTACGGATTAGTTGTAGACTAACATAGTCCATGTCTTTATGCACCAATTCTCATAATTATTTGAGTCAAAAGTTCTTGAAAAGGTAATGTTTGGGATAGAACAAGTTAAAATTTTTTGGATTATGTTAGTTTACAAATAATCACTAACTTTGGTTAGGGTGGAAATGGACAACAAGTTATAGATTGAAAATGGGATACAAATAAGACATTCTGAATTTGAAAATTGGTATTTATCTTAACTATTCCTGAGTGGCATAATTGATCATACCATTTGGAAAACTAATAGAAGCATAATGATTTTTTGAACATGGAATAAGATGAATCAGCTTCTGAAAGTCACAGGTTATGTGATGATTTGCACATTTGTCAAGAATACAAACATTAGAATTCATCTTATGCAAGTAATTTGGATTACATGTGGCCGAGTTTTGAACCAAGTTTACACCTGCATTTTCTTTGTTGTCTTTCTCCTTGTTGATCAGTTGGAGCAACTGCTGATATGGATCAACTATCAGTGACTGTATAGCATTGATTGCAAGTGCTAGCTATCAACTATCACGAGGTTGCTCTATGCTAGTTAATTTGCTACGTTCTTTGTATTATGGAAGAAAGACATTTTTTCTTTGTACCTGCTATTAGTTGCATCAATAATAACGTTATTATGCCAGCTTGTATATTATGTTTTTCATCATCAACTAATTTGCAATCAACTTCTAGTGGTTAACATATATATAGCAGTTTTGAAAAATTAAGTAAGATTTAGCTTTGATAGATGTAGTTCATATAATACTAGAGGTAATCAACTATATTACATGTAATGTTAGATGTAATTAAACTAATTGTGAGTTAAGTAATAGTATAATTTGATCACCATCAACTTAGTAATCAATACATAACATATAGCTAGCAAGATTATGAGAAACTAAGACACGTGTACTTACAGTACTATATATATAATAAATTCTTAAGTTTTATATCAATCTTAAGTTTTATAACAAATTCTTGAGTTTTGAATTGAAATATTTTGAACGTTTGATAGAAACCCCAAACTAGTGAAGACTGAATTTTCCTTTGATTAGAACCTCTGAACCACAATAATCCTATTAAAATTAGCACCCAATTTTTCCTTGTATAGTTGTATTATTTTAATTCTCATTAATTCCTTATCTTTTTCTTATATGCTCCACCTTTTGTGTTATAAAATAGTGATCACAGATTAATGAACATATACATAGATTTTACTTATTCTAAAATTTTACATGCTATCAGAGTTTAAATAATTCTAGGCCTACCGAGCCTCCTCCCTTCCAAAAATATCTACCGAGCCTCCTCCCCTCCAAAAATATCTACTGAGCCTCCCAAACCTCATACATCTCCCTACTATCTCCACCCATCAGATTCCCCAAACCTAATGCTTGTTTCCAAACAACTTATTGGAGAATTTTTCCCAATGGCTATGAGCAATCGTTCGAGCTTTGAATACAAAAAACAAGTTGTGTTTTGTTGATAGACCCTTCTCTCCCCTCGACAAGAGTTACCCCGACAATAAGCAATGGGACCAGACCAAGGATATGGTGTTCACTTGGCTCATAAACGCCATAGAACCTAACTTGGTTGGTACCCTAAACTTTCATGATACCCCCTTTGCACTATGGAGCAACCTAGCATCTAGGTTTGGCCATAGAAACTGTGCACGTATTTTTTAAATTAAATGCAATCTAGCCTTTCTCAACCAACTTCACCTAACCATTCTCCGACTATTATGGGCGCCTAAAACAACTATGGCAGGAACTTGCATCTCTCAAACTTGTCATGGATCTCGCCACCTACCAACAGCGAGATTTTGACGAACAGGTCTATCAGTTTCTCCTAGGCTTCAACAAATCCTATTCTGCCTTACGGAGCCAAATTCTAGCTATTAAACCCCTACCCATAATTAATAAAATTTTCTCCATCCTCTATGAAGAAGAAAAGCAGTGATTCCTTCAGCTTTCTCTTCCTACGGATGCCACAGCCATGGTCGTTCACAAGTCCTCATTACACAATAGTTTCAAATGAAGCGAATGCGGGAAAAAGGGACATACCTATGACCGGTGCTGCCGACTCATCAGATATCCACCTGGCCGAGAACCATGTCAACGCTCTTCCATCCTTGGGAAACCACCAGCCCTTGTAGCTGCTGTTGTTGTGCCTCAATCCTACCTTAAGATCTCGCCGGCAGTCCTCTAGTAACTCTCCGATCTACTCTGTTACACCTCGTGCAACGCCGGCTATAGCTCCGCTCCAGATCTGCTCTGCCATGATGCGTTCTCTGCTGATTCAACCCCCATCATCAATTTTGTGGGTAATGTCTGCCCCTTCTCTAAATCACTTCCGCTAGCCGCCTAGATCATCGATTACGGTGCGTCACACCATGTTTGTTGTCGGCATGATTCCTCTTCTCACTTGTAGTGCCTCCCTTAGTCTCTCTCTCTCTTCCCACGGGTTCTATCTTACCCATTCAAGAGATGGAGGTATCTATGATTTGAACTTAAAACCTCAGCTTTGAATAGTTATCAATTTTCTTAAAAATTTGAACTGATAGGAAATAGATCCAATTATATTTATTTGAGACTCTTCTTCATAAAGGATGGAGAAAATTTTATTAATTGTGAGAAGGGATTCAATAGATAGGACTTTCCACCATGATTTAATTTCAACAAAATCTTTAATCCATTGAAATTTCTACCGCGAAAATTTTCTCCACTAACTTTAATATGAATTTCCTCCCATTTTTCCCCGAAAATCTTAGTTCGCCATTGAGATTAAGAAGCAAACACTAAAGACAAAGGTTAAAGGAGACATTTTGTATACCATTCAAAAAGCCATTAAAGTCGTGTAGTTATTGTTCCAGGGTGAGAGTACTTCTTAGCGGCCAATTTCTTTGACTAAAAGGTAATTCGAAATCTACTGCCGTAGTTACTTCATTTCTCTTATGTAAGTTTTTTCATCACTGATATTGATTTACAACTCCTATAATACTTAATTTCTCTTATATAAGTTTAACCTGATTAATCCTGATCGTAAATCAATCTTTGAGAAAGTTGTTGTCCTTTTTAGTTGATCTAACAAATCATCAATCCTTGGTAACGAATATTTGTTCTTCAACGTCATTTTATTAAGTTCCCGATAGTCAATACATAATCTCAACATTCCATCCTTCTTCTTTACCAATAAGACTGATGCTCCCTACGAGGAATGGCTTGGTCGTATAAATCCTTTCTCTAGTAACTCTTGTAATTGAGTCTGTGACTCTTTGAGTTCTACCGGTGCCATTCGATAAGGTGCCTTAGATATGGGCATCAACCCTGGTACCAATTTAATCTCAAAGTTGAGGACTCGATCTGGTGGTAGACCAGATAACTCCTTTGGGAACACTTCAAAAAAGTTCTTTACCGCTGGTATATTTTTTGGACCCATCTTTATTTCTATCGTTTGATCCCTAATGCTGACTACATACCCGACACAACCTCTATCTAGCAACTTCTTCACTTTCCTTACAAAGATCATCATTTTAGGTTGCCTTCAGAAGTCTTCTTCATATTCAATTCCTTCTTCAATGTCTAGGTTTATTGTGACCTTTCGATCTCTATATCCAATAGATGCTTGGTATTTTCCAAGGAAATCCATTCCTAGGATAACATCGTATTCATGTGTATGTCAACGATAACAAGGTTTGCGTACATTTCTCTTCCAGAAATAAGAACTAGTACTGCACGAAAACTGAAACTAGATAGTAGAACTTCCTTTGAGGGGAGGGTGGTCTTAAAGGTTTATCCCAATCTATCATTATCTCTATCATGTCTTGTAGAAAAAGTAGATGATGCAAAGGAATGGGTTACACCCGAATCAAACGACATATAAGAATCTAACTTGGCAATAGCAAGTTGACCTGTCATTATGCCCGAGGTTCCCACGCCCACATCATTTTTGGAAAACGTGAATATCCTGGCATTTATCTCTGGTGCTTCCAATATACCCTGATTTATAGTAGGGCCTTTAATCTGGGGTTGCATCATATTGAGTCGGGGCCCTTGAGCCCTTGCTGAGTTGGGCTTTTTATCCACAATTGTTTTGTTGTAGCAGTCCCAAGCATAGTGACCCTCTTTTCCACAACTATAATAGACATTTGTGCCCAATCTGCATTCTTCTAGGTGCTTTTTTTCGCATTTTAGACAATTAGGAACAACACTCTTATCAACATTGTTTACTTTCCTGTTTTGTTGTTGTTGATCACCAAAACTCCTCCTCCTCTTATTGGCCATATTCATTTTAGTTTGATCAATTGGTTGTTGGGTTTGAGACCCTTAACCCTTATAGGAATTATCATTTCATGGTCTGAACTATTTGTTTGAGTTCTTTCTTGCCTCAAAGAACTTGTTTCATTCCTCCTTAGCCCGAGCTAGACGATAATCTGCCCGAAGGGCTCTCTGGCACATTCAGCTATGGTGGTCGGGGGATTATCACCGATATCAATGATAACGGCTAATTATGGGGAGAACCTTTCCATCATTCTCCTAACTCGTTCCACCTTGGTGGGTACTAAGAAAGAGCATAATCGTGTTAGTTGATTGAATTTCTGAACTGCCTCTATCACTGACATGTTCCCTTATTTGTGATTAATAAGCTCTGTCTGTTGAGCTGCCATAACATCCCTATTATTATTAAACTCATTAGTAAAGTATTCCCATGTCATTTCTACCGTATTACATCACATTTTAATTGTCTTCCACCAGTAGCAGGTGTCCCTCTTGAACACAAAGCTTGCACATATGACATGTTCTTCGTTTGTGAGTTCTATGAAATTCAAAATTGTTTTAATGGAGTATAGCCACTCCTATGCTACCAATGGATCCGTTGAACCCTTGTACTCCGAAGGTTTCATAAGGCGGAAATGTTCGTAAAGTGGTTCTTGTTGTATCTCTTGCATCTCATAATTACCACCGGTGTGTTCTCATAGTGATACCTCCTCTTATAGCACCTCCAGCTCCAATCATCTCACCGGAATGCCTCCTTCACCCGGGTGTAGTCATGCCATTTGTCATTGTAAATCTTGGATTACCACGTCTTGTGCTTCCAGGCATTGTTGAAGATTAGAAATTAGTGCCATAAATTCTACTTCTCTATGTTGTTCTTCTGAACTTGGGTTTGGCTAAGTTTCCACATTTCTCAAGTTCGAGTCGCCTATAATCGTCTATAATTCACTACCTTATTGCTTATAAGGAAAAAATAACAGTCATTTAATAGGTTAACATATTCCGACATATGTTTGCATATATAAATTCATATACGCAACAGTTCATGCCATGATATTTTCATACATAAGTAAGGACTCATAAGAGACCATACGAAACCTCATATCAAGATCATGTGAGACAATAGTTTCTACACCCTTAAGGAAGCATTCCAAAATAATTTTCCATTTATATTCACCCAAAACTATTTAGGGTAATTTAATTTTAAGTTTGATGAATATAAAATACTTATAAATAATTTATATTATCATGCGTTATTATCAAACATATATCTAATCACAATTCTCTAATTAAAATCAAATTTTAATCAATTACTTTACAAGTTTCTATTTTTAGGAAAGTAACTAAGAACGAAACCTAATCAAATTAGGATTTTTCCACAATGACAACTCGCCTCCGCCACCACTTATTGACGTAGTAACCCGGTAGGGAATTATCATGCACGACTGAGCGTCACCGCCCAACAGCGCGCCACCATCTGCCACATGGCAACAATGCACGTGCGGCATAGCATTTGTGTGGGACGCTCTTTGGCATCAACAACTGTCCAAAATAGTAATCCATCCATTTTTTATTGTTTCAAAACTTTGTATCCCGCTTCACTTTAGGCAACTCTGAATCCATGAAAAAACTGTTAAATGCATCAAAAATATAAAACTACTATACTTTCTGTGTGTGACCTAGGCTCTGATATCATTCACAAAAAATGTGGGTACATGGCCATCCAATGATGACCTTCATTGTTGAGTGGCATGTACATAGTGCACACACTATCTGAATTGAGTATTGTATGACATTCTTCTGTTTCCATTAAGTAATTACAACCAAAAAGTCAACAGTGTTAGGGCATAATAATAACAATCAAAATGTACAGAAAGCCATAACTTTTAATTTTTATGCATATATTTTCATCAATGGGTCCTCTAACTATAGATGGTCATTTATCACCCCATCTATACTCGAACTGAAGAGGTCGTCTATTATTGCTATCGGCTTTTCTGCAACTTGAGGGAATAATTAGGGGAACTTTTCTAATCGCCTCCAGATCAACAATAAATCCTTATTCATATGCTACCAACAATATAATATTAAAATAAGGGATAAATAAATTGATTAGAGTACAAATCAAATATTTAAGTAAAAATTGGATAATACTTACCACACTTTCCAGTCACTTCTCTTTTCCTTTTAATTTATGAAAAAATTCCTTATTGGTTTAAATGCATGTTAATAGCTTGAAAGTTGGCTTATATTTATGTTTAGCCCATTCCCTTACAACATCCAATGTGGCCCTATCTAGCTTTCAGAATAAATGAAGTGCAATATCATCCTTTTTCTTATATTTCTGGATGTGATCTGGATTCAACTATGGAGACAAGAGGGTATAACTTCGGTTCCTAATCTTTTATGGAGTCTCTAGTGTCTCATAGGTGAGGTTGCTTTTCTCACCATCTCTAGCCACCCGATTCTCAATATTTGGAAGGCATCAATGACCCTTATATCAACTAGAACTTGAGCGTCCATATTTGGGGAGAAGGATAGCTATAATCTTGTGGATGGGAGGGACCAACACTAAAAATACATATATAACAAAATGTTAAATTTATTAATGTGATGAAAAATAATTCTATAATGTAAAATTATAAAATTTAAAATTAGTACTATTTTGGGTTGGCGGCATCTACCATGTGGCATATATACCATGGTCATGCGAGACGTGTTATGAAGTTGCTTCATCATCTGCACCAAAGGGTCGATTAGATGCACATGATAATTTATCAATGATCAAAGCAACCGTATGCTCCAGCTGACTACATGCTCATACTCATTTAGTCTACGATCGAATCTACGCTTTAGCACCCTTATTTATTTACCGAAGCCTTGCTCCATTTTTGGACCGACCTTCTCAATCTTTAGATCCATCATCTGCATCAAATCTCCCAAGTTAAATGGACATGATCGTTCAGCCTCCTCTACCCCATCCTCCTACTCCACGTCTTCCGACCCCTCCATATTTACGTCCTCATTATGTTCACCGCCCTCTTCTAACTCCTCCCAACTCTATTCCTCATCCTCCTCCTCGCCCTCATCTAAATCCACCATATATGCATAAGATTCTTCATAATAGTCTACTTCCTCTATGGTCGCACCGAGTAAAGCCACCACATGATCAATTCTAATATCTTCAACCTCATCGTCGAATGGGTCAAAGTTGTTCATATAAGGGTTGATCAAAGCCACCGAGTAAAAGAATATTAGATGAATAATTAAAGTACAATAATCAAATAATTAGAGTATAAATAAGTATTGATCACAATAAAAACTAACCTCTCGATTCTTCAGAACATCGATGATCCTCATGTACTTAGGCTTATTAAAATTCATGGCCCAATTTAAGATTTGTGACCTACGAGTTTTCTTCAAATGCTGCCTAAACGATTCTCCAATGTTAGAAATTGCTTCAAAAGCCAATACCTATAGTAATATAAAATAACATTAAAAAATATTAAGTAAAACAAACTTACTAGAAATCAAAGCTAAGAGTATTGATTACAATGAAGGCTAGAAGAAAATCGTATATGTTGCATTTTTCAGCAACCGCTTTTTCTCCACCTACAGCTCATTTTTCTTTACTTGCAGCTCTTTTGGACCTCGTAGGGAGGTCACCCTATGAATGTATCTGATGGTTCTCACATGTACTTCTTTATCCTAAGGGTAGCTATCGAAGAACTCAATGTCCAAGACTATGAATAGATTTTGAGCTGGTATATTATGCCTCCTTATAGTACCTAAGAGCCTAATCACTAGGGAGTAGAGCAACGCTAACTTAAACTACAAATCTTCAACCTTTGCTGCTTTATGAAGATCTTCTACAGGCCTTTTAATTCTACATTTAGTCCCTTCAAAAATCTTCTCAAGCTCACCACATGTAATCTTATCATTCCCTTTAAACAAATACCTTAGGAATTCTACATTTTTCTTTACTTTGCGAGGTAAGGCCAATGACTTGTGACATCTCAATCCAATAATAAGAGCAAACTCTTTCATCAAATAATGAAGATGATAACCATTTATGATGTACCACACCTCATACTTTTTTTGGGACTCAACTTGATGGAGGACTAAGGATTTGAGTAACTGAGCGAAGAATGAAGCCTCTCATTAACCTTCAGGAAGTGGCCAAAGTATGATTTGCTAAAACTTTTCAGCTGTCTATAATTAAGCCTCTCCTTAATATCTGAAATCACCTCTTGCAGCCTCGAATGATCAGCAATCATACAAGAAAAATGATCCTCAGACTTCAAGACCCATGTAAGGGTACGTGATCCCGCTCCTTGAAAATGAAAAAAAAATATTCAATTTATTTATATAAACAAATAATTACATAGTATACTAACCAAAATTTTGGATTCAGACAGTAAGCAATCTCAGTTCAGTATCAACATGATGGATTGAGGAAGAAAGGCCATCTCGTTCACCCATTATCAAGATAATGGAATCAAACTCAAACCTGAAATCTAAACTCACTAAAATCAAACTTAAATTTCACAAAAATCAAACTCAAAGCTCAAATTTCACAAAAATCCTAATCTTGATCTAACCAATTTCATCATAATCAAATACCCAACTTTGATTATAAATTCATATCTTTGGATTTTCATCTTCCCCAAACTGGAATTCTTCGGTATCCTCCATTAATGGCCATTATTCATTACTTAACCGAATGCTCTATAATTCGTTAATCGGCATTCTTTTCGTTACCTACCGTGATGAGAGTATTCTCCATTAATGGCGATTCACAAATTGATAGATAGACTATATCTCCATTAATCAAAGGAGAGAGAGAGAGTACCGAACAAAGGAGATAGATAGACTATATCTTTGATCTGAAATCACGCTGATGAGAGAAGTCTAAAATGGTCAAGAATTGCATGGGTGTGAAGTTTGAAATAGTTCAGAATTGTGCGGCACTGGCGAAAAGAGGAAGAAGAAAAAGAATCAATGATGGCCATTTTTTTTATATGGGATTTAGGGTTTGAATGTTCAAATGAGGGTAATGTTGTCTTTTTAACTTTTTCTTTTTTTCTTTTCCTTTTTCTTTTTCTAATTTTTCATTTTATTTTACTTTTTTATTTTGAAAGTCATTAAGCAATGAGACAATTGGAGAAAATGGACTTTTTTAAAGTTATATTTAAACTTTAAGGCCCTTCAAAAATTTATATAAGAAATGGCCTTTTTTATTTTATAACCTAAATAAAATCATAAAGAAAAATAAAATACTTACATTTACTAACCTACCCTTACATAATCCATACCGTTTCTTTCTTAAATAAATAAACTTTCCTACTTCCCTCCCTTAACGCACGCTGAGACCTCTATTAACATCGTTCGAAGCTATTAACCACCTGTTTGAAGCTTAGAATCTTCATTCTTAACTTGCACTAATAAACCCATTCAAGCTCACAAACTATTCGAGCTCCTGAATCATTCGAGGTCATGAAACATTCGAACTTAGAATCTTCATTTTGGAAAAATCATGATGGCTTGAACTCATAGGAATGCGAAGGAAGACAATGAAAAAAATAAAGAAGGAAGATGAGCCTTTAATCTCACATGAATGGAAAGTTAAGTGGTTGAAAGCGGCACCAAAATCATTGCCGAAAAACCCTTTTTCGAGTAATCTGGTAAGCAACCTAAAACCCTCTTTTAAAAATGGCCATGTAAAGGGACTTTCGACCCATAGAGTGAACTCTACAGGTCGATGGGTCCTGTGAAGCGTTCTTAAACTCATAGTATTTACTCAATGGGTTGATGGGCTCTATGAAGGGGCCTTCGACCCATAGAGCTCACTCTATGGATCGATGGGCCCTGTGAAGGGTTCTTTAACTAGTAGTGTTTACTCGATAGGCTGATGAGTCCTTTGAAGGGGCTTTTGACCCATAGAGTAAACTAGTAGTTATGCTAGTGTACTCTATGGATCGAAAGCCAAAACTAAGCCATAAGTATATATGTGAATAATTTATTCCATTTTAAGTTATTTTTTATTATATATGGTTATATCACTAACTTAATCATCTTAATTTTCTCATGACATGTCACCTATCATAGGTTTCAATGGCACTCACTACGATAGAAAATGTTTTAGGACAAATTGAAGCCTAAGGCATGGCTACATAATTTTGTAAGTATTCAAAACTAATTGGATTTATAAATGAATTTCTTAACAATTTATATATTTAACTTATGGTTTCCTTTTTATTTGTAGTAAGTCGATGAGTATATGTTTTTACTCCGGAAGAGACAACAAAAGTTCAATCAGTTGCTCGACCAATCCACCTCTTTCATAGATAAGGTATTCTCCTTATTCTTGGAAAATTATTGGAAGGGGACCAGCTAACTCGATGATGATGGACTGTGTTGAGGGATATAACCCAATTGGGAATATCACATGGAAGCACATGAACTGGCTTTACATCTCCTTAGATATCAAGAACGAGCATTGGGCTGCCTTGGTCGTGGAGTTTCCTGAACACAAGATCAAAGTTCTTCACAGCTTATCCAATAGCAAGTACTACAGTAAGAAGATAGTTGAATTACTTAAACCTTTAAACGTCATGCTCCCATACCAATTAAGGACCGGTGGAACGAAGTACGGTCTTCAGTCATTTGAGATCAAGGTGGTTGCCGCTTGAATGAGGACACATGCAAAGTCAAAGGAGACTATGGTGTGTACATGTTGAAGTATCTCGAGTATCACCACGCTATTTCTGATGTAATCATCAGGACAAAATGCGTCTTTTTTGCTGTCATATAGCATATGATATTTATCAATGCTATATAGATTTGTAATTATGTAACTTTTTTTAGTATATGAATGAAAATATTAATACTTATATAACTACACAAATTTATTCTTATTGGTGTTTGCAAATTACATGTACAATCCAATTTGTTCCGTATATAATTTTGAATATAACCATTTTAAACATCTAGTAACTTTTCTGGTAAATATTTTGAAAGATATACACAAAAGCATAGCCATCCATTTAGCATATCCTCCATTTCTTAAAATCATAGTCATTGACCTCAAGACTTTATGGATCAACGGATCTTGAGAATATCCGTTAAGTCATAGAGTTTGGAGCACAAAGACTTAAAAAGTCTTTGTACTCAAGACTTAAAAAGTCTTTGTACTCAAGACTCTACAGGTCCTTGTATCTTGAGAACACATGTCGACCCATAGAGTTTAGAGGTCAGAGAGTAAGAAGTCTCTATACCCAAAACTCTACAGGCCGATAGGTCTTGAGAAGATCCTTCGAGTCGTAGAGTTTAGAGTATAGAGACTAAAAAAGTCTATATAGTAAAAAATCTATGGGTTGATATTTTTTTAGAAAATTTGTCGACACGTAGAGTTTGGATGTCAGAGAGTAAAAAGTTTATGTAGACAAAACTCTACGGGTCTATGGTCTTGAGAACACGCATTGAACCGTAGAGTTTTGAGTACAAATTTTTTACTTTCTGACCTCAAAACTATACGGTTCGATTGGTATTCTCAAGACACGTCGACCCGTAGAGTTTAAGTACAAAGACTTTATTAATCTCTGTACTCCAACCTCTATGACTCGACGGATCTTCTCAAGACCAATAGAGTTTTGAAGTAAATGACTTTGATCTTAGAAAAGGGAGGATAGGATACCCTATACCCTACACCCTATATTCTATACCACATACATTATACCCTAAACATAAACCTAGACCTAAACCCTATAAATCATATATCTTATGCCCTATACCTTAAACCTTATACTTAATACCTTAAACCTTATACCTAAATCCTAGACCCTATACCATGAACTTTATACCCTATACCCTAGACCTTAAACATTTAACCCTATGCCTTAAACCATAGATGTAATACCTTATACCCTAAACTCTAAACCATATACCTAGACGTTGAACTCTATACCCTACACTCTAAACCCTATACCATATACCCTTTACCCTTTCCCCAAAACCATATACCCTATACCCTAAACCCTAAACCCTAAACCACATACCCTGCACCCTAAACTCTAAACACTATACCATAGATTCTAAACCCTAAACCATAAATCTTATACCTAAACTTAAACCCTATATCCTAAACCTTATACACAATATCATATACCTAGGCCTAAACCCTATAAATCCTAAATCCTAAACTCTGTACACTAAACTTTAAACCTTAAACCTTAAACCCTAGACCTTTAATATCTAACCCTATACCTTAAATCCTAAACCATATATACCCTATACCTAGACCTTAAACCCTATACCCTACATCTAGACATAGACTCTCTAAATCCTAAAGTGATAAAGAGTCTTTGAGTTTGTATAACATTCAAATTGATAAAAAAAAAATCATAAAATATTAATGCAAAAATGTTGTTACATCAAAGTCATATTTAAACTGACTACATAAAAAATCACTTTAAATTGGGTTAGTCTAAATATGGGGGTTTGAGGGTGATTGGAGGCTCAGAGGGTTTTGACATGTCATCTTATTATGTCCAAGGATGCCACATGTCGTCTTTAAGAAGCGCAAAACTTCTAAAGGATGGTTGCATGGAATCTGATCCAATTGGAACACTCTACATGCATAACTCCTATCTATAATATTCATAGACACTCCTATGCGAATTACCCAACACTTCAAACTTATCCACATTCGCTCTATTAACCTTCATTGTGGCAGATTCATTGTCTCTTTTCTCTAGCTCTTTCTCTATCTCGAGTGTTAATGGTGTGGTTGTCTCATTTGTTGCACATTGTCATTTGTAGAACCAAGTAGTCATAAGGTTTCTAATAGCATCAAGCAATGCTATTATTAGATAGTCATGCGCATCCTTCAAAGACGCATTTAGTGACTCTATAAAATTTTTAGTTATTATGTATAGAGATGGCAATTTGGGCCGGGCCGGCTCGAATTCGTTCAGCGCGGCTCGTTAAAGCCTGACCCACACTCGAACTGCACCCGCAATATGGGTGTACGGGCTTGGCCCGGCCCATACACGGGCGCCGCCGGACATAGATTATATACCCATTTTTAAAACGAGCCAAATTCAGCCCGTGGGTATACGGGCTACCCGTAGTGAACAGTACCATCCTGCTGCATAAAACCGTTTTTATCCAAAAATAAAAAAAACCCATTTTTAAGCCCGTTTTTAACCGGGCTCGGGCCGGGCCTAGAATTTTGAGGTCCGCCCCGGCCCAAGCTCGGCCCGAATAAAAACGGGCCGAGCCCGACCCGAATAAATGAGCTCGGGCCTACCCGGCCTGGCCCGGATTGCCATCTCTAATTATGTCATACCAATCACCATTGAAATGAGCTCTCGACTAACATTCAAGCCAGCAGTATACTGCCACATTGGGTTGTTACCATCTGATCTCCTCAAAAGTTGTATAAAATTCTCGAACCCTATTTGCTTTAGCTTCCCTATAGAATAGTTAGAGAATCCCACCATACTTAAATCAAGCTTTCATGTTTTGTATGAGGTGCCACGTGAATGCACCATGTTTGGAATTTGGATAAACACTATGCTAATGGGGATCACACCCTTTATTAATACTCTTTGGGGATCACACCCTTTAGCTCTCTTAAAAACTAATTCCATGATGCATCATTCTCCGAATCAATAAGAGCACATGCTAATAGGTACAAGTGGTTATTACCATCCTAGATCATTGCGAGCAAAAGCGTACCTTTGCATTTACACTTCAAAAAGGTTCCATCAATACAAATAACTCTTTACAGAAATCAAAACTCTTTGATTGTTGCTCCAAAAGCTAAGAAAAAAATACAGGAATCTATTATTTCCATTCGTCAAAAGTGCAATTGTTATCCCTAGATTAACCACTTTTACTCTGTCTGCCCAAAATGGTAAATTATTGTAGCTTGACTCGGCCGTACTCCGAATAAGGTCATGAGCAATTGATCTTGATTTCTATGCCTTATAACAACTAATTTCTACCCCCATGTCATTTCAAATAATATTAATGATTTAGAGCCTTAGGAGTCTCGTTACACCTTTAAAACTTGTCCTGAACATGTTGTGCAATAGATGCCAATGCTTAACGATGTTTGCCTTGCCTAAATGAATGTGGACATGTGTGTTCATTTTTGAATGTTCGAATTTGGAAAAATGAAAAAGTCTTCTTTCCTGTGGCACGGAGTTGCCACTTGTAATTTGGATCCATGCACATGACTACAAAAGTATTCTTCACCTTAAACTTAAAATTTTGTTGAATCACATGTATATGTAGGCTAGCCTTTAGTTCCTTCTTCGATGTAAAATACCGTTTAACATAAAACTCACCTCTATTTGGTTGGGATGAGATAACCGGGATTGAATTGCTTTTGACACATATGGACTAATGAGTAGAAAATGGGGACAATACAATAATCATCTTCAATGTTAGTAGCATGTTGTGCACACAATGACGGTAAAAGTATATCGTCAGGTGCACATGGTATAAGTGGTGACGGTTGCGGTGTCTCGTCAGTTGGTTTGTCATCTAACCTACCTCTATGAGATAAAGTCTTGGCTAAATTCCTGGTGAGTAGTAATCCCATGAAAAAGTCATCCCCATACACTTGATTCATAATATTTAACTCGATGTCACGGCTAGTACCATATTCTTCCTCTATTCTCTCACCTTCGTTGCCATCACCCGCAATCTCATCATCATTACCCAGAATCTCAGTCTCTTTATCATCATCTTCTTCATCCTCATCTCTATAATTATAGAAAGATTATCAAGATCAGATATGTCCCTCCTATAATTATTAGGAAGATTTTATCAACATCAGGTACATCACCAATGAAAGGTTCACAATTATTTTCTGCAGGAGCAGAAATGTCACTCCTTGAAATACCATGAACATTAGGAAGGTTTGGTAATTGATGACCCTCTTCACCACATGATTATCTTCCCATATTAGGAAGCAACTTAATGTATAATTGAGATTTTTCCTTTGTAGATAGCAAGTGCCAGAAAAACCCTTTCACATTTTGGTTATTTTTTATATATACCGGTGAAGTCAATAATTTACTTTTAGGCTTGAATGATAGTTGCCAACCAAAATGATTACGATCAACGTCGATAAAATTATATATTTCCTCCAACAGCTGACTGTAAGTGATATTTGATTCTAACAAAGCTTCAGTAAATTCCTCACTTTTATTCGAATGCCAATACAATGCCTTATTTTCCGCATTTAGGTTTATATTTTCTTTTCATTCACAATCGAAGCAAATCATTACATATAAGAATTCAATTTTTATATAATAAAAATAAATGTGAATCAATAATATTGATAAAAGAAAGAAGAATAAAATAGAAAATAAAGCACTTACTTGACGGCCAAATATACTCGACGGCTTGATGGACCACCAGGTCATCGAGCCATCAAGTAATAGCCATTAAGTAGGGGCTCGTGTACTAGATAAATAATCGAATTTTATAGATTCTTTTTTGTACGTTACAGAATAAAAATTATTAGTAAAAACAAAATATAGAAAAGAATACATATTTTCATTTCAATTTTGATACACATTCTAAAACTAATGAACAATAAAAAGATTAAACATACCGACTCAAATAATATTTGAAGGAGAATTTGCAAAACCACAAAGTAAAAGGAATTGAAATATGATCAATTCGAGAAAGATCACAAAAATAAATAGTCGATATATATGAATTTTTAATTTTTTTTTCCTTTACCGTTAGTTTCGAGCTTGAGTTGCATGCATTTGGTTAGTTGGGTCTTTTTTTATATTTTTGTTTATCGTTGGAAAGAAGAAAGATTGAAAATGAGGATAATTTAATAATTTTATTTTAGTTTAATTTTTCAAGAAAAATTAAAGACGGTGGCTAGTTTGTATAAAAAAACTTCGATGTGAGCTTTTTATTATAGAGATTTTTTTCGCCCGTTACCCCTTGAACAATTGAAATCGAAGGAGAGAGTCCTTTAAGCAAACAAATATTTTTAAAAAAGGTACTTTATCTAATTATCTCAAACAATTTTCGGAATTTCCTTTTTCTTTCCTCGAAACAGTAACGCCAGCCATCATTTTATGTCGAGTTCGAGACTTCGAGTACTCGATGCGAAAAAGGGTAACTGAAATTCAGAAGAACCCTAGAATATCCAATTTGATCGGAAGTCTTCTACGGGTAATTACCTCGTTTGATTTTTCGTTTTTCGTATCTTTTCTTTTGTTTCATGTTGTTAGGAATTTAGAGAAATTTACTCTGTCAATTTGGGATTTAAGTTTTTTGATCGATGCCTATGGAAATCAGTTTGTTGTTTCCTCCGCTTAGTTTCTGTTAGTCGATTTGGTTTTGTATTGGTTGATCCTTGATTTGGACTTCGAATTTATGTTCTTGGAGTTAAGATATGGGCTGTTGGAAATCAGTCGTGGATATAACTGTTACTTCGTTGATTTCGTTGAATATTCAGAAAAATTGTGGAAGGGGTAGTATATATTGTGAAATCGGAACTTAATGACTGCATTTAAAGAACTGTGTTGCACTTTGCTGGAATTTCAAAGGCTTTTATTTTGTCAAGATTTTTGGTTCATAGTTTGCGTGGCTGGTGATTCTTGAGCCATTTTCTTTTTTTAATAAAATATGCGATCATGATTGTTCTAGTACCATTATTGAAATTTTCTTATGCCAATATACCATGATCCTTTTTCAAGACGTAAATTTGAGGCATGCCTTGTTCACTAACATTGGATTTAACTAGGTGATTAATTGAAGTTTCATCCTTGATTAACATAAAACGCTCAAAAAGGTTTTTGGTATATTGGGTGCTACTTAACACTTTAACAGTTTTTGAATAGGCCATGGCTTTTACAAAGTTTAACTTCAGGCTGTGTCTAATAACTCTGTTTAATGCTGTAGATTCAGCAGTTATTTGCAAAAAACCCAAAAGGAAATTAATGAAAATTATGGCCCTCTAAGAATTAGTTGGGAAGGATTTTCGATTGAATCTTTTCAATAAGTGATCCAGATTTGTTTCAAGATCACAAGTCTGACACTATCTGAAAATTGTGGATCACGAAAGAAATCATAATTCTAACCCATGTAAGAAATTGATGATATTACTAGCAATCAAAAAGGATATAAGGAGAAAATTCATTGGTGGTTTAATAAAGAATCAGTGGTCAAAATCAATGAATTTATCCCATGTAAGAATTTTATAACATATACTACCAATCAAAGAGAATTCTAACTAGAAAAAATATCGGGAGTGTATTAAAGAATCCTGAGTAGGATTCACTACAGATTTCCAGAGATGCTTAAGATGTATGAGGTTACCATTTTCATAGTTCCATTACCATCCCAGAAAACCTTTATGGATGCCGACTGGCACTATTGCTTTTATAGTTTCTAGTACTTAAAATGGTCCTACACAGTTGGATTTCATTCAGTTTTGATGGTTTATATTATTGTATGAGATTCTTCTTTTGTTTTCAATTAGACTCTCTTAGACTGTTTCTATCTTCTCTTGAGTGCGTTAAGCTGTATGTACATAGAGAATATTTATCTCATATTTATTTCATGTATGGTAACTTTTTTTCATTTCGCATTTATGACCACGCAGAATATAATAATCAAGCTCAAACAAGTAACCGAATACTAGCCAGTTGATTTGCTGGACCTGGAGGACCTGGAAAACCGGGGAATGGCAGAGAAACCATGTTACAAGCGTCTTCAGAAGGAATATAGAGCATTATGTAAAGTATGTTTATCTAGGATAATTATTAAAATATTTATTAGTTGGCCAATTTTAAGTACTTCCAAATTAGAGAAATTCTTGTATGCACCATGTGCATTTCAACGTGGCGCGACAAGCATGATCTTAACCACAAATATCATCTATGATGTGATGTTGAAAATGACATTTGTGGTTAAGATCATGCTTATTGTGCATACAATAATTTCTCTCCAAATTAATCTGTCAAAGTTTAGCCAAATTTGTAGAGTTTCTTTGTCATTCATGCATTTCACTTGATTTATCTTGCATGGTAAAAAAATATCTGTAAAATTCTCTTAATAAATGGAGCAAAGTCTCTATTTGCCATTTAGTCTGAATGTCTTCGGTGATATTGCTAACTGTGCTACTTGTTAACTTCTAGGAACCAGTTGCTCATGTCGTTGCACGACCGTTACCGAAGGACATTCTTCAGTGGCGTAAGTTTACTATATATGCCTTTTTGAAAGAGATGTTAAAGAACTTCTTCAAGTCTATGGACTCTGAATATGTTATTTTCTCATTATCTGTGTTGAATATAATACCCCACTATTTAGGCAGTTGGCTTGATATAATGTATAATTGTATCTCGCCTGTGCTTCTATAGGCTTTGTGTCCGAACGGTTAAGTCAATGTGAGTGACTTTAGCTGGATGACATTATAGTTTTCTTTGTGTATCATTTTCATGGACTCTAAATATTATTCTGTAATCTAATTAACAAACTTGCTAGTAGATGTATATTCTATAATTACAATTCTGTTACATGGCCTCTCTTGTTTCATGTAACGTGTTTTTGTATAATCCCCGGGCATAATTCAGGTCATTGTCTTATTCTTTTTTCTTTTGGTCTCCTATGGAAACTATCCCTTCCTGTGTAGTTTGTGTATCGTATTGTGATTTAAATCTTCCATTTTCTTTCATTTTGCAGAAACAGGTAAAAAACTATTCTATATTTCTTGAATAGAGGAAAGCCTATATATAGAGTACATAATAGATATGAAAGGAAAAAAATCTCCTAAAACTTAGGACTAGGAATCAAGGATTTACATAATTATCCTAACTGAAATGATGTGCTAATTATGTGCCTAACATAAATACATTTGACTTGAACAAATCTAATTTGATTTGATTTGATTTCGTCAACACATTCCCTCAATCTTGGTTGTAGATATTGATGAGACCAAACTTGTTGATAAGAAAATTAAGAGTCTGTTCGATTAATCATTTTGTGAATATATCTGCTAGCTGATGTGATGTAGGCACATACTCAATTCTGATTATATCATTGTCAAGTTTCTCTGTGATAAAATGTCAATCCACTTCTACATGTTTAGTTCTATCATGATGGACCAGATTATGGGCTATGCTAATAGTTGACTAATTATCACAGTAAAATCTCTTAGGTTCTTCAAGTTCAATCTTCAATTCTTCCATCACCCTTTTTATCCTAATGAGTTCTCAAACTCCTTGTGCCATTGCTCTATACTCAGCTTCTGCACTACTTCTTGCAACCACAGACTATTTTTTACTTTGCCAAGTCACTAAGTTCCCCCACAGTGATGTACAGTATCCTTATGTTGACTTTCAATCCTCTATAGATCCTGCCCAATCTACATCAGTAAATGCATTCACCTTTCGGTCTTCTGTTTTTGAGAAAAATATACCCTTTCCAGGTGTTTGTTCCAAGTACCTTAGTATTCAATAGACTGCATTGAGATGCCCTTGACATGGTGCATGTATGTACTAACTTACTAAGCTTACCGAGAAAGTAATGTCCGAACTTGTATGTGAAAGGCAAATGAGCTTTCCCACAAGGCGTTGATAAGTTTCCTTGTCAACAGGTTTCCCTTCAAATATCTTTGCCTTACTTCCAAGTTCAATGAGAGTGTTACTCGACTTACATCCTAACATCCTAGTTTCTTCCAAGAGATCCATAGTAAATTTCCTTTGAGAGACAGAAATACCCTTTTTACTTTTTGCAAATTCTATCCCAAGAAAATATCTCAATGGTCCAAGATCTTTCACTTCTAATTCCTTGGCCATTAACAGATTTATTCACTTTATTTCCTCAACTCTAGTGACAATGATATCATCAACATACACAATCAGAATGGTTATCTTCCATTTTCCCGAATGTTTGACAAAGAGTGCATGATCTGCTTATCCCTGGACATAGTTACACGTTTTGATTTCCTTTGAGAAACGGTCAAACCAAGCATGAGGAAATTGTTTCAAGCCATACAGTGACTTGTTGAGCTTGCAAACAGTCTCACTTCCCAATTTTTCTTCAAAACCTAGAGCTTGACACATAACAACTTCTTTCTCAAGCTCACCATTTATGAAAGCATTTTTAATATCAAGCTGATGTAAAGGCTAGTTGAGATTGGTAGCCAACGAGAGAAGAATTCGGATGGTATTAAATTTTGCAATAGGAGCAAATGTTTATGTATAGTCAATCCCATAGGTTTGATTGAAGTCTTTTACCACCAATCATGCTTTATGTCTTTCAACTGAGCCATCAGCCTTATATTGAACCGTGAACATCCATTTGCATCCCACCGTTCGTTTTCCTGGTGGTAATTCTACCAAGTTCCAAGTGTTATTTTGTTTCAGAGCACTCATTTCTTCAAAAACTATTGCTTTCCATTTAGGGCATGATAATGCCTCCTCAATTGACCTGGGAATCATTACACTAGATATATTCGAAATAAAAGTCTGAAATGGAGGAGATAATTTTCAGTATGACAGGAATTTGGAAATAGGATGTTTAGTACAAGATTTTATACCTTTTCTAATTGCAATCAGAATTTCTAGATCGGGAATAGAACTAGATATACCTGACGAGAGAATCTACTATCGGTTCATCTGCTTGGCCTGAGTAGGGTTCATGATGTCTTTATTTCCTCGAGTGATTTTCTTTCTTGAGTAGACACGGAGCTCTTGCTGATTAGGAAATATTGCATCTCCCCCTGATTCTAGAATTGGTCCATGGTTAGATGGAGGGGACATAGGTGGGTCAGGTGGAGGAGACATAGGTGGGTCAAGTGGGAGGGACATAGGCAGGTCATTGTCAATGTTGAGAGGTGGTAAATCAAGAAGGTTCCAACAAGCTTCATCCTGTTTCTCCCCTTGAAGTGAAGTTGGATTAAAATAAGGAGTATCTTCAAAAACAGAAGAAACATAGACCTTCTTGGTTGTTGGACAGTAGCACCTATACCCTTTTTGAGTTGGTGAGTAGCCAATAAAAACAGTTTTGATGGCTCGGAGGTCAAGTTTTTTCCTGTTGTGGGAATGGATATGGACAAAGGCAGTACACCCAAATATTCATAATGGGAAATCATGAGTGGTGAAAATATGTGGATAGGTTTTGGTAAGAACAAGTAGTAGAGTTTCAAAGTTGATGGTTTGGTTGGGTAATTGGTTAATGAGGTAGGTTGCAGTTAGGATTGCCCCATAGATATTTTGGCACATTCATAGTAAACATAAGAGCGGGGGCACTTCCAATAAGTGTCTGTTTTTTCTTTCCGATACACCATTTTGTTGCGGAGTGTCAATACACGAGCTCTGATGCAAAATACCATTTTCCATAAGATAATTGTCGAAAACAGAGTTGAAATATTTTGTTCCATTGTCGATTTTGAGAGTTTGGATATGAGCTTGAAATTGACTTTGAACCATTTGGTGAAAGAGTTTGAATATTTGGCTTGTTTCAAATTTTTCACAAAGAGGATAGACCCATGTAGTCTGTGTATGATCATCAATAAATGAGAAAAACCACCGTTTTCCATGAGAAGTGGGAATTTTAGATGGTCCCCATAAGTCACTATGGATCAACGTAAATGGTGATGATAGCAGGTATGTTTTCTTTGCGAGTATGCTTGGCAAGTTGACATATTTCACATTTAAACGGAACATAATTTTTATTATTGAATAGTGAGAATTTTAGAGGTAAAAGAATTATATTCATACTTTAAATTTACATCTTAGGTTCATTTATATAGAACATAAACCCTAGTATAAGAGTAGAAAACATGCCTAAACATAATCTATTAGAATCCCTAAAATTCAGCAACTAACTAGTAACTAATCAAGAAACATATCAAACTGATTTGTTTACTGGAATCTTAAATATATTCTACAATATTCTACAATAGAGATAGAAATAATCGTTGTAGGTATAAAAAGTTTGGATGGCCATGTCTATGATGCCATAACCTTATTTCCCTATTGCTAGAATCAGAAACAAATGTAATACGAGACACAAAAGCTTGTCGACTTTTTGATTGAGCATCATCAAGATAATAAAGACAGCTGAAATTGACGTGAGAAGGGTAGAAATTAAGCAAAACATTGATTGTCACGAGTGATTTTGCTAATCGAAATCAAATTGCACTTTAGGGCTAGTACATGTAAGACAAATTTAAGGATAAGATTAGATGATAATTGTATATCTCCAATTCCAGCAACAAGAGTTAAGGTTCCATCAGCAATTTTGACAGTTGTATGAGGAGAACATGGAACATAGGAGTTGAAAAAACTAGAACAACCTGTCATGTGATCAGAGGCACTTGAATCGATGATCCAAGGATCCTTAGAGTGAGTAATAGAGGCTATGGCTGAGTGATTAGTACCAAATTGAGCAACTGAGCATGATCCAACATTGGAGGTCTGACTGAGGAGGCGACATAGTTGTTCAATCTATTCTTTGCTATAAATTAAGGAGTGATTGAAGATGACAGACTAGAATTTCCCAATTTTTCTTGGTCAAAATGGACATAATATGCTTGTCCATCAACTTGTTTGCGAGGTTGCCAGTTTTCTGGTTTTCCATAAATGGCCTAGCAATTTTCCCGAGTATGTATGCCCAGGGCGATTACAGTGATCACACCAACGTCGCTTATTCAAGCGTGAATTAGAGTTAGGTCATTTGTTCGAAAAAGAAACAAGGTCTGAAATGCCTGGAGAAGAAGACAATGTTGTAACATCCTGTAGCATCACCTTGCGATGGCCTTCCTCACGCTTGACTTCAACAAAGGCATCTTCTGAGGAAGGAAACAGGTCTCGTGGCACTACTCGACCTCTTACTTCATCTAGATTGCTATTAAGACCTACAAGGAAATCAAACACTCGTTCCTTTTCAAGGTTGCATTTTTGGTCTCGTGCCACTACTCGACCTCGTACTTAATCTAGATTGCTATTAAGACCTGCAAGGAAATCAAACACTCGTTCCTTTTCAAGGTTGCAATTTTGCTTTTCACTGCCTTCAACACACATTAGATCATCTTCAAAAATCAAATCAAGTTCCTGCCAAAGATTTTGAAGGTCAGAGAAATATTGGGTTATAGATTTTGAACCCTAATTCATCTCTTTTAGCTTTGAGCGAAGTTCGAATATTTGAGAGGCCTTTCTAAGGTCAGAATACATCCTGCGAGTAGCATCTCATACTTCCTTTACTGTTTTGAACCAAAGATATCAGTGGCTAATCCTTGGTTCCATTGAGTTGATAAGCCATCTGAGAACTATAAAATTCTCCATCATCCTTGTTGCATATGTCAAATTGGTAGGGCTTGGAGTTAGAAGATCTTCGGTGATGTAGCCAAGTTTACCACAACCGCAAATAACAATCTTGACAGATTGGGCCCATTGCTAGTAGCTTTTTCCATCAAGTTTGTGGGCGGTGATATGAAGGGAAGATGTGTCACTTTCGAAAAGAGAAGTGACAGATACGAGATTGTGTTTGGCTAGAGACTTGCCAAAGTTAATGAGGTCAGAGTTAGTGCCGGAAGAGGTTGTCTCTTTCTCACCCATTGAGTCGGTGTTAGCGCCGGAGAATGCTGGATTTCAGCGAGCCTTGCTCTGATACCATGCAGAAATAAGTAAAAAACTGTTTTATATTTCTTGAATAGAGGAAAGCTTATATAGAGTACGTAAGAGATATGAAAGGAAAACAATCTCCTAAAACTTAGGACTAGAAATCAGGGATTTACATAACTATCCTAGCTGAAATTATGTGCTAATTCTGTACCTAACATAAATACATTTGACTTGATCAAATCTGATTTGATTTGATTTCGTCAACACATTTCAATCTATGTTTTTCTTAACATAATTTTAGTTTTGAGTGGACTTTTATTTTGTTGTTCTTCTTCTTTGATATTCCAGATTATGTACTGGAGGGAAGTGAAGGAACACCATTTGCAGGTTAGTTCGTCTTGTTGTTCGTTACTGATTTTGGGTACTCAATATTCTTTCTCTCGTTTGGCTTGTCCTTATGATTGTGGTTAATTCAACCATCAGCCCATAGGTGTATATATTTACTCTTTAACTTGTGAAATTATACTACATTTTCATCAGATGGGTACTACCATGGAAAGATTACGTTTCCTGAAGAGTATCCGTTTAAACCTCCAGGAATCAGGTATATTGCATTTTACCCAAATTCAACAAAATAAGAACTTCCAAAGTTTGGCTGCATCATGTCCCTTTCAATATATTTATTTCCTTGGTTATTTATAGCATGGTCACTCCGAATGGACGGTTCCTGACGCAGAAGAAAATTTGCTTATCCATGAGTGATTGTATGTATTTAGAGTTTCAGAGATAATTCTTCCTTGCCTTTATCTGAAAAGGTCTCAAAACTGACTTGGTCTTCATGCAGTTCATCCAGAAAGCTGGAATCCTATGTGGTCTGTGGCAAGGTGAGAACTTTGTTTCTGTTTTGTGCTACCTTTTGTTTTTATTCTTAATTATTAGTTCTGGGGCAGTTTGTCCACTCCTTGATGTATCTGCATTTTACTATTTGTAAGCATTTGTTAGCCCTCTTTGGCTGATTTTCCTTTACTTTATATTTGCAGCATACTTACTGGGCTTCTTTCATTCATGGTGAGTTCTTTGTTACTAATCTATTCTTACAGGCTTTCTTAAGATGATATTGTCTCATTCAGATTTTCATTTCAGAACAAGTGGACTCATCATCATCTAAGTCCATTCCCGTTATTTTCAGGGTCGGCTATACAGATATTAGTTCTTAACTACTTTCATCCAAGTTTTTAACGGCCTATCCCTCCGTCTACACCCTCCACTTACCTGCCAATTTAAACTTTGTCGAATTGGAGCTATGTTTGGTCTCCTCTGAATATAACCAAATTATGTTAGACATCTCTCTCTTATCCTCTATAGGGGCTACACTTAGATAACTCATAATCCTTTCATTCTTAATGCAATCCTTGCGTGTTTTCAGAACAAGTGGACTATTTTCTTAATTTTCCATCTTGATAGTGCTCAGGCTATATTGTCTCATTCAGATTTTCATTTCATAACAAGTGGACTATTTTCTTAATTTTCCATCTTGATAGAGCTCAGGCTAGAGGACTGATGTTTAATACTTGAATTAAGTGTCTACTCTAGGTTTGTCTGGTTCTTAGGTTCTCCAATAAGCTAGTTGAAGTTAACAAAATAGAGAACTCCATAGAATTCTTTAGAAAAAAAGATCAATTTCATGAACACCAAAAAGAAAGAACTCTAGGCTTTCTTAAGAATATATTGTCTCATTCAGATTTTCATTTCATAACAATTGGACTATTTTCTTAATTTTCCATCTTGATAGTGCTCAGGCTAGAGGACTAATGTTTAATTTTAGAATTAAGTGTCTACTCTAGGATTTGTCTGGTTCTTAGGTTCTCCAATAAGCTAGTTGAAGTTAAAAAAAGAGAGAAATCTACAGAATTCTTTAGAAAACAAGTTCAATTTCATGAACACCGAAAAGAAAGAACTCTATAGGCTTTCTTAAGAATATATTGTCTCATTCAGATTTTCATTTCATAACAAGTGGACTATTTTCTTAATTTTCCATCTTGATAGTTCTCAGGCTAGAGGACTGATGATTAGTACTTGAATTAAGTGTCTACTCTAGGGTTTGTCTGGTTCTTAGGTTCTCCAATAAGCTAGTCGAAGTTAAAAAAGGAAAGAACTCTATAGAATTCTTTAGAAAATAAGATCTGTTTCATGAACATTGAAAAGGTTCTTTTTTGTGATCGGTCAAAGTCCTGCTACCACCATTAACATTTCTGTCATAAAACTTCAGCTTACAAGGCTTTTCCTCTTAGTTTATAGAATAAAACCTGGGAAAGTAATTTCAAATTCTCTTCTTGTCTTGCGATTAATGCTGAAAAACTCTTATGTTCTACTGCTGCAGACCTAGGATATATAATTTCTTATTCCTTTCCCTGCATGACTAATCATATTTTGAGAGTTGGCTTTTTAATGTTTATTTGGACTTCTGTAAATGGTTTAAATTATGAGGGCTGAAAATCAAATGCTATATCATGCAATTTTCTATTTTCGATGCATGCCTCAGTTTTTAGTGACTTTTTTTCTTTTAGTTACTGCATTAACATGATTAGAGCTTATTCCATGTAGATGGACAACAGTCCTACCACTGGTAGTGTGGACACAACAGTTGCTGAGAAACAACGTTTTGCGAAGGCTTCTCTTGCCTTCAATTGTAAGAAGTAAGTCCATTGTTTCTACTTTTAAAGGATTTTGTTACTTCATTTACTTGTGCAGATTTGTGAAGTCCTGATAAATAGCTGTTTGCTTTTCTTTAGACATTGGAAAAATGTGAAGGTGTCATTTTAAGATAATATGCCCTTTTTCATCTCCTAAGAAAATTAAAGTCTTGTCCAATCTTGGCTGATGTCTGTTTCCATAAGATGGTCGGGATATAATGTTGCACTGATTATATTATAGTTATCTGTAAGTGTGTATGCATTTTTCAGAATTTTCTCTCTTGGACTTAAACCCAAGACTCCTTTTTCCTGTGTTGACAGTCGTTCACTGAAGAAACCATTATATCATGTTTCATATTAAATTTCTCTGCACCATTTTCTGGGTTTTATAATAAACTTGCCCCTTTGAGATCTTATTGGATGTGAATCTCTTCTCATCTTACCAGCGAGACATTTAGATCACTGTTTCCCGAGTATGTGGAGAAGTATGATCAACAGAAAAGGCTTGCTGAAGAGCAGGCACAGCAATCTAGGGAGGAGAATCCAAGATCTGCATCAGATAGAGCCAAGTCAAAAAGAGAGGACATGAGTACTTTAGATGGTCGGGATGGAAGGAAAAACCGGAAGGGCTCGTTCCCCACCTGGATGATTTTGCTACTCTTCTCCATATTTGGCCTAGTTATGACTCTGCCCCTGCTTCAACCTTGATACAATCCCACAAAATTGCTTTCTAATTATATGTAAATTTTTGTTTTAGCGAGTGTTTTGCAACTTGGGGAACTTCACAGTTCTCGTTATGTAACAACTGTTAACATAATTTTGTATTCTGTATAGAGGGGCGTGTCTCTAAATATTACACGCTTGAGATGTTAATACTTTTTAAAAAAAAATTTTTGGGCCTTCACATTTTGTGCTCTCTCTCTCTCTCTCTCGAGGTTGAATTAGAGAAAAAACCTAAATTTAATCTCGTCTATTATAGAGGATCTATAGATAGCACATAAGCAATGTGGGATTATTTGATTTGGAAATCTTTAATGATCATTTTCACTTTATGATCGACGTTTTGTGTGCTATGCCACTGGACATGATTTTGGAGTCTTGTGTAACCAGACATTGGATCAATTATCATAACATCTCATAAGTGATTTTGAATTACTCTTATCGTCCTCATGCAATGAGGAAAAGGGGTAATGTAGGAATCCCCTAAACATATATGGCCGCATTTGACGCACCACCTAAAGTCCTCTAAAGAAAGGGAAAGAAAAGGAAAATAAAGTGAAATCAACTTTTTTTTTATATATGGGTGCACTTCATTGGTTAGACTACTTTAGTACTTATCGAGTATTTTAGAATGCGCCATCATTCGGACTTTTCTCCTGTGTGCTTTCAAGGCCTGAGCTTGGTCTTTTGATGTTTAGACGTTTCGTTTCGTCCGAGGCAAGTTGAATTTAGCACCTCATTTTAAGGCTGTCTTGCCATTTATTTATTTATTCTCTCTCAATTAGTCATTCTAGTTTGCTACATGTTTAGCTAATTATCGGAACCTAAATTGCAGTTGTGATATTATACTGGAAAATATTTATTTATAATTTATTTCTTTCTTTCGTTTTCCCTTTGTCCAATAACAATCAATCCGAAAGTAGAAAAAGTTAAGAGAGTTGTTTAAAATGGTTATCTAGAAACAGTATAAGCCATTTCACAGCTCCCTGCCTATATATATTATTATATATATGCATAGATTTTCCCTCCTCCTTGTAAAAGTGTAACCAACACTGTCTTTTGTTAATATCTTTTCTGGCTGAAAATTGACAAAACAATGCTGAAATCTGCATCCCAATACACAAATGATGTTATTAATGGGCCTAACGGCTATGGATTGGATTATCATATATAGATTTCACAGGTAAAACTTAAATTTTCTAACTCCGTAAAAAGCTCTTCTTTTCTTATTGATTCACAATCAAGCACTACTTTCTTTGCTTACATTCTCTTAGTAGTTTTTCATTAGTTCTTAGAAGAAGCAAGATATCACGAAACAGCAGCAAATTCCATGAACACATCATCGATATACCCAGAAGAGATGAGAAACAAAAGAAGAACAAGATTTGAAAAGGAGAAGAAGAGCAAGAAGAAATCATGGAGAAACACTGTTTACATGGTGTAAAAGTGACCATCATCGTAAAAAGAAATGAAGAAGAAAGCAAATATAAGAAGAAGAAAGGTTCGAATATTCGAGATCTAATAGAAGATATTGATTCTGACCGTTAAATTTTATTAATTATATTAAGGTGTTATCAGTTTATTTAAAATGATAACTTGGCATATTTAATGAGGTTAAACAGTTAATATCGATTATTATTCATTCAGATCATATTTCATCCGTAAATTATATCGAATTGTACCGACTTAAATTACACTGAATATTTTCTTCCCAACCTTGGACGTTAGTGATCCGAGTCATATGGAATGCAGCTCACTTGACCTTTTTTTTTTCCTTACTATTTTATATATAAGAAAAGAAAGTAATAAAAAATAAAGAAAAAGAAAAAAAGGGGAGAACGTGCTTCTTCTTCTTGCCAATTTTCACTCCACTCTATTGATATCTCTCATCCTCTATTACCAAAAGCTTCATTTCGTCATTCTAAAAACTCTTTTTCCTTTTTTAATCAACAAAAGAAATCTGCTAACCCTATTTTTACATTTTCGCTTTCTTTACTTCTCAATCCTTCAAATTGAAATTCTTGCTAGAGCATTTCCGATTTCTAGAACCTCCTTAGTCCTTTGATCGCAGGACTTCTAAATCATCAGGGCAACAAGTTTATGTAATGTTTGTTTGTTTATGCTGATATTGTACTCGTGAAATAATGAAAGTGAACCAAATTGTATCCTTACGAGGAAGATAGGGATAAAAAAGATCAACTAATTTAATGCCTTGTCTCTTTTATTTTTTAATAAAGTTTTTATGCGTTGTTTTCTGTATTGATGATGATATTGGAAATAAGCGGGAGTATTTATTATAAAAAATTACATCAAATTCATGATTTAAAACCTAAATTAGGGTTCAGGGACACTATATATATCACCTCATGTGTAACAACATTAGGCAATCATTTAGCTATAACCTCTTCTGTAATAATGAAAATAAAAAAGGAATATAAACTAATTAACCTGATGAGGAAACCTAATATTTATCCATAATTCTCCCGACATCATTTACCCCATCACTTTGATAATAAGTTTTGACCATATAAAATTAGAGTAAATTTGAGAAAAATACCTTTCTGGTTAGGTGTGTTTTGAACAATACTATTGATCTGAAAATTTTAGTAAATTATCCCTCAAAATGGATGGAATTCGGTAACTGAAATTTAATAAATTTGAGGAATATAATTCGGTAACTGAAATTCAATAAAGAAAAATAAAGTAAGAAAAATAAAAATACCATTTACCGTTCATTTTTCCTTTCTTTCAAATTATATACACCAAAACTCCTCTTCTCTAAAAACAACTAACTAAAACTTCTCTCAAAACACGAACTACTCCTTACCCAATACAATTTTGGTCACAAAATCCAAAAACTCTTTTGAATCTCGAACATGAAAACATTTACTATTTCTTATCTTAGAGAAGATGGATACTGATATCGCTATTGAATGCATGGGGACGAACATTGGGTCAACTCTAGATTGATATGCCCTTAGTTTCTAACCGGGAATATCATTTCATGGCCCTTAGAGATTAAACTTATGGGGAAAAATATTGGGTCAACTCAGGGTGGTGATACCTTTAGTGTCTGACCACGTAGGTCATTTAATGGGAGAGATTGAACTTGTGGTGATTTTGCGACAGAACATTAACTAAAGGAATAGTCTTATTCCTTAATACTTTCTCTCTTTATCTAACATTTGCACCAAATTTTCCTCATACGACAAATCTTCTTCGAACTGAACGGGGTTTGTGTTGTACGTATTTCCTCATATGCGAGGTACGTATTTCCTCAACATGAAGATGTGTAACACGTTGTGTATCAAGGACATATTAAGTGACAAGGGAAGTTTGTAGGTAACTTTGCCAATGCATTCTAGTATTTCTTAAGGCTCAATGTTCCTCGGACTCAATTTTTCTTTCCTGCCAAATTGTATTAGACCTCCCAAAGGTGTAACTCTTTAAAATAAAGAGTCTCCAACTTGGACCTAAAGAGGTCTTCGTCTTTTATCTATATAGATATTCAATTAACTATGAGTGGTTTCCATTCTCTGTTTTATCTTCTTGACTGCTTCACCAGTAGCTTTAATAAAGTTAGAGTTCAATAACCTCTCTTCTCCTATTTCATACCAATGAACTAGCAATCTACACTTTCTCCTATATAAAGCTTCAAAGGGCTTTTCTAATAGATGTTTGGTAAATATTGTTATAGGAGAATTCTACTAATTGTATATACTTATTCCATGCTCCCTTTAAATCTAAGACACAAGCCTGAAACATATCTTCAAATGTATTGATAGTCCTCTGACTGGTAGTCCCTTCATGGGTGAAAAGTTGTGCCAAACTTAAGCTTTGTTCTCATTGCTCATTGGATGCCTTTCCAAAAAGCGGAAGTAAATTTGCTATCATGGTATTAAATTAGCGATAAAACATCTAATAGTAAAATTTAATTCACATACAGCTCTGCTAATTGCTCTAAGGAATGCATGCTTTGTATTGGTAGAAATGCGCTAATTTAGTTGATCTGTCAATAATTACTCAGATTGCATCGTGTCCCTTAGCCATTTTAGGGAGCCTTGCAATGATATCATTAGTGATTTACTCCCATTTCCATTATGGAATCTCATATGTTTGCAACTCCCATGTCCGACACTTCTCTACAAACTAGGCTACGCCCTTCTTAGTTCCTCCTAGGTGTACAAAATATAGAGTTTCATGTGCTTCTAAAAGAGTTTGACATCTTATTTCAACGTCATTTTGAATGCACATTCTTCCTTTAAAGTTAAGGATCTTATCAAAAGAAAGACTAAACTTCTTATTTCTCCCTTTTTTAACATCCTCTAGAAATCTCCAGAAGTTTGGATCCGCTTCTTAAGAACCCTTCATCCCATAAAAAAATGGTCGGTTGTAGGGTTAATGCCAACATTTCTCCTATAACTATTACAAACTTAACCCCTTGATTTCATTTTGCACTAGTTGAGGCAAGGTATTAATTGCCATCAATGTTTCCAGAATATTATGACTTAAAGTATCATCAACTTTATTCACTTTTATAGGGTGATAGAGAATCTCACAATCATAATCTTTTACTAATTCTAGCCATCTTCTTTGTCTCATATTAAGTCTCTTCTGGGTAAAGATATACTTGAGACTCTTATGATCCATGCATATCTTGCAGCGGTCCAATACAGATAGTGTTGCCATAAGTTTAAGGCAAACACAACCTCTAGTAATTCCAAGACATAGGTTAGGTATTTCATCTCATGATCTTTTAGTTGTCTTGATGTGTAAGTTACTACCTTTCCATCTTGCATCAAAACTGCCCTAAGGTGAATCTTTGATCCATCAGAACTGCTTCCTTGGTAGGTATAATAAGAATGGGGGCACTAGTCATCTACCCTTTATTTCCTAGAAGCTCCATTCGCATTTTTCCGTCCACTCATATTTCCTTTTCCTTCTTGAAAATCCTTCCATGAATATCGTATAGTAACCAACTAATCCAAGAAAACTTTAAATGTCAATAACAATGATAGGAATTAACCATTCATTATTTCCCAATCATTGCAGAATCCACTGTATTCCCCCCCTAGACCCTACATGCTTAAGGAATTTCACCTTGTCCAGCCAAAACTCGCACTTTGAAAACTTCACGCAAAGTTTATGCTCTTTCAATATCTGCAATGTGACTTTTAAATAGTGTTCATATTCCTCTTTGGAAGTTTATGAACACCATTTATGAAATCCATAAATGATGTGGGGGCATTTGTAATCCAAACGCCTTTACCAAGAACTCATAATGTTCGTAATGAGTCCTGAAAGCCGTCATTGGGATATCTTCTTCCCTTTATCTTCCAATGGGTGATATCCTAATCGCAAATCTATCTTTGAGAAAGTTGTTGCACTTTTAGTTGATAACACAAATCATCAATCCTTGGTGGAGGGTATTTGTTCTTCAACATCACTTTATTAAGCTCCCGATAGTCGATACATAATCTCATCGTGTTAGCCTAGACATCCTGTTTTCAAGGGTTAACTAGAATGGTTAGAACCATAAGTTAAAAATGATAATCTAGAAGGAAAAAATTTGATAAAAGTTACTCATTTAAGCAAGCAAGTTATAATAAGAAAAGATTGGAATTAGATTCCTAAAAATAAAGGATAAATGCATAGTGAGAGAAGTTAACTAAATAGAAAAGCTCATGAAAAGTTAAGCTTTTATTAGGTTAAGTTAAATTCTTGATTGGATAGGCGAATACTTGACCCAGTATTTAGGAAGTACTCAAAACCCTTCAGGTAAAGCATAAATCCAAGTAAGTACAAACCTCATTTATAACATGGAAACTGTTTTTGAAACTCGATGAGTTATATATAATGATTGCATGGTTACTCACATTGTTAAGTGATTTGTAGTCATGAAATGATTGACTGTTATGAGTGTTATAATTGTTATAGTTGCTGCTTACATAAAATTCTTGAATAACGTAAGCACTCATGAAAATCATGTAAATTTACATCATATTTAATGTTAGGAAATTAAGAGGTAAATAAAGATTAAAAAAATGAGACAAAATAGTTTAGTGACACCGATCTTTTGAAGGAAGGGAGGGGCTCAATGAAAATATGGTAATTTAAAGTTATGCTAATACATGCTAAGGCATGCAAGGGCATGAGTAAGTTCGGATCGGGTTGCTCCCTGTCTTTTCATTGGTCGAGCGCTAAAATAATACGTACATAGGGCCTAATAAAAGAAAAAGTAATAAATTCAAAGAATGATTAAGATGGAAGCATGTAATTACATTTAAGAAGAATATGGGTTTTAAGATTATTAAATATTACATGTTTCATAGATTACATACATTTATAACTATTTTGTGAGTTATGTTTGTACTTGTTGAGTGAAAGCTCACGTCTTACTTTCCATGTTTTAGGCATTAAGGGTAAGTAACCGATCTAGTTATCCTAAAAACCTCGTTGAGAGGGTACGATGTACGTGGAGGAGGTAGTGGTACTAGGACTAAGCTACACTATAAACTTCGGCTTTAATATCATAAATAGTGATGTTATAAATATTTTCGTGCATCGCAAAGACTTGGCCTGTTTTGAGAACCTTCTTATAGATGTTTTGAAATCTCCTAGTGGACATGTGCACGTTTAGTAGTAGCATTATAATAGACTCCCTTTTTTTTGTATGATAGATTTTGCTACTAATCAAGAAACCCTATTCCAAGACATTCTGCTATGGTAGTTGGGGGATTATCACCACTATCAATTATAACGGCTAGTTCTAGGTGAAACCTCTCCATCATTCTCTTGAAAATTTCCATCTTTATGGATACTAAGAAAGGGCATAGTCGTGCTAGTTGATCAAATTTATAAACTGCCTCTTTCACCAACATAGTCCCTTGTTTGAGGTTGATAAACTCCCTCTATTGAGCTGCCATAGCGTCCCTATTATGATATTTTTTTTATTAAACTTAGTAGTGAAGTCCTCTCACATCATTTCAGCCTCATCACGTCTCATTTTAACTATCTCAGACCAATAGCGTGCATCCTTCTTGAACATAATGGGATAGCCTATAATGTTTAAACTTAATGGGATAAGTGTCAGATTCACTCTAGGTGGAGAGACCATTAGTTTATGACCGCATAGGTTATTTGATACCACTCAAAGATTGAACTTGTGGTGACAAATGTAGGGTTAACTCTCGATTAACAGACCTTTACTTTTCGACCGCATAAGTTGTTTAATGGTGCGAAAAGATTAACTTCGTGGTGACAAGTATCGGGTGAAATCTTGGTGGAGAGACTTTAATTTTCTTACTGTGTTACCGCATAGATTAGTTTATGGTGCCCAAAGATTGAAATGATGGGGACAAACATCGGGGCAACTCTAGGTGGGAGACCCATCATTTTAGACCGCGTATGACATTCGATGGCTCTTAAAGATTGGACCCGTGGGGACAAATGTTGAAGTAAAGTATTGGGCCGACTCTAGGTTGTGAGATGCAGTCATTTAATTTCCCTCGGAGATTGTACTCATGGAGACTTATATCGAGTCAACTCTGGGTGGAGAGACCCTTAGTTTTCGACTATGTAAGTCGTTTGATGGCCCTCAGAGATTGAACTCATGGGGACAAGTACCGGGTTAGTTATAGGTTGGAAGACTCTTAATTTCTGGTCATGTAGGTTAGTTGATGGCCCCAATTAATTTAACTCTAGGTTGAGAGACCCTTATATTCCGACCACATAGGTAATTTGATAGCCCTCAGAGACTTAACTCGTGGGGACAAGTATTGGGTAAACTCTAGGTGGAGATACTCTTATTTTCTAACTACATAGGTCATTTAATGGATCTTAAAGACTAAAATCGCTAGGATAAACGTCAGATCAGCTCTACGTGGAGAGACCCTTAGTTTCGTTTGCGTAGGTCATTTGGTGGCCCACATAGAATTATCACGTGGATAGACATGATCATTTGATGGCCCTCATAGATTGAATGCATGAGGATAAACTTCAAGTCAATTCAGGGTGGAGAGATGCTTATTTTCTTACCGCATAGGTCTGACCCTCTGAGATTGAACTCTTAGGTACAAGTATCAGCTCAGCTCTAGAGGGAGAGTCCTTTAATTTCTTACTATGTAGATTAATTGATGATGCCTAGTGTCTTAACCCTTGAGGATAAGTGTCGAGTTAGCTCTAGGTGGAGACACCTTTAGTTTTCGATTGTGTGGGTCATTTGATGGCCCTCATAGATTGAACTCGGGGGGATGAGTATCCAATTAACTATAGGTGAAGAAACCTGCAATTTCTGACTGTGTAGGATAATTGCTAACCCCCAATGTTTTAACCTATGCACATGAGTGTCGGGTTAGGTTTAGATGGAGAACCCTTTACTTTCAGACCACATAAGTTAATCGATTGAAATCAAAGATTGAACTGGCGAGGATAAGTATCGGGTCAACTCTAGGTGGAGACACTTAATTTTCAACCGCGTAGGTTAGTTTATGGCCCTCAGAGATTAAATTATTGGGGATAAGTTTTTGGTCACTCTATGAGGAAGCACCCTTAGTTTCTGACTATGTAGGTTAATTGATTGACCCCAATGTTTAAACTTATGGGGATGAATATCGGGTCAGCTTTTGGTGCAGAGAGCCTTAGTTTCTGCCAACGTAAGTAATTTAATCATGCCTAGAGATTGAATTCGTGGGGATAAGTATTAGGTCAACTCTAGGTGAAGAGGCTCCTAGTTTCCGACCACATAGGTCATTCAATGGCTGTTAGAAATTGAACATGTGGTGATAAATTTCAGGTTAGCTCTAGGTGGAGAGACTCTTAGTTTCACATAGGTCATTTAATAGGCATCAGAGATTGAACTCGCAGGGACAAGTATCAGGTCAATTGTAGTGGGAGAGCTTCTTAATTTTTTACCATGTAGGTTAATTTATGGTCCTAATTTTTAACTTATAGGGATAAGTATCTGGTGAACAGGTTGAGAGACCCTTAGTTTTCAACCATATAGGATAATTAATGGCTCCTAAAGAGTGAACTCGAACATGTATCGGTTCTATCTAGGTGGAGATACCATTAGTTTACAACCGCGTAGGTTAATCGATGGCCCCTAAAGTTTTAATTTATAGGAACAAATTTTGGATCAATTCTTGGTGAAGAGAACCTTAGTTTCTAACCATACAGGTCATTTGATTACGTCTAGAGATTGAACTCGAGGGGATAAGTATTAAGTCAACACTAGTAGAGAAGCCCATAGTATTGGGCTGTATATGTCATTTGATGGCCATTAGAGATTGAAGTCATAAGGATAAATTTTGGGCTAACTTTAGGTGGAGGGACATTTACTTTCTAAACGCTTAGGTCATTTAAAAGCACTCAAAGATTGAAGTCGTATAGTCAAGTATTGGATCAACTCTAGGAGGAGAGGCCCATAATTTATATATTCGCGTAGGCTAATTGATGGCCCCAATGTTCTAACTTATAGGGATAAGTATCACTCCTGGTTGAGAAACCCTTAGTTTCTGACCACGTAGGTCATTTAAAGGTGCCCTATGATTGAACTCGTGGGAATAAAAATCGGGTCAACCATAGGTGCAGAGACACTTATATCTGACCTTATAGGTCATTTAATGGACCATAGAGATTGAACTTATAGTGACAAATATCGAGGTCAAATCTAGGTTGAGAGACCCTTAGTTTTTTATCATGTTGGTCATTTGATGGCCCTCAAAGATTGAACTTATGGGAATAAATGTCTCTTCAGCTCTGGGTGGAGAGACCCCTAATATCTGACCATGTATGTTGATTGATGACCCCCAATGATTTAACTTATAGGGATGAGTGTTGGGTCAAATCTAGGTGAAGAAAACCATAGTTTCAAACCGCGTAGGATAATTAATGGCCCCCAAAGTTTGAACTTATGGGGAAAAATGTCAAGTCAAGATTTTGTAGATAGAACCTTATTTCTTACCACATAGGAGATTTGATCGCTCCTAAATATTGAACCCATGCGAACAAGTATTGGGTTAAATCTAGGTGTAGATGCCCATACTTTTTGCTTGCGTAATTCATTTGATGGCCCATAGAGATTGAAGTTGTGGGGATAGGTGTCGAGTCAGCTTAAGGTGGAGAGCCCTTCCTTTCTGAATGCATAGGTCATTTGATGGCCATCATAGATTGAACTCATTGGGACAATTATCAAGTCAACTCTAGGTGGAGAGACATTTGATGGCCCCTATGTGTTAACTTATAGGGATGAGTATCACTCTTGGTGAAGAGACTCTTAGTTTCTGACCGCATAGGTCATTTGATGGTGCTTGAAGATTAAACTCGTGGGAACAAATATCAAGTCAACCCTAGGTAGAGAGACCTTTAGTTTCTAACTATATAGGTCATTTGATTGCCCTTAGAGATTGAACTAGTGGTGACCAATGTTGAGGTCAGCTCTAGGTGGAGAAATCCTTAGTTTGACCTCATTGGTCATTTAATTGCCATCAGAGATTGAACTTATGGGGAATAATGTCAGGTCATCTCTGGGTGGTAAAAACCTTAATTTCTGACAGTGTTGGTTAATTGATAGCCCCTAATGTTTTAACTTATAGGGAAGAGTGTCAGGTCAGCTCTAAGTGGAGAAACCTTTAGTTTTTGACTACGTGGGATAATTGATGCCCCCGAAAGGTTATACTTATGGGGATAAGTATCGGGTAAAATTTAGGGGGAGAGAGCCTTAGCTTCCGACCGCTAGGTAATTTGATAGCATTGAGATATTCAGCTCATGGGGACAAGTATCAAATTCCTCTTAGGTAAGGAGGCCATTAGTTCCCGACAGCATAGGTTAGTCGATAGCCCCCTAAGTTTAAACTTATAGGGACAGATGTTGGGTTTGGTTTTTGTAGAGAGAACCTTATTTTCTTACCACATAGGTAATTTGATTACACTTAGAGATTGAACTCGTGGGGATAAGTATTGGGTCACCTCTAGGTGCCGAGGCCTATAGTTTTCAACCGCATAGTTCATTTGATGGCCTATAGAGATTGAACTTGGGGAGAAAAATATAGGGTCAGCTTAGAGTGGAGTGATCCTTCATTTCTAAATGTGTAGGTCATTTGATGACCCTCAAAGATTAAACTTATGAGGACAAATATCAGGTAAGCTCTTGTTGGATAGACTTCTAATTTCCAACCATGTAGGTTAATTGATGGCCCCCACTGTCTTAGCCTATAGGGATAAGTGTGGAGTCATATCTAAGTGGGGAAACCTTTAGTTTCTAATAACGTATGATAATTGATGGTCCCAAAACCTTGAACTCGTGGGGACAAGTATCGAGTCCACTCTGAGTGGAAAGAACCTTAATGTTCTAACTTGTGGGGATAAATATTGGATTCACTCTAAGTGGAGAGACTCTTAGTTTCAAACCCAATAGGTCATTTGATGGCCCTCATAAAATGAACTCGTGGGGACAAATGTCGAGTTAACTCTATATGGAGAGGCCTTTAGTTTCCAGTAGTGTAGGTCATTTCATGGCACCGAGAGATTGAACTCATGGGGACAACTATCGATTGAGAGACCCTTAGATTACTATAGCATAGGTTATTTGATTGCCCTCAGAGTTTGAACTAGTTAGGACAAATGTCAGGTCAACTCTTAGCTCAAAAACACTTAGTTTCCTACCGCGTATGTCATTTGATGGCTCTTACAGATTAAACTCGTAGGGATAAGTATTAGGTCAACTCTAGGTGGAGAGACACTTAATTTTTAACCATGTTGGTTAATTGATGACCCCCAATGTTTTAACATATGGGGATGAGTTTTTGGTTAACTCTAGCTGGAGAAACCCTTAATTTCTGACAGTATAGGAAATATGATGGCCCCAATGTCTTACATCATGTGGATAACTATCAGGTCAACTCTTGATTGAGAGACCTTTAGATTCCGACCTTTAGATTCCGACCTTGTAGGTAATTTGATGGCACTGAGAGATTGAACTCATTGGGACAAGTATCAGGCAACTTTAAGTGGTGACACCTTTAATTTCTAACCACGTAGGTCATTTGATAGCCCTTAAAAATTGAACTTGTGGGGATAAATGTCTGATATGATATAGGTGGAGAGACCCTTAGTTTCCAATTGCAAATGTCATTTGATGGTCCTTGGAGATTAAACTCTTGAGGACAAGAGTCGAGCCAGCTTTGGGTGGAGAGACCCTTAGTTTTCTACCATGTTGGTCATTTGATGGGCCTCAAAGATTTAACTTGTGGGTATAAGTATCGGGTCAACTCTAAGTAGAGTGACAAGTTTTAATTGATGGTCATTTCTACCATGTAGGTTAATTGATGGTGCCCAATGTTTTAACCCTTGAGGATAACTGTCAAGTTAGCACTAGGTACAGACACCTTTAGTTTCCACCTGCATGGCTAATTTGATTGCCTGCATAAATTGAACTTGGGGGAACAAGTTTCGGGTAAACTCTAGGTGAAGAGATCCTTAATTTCTAACTATGTAGTAACAGTGATGGCCCTCAATATTTTAACCATTTAGGATGAGTGTTGGGTTAGGGGTAGGTGGAGAACCATTAGTTTCTGATCACGTCGGTTAATTGATGGAAATTAGAGATTGGACTCGTGAGGATAAGTATCGAGTCAACTCTAGGTGGAGATACCATTAGTTTCTGACCATGTAGGTTAGTTCATGTCCTTTAATCTCTTGGGGATAAATGTCGGTTCAGCTCTGTATTGAGAGACGTGGTCATTTGATGGCCCTCAAAGATTGAACTTATGGGGATAAATATCAATTCAGCTTAGAGTAGAAGTACTCTTAGTTTTTGACCTCGTGGGAATTTTGATGGCTCCAAAAGATTGAACTCATGGGGATAAGTATCTGGTTAGCTCTAAGTGGAGTGATTCTTAATTTCTAACGATGTAGGATAGTTGATGTCAATAAGAGACTGACCATGTGGGGGAAAGTATCAGGTTAGTCTAGGAGGAGAGACGCTTAGTTTCTTACCACATTTGTTAATTGATAAACCCCAAAGTTTGAACTTGAGGGGATAAATGTTAGGTCAACACCTGGTGAAGAGAACTTTAATTTTTGACCGCATAGGTCATTTAATCGGGCCCAAAGATTGAACTCATAGGGACAAGTATTTGATCAACTCTATTTGTAAAGACCCTTAGTTTTTGACCTCATAGGTCATTTAATGGCCCGCAAAGATTAAACTAGCAGGGATAAATATCAGGTCAGTTCTTGATGGAGAGACTCATAGTTTTCAACCGTGTAAGTCATGTAATTGCTCTTAGAGATTGAACTCATAGGGATAAGTATCAAGTCAGCTTTATGTGGAGAAACCCTTAATTTTCAACCATGTAGGTTAACTGGTGGTTCCAAATTTTTTAACTTATGGGAAAAGTATTAGGTTAACTCATAGTGGAGGGACCTTTATTTTTGGACCACATAGGTCATTTTTGGGGTGCCCAAAGTTTGAACTCATGGGGACAAATATAATGTCAATTGTAGGTGGAGTGATCCTTAGTTTTTAATTGAGTAAGTAATTTGATGGCTTTCAGAGATTGAAATGCTGGGGATAAATGTTATGGTTAGCTCTAGGTTGAGAGACCCTTAGTTTATGACCGCATTGTTCAATTGATTTCCATCAGAGATTGAACTCTTGTGGACAAGTATGGACTCAGCTCTTGGTGAAGAAACCCAATGTTTTAACTTATGGGGAAAAGTGTTGGGTTACCTGTAGGTGGAGAAACCCTTAGTTTTTGACCATGTGGGTCATTCGATGGCCCTCAAAGATTGAACTCATGGGGACAAGTATCGGATCAATCTATGTGAAGAGACCATTAGTTTCTAATAGCTTATCTTTCCATCTTTAGTTATTCAACACTTTATTTTATTGCAATTTCAATTACCAACTTTCATCTTCAAAGTCTTTGTACTTACGGCATGCCTACACTCTATACTTTCGATGGGAATAAGATGATTGCATTTTGTTATGCTAATTCTCCATTCACTGTCCTTTCGCACAATTCACACATCAACAAATACGATTTATGGTACATAGGCCGAGGCGATTGCCAAACGGTAAGACCGTAAATATCTTATATAATATTATACAGTTGATCTCGGTCAATCATCTGCTATAAGAGAATGGCCTATCTCAGCGTTTGAGGGGCCACTATAGGTAGGTAGTGTGAATGTCCATCTATGGCTCGCTAACCCTTGGACTAATCATGGGCAGCATGTCGGAAGTGACCAATTGTTCGCCATTCCTCTACCTATCGTTAGGCCGATGTGACGTGTATGGGTTGGTCGCGCATCTAATCTCTCGGTTAGGTTAAAAAGCTAGGGGTAGCCTAATGGCCAATTGTGGTGATTCAGCAGCCATTGGTTTCGTGGCTAGTGGAAGTAATACAACTTTCGACCTATCAATCGTTGGCTGATTCCCAGCTATGCTACCATTATCCCAGACGGTGTGAGAGTTTTTGACCTTCCCTTCACGATGCTCTTGTAGATGGGATAATTCTTGGAGCTCGATAAGTTTTCTCCCCATCGTATCATGGCATTCAACCAAACGAGTCAAACTTTCAACTGTTCAAGGATCTTATTCGTCCATTCTCTAGAGGAGTTAGATGATCAAAGCATCGGACAGCTCTTAGCTTGGATTACCATGATAGATAACCCGAGCAAGCCTAATGCTAGATGGACCTAGGGGAAGTCGGCCTCATATGCCAATTTCACCATGTGTTTGCTCATCTCCATGGGATTCACCACCTCTTTGGCCGTTTCCTGCTCCTTAGGTGGAGTAAGACCAAGTGGTCGTTCATTAGAGGGTTTCGACATATCACCTTCAACTCAACATTTGTCGAGGCTATGGCTTAACAATCGACTGGTAGACATTTTCATGCTAAGTCCCACCGAGTATGCTAATTTATTGATTTGAATATTCTTATGGAAAATTAGCATTGCAAAATACAATCATTCTATCCCAACAAAAAGTGTAGAGTGCAAAGATGTTAGAAGTAAGGATACTTCAAAAATGAAAGAATGGTAATTTAAATTACAAAAAAATAAACTGCAGATAAATTAAATACAAAAGATAAAATTCAATAAGATAAAGCGCACATAGATTAAAGATAAGATAACAAGGAGGTGCATTAATTTAAATGACAAAATAAACTAAAATCATTAAATTAAATTAAAGACATGTACCGTAGCAAAAATTAATCATACTTGAATTATAAGACAAAAAAAGTAGGATAGAATGTTTAACGGGTTACATTAGTCTTGAGCACTAAGTTTACTGAACGAAGAATTAAAAAGAAGATTGTAAATTTTGTTAAAAAGAAAATTCATCAAATGATTATTTTCAAAACTTTGGGTCGAGAAAGATTAACCGGTGTTTGGTTGATCGGTTGCGATTGTGTAGTTGTTGTGTGCCTTTTTCCCTTCAACAGAAAGCTCTATTTATAGGCATATGATACTTGAATAGAAAGCTTCTTTACTTGGTTGACAAGACTTCCACTTACTGAAAAAGCCTTCTCAAAATTTCATTTCTTCTTTTAAACTACTAAAAAATAGCTATTTTAATGGAAAGCCCTTGGAATAAGGCAAACTGGCATTTGGATTGGCAAAAAACCTATTGAATCAGTCAAACTCCCTTCATTCTTTATGGGGAAACCTTTTACTTTTGAAAAGATGCCATAAGATAAAAGCATCTTCCAAATGTGTTAGAATTCCCTTGAATCTAACAAAATATCACTCTACTATGTTAAAAAAACCCCTAAAATTATTAGAAATGACTGAAAACAAGAGAAAAACATTATTGCATAACTGAATCTTTCGTTCAGCCAAATGACCAGTCGGCCATCCAAATGTTAATTTTAGCATTAACACTTTATAATGCATATTCCAACCTCCTTCCCTTTTCACTTTTTTTCTTTATATATCCATTCCCACTTCACTCTAGACTGTGGTCAACAAGTGTAGGTTTATAGTGCTCATTTGATTGGTCAAGCTATTGCGAACCACCTAGCTTTCATCATCCTAAGGAAGACTAAAGCAACAAGAGAAATTGCATAACCTATCATACAAACAAAGTTTTACCCTATTCAGATGATTTCCAACAGAATCTCCAACAAATGAATCTAGGATCATTTTAGAAAGTAGGCATTGTCTGAATAAAAATGCCCTATTGTTGTTACAAATTGAGTGGATGCATTTTTTATGATCGTTTTTTTGTGTCAAATATCATTTTTTGTGCAATGGCTGTCATTTTTATTAGCTTATTACAACAGTAATTTTTCTAGAAGTACTTGTGTCTTAGCCAAATTAAAGATTTGTCTATATTGAGCTATAACTTTGTTGTTTTATATGTGAAGGTATAATAAATAAGAAAATTAAAGGCAATATGATGATCCTCCTAATGAGACAAGTCATGTGCAAGGAAACAACTATGTTATGCATGATATTGTTTCTGACTATGTATAATTGAATGCTTCACTGTTCAATGAAAAAGAAGAAGGTGAAAAAGGAAAAATAAAATAAAAAATCCAGTCTTTCTTTACGAGGATGCTTGTCTATCAACTTGACTTGTAAGATAAAAGAATACAATAACTAACTGGAACTTCTCATAAGGAACGCAGTTATACATCCCAATAAAGCACATGCAACTGTCAAGACCTGCAACCAAAATGTTGGATAAGGAACTCCAAAAACAAGTTCAAATTATCCACCTTTTCTAACAAGATTTCTCATCCGATTATATTATAAGTTTGAAATAAAAATAGAAACACTCAAGAGCAAAATATTTGAATTTGATTTGATCAAATCGATATGTCAGATTATGTATATCTGATCAGATGCTCATAATCTGAGAAAATAAAAACCTAAAGTTTATGCAAACCTAAAACATAAAATGACTAAGATTTAAGAGGCTAAGACTGGAGACCTAACAATGTTCTTTTCCTTTTCTCTCCGGCGTCTCCTTCCCTCTTGCACTGTTTTTTGGCCAGCCATTTGCCATGAATAAGAGTTCACTCCGTTCATGGCCTCCTCGTCGAATCTCAACATTATTTTATATTATGTCGCTATGAACTTATAATTGTGATTTATATACATTTGATATATAAATTTTAAATGGTAATTAGACATAATTTAGCTGTTATACTGTCCAAATGTCATTATAAATCGTAAATTAATTCTTTATAAGTGATTAAAGTATATCATTACTATATAACTTTGACCATTACAAGAAAAAGGAAAAATAGAACAAGTAATCCAAAAGAACCTAAAATAATATATATAAATGATGATATGTTTCTATTATTTGAGGTTCGAACGTCAATTTATATCAAAAAATTGATCTCCAAATAAAATAAAATTTCGTAATCTTCGTATTTAAAATCTTACATAAAATAAATTATAATTTAAATTTTTTAAAAAAAGATTAGATATTTATATTATTTGATCTGATCATATACGGATTGGATTAGATCATATATTTTTTAATTTTTACTTATCGGATTGGATATCCGATTTGATCCTATACAGATTAGATCATCTTTAACTTTTACTTATTAAATTGAATATCTAATTAGATAAGTAAAAATAAGTAGTTGTTTGTATCGAATGGGATACAGTAGTATCCAACATATACTCAATCAAGTCACAATTATGACATAAATAGAAGAACAATCAATAACCCTTTTTCATACCTGAAGTGGAGAATGACCAAGTGAATCTCGTATGGATCTAATATTTATAAATAGGTTCAGAAGGCAAACCCCCAAAAGTTTGCACCGAGAGATTCATCGTAGTAGCTGTTGAGAGTGAAAAGACAGAAAATGAAAAAGAGAAATAGAGAGAACAATTTTGACGATAATGCTAGGATTTTGTTTCTCTAAAATATTTATTGTATTCTTTTTTATCTTTTAAATTTATAAAAATTAATTATGTACCGAACTTCAATTAAAACTGTAAGATCCATTTGATTAAGATCTAACAGCTATAAAGATATCATATGAGCTCATTTTTCCTAAGCGAAGATGAGCCCCAGATGGCATTGAGCATATGATAAATTATTTAATTTGTTAAATGAGATATCATGCATTATAAGAAGATACTGATATGAATTAGTTGTGGATAAAGTTAGAAAAGTAAAATTCATTTAGAGAGGGAACGCTGATCGGAAGGAAATTGGTTTACTGTAAACTCCAAGTTTTAAAACAATATAAAAATCAGTAGTAATAATTACAGATTTCATCTGTTATACGGATATCTGATAAATTCAATTATATTATAATTATAAATATCAGCATCTAATATATAAATTATGTTTTTGTTATGTTACGATTTGATTTAAAACCATACCCTACAGAAATACTTCATAATTCTATACTTCAAGGATCCACCGTTAATTCCTCCGGGGTCTTTGTATCTTGTTGGAGCACGATAATTCTCGCTTTGGGCTGGAAATTATGATGGGTTTAGTAGGCCTTTATATATTTTTCAAAATGAAACATTATGAACTGTAATGTTGCACCACTTAAACAAGATTGGGCCGGTCGGTCTGAGGTTCTTGTCTACGAGAAGCAAGTTTTTAGTTTAGGACCCTTGGTTTGTTTCAAACGCTGTTCCAATTTACAAGCGCAAAAATTCCGTTTCAGCAACTTAATTGCAAAAACGCGCTTTTCCTAAATCAATGGATGCTCAAACTTTGAAAAGCATCTAAACGCTAACATCATTGGGTTTGCCATTCTGGGCTTTCTTTTCTCTGAACATAATAAATGTCCTAAAAAGAAAGTACCTTGTAACAACATCTGTATAGTATTAATCAGAGGTAGAACGAATTGGAGAATGCCTGTTCCTTTTTCCCTCTTTTATCAATAATGCTAGGAATCATAATAGGTTCAGTTACAAACTTTTTGATCCAAAATATATTTTTTACTGCTTCTAAAATGTATTTGGCTTCAATAATAGAATCCATGATTATTTCTTGTTTGGAATTCTTCAAACTGACTACTCTATCATTGATTTGCTATTATCAATGTTTGATTGAAAATTAGAGTGTGAAACTCTCAATTTTCAAGTCAGTGCCTACAAATCAATAACATCTCTTTAATTCTTTTCAAGTACTTAAGAATGTTCTTGACACTAACTAATCCAAAACTTTTGACATAGATTGTCTTAAAACTTGCTCATAACGCTTAGAGCGTAGACAACATTCGACCTCATACATAACATAGTGTACATGATAAATCATACTGCCAAAGCATAAGGTATTTCACTCATTTCATCTCTCTCCAATTGTGTCTTAGGAGATATATTCTTGAAGATGTAGATTCTATGACTCATTAACATGAGTTCTCTCTTGAAATCTTCCATGCTAAACCGTTTTAGCACTTTGTTTATGTATATTGATTGGGTTTAAGCCCATCAATCTTCTAGATCTATCTCTATAGATCTTTATTCCTAGAATATAAGTTGCTTCACCTAAACCTTTCATGCAGAAATTCTTTGATAACCATAACTTTGTAAACTACAACATACCTTCGTCATTCCCAATTAGTAGTATGTCAGCCAAGTATACAACAATAAAAGAAATAGAGCTCTCACTAACTTTCTTATACATACATAAATCATCTTCATTCTTAAAGAGGTCAAATGATTTAGTTGTTTCATTGAAACGAATGTTCCAAGCCCGAGATGCTTATATATGTCGCATATAAACCTTTGCAGCTTACACAATTTCATTGTATTTTTCTTACTAGTGAAGCACTCGGGTTATATCATATACATATCCTCCTCGAGGTACTCCCTTTAGGAAGGCTATCTTCATGTCAATTTTCTAGATTGCATAATCATAGTATACTATAATGGTAAGCAATATCTGAATGGATTTAATCATTGCAACGGGTGAGAAGATTTCCTCGTAATCGATCCCTACTCTGTGTATGGTTAACCCTTTACAACTAGTCTAGCTCTATAGGTTTCGACCTTTCCATCTACTTTGATTTTCTTCTTGAAATCCCACTTGCATCCTATAGGAACTATTCTTTCAGGTGCATCTACCAAATCACACACTTGGTTGGCATACATAGAATGCATCTCGAATTTCATAGCTTCTAGCCATCTCTTGGAATCCAGGCCATCAATTTCCTTGGAATAAGTCGTAGCATCATCATTTATGATCGGCACATTACTATGATTTTCTACAAGAAATCGATAATGCTTTGACCTAGTAATCATTCTACTAGATTTACAAAATTGTTGTGTAGTTTAAGGTTTCACAATGTCATCTTTTAAAGGTACCTCAACCAAACACTATGATGTAATAGGATGTTCAATTCAAATGTCATTTTGTGAGTCTTGAACTTCTTTAAGTTCAATTTTACCCTCAATATTCCTTTCGAAAAGGAATTTTTTTCTCTAAGAAAACATCCCGCTTGGCAACAAATGCTTTCATCTTAGTGAGATGATATAATTAGTATCCTAAAGTTACCTTATACACCACAAAATAACATTTTTCGGATTTAGCATATAACTTTTCTGCTTCTTACTTTTTAACATACGCATGGCTGCCCCATATATGAATATGTTTAAAGCTTGCCCTTCTGCCTTTCCATATCTTATATGGTGTCGAAGAAATAGATTTTGTAGGAATATTGTTTATGATATAAGCGAATAATTCTAGGGCGCGTCCCCAAAATGATAGAGGTAGATCACTAAAACTTATCATAGATCGAACCATGATCAAGAGAGTTAAATTTATCCTCTTAGACACACCATTTAACTGTGGCATTTTGGGATGTGTCCATTATGAGATTATATTGTTCGCTTTCAAGTAGTCAAGAAACTTGAAGCTTAAGTATTAACCAACTCGATCTAATTAAAGTATCTTAATACTTTTGCCTAGTTGTTTTTCTACTTCATTCTTATATTCCTTGAATTTCTCAAATGATTCACATTTATGCTTCATAAGATAAATATGTATGAATTTAAAGAAATCATCAATAAGTGTAATGAAGTTATGAAAAACCACCTCTGGGAAAAGGTGACATAGACGCATACGTCAATTTGTACTAGGCTCAGTGACTTGGTTTAACTTTCTCCAATTGACTAAAAGGAGATTTGAATATCTTGCCCAACAAATAAGATTTGTAAGGTAGCATCGATTTTAAATTGAATAGATCCAAGTATCCATATTTATGCAACTTTTGAATCCTTATTTTTTTGGCATGACCTAACCGACAATGCTATAGGTACGTTTGGTTCATATTTATGCAACTTTCTTTTATTGAATGTTCAATATTGAGGCAAGTTTCATTATTTAAATCCAAGACATAAAACACTATTATTTAAAGAACCACTTTCATAAAATAAACCATCCAAGTCTAGAAACAGAAACAATATTTATAATTAAAGTTGGTGTAAAATAACAATGTCTCAAATTTAAAACTAAGCTCGAAGGTAACACAAAACTGTAAATGCCTATAGCTAAAGCAACAGCTTTTGCTCCATTTCCAGCAAGTAAGTTGACTTCTCCTCTCTTCAAGATCATATTATTACAAATATGAGATCCACAACTATTATTTAATACCCAAATAGAAAAATCATTACAAGAAAAATTAACCTCAATCATGAACATACATAAAGCAGCATCACTGTGCTTTTTTTGACTTGCAAGATACTCCTTGCAACTTCTCTTCCAATATTCAAATTCTCCACAGTGGAAACATTTTTCATTTTTGCTTTTCTTTATATTTCCGTCAACCTTCTTTACCTTGGGAAGCCTTTTCTTGCCTCGCTTCTTAAGCTTGGCCTTATCCTTTCTTCTGGAAGAACTTCCCATAAGTAACACATGTTTATTCTTTTTGATTGATTTTCGGCTGTTTGTAGCATCTTATGCAAATTATGTAGCTCGGCTTCCATTTTATTCATATATAAGTTGAGCAAAAACGAAGCAAGTGAATCAGGAAGTGATTGCAATACCATATTATTGATTAACTTTTAATCCATTACTAAACCTAGATTCTTAAGCACATGTTCACTAACAGAGGTGCCCTCAGTCATCTTTAGCCGAAACAATGGCTTAGATATCTCATAGCTTTCGTTCTGAGTATCTTCACCATAAATAACTTTAAGGTCATCGATAATCTCAACATCATTGAATCATTCATAGTATTTTTTGAGCTCATTGTTCATCAATACAAGCATAATGCATTGGACCTTATTATCTCGCTCCAACCACATATTTCATGTAGCCATTGTTGTGTCATTTGATTCCTCAAGCAGGACTTGCATGACTGACTGATTCAGAATATAAGACAAATTCTCATATCTGTGAACGATTCTCAAATTTCTACTAGTCTTTAAATTTGGTTCCAACCAACTTCTTTTGCTTAAGAATCAATTTCATTTTATCAGACATGCGAACTACAAAACACAAAAAAAAAAAAAAAAAAAAAAAAAAAAAAACACACACACACACACAACAACATAAGTAAATATGCATAGGATATTAACTAGAAAAACTTTCAAAGGTTATATAAATTTTTTGGTATCTCCCCACTATTTTATTAAGAAATTATATTCACATTCTAAATATAAAACGAGAAAAATATTTTAGTGGGAAAAGGATCGAACCATCGAATATTACAATTCTCATGTGTCCATAGCCAATCATAATAAACATGGAAATTAGTAAACTCTTTTGCAATTACATCTCATGTAATTCCTTTATCTTACCTCTAAGAAAACATAATCCCACATGTCTGTAGTCAATTATATTTTCTGAGTTGAGCTTAACTCAAACATTCTTGTGAAACATAAAGTGTTAAACTAGTATGTGTATGTATTCATGTCCATGCCGAGAATGACAACATTACTTAGTCACGTATCTCATGCTAAGATAATATACATTTATACTTACACCAAATATAAATCCCACATATGTGTAACTAGCTTACATTTAATGTAAATATCACATATATTATAATGTTTGAAAGGCAAGCCATGAAATGATTTCATAACCAATTATAGCTCAATATTATGTAGGAAGGATTTGATTTACTGTCACATCATAAACAATCATACGTATATATCATGCACTATCTCATAGTCCTTAAAACAACTTAAATTACATCATCTAATGCATGATCATATTAAAACAATTTTGACTATTCATGCATTATTATTGTTTCATCTTTTGATGCATGATAATGCTATATTCATAGAATTCAAACAAGTCATTGGATCTAATCTATTCTTGTTTAGTCCTTTTAGTACATTTTAATTATTTTGAGCAGTAAACAATTTAAAATCATCATCCTTAACTCCTTAAGAATACTTGCCAAAAATGTCAACCTTCTATATTTTGAAAGTTCCCTAATTGGGTCGTTTCCAAAATGATAAATATTTTTTAGAAAAATTATTATTTTAGATCAACTTTAAACTTCAGGAAACATGCTAAAATAAAATTTTTCAATCACATTAAATTCATCATAAACTATTTAAGGTAATTTAATTGATCTTATGTTTTATAAAATAATAAAATACATAAGAAGAATTTATATTATTTTACTTTCCAAATATACATCAAATACATAATCTAATCATCAATTATATAATCAAAATTATATTTTAATTTAATAAATAAAATATTAGATTTACCAAATTTTAGGATAGCATCCAAAAATGACATAATCAAATTACGGTTTACACGACAATATTTGCCGGTGTTGCCGCCACCATGGATAGCAGCCCGCGCAGCTCTACCCATATGTAGCACACGTCACCACCAAGCTACCTTGCACATGCTACCTCACGGGAGTGGCAACGATTATCCTGAACAGTAGTCCTATTTTTTGTTGTTTCTAAAAATTATCCTGATTTAAGATTTCATTAGAAAAACATACATGGCATCAAGAACATTTAAGAACAAGATGAAAACATTAAATTAAAATAATCAACATATGCTTTTCTTGTATAATCTAGGCTCTAATACAATTGTTAGGAATTCATGCGTAAAAAGAAGCAGAAGTAATAATTTAAAATTTTGAATCTCATCCTAATCATAGCATAATTTCATAAACAATACCGATCATACGATAATTACATATCCTATATATAATTTCTTTACATAAAGCACATTAAATCTTATGAATTTAAATTTCAAGTTTAGATTAAAATGTTACATTAACTTGATGAGAAAACCACTATAATTCCTCTTTCAATGCAATTACAAGGAAGATTTAAGACACCTATGTCTTCATCCTCTAATCATAATACACACAATTTGTTCGCTCAGTTAATTTTTTGCCTTTAGATTCAACACATGAATCAAAAGATTCGGGGAAAGAGATAGAAAAATCCTCTCTATTCTCTCTCTCAATTTTGGCCAAGAGGAGGAGGAGGAGCATTGGGGTTTTCGGCCATTTAGTTGGATATTTCTAATGTTCTACGAGGTCTAATATTTTCTAATCACATTAGATTTCCTTTTAGTAAAGGTTTCCAAATAAATTAATATCACACATAGAAAACTATGTGTACCACATAGATAACTAGCAGAGCTGTATCACATTAGATTTAATAAATTAATAATTACTATTTTGCCCTTGAGTCAAACTATAAGTTAAATTACCCTTTTACCCTTAAAATTGAAACGGTCTGTTTTTCCCTTTTCTTCGACAAATCTTAAACTGAGTTACTATAAAATTTTTATATATGTGACTAATTAGATTCTATATCATGCTAGTAGAAGAATTTCATAATGCTTTATGATTTTATTTAATACTATTAAATTCATTTAATTTAGAACATATTTTAAATTAAATAGTTAACTTAATCATCTCATGATTAAGTAACTTAAACCTTCGAGTCAAGATTGACTTCTAATAAAGTGTTAAGACTACCCAAGAGATGAGAAGTAACATCTTTCTAAAGAACCTTATATGACTATAGTATATTTACAACAACGATCTTTCAATCTTGCCAATATCCCAATTCGTCATAAAGTATGGTTTTAGTTTTATATCATAATTTAAAAATCATATGAACTATTATATTTTTATTAAACAATGACAATGGATTTACAAAAAACTCTTTTTCATACCATGCTACTTTGCAAAGATTCCTCGTTCAATAAAATAGATAATTCATATGGTCTATTTCCAAATACAAAAGCGATAGATTCTCTTTTGATCACTCACAATCTTCATGTATTATTTCATGCCCCATAGTTCATCCAATGGTCACTCTTGGTTAGGGTTAATTGAAATGATGTCAAGCATGGAACCTAACACATAAGATACCATGGCGACCTAATGTCCGAGGACTGTCATAAAGTCACTAAATAGTTATTATTAATAGTTAGTACTAATTATAATTGAGAATTACTAAGTATCACGTTCGGTACTTTTAGTCTCTACTAAACACTCACAGAATCATCATGAAATTCTACCAACAACATTGGCCATGAAACCAACCACCTTAAATATTTTCGGTGATGAACTATATAATTATCTATCCGGATCATCAATGTATATTTTTGAGATCCCATGACAATGAATAGTTCGTATCTCAAGCTTTTGTAGTTTGAGTTTCAATTAGCATAATCTCTATTATAGTTTCCAAAGCGCACAACTAAACATACTAAATTTTATCATGATATATATATAATATATTAATTCAAACAAAATCAATAAACATAATAAATAATAACTGACTTTCATAAATATTAATTAATAATAATATTCATTATCTTGTTTATAACAGCATAAAAGTAGTATCACATAAAATATTTTTCTTCTATCGGGTAAAAAACCGATTGACTTAAGAGAAATACATTTTCAAAATCTTGTTTGCATGCCATATTTTACCCAAATATTCTATATGCCCCTTCACACGTTTCAAATATCATATCCACTTAGTATTTTACTAATTTTTTCATTTTTTTGTAATATAGAATTACTTAAAATATTATCCATACTAAAAGAAATAATATAAAAAAAAAAATTAAATAGATAAATAATATATTTCTTCTCAAATCCACAAAATCCAAGAACTATAAATTAAATTGCATTTCTTAGGATGTTCTATTCTCAACTTTTCCCTTCAATTTGCAATGCAAGAACAGGCATACACTTACTTATGGGAGAGAAAGAAAGACAGATGCACCAATATAATACTCTTACACATGTCACTATAATCTTAACTCAATAAGCTTAAATTGAGTTTTGAGAATCAATTTAAAGGAAGTTTTGCTAGCATATCAAATTGAGGGACTTCATACAAACAAAAATCAAAGGATAAAATTTAAAGTGGAGCAAATGGAAGTTAGTTAACTCTTAATCCTGTTGCAGCAGTGTTGCCTATAGGTTCTATTTTTGGCAACATAATGCAATGCATTTCCAACAACTTAACCATCTTTTATGTCTCTCACCAACTCTACTTTACATCTCACTCTCTCCTCTATATAAACACATATCTTGATATGTTTGGCCATTATATTTGCTTTACGGCATTTAAATTTCGGTCTTTAGGCAAAAAGCAATGTCAGAGGTTAAAAAACTCAATTCTAACTAGCAACTCTTTGTAAAATACTTAATCCATCATATACATGTACATATATAGAGGTATCTAATATCTAAAAAACTCTTGATACATAAATTAATGGCCATGCATACCCATAAACATGTACATGTGCATACATAGAGGTATCTCAGACTGGTATCTAAAAAACTTTGATACATAAAATCATGGTCAAACGGATTGGTGCCCCTGAAAATCGATATTTAATATTTAAATTGCAAAAACAGCATTTAAATTGTATGGAAAATCATACCCATCTCGATCTCTACACACATTCACAACAAAAACAAAAAAAAACAAAAAAAAAAGGGAGAAAAATAAAACAATAGATGAGACCAGTATCTGTACAAACTCTTTTATTTCAACTTCCAAAAGGAGTATCATTTCTTTCCTTTCTACTTCTTTACGGCCGATAAAATTTCAACATTAAACTAATTATTTAAAGTAGAAAATAAATCAAAATATTGAGTCGTTAATTTCGTCATATGGATCACACAACTCTTCCCTCGGCTATATGGCAGAGGTTCAATGTAAGAATGTGATCGAAATAATGTAAGAATGTGATCTTAATGTGGTAAGCTAGATTCCCGGTTTTCCAGTACTAAAAATATGATATACTCGTTAAAGTGATTTTCCTCCCATTTTAAATATATGGGTTGAGATTATGTACGTTTGGTTTGATTTTCTCAATAAGGTTAGAATAAAGATGAATTATATTCCTCAATTTGATTTGATTTGATTTGATTTGATTTATAGTTGTGCAGAGAATGATTTTTATTCCTTGAGGGGTGAAAAAATTATTCCCTCATTCCCCTTAAAATATGTTTTTTTTTTTTAGTGAGAATGGAATTGTCTTTAATATATTAGTATAATTTTTAGGATAATTTTTTAAATTCACTTTTCTTTAGTCATCACCCCACCTTTGCTACCACTCCAACTTATTCGCTGATGTCTCCCCACTTTCACCACCGCCCTAATTTCTTCGCTGTTACTGCCCCACATTCAATGGTGGCGTCATTGAAGGTAGAACAACGACAGTGGCAACAACAGAGGTGGAGCGAAGGTGCGGCAGCACGACGATTGAGATGGAGTAGCAGTATCGGAGGTGGAGTGAAGGTTAGGCGGTGCAACAATGGAAGCAGAGGTAGAGTGGCATCGGTGAAAACAACGGAGGTGGAGCGGCGACAGAGTTGGGGAGGCAACAACAGTAACATCAGAGGTAGTACGATGACAATAGTCACAACGGAGATGGAGCAGTGGCGGCGACAACAAAAGGGGGCGGCAACAATGGTAAAAGTTGAGCGTCAGCAGAAACAAAAGTAGATGATAGTGATAGGACGAAAATGGAAGACAAGAAAAAAAAGTATTAGTAAAATTTTATTTAGTCAAAAGTAATATAATTTTTAGAATATTTTAATAATTTTCATTTATAATTTCTTCTAAAAGAGCTAAAATATGATAACAATCAAAGTTAAATGATTCAATTAAATAAAATAAAAGTCAATTAATGAAAAAAAAAAATTCATAGAACTAAAAGAATAATTTAACTTAAAAAAATTATAAAATCCCCTTAAACTTGTTCAGAATTTTAAATTAAAAAATAAAATAAAATCCAGCTTCAACCCGTTTCTCACTCGCAAAATCCAACTGTCCAAAAGCCCAGAAATAGACTTTTTCTTCAGGCCAAGTCTTGCGGAAACGTTCAAATGAAGATAATATGAGTAAAGATCTCTGAACTTATAATTGGTCTGAAGATAACCTACTTATACCTTCCAAAAGACTTTAATATAAAGACAAGACAAGACAAGATGTATTTAGAGAGCCAGTGTCCTCTCTCCTCCCCCTACTTCTTCTCCCTTCTCACATCTTTAAAAGCCGCCCTCTCTCATTATCATTCATTATGTATACATATCCTTCACTTTAATCACCTCTGCTTTTAATATTCCCTCTAAACAATCTTCATTCCCTATTTTGTCCAAACGCCACTATTTTTCGAAAAAGTCTCAGAAAACTCCGGTTTGGTTTCTTGTATCATTTACCAGAAGTAAAGGTCAAACCTCGTATTTTTACCGGCGAATCCGTACGGTTAAGATTCTATTGTATTGTTAAGCTACAAATCCCTACGTATGAAAACCAGTAGTTATCCACATATTTTTTATCATAACGTTAATATATTTACTAATATAGTAATATATTATTTGTTATTATTACTACTTCTTATTTATCGTTGAAATTAATAAATAAAAAACTGGAAGACGTAAAAGACTAAAGAGTGTCCAGTTCGTCTGCGAGGGATGAGACCAAGTCAACCGCCTCCCACCTCCACCGCAACTCCGACGCCCGCTCGCCGGCCTGGTCGGCGCCAGGATCTAAACCTTCCTCTCCCTCAGCGCAATCCTTTCGTAGCTGTCCCTCTTCCTCTTCCTCCTAACTCCTCCGCCTCCTCCTCCTCTGCCGCCGGCTCCAACTCAGCATCTTCAACCGCCGTGAACCACCGCCAGTTCAGCTTCTCGGAGCTAGATCGAATCAGCCGAATCGGAAGCGGCGCTGGAGGCACGGTCTACAAAGTGATCCACCGTCCGACAGGCCGTCCCTACGCACTAAAGGTGTTCCACGGCTATCACGACGAGGCGGTGAGGCGTCAGATCTGCCGCGAGATCGAGATCCTTCGAGACGTCGATAACCCTTACATCGTCAAATGCCACGATATGTTCGATCAGAATGGAGAGATCCAAGTCCTTCTTGAGTTAATGGACGGCGGATCGTTAGAAGGCACTCACATCCCTCAGGAAAACCTTCTCTCAGATCTGACTCGACAGATCCTCACAGGACTCGCCTACCTCCATCGCCGCCACATCGTCCACCGCGACATCAAGCCATCGAATCTCCTGATCAACCGCCGAAAAGAGGTTAAGATCGCAGATTTCGGTGTCGGACGAATCCTCGAGCAGACTTTGGATGCTTGCAACTCAGCCGTAGGAACCATCGCGTATATGAGTCCGGAGCGGATCAATACGGACCTGAATGAAGGAGTCTACGATGGATATGCTGGAGACATATGGAGTTTAGGAGTGGGCGTATTGGAGTTTCATTTAGGGAAGTTTCCCTTCGGAAATGGGAGGCAAGGAGATTGGGCGAGCTTGATGTCCTCGATTTGCATGTCGCAGCCGCCGGAGGCACCTCCAACGGCTTCGCCGGAGTTTCGGAACTTTATTGCTTGTTGTTTGCAGAGGGATCCAGGGAGGAGATGGCCTGCTGCTCAACTACTGCAACATCCCTTCATACTTCGTAATACAAATCATAATAATGATAGTAACGGAGGTAATCAGAGACGGAGTCATCATCTTCATCATCGGAATCTTCATCACCAGAATCTTCATCAATTACTACCTCCTCCTCCACGCCCAAATCCTTCCTAGCTTTTCTTTTTTGCTTCTCTCTCTGCTGCAGCGTGATCTTGAAATATACTTAGTTATTATCTTTGTTTCGTAACGTTCTCTCGCAGATTCAAGGCACTTTCTCGATAAAAGTTCTATTGTAATCTTGATAAGATTATAATAAAATTTTAAAATGATTGATTTTAGTATAAAGAGATTGAAAAAATATATCTCTCGATTTTTTACGATAAATTAAATAATTCTATGCGATATGATTTTTATACTGATAAGAGTAAAATAATAATAATATTATTAATTATTATATTTATTAATTTTATTAAAATTAATATATTATATTTTATCAATATATATTATGATAATATGTCTAATATTTTATGTTATGGATTTTAGGATAATAAATAGAAATTATATTAATTGAAATTCAAACTACATAAAAGTTTAAAACATAAATTATTTCTTGTCATAAGATCTTAGGAATAGAGATATGATTTAGATATATGATCATATAGTTTATTAGAATTAATATATTATATTTTATAAATATATATTATGATAATATTTAATATTTTATGTTATGGGTTTTAGGATAATGATAGAAATTATACTAATTGAAACTCAAACTGCATAAAAGCTTAAAACATAAATTATTTCTTGTCATAAGATCTCAAAAACAGATATATGATTTAGATATACAATCATATAGTTCATCGTCTAAAGTGTTTAGGGTGTTCGATCTTATGACCATTGGTAATGATAAAATATCATGATGATTATATGAGTACTTAGTAGAGAATAAGGGTAACAAACGTAACTTAAATAATTTTCAATAGTAATTGTTAATGAAAATTATTTAGTGACTATATTACATAAGGTCTTCAGACATGAGATCGATATGGTATCTTATATTTTGGCTTCTATATTTTGACATCATTCAAATTAACCTAGCCAAGGGTAAACACAGGATGAACCGTCAGGTATGAAATGTTGTACATGAAGGTTGTGAGTAATTAACAGGGAATCTATCGCTTCCGTATTTGAAAAGAGATCCTATGAATTATATATTTTATTAAACAAATAATCTTTGCGATGTAGTATGATATGAAAAGGAGTTTTCTGTAATTTCATTATCGATATTCAATAAAGATATAATGATTCATATGATTTGTTTATTAGAATTTAATAGTAAAACCATACTTTCGACAAACCAGTATATTGAAAAGATGGAAAGATCGTTATTGTAAATATACTAGTCATAGAAAAGTTCTTTCAGAAGATGGTACTTCTCATATTTTGGGTAGTTCTTTCCGCATGAGGACGAGGCACACTTGTTGTTGAAGCAGTATTTCTCCAAGTTGTGGCTGCTTTTGGAGCAGGATTTCCAACATCTTACCCTATCCTTGGGTCAAACTCTTTAACTCATTCAACTCTTCATTGTTTGGATTATTAGACGGGCTATAAGGATTTATATTGGTAGATGCGCTAGTGGTACATCCTTTTATCAAGTTGCTTCTAGGACGAGGGTAATTCAATTCTTATAATAAATAAAATGCAATGTATTAATTCCTTAAAAATGAAAAGGATTTATTGGGAAACACCCTTGTATATATATATATATATATATAATGATCAATATTTACATTACAAAATTTGATCATCACACCTCCAAAATATTTTCCCTTTAATTTACACATAACATAACAAGTTTCCATATACTTGTCATTTTAACAATTTTCCAAACTTTCTCAAAATATATCCTAGCCTTTTTCTTACTCATAATCAAGGAAACATCGGCATATCTGGGAAGTCTCTAGAAGGTGGAGGTGATTCCTTTTCATGGTATTTCATATCTTCCTATTAAAAGGTTTCCTTGATTTCCATTTCTTCTCCAAGGTTCTTCTCATTTTCTAAGTTTGTAACAGGTTCACATTTTCCAATCCTTTTTTCCCTTTCTGCTGCTTTTGCTCTCCTTATATGGGCTTTCTATTCATCTTCTACACTAAAGCAACGGTATTTGTGGCTATCCATATAATTTCGCTGAAAAGCATATCAAGGATCCATTAATCTATGCTGAGCCAATTGCTTTCTATTTATTGGAAATGCAAGGAAATTAAACGGTCTAAATATCATTGAAATATAAGTAGGTCTGAAAGAAAAAGTCTCTCATCTCTTTATTTTCATATCTCCAAATAGGGGTCTATTTCCAGTTTTCCCTTTTCAATTTTGACGTTCGCTTTCATTCCTGTCCCTCAAAAGATTATAAATGTCATTAGCCAAGGGATCACTAGTACAAACTCTAGTGGCTTTATTAAGGGAAAAGAATTTCATCTTGTCAATTCCATTCATATACTACATTACACACTTCATCTATATCTTTAGAAGGTCAACTAATATTTCTAACCATCTTTATCACCATTCAACTAAAATTTTAACTTTGAGGTTAGAAAACCTTGAATGAAATGGTCATCTGCACGTCTCATACATATGGGATTTGTCTACATAACACTTAAACCTTTGCTCTAATACCAACTTTGTAACACCGTCTTACTAGCTATATGGTAATGAAAATACTTTTTAAGAAAATAATTAACTTTATAAAAGTATTAGTACGAGTGCTAATACTAAACCTGAAAGTATTTGACATAAAGTACGACATAATTTGAACTTTATAAACTTCTATTTAGATATACTCAAACATAATCAAATCCCAAAATATAGTTACCATATATATTCATCTGCATGACATATTTTTTAAGCTATTCACAATTTATTTACAATACAAAATAGAAGTTTTAAGAGCTTCTCATAATGAGCATAAAACATTTCCTAACTATACCACCGGTTAGGCCCATATTTACTCTACACTAGGTTAACCACAATTCATTCACTAGACCCTGAAGCTTAGACATTTCTTGTTGCTTACCTACAACACTAGTAACTACTATGAGGGAAAAAGCTCACTAAGTAAAGTTTTTATCTCACAATGTATAGTTATAAATATCAACTGCATAAAACCATAAAATTTATTTAAATAATCATGACTATCTTGTTCTAACTACTATGTAAATAGTATGTCTTAGTTCTACTATTGTAGGCCCCGAGGATGCTACCACCGAAATTACTTGATCTATGACTAAAATAATTATGTCATCAGTGACTCATTCAGTCCGACCTGATTATGATTAGTGACTCCCCTCAGTCTAACTTGATCTAAAATATAACTAGGGTTAGTGACCTCTCTCGATCTGCCCTAATTGAAATATCTCTACAATCAGTAGCCATAGGGCACTCCATCTACTTTTGATGCATTAGATGCTTTTGGTCGAATTCAAAAGTATATGAGCCTACTATTGGCCAATGTTGTTAAGGAGGCAGTAATGAAAGTATATGCCTAACAAGTCGATCATATTTTGCCCCGATAGAGCAAGTACTCTATGTGATAATATCTTTTTGTAGATATTCGGAAGATAATATTTTTTATCATTAATGAAAGTCAATTATTATTTTTTGTTTAATAATTTTGTTTGAATTAATATTATATGTTCTATAAATGCATATAATGATAAAGTCTAGTATCTTCAGTTATGCGCTTTGCAGTTCATGATAGAAATCATGCTAGCAGACACTCAAGTAGCTAAAAGCTCTAACGATACAAATGGTTCATTGTCGTAGGATCTCGAGGTAGACAATCATGTAGTTTATTGCCTAATTGTTAGGATGGTCGATCTCATAGTCAGTGGTGTCAGTGAAATACCATGATGATTATATGAGTGCTTAGTACAAACTAAGGCTGCTGAATTTTTATGGTAATTAACACTAACTGTTAATGAGAATTATCTAATAACTATTTTGCAAGTGATCATTAGACTTGAGACACCATGGTTCTTTGAGAATAGGACTTCATGCTTTAACATCATTATAATTATCCCTTGTGATTGGTGAATACAGGGTTAACCGTTGGGCATAAAGTGTTACGTGAGAAGGATATGAGTGGTCGAGATGAAATCTATTACTTCCATGTTTGGAAACAAATCATATGGCTTATATACGTTATTGAATAAGGAATCTCTGCAGAGTAATATGGTATGAAAGAAGTGTCTATGAATCCATTGGCAAGATTCTATAAAGATATAATGGTCCATATGATTTATCTATTAGGAGTTAACAACTAAACTATGTTTGAGGACAAATCAGAATATTGACAAGATAGAAGAATTGTTATTGTCAGCACACTATAGTCACAATAAGTTTTTTCTGAAGGTTGTGCTTTTTATCTCCCGGGTAGTCTTGACCTTTTGTTAGAAGTCAATCTTGACATGGATGTTTAAGTTATTTTAACAAGTGATGATTAATTTAACTGATTAATTTAAAAGGTTGTTTTATATTAAAATTTTTATTTTGGAGTTAAATAAAATCATATAAGTATTTATGAAATCCTCATACCGGCAGTATAAAGAACCTACTTGGTCACACATATAAGATTCATAGGAGGTTTTGTCGGAGAAGAGGAAAAAGAGACCAAAATCATTTTACGAGAAAAAGGGTAATTTGACTTATAGTTTGACTATAAGGATAAAATGATAATTATTAATTTATTAATTCAATATCATGCGGCTCTGCTAATATAACTAAATGTGGTATTAATTTAATTAGAAATAAAAAAGTTCCATAGGCCCTTTATTTAATTATAAAAGTATCATAAAGGTATGTATTAGTAATCGAACATTGAAGGGTTAATGAGTCGGATTCTTTATTAGATTTTTGTGGGCTAAATTAATCAAAAGGTTGATTAAATATCCATAGGTATGACCCATTAGGGTAGCCAGCCATGATCTGGGTTTGACCCAATTTTATCCTTTAAGAGTCTTAAGATAAAAAGTCTTAAGGAAACCTAATGTAATTAGAAATTATAATCTAGTTGTGCCTATTGATACACCGTAAGGCCTTGGCTGAAAACAATAAGCCTTCTAAGCCTCATGGGATGAAAATAACAAAAGAGAAAAGAGAGTCTTTCGCCCTTTCATTTCCTTGAACTTATCATCTCATGTGTTGAGATCCTAAGTAGAAATTTAACTGTGTGAAACAAATCGTGTGGACTCAGGTTAAAGGGCAAACATGTAGGCACCTCTCCATCTTAATAAGAAGAGTTTTGTAATCAAGGAGATGAGGTATTCCTTTTCCCTAAACCATGATTTAATTTTATGGGATTTACTATGCTTTCGGTAAAAAGTTATATGTCATATAATGTTATATAATTGATCTTCAAAGAAACCATGCATGCTAGGATGTGATCCGATAAATTTTGAATGTTACTTCCACTGCATTTATCTTTTATTTGCATGCCTATATTTCCTAATAGTGGTATCAGAACTTAAGTCATACCGGAAAACATGATTGTTTTATGATTAATTGATGTATTAACATTTGTTCTTGGATATTCTTTGTTGCCAAATTTAACTAGGAGAAATTTTTGGAAAAATCAAAATGAGGCTACTATTTAGGATCGGCAAAAGACTGCCGTTTATGTCGGTGAACTAATAGGGTTATTATACAGTGAGTTGGACTCACTACTCATCGACATAAAATTCATCATATTTGGAGTTCCAGCCATTGGGTCCTTTTGAAATATTCAAAATATGTAGGCAAGACAATTTTGAAGTAAGTCGTTGAAAGGATTGCCGATCAAATTAGTGAGGCGCCTGTAATAGGCCGCACAAGAAACGTCATCGATGTTGTAGCGCTCATGCATAATCCTACTATGCAATGGCACATAATTCTTCATATTTAAGATTCCAACTGTTGGATCATTTGAAATATTTATAATATGTAGATAAGACAATTTTGAAGTAAACTACCGAATAGATCATTGATTAGATATCCGGTAAGTGGTGCATGCCACGTGATGGAAGCTCCCCGTGGGCTGCTACCCTTTGTGGCGGCGGTAGCAGCATTTCATCATGGAAATCTTAATTCGATTATGATTTATTTAAGATACTTTCTTAAAAATCTAATCTTTAAATTAATTAATTCAAATTTTATTTTTATTGGATAATTGTGATTAGATAATATATTTGATAAGAATATGATGCGTAAAATAATATAAATTATTTATAGTATTAAGCTTAAAAAATTAAAGATCTCATTATTAATTTATACATTGCATGTAACTTATATGAATTTCTTATAACATATTATCTTACAAATTTAATAAATTATTAATCAACACGTTATCCTTAAGTCGGTATTAGAAAAATATATTATTTAAATGAGGTTATTAATTTATCGAGTATTAATTTATCAAAGTTCTACCGTTCCTATTAATATCACCTTTCTGATAGAACGAACAACCACATAGGCCCAAAGTTTTCTACCATGTGTCAGATGCTTAGTTGTCCACGTATCGTTGAATCTGAATCTTCATTCCACGTGTCTATAAATTATTGTTTTGCATCTGCATCTACCAAATGATTGACACGATTGTGTGTCAAGTAGTGCATAGTGATTGGTTTAGCAAACACATCATAGAAATGTGTCTCTATCTGATTAGTTATTACCACATACTCCCTCTAACACGTGTCGATAACTATGTTACGAGATGTGGCTAGCTAAAATTAGTACACGTCATCTGCTATCATGTCCAATGTGGCAGCTTAGGTTGTTGGTTGCTAACATTAAGTAAGGGATAAATCATTATAAGGTTACGTTTTCCATCAGAAATATTCTTATTAAACTACCAAACTAGCCATCACAATAGATCAAATTTTTTTTTTTTAGTGTCATTGTACAAAACACCACTTAATTTGCATCATTTCTCAAATCTTCCACCATGCTTTCCATTTTCAGTCTCTTGAGAAGAAAGTGATCAAGGGATCCTCAAACTACTTCATGCCATAATCTATATAATTTTCTATATCTCATAAATCTTAGATCTTGAATGATTGAGTACTTGTTGCATGATATTATTTATTACTATAGTACGAATGTATTGGAGTGAATGAGGTATATAAATAATATTGTCTCCTCTTTGAAACCAAAAGATGAAAAAAAAAAATTCAATTGAGAAAGCACCCAAGAAAAAGCCTTATTGCAAGTGGTAGGACAAAGATACATTATGATGAGATGCCAACAATTAATATGCACATGGCCTTATCAACTAGGGCTTAGATTAAGATATTCTTGTATTAAATTTGAAATTGCATAAAATATCTTACATTTCATTGGTATATAATGAAGTATGATTTAATGTTTTCTTGACTATTTGTTTTGATACTGCCCACATTTTCAAAAGAGTAAAAACGTTTTTTCATCACTTTACTAAATGATCAGACAATCATGCTCTTTTGTTGAGATATATAATTCACTCTCCATGTATGCGATATGCGACGTATGACCATAAATTATTATCACCAAGGAGCCATATATAAATAAGAGATCAGTCGGACTCCTATAATAATTTTGGCCAGAAAAAAAAAAAAATATATATTATAGTTCTCATGTGGATTAAGTCCACCAAAAAATCTCTTTTATAAATATCATAATTATTTTATTTAATTAAAAATAAATAAAAGATCAAACTCATAAAATATTATGATACAAGTTAATAATAATTTCGGACTCTTCTTATTTTCCTTTTTTTTTTTTCCTAATTAAGTTATAGTATTCATGTGACTATGTAGAAATATCTAAATCAGATGTTACCACAAATGTGTTAATTTTCTTCTCTCGGTGTAGTTAATATTTATAGTCGATTCTTGCATTTTAACATTTTGTATTGTCAATGACATGTGGATGGATTAGGGGGGCGTTAGATATGAGCATGACTTAAACCTAATTAAAACAGACTTTTCTTTTTCTCCCTTTTCTTGTGGTATGAAGTAAAAGTGAACTTGCAGACCCCTCCCACTTTTTATTGCTCCTTCCCAATTGATAACTTTGACATTATTTGAGCAAGTTTTTGCAATTAGAATTTGAATAACATGTAAACTAAATATGATAATATATATATGGATTAGTGAATTTGTTGTAATTAGATTTTTCTATGCTCCTACATTTTGTGTTTCCTTTTTCTCCTCTCTCATGCATGTTTGAACTCCCTAATAGAAAATTTATCCAACCTTAGAAAAATAATTACCTACAACCTCCTCCCCTTCGTCGCTAAGTTATTTACAACCCAAATTAAAATTACCGTAATTTTGTCTTGGAATCCTATTTTAAGCTTCCCCTCCTCTAAACTTGCAAAAAGTGCTTCACCTCAAACAGAAGAGAAAAGAGAAAACAGCCTTCAACAATGGCGTATTCTTCTTCTTCAACAAAACCCACCTTGAATCTTTCTCTAACCACCTCTTCCCCTTCAAAAAAGGCATCTAAATTCACCACCCTTCTCTCATTCCATCATTCTTTGACCCCTAAGGATAAAACTTCCTTAAAGCTCTGTAATAACTCATCTTCCCGCTACCGCCAAAACCACCATCTTCTTACTACTGCCTCCGCCATCCTGAAAACAATAGACTGTGAAACGGACCTTCAAAAGTCGACGAATCATGACCCCTCAGTCCTCCACTTGAAACCGAACATCTTGGTCTGCGAAAAACTTGGAGAAGCTGGTCTCCAACTTCTTCGGAACTACGGAGACGTGGACTGCGAGTACAATCTCTCGCCGAAGGAGCTATGCGACAAGATATCGTCTTGTGATGCTCTCATTGTGAGGAGTGGGACAAAGGTGACGAGGGAGGTTTTCGAGGCAGCGAAAGGGAGGTTGAAGGTGGTTGGCCGGGCAGGAGTTGGGATCGATAATGTAGATCTCCAAGCTGCCACCGAGTTTGGATGTCTTGTCGTTAATGCTCCGACGGCTAACACGGTGGCTGCTGCCGAGCATGGTATTGCTTTGCTTACTGCTATGGCTCGAAATGTTTCTCAGTCCGATGCCTCCATGAAATCAGGTACTTCAATTATTTGTTTGAATTAATTAGTTAATTGTTTAGTATTATTAAAACTGTTAATATTTTAGATTGGACTTAATGAAGATGGGTAAAATATTCTTGGATCTTAATCTACAATCTTAATTTGATGGGTATGTAAATGTTTTAGGTAGATCTGAATTATGTGATCAGAACTTGTGAAGTATTAGATTCGTTTCTCTCTAATTATTTGACGAGGCAGGTGATTGATTCTTTACAGTGAGGCCTGTCCGGATTTCCGCTTTTGTTGTGTTGTCTTCTTCATCTCGTCAATATTTTGGAGGTTTCCTTCCTTTTGGTCAGAGCTACATAATTTGGGGTTGGTGGATGTCAACTTTTAGTGGACGTACAAAATAAAGTTTTTTTTTTTTTTCTTTGCCCCCTTAGTTAATCATTCTTTTGAACATATGAAAATTATTGTTGTAGCAGTTTCACATTTTACACGATTCTTATCTTTTTATTTATTAGACTATCCTTATATTTGGAATATCTCTTGAATTATTATGTTTTATAAATATCCCTTAAAACTATTTAAAAATTAGACTTTATTTTACTTAATCTTTAAAAAAAAAAATATTTTTAATCTCAAAAATTTATTCTCATATTATATAATTCATTATATTATTTTAAATTATTTTTTTTATCAATTATTTTTTAATCAATTATTTTTTTAAATTATTCTCATATCAATTTTTTTATCAATCTTAAAACAAATTATTCACTCTTAAAATAATATTTTCTACATTCCTCTGTTGCTCACCCTTCATCATTGGAGAATAACTTTACCTTTCATCGGGGAACAATCCAAATTGTTGTTTTTTTTTTCTTTTTTAAAGAGAGAGAGAGATTTATTTTCTAAGGGAGAAGGACAACGGCAGCTATGAAAAAAAGTGGAGAAGGTTATTTTAGAGTTAAATAAATAAATAAATAAAATAATTAAAAATAAGATGTAAATTTAAAAATAAAAATTAAGAGTATATAAATAAAAATAAAAGTTCTTTCAAATAACGACAGTCAAAGGCTGCTGACGGATAAGTTGTGGTAATGGTGAAGAGGTAGATTGATAAAAAAAAATGGATTTAAAATAATATATGGATTAAAGAGCGTGAGAATAAATTTTGAGACTAAAAATATTAAAAAAAAAATGATTAGTCTAAGATTAAAAAAGAGTTTAAATCAAAGACATGTGAGTATGACAAAATCTAAGCTTTGTGTAGTTTAAGGGGATCTTTATGAAGTTGATAGTTTAAGAAGTAGCTTTTAAATATGATAATAGTTTAAGATTTTTTTTTTTTTTTTGAATTTTGGGCTGAAAAAGGTAAATTTTGAATAAATAGAGAAAAAAAAAAAACCATGATTTCATTAAAAGATTTTATGAACAGTAATTGCAGTAACAATCTTTAAATAGGGGCCAAAGTCGTTGGAGTATATTAATAATTAGTTTTAGTTTGGGACCTAAACAAAATTTCTTTGCCCTTCACATAATTTACAAAATATGGTAACACTAGTTTTTCATAGGTCTAATATTAATTAGTTAATAGCCTAATTGGGTAACCAAGGAAAAAACCTGAAAAAACCTTTAATTGGTTAGTGAAAATAGAGCTTCATTTGGGTATCTTATTTATTTATTTATTTCTAGTTGAAATCCAAAGTACTTTTGATGCTTATAATATTCAGTTTAATCTCAGAAAATAATATTAAGGTATAATCATATTTTCGATGTCAATATCGTGAAATATGCCTGTTTATCAAGTTTAGTGAAATGGAGAGATGAATTTGGACCATTTTCTTGAGACAGGAAAATGGGAAAGGAGCAAATATGTAGGCGTATCTCTAGTGGGCAAGACATTAGCCGTACTTGGATTTGGAAAAGTAGGATCAGAAATGGCGAGAAGAGCTAAAGGGCTCGGAATGAATGTGATTTCTCATGACCCCTATACACCGGCGGATCGAGCCCGGGCTCTAGGCGTGGAGTTGGTGTCTTTTAACGAAGCCATATCCACTGCCGATTTCGTCTCTCTTCATATGCCTCTCACTCCTTCTACTTTTAAGGTCTTGAATGATGACACTTTTGCTTTGATGAAGAACGGTGTTCGCCTCATCAATGTTGCTAGAGGTGGTGTTATTGATGAAGATGCTCTTGTTAGAGCTCTTGACAGTGGTATTGTTGCTCAGGTAATACTGACACACACATATACCTTTTAATTCTATATTCTAAGTTTTTTAACATTAATTCTAGGCTGCGCTTGATGTGTTTACTGAGGAGCCGCCTTCTAAGGAAAGCAAATTGGTGCATTATAAGAATGTCACGGTCACGCCGCATCTTGGAGCAAGCACAAGGGAAGCTCAGGCATGTTGTTCTTCTTCTCTTTCTAACTTTCACTTTCATTCATTCATATCAAACTTGGATACGTAATGAAAGTCAATCAGGAATAAACTTTATTTCGTACTAATGAATACAACCTTTCTTTCATTCTTTAATGGATCAATGTGTATATATAAATGCATGCAGGAAGGTGTAGCGATAGAAATAGCAGAGGCTGTAGTTGGAGCATTGAATGGGGAACTCTCAGCAACTGCAGTTAACGCTCCTATGGTTCCTCCTGAGGTAAAAATTCATAAACGACGATCGTTCTTCCTCTTGAATGACGATCCGCCATTAAAATAGCTCACTAAAGAAGAAAAAATCTTAACAGGTTCTATCAGAGCTAGGTCCGTACGTTCTTCTAGCAGAAAAACTCGGAAGAATCGCCGTCCAATTAGTTTCCGGCAGAAGTGGGATCAAATCCGTGAAAGTGACCTACGTAACAGCAAGAGATCCAGACGTTCTAGACACGAGACTTCTCCGAGCGATGATCACGAAAGGAGTAATTGAGCCGATCTCTTCCTCATTCATAAACCTCGTCAATGCGGATTTCACAGCGAAGCAGAAAGGACTTCAAATCAGCGAAGGTAAAGTAGGAATCGATTCATCTTTTCCTGGGCTTCCTCTTCATTCGATCCAGGTTCAGATTTTGGATGTCGATTCAAGATTTGCGAGCGCGGTTTCTGAGACCGGAGATATCAGGATCGAAGGCAAAGTGAAATACGGAATCCCCCATCTGACTCGCGTCGGAACATTCGACGTTGATGTTAGTCTGGAAGGGAATCTGATTCTGTGCAGGCAAGTGGATCAGCCTGGAATGATCGGTAGCGTTGGGAATATTCTCGGGGAGAGAAATGTGAACGTGAGTTTCATGAGTGTGGGACGAACTGCGCTGAGGAAGACGGCGATCATGGCGATCGGTGTGGATGAAGAACCAGATAAGGAGACGCTTACGCAAATCGGAGAGGTCCCTAACGTTGAAGAGTTTGTGTTTCTCAAATTGTAGACAAGGTGTTTGATGAAAGATCTATCCATATGATTTGTCATTAATTTGAGAAGGTATGTAGTAGAAGATGGTAGTGAATTTGTTTATTTCAGTTGGTCAAAAGTCGATGAATAAAAAAAGCACCTCGGCCAAGCAAATAAAGAGAGTTGCAAGCATTGGCTGATGGTAGGGTAGTGTGACTAGTACGTGTGTGTGATATTTTTGTTTGTTTCTAATTCAAGAGTTGAGAGTTCTATATATTGGTTTAGGTTATGGAATGTGACTATTATTGTTGTATTTTTGGGTTATTTGATATGCATACTTGGTTTAAGACAAAACGAGTCTCTTTGAAGAATGGGAATGATTCTGTTAAGCAGTGAATTAGCTCGATCGAGTGAGTTGAACTCCAAGAAGAAAAGTTAGGGAAAATTAGTGAAAGAGAGATTCTAGAGAGAGGAAAAACAATTCATCATATTCTCCCTTTCTACCCCAACCCGCGTGTATCTGCTACCAGCTCGATAGCCACGCATACAATCTGTTACACCCTCTTTCACTACAAGACAGGCAATATTGTTTTATTGAATTCAAGGGAAAACAAAGCTTAAGTGAACAATTTTGACCAATTAACTATTAACCTATAAAAGGTTCCCTTAATCTCATTAAGTGAACAATAGGTCGAAATCCATCCAAGTGCTTGGCCAGTATATAGGCTTTTACCTCATATATTTTAATCAATTATTGGATTAATTTAGCATGTGAAATCCCAATTAATATATCAGCTTATTAACTCTTTAATGTTCAATTGTTAAATACAGACCGTAGCAAAGTGTCAAGACTACTTAGGAAATGAGAAGTTATTATCTTCCACAAGAATCTATTATGATTATAATAAATATACAGTAAATAATTCTTCTATCTTGCTAATATTTCGATTCATTCTAAGGCAAGATTTGATTATTAAACCCTAATAGATAAATCATATGAGCCATTATATCTATAATGAACATTGATAGTAGATTTACTAAACTTCTTTCATATTATACTACTTTGCTTCATCTTGATAGCATTATAGGACTTATTTTCTTAATATGCAAGTGATAGATTCCATCTTGATCACTTATAATCTTCATGTACAATATGTTATATCCAATATTTTACATTGCTTAACCCTTGGCTAGGATGAAAGTATAATTGGAACGATATCAAAGTATAAAGTCTGGAAAATAAGATATTATGATAATTTTAGGTCTAAAGAGCACATATAATATAGTGACTAGACAATTCTCATTAAAAGTTACTATTTTACTATTGAGAATTCTCTAAGTGTCATATTCAGTGAACTTAGTCTCTACTAAGTACTCACAAAAATATCTTAATATTCCACTAATATTAATGGCTATGAGAACAACCTTCCTAAATACTTTAGGTGATGAACTATGTGATTGTCTATCCGAATCATAAATGTATATTTTTGATGATCCTACAACCATGAAAAATTTGTGTCTTTAAGTTATAAGTTACTTGTATCTTAATTGGCGTGATCTTCATCATTACCTCAAGTGCGTAACTTAAAACACATGATTTTATCATGATATATATTAATTAAACATAAGATATAGATTCCAAAATAATGAATAAATATGATAAAACAAGTGACTCTTATTAAATAATAAATAAATATTTATTATCTTACTAATATTCGCATAGAGATGATATCACATAATAGATTTATCCCATCAGTCAAAATCTGATTGACTTGACGGACATACACTTTTAATATCTCACTTTCACTAAAGTCAATCATTTCTGAATCTAATCCTCATCTTGTTAAGATGACGATCAAACTTTTGTTGGGAAAACGCCTTAGTGAATGCATCTGGAATGTTTTCATCAATGTCAAATCTTTATATGTTGGTGTCTCCCCTTCCAATTATCTCTTAGATGAGGTGGTAACGTCGCAACACATGTTTGGATTTTTTATAAGACCTCGGTTTATTTGCTTGTGCTATCACACTGTTGTTATTGCAATACACTACTACATGGTTAACAATGCTTGGAGCCACACTAGTTCAATTATGAACTTATTTCTTCAAACTGCTTTTGTTATTGCTTCCGAAGGTGTATTCGGCCTTAGTTGTAGAATCTGTAGTCATTTCCTATTTGGAACTTTTCCAACTTACCGCTCTACTGTTGAGTATGAAAACAAGTCTTGAAGCTGATTTAGTATCATCAATGTCTGATTGAAAACTGAAGTTTGTGAACCCCTCAATCTTTAATTTAGATCCTCTATAAATGAGGAGCATTTTATTTATCATTCTCAAGTACTTCAGAATGTTCTTGACAACAATGTAATAATTTCGTCCCGAATTGGCTAGAAATCTGCTCATAATACTTAAAGCATAGATAACATCTAGTCTTGTATATAGCATAGCATACATAATAGAACCTAGTGTTAAAAAATAAGGAACTCCATTCATATCATTTCTCTCCAGCTGTGTCTTTGAAGACATATCCTTACAAACATAGATTCCATGATCCATTAACAAGAGTTCTATTTTGGAATCTTCCATGCTAAACCATTTTAACCCCTTGTCTATGTACGTTTATTGGGTCAAGCCTATCAGCTTTTTAAATCTATCTCTATAGATTTTAATTCCCAAAATATAGGCTGCTTCACTCAAATCTTTCATGGAGAAATTCTTTGATAGCCATAGCTTGATAGACTATAACATTCCTACGTCATTTTTAAAGAGTAGTATGTTATCTATATATAGAATGATTAAAGTAATTAAGCTCCCACTACCACTTTTATATATGCATGGATCATCTTCATTCTTAATGAAGTCAAACTATTTGATCGTTTCATCAAAACAAATGTTTCAACTTCAGGATGTTTGTTTTAGTTCATATATGGATCCTTGTAGCTTACACAACTTCTTTATATTTCTTTTGTTTGTGATGTCCTTGGGTTGTATCATGCATACCTCTTCTAGGTAACCATTGAAGAAAGCGCTTTTCACATCCATTTGCTAGATTTCATAATCATGGTATGCTACAATGGAAAATAATATCCTTTTGGATTTGGTCATTGCAATGGTAAGATGGTCTCTTCATAATCAATACCCTCTCTTTGTCTATACCCTCTTGCAACTTGTCTTGCCTCATAAGTTTCGATCTTCCAACTGCCGTGGTTTTCCTTTTAAAAACTCATTTGCACCCTATTAGAACTATTCCTTCATGTGCATCCACCAAGTCCCAAACTTAATAGGCATACATGGAAGTCATTTCTCGGAATCCAAGTTGCTAATCACCTCGAAGTAAGTCATAGGATCATCATTTATGATTGGTCCACTGTTAGGATTTTCTACTAAAAATCTGTAATGCTTCGGTCTACTAGATACTCTACTGGATCAATGAATCTATTGCGCATTTTGTGGTCTTACAATATCCTCATGTGGAGGCTCCTCAGTTGAAAACTTTAAAATGTTAGAATTTTTGGTTTGATCATATTTTTTTTTTGTGATTTTTGAATTTCATTTAGTTTAATCTTATTCCCACTATTATTTTCAGAAATAAATTTATTCTCTAAGAATGTGACATATTTGGCAACAAACACTTTTTAATCAGAGAGGGATGATAGAAGTAGTATCCTAAAATTTCTTTTAGATGCCCCACAAAATAACATTCATCATACCTTGCCTCCAATTTATCTGCTTCTTGCTTCTTTACATAATCAAGGCATCCCCATATTCAAATATGGTTAAGACTTGCCCTCTTATCTTTCCAGATCTCATATGTTGTTTAAGGAATAAATTTTTAAGGAATACTATTAAGTATGTACGAGGTGGTTACTAGGGAAAACCTACTAATCCTCAACATCCAAAACACGCTATTTAGAACTATTTTGCTGAACTATATTAGACTAACCAGAAGACTAAAGTGACACAATAACTAACACAATAACTAACACGATATCTTATGTGCAATAAAGTTTTTTATTGAAGTCTTGGAAATGAAAGTGTCCATTTAACCGACATCTCCTAAAATACCTATTAGTTGTGGGTTCATCTGTTTCACTAGATATAATTAAATATGAGCTATTAAATAAATAGAAACATATGTCCATTTTAATTTATTAATGATAATGAAATTCTTTTATGTTATAAAATCTCTTTATTGAACCATAAAACTGATTTAATATATAATATAATTATTTTTATATATGAATTCGGGATTCTTCAATCCGGCCCAAGCCCAGACCCTACCCGAGGAAAACGGGTTGAGCCCAGCCCAACCTTAAACGGGCTCAAGCTGCGTGCAGACTCCATGCCCAGCCCGGATTGCCGCCTCTATTTGCAGGAGCCTAAGATAATTACATTATTGCTTTCACCTCTCTTTGAACTAGCTTAGTAATATTGTCGCATCGGAAAAAAAACCACATTACATCCTCGCTTTCCTCGGACCTTAGTTAGGACACCTCAGGTACTAAAACAACCACACTGCAAAAGCTTATTGTCTCTCTTTCACTTGATTTTGCTGTAGTCAGCATAATCTTTCACCATCAAAATCTCATCACATAACTTTCGTGGGACCTGCTGTAAGGCTTTTCCTTCATGCCATGCTTGTCCCACCATCACCCCTGGCCCCACATACCGGATGTATATCACAACCTGATCGTTGAAAGGATATGGGTGTCTCACTGCAGAAGCAGAAGGATGAATATACATTTAGCAAAACATGAGCAGGTGATTATAGAAACACATTCATGTATAAAATAGTTTGCATTCACATTCTTGATAAGTTTCTAAGACTAAGTTCACACACATAATTATTGCCCGGGAAGAAATAGAAATAAGTGACAACAAACACTATCATGCAAAACAAGTGGAATCATGGACGTAAAGCTCCATAGAATGAAATCTTAGGGCCTCATTTCTTTCAATGATAAGGAGGAAACTTTTAAGAAGTTATATATACCCTCAGAGATACTATTTCTGATAATAGCAGTCGCACTAGGAAAGCTCTTGTTCCATATTAGGACGAAAGACTTTATCACAAAGACACGAGGAATCACAACTTCTCAGATTTGAAAGGAACGAAATCTGTGCAGTGTATTACTAGCTTTCACCGGAGACATGTGGGACACAGATAACAAAAATAGAAATCAGGGAAGCGATTGCCCAGATATTGATGTATAGTTGACATATGCATATTTGAAGAGAGATGAGAAAGGGTCATACTTTTACCTGATTTAGGGAATCCCTGAGGATATTCATGGAGATCGAAATTCCCCTCTCCGAATTCATAAGCTAAATCACATGGTTGTTCAGTTGACATTACTTCCTTTACTTTTTTCACCACAAAATACAACGGACTAAAGGAATTAGAAAATCCTGCCAGAACTGAACCACCTGATTATTAGGATTCTATTAGGTTTTGCAGTGATAGTAAAATAGAAAATTAAGGCCGGGAGGTGGACATCCTTCAGCCATTGAAATAAAATACACACCACATTCTCTGAAAGATAAAAGTCTTATAAAAAAGAGATGCATGTCCAACGACCAATAATATATGAAAAGTGACCTCGCTCTTGCTCAAACCCTTTCCTCCCTCTCTTCTTCTATTTCTAAGAATGAATTTGAAGTTTACAAGCTCATCCAAAAAAAGTTATCCACCACCAAGTCAATCGGTAGATGATACAATCAAATTTCAAATTTCTGTAAACAACCAGATATAAAAATTCAATGAATGGACCAGTTAATATTTCTATCAACCCATTCTCTATAACAGTGTCCCAAAAAAAAAAACAAAGAGGAAGAAATTTATGAGCAAACCAAGATTGCAACAGACGATCAATATCCCCAAATGCATTTTTATGACAGGCAACTGTATCCAACATTGATTTGTCAGAAATGGTTCTACAAGTTGAATGTATTAAGAAATAAATTAACAAAAACAATAGTAAGAGCTGACCAAATAATACCTATAAATCGTCCATAAATCTGTCCATCCTTGCAAGTAAATATAGCCTAAACATATGGAAAATCCAGAGCTAGTTAAAAAAATGCACAAAAAAAAAGGAAAGAAAGCAATAGAGAAGGAATTCACCTTCTTAAAGCGATTTAAGTAAGCAATAGGCATGGGACCTATTTAAGAAAAGTTAATATCGAAGTCATTCAGCTTCTAAAATTATGAAGAAAGATTTTTCAAAAAATCCATGAACCAATATCTTAATATATTCAGATAAATTTCTAAGCGTTACCTCCAATTGTTCGGCAGTTGTAGTATTCCACCATTGGACATTTTTCATTAGACAACAAGGTGGATTCAATTTTCTTTGCTAACTTTAGTTCATCATATCGAGTCCCAGCAATATGCCAAGCTTTTGATATAAGTCTGTGTTAAATTTGTTTGACATCAAGGACTTCAGTTTTGAATCAGACTTTTCAAAAATTAGCAAATAATAAAGTATAGCCATACTAGTAAAAAAGGTTGCATTTATTGGAAAGATTAAAAGTTAATAAGAAATTGATAGAAATTGACTATACAACATTGAATCTATTCTCAGGCCAACAACTAGAACATAATGTCAGTGACCTAACCTAGGTTCCAACAAGCGCAGCAGCCGATAACGCCTTTCCTCAGGAATATCTTCAACTTTTTTCCTGTTTGGTTGAGGATTAACTAACAGCTACCAGCATCGCAGAGCATAAATATAATCAATAGACCGTTGCAATGAGATTCAATCTTTTATCACATATATAAGAGCAAATAGCAGAAAAAGAAAAGCCCATGATCGACTGCCATTACCCCATCATTTGAAAAGTAGCAATCATTTGATTTGTTTTGAAATCTATGGTTATCCCATCAATTTGAGCTACATTCATAACATTATAGTATTAAATTAAAAAAGGAATCAGATACATAACCAGATAAACAAACAGGTAACGAATCAGAAAATTTTAGGATGCTTCAATGTTCTGAACTTCCCAGGGAAAAAAAAGATATATTTGATGATTATCAGGTAAGGTCTAGTCTCTATGCCCCTAATTGTGCCATAATTGATACAACCTTCTCAAACATTCATTTGCATTCATAACTTGCCCATCCTTTTCCAATTTTATCTAAAAATCTAGTAACCTCTTCATTCAAATAGTCAAGTAATAACTAAAAGTTGTAAGGAGAAGTGAAAAAAAAAAAAAACTGTCTTATTATAGTGGTTTTCCAATCGTTATCCCTTGTTAGACTGATTTCCCTCTTTTCCCACCTCCAAGCATGTCTACAATATCTTGTAACATTGTTTCATACTCTGATTCACCCCTAAAAAAAAATTTCTTTTTTTCAATCAAAATGTATTTAAAAGGTAAAGCAGAGGTCATAGAGATAATGCATAATAATGATAACTTGCCAAAGATAGGCAGCTGGATTATAAGAAGCAGGATCAAGAGGAATGAGCTCCTTAGGAGGATCGAGAAAGGTCACTACATCTTGCTCATCTAGGAATCCTCTTTTCCCTCCTGGAAGCACTTCATAGGGTTTCTCATCCCATACTGACGCAGACATATACACTCCTAGGCGTCCACGTGATTGCAGGAAGAAAAAACCACGAATCCCGTACAATTCTACTCCTACAACACCGAAGTTGCGAAATTATCTACGAATTGTTACACCGCTTGATTGATGTCGAAGAAAAAACGAGATATAGAAGATAAAGAAGAGAAATTTCCGTGCTCGTTAAACTACAAGAACGAGAGTGAATAGCTTGTAACTTCAGCAGCTTTACATGCTTGTCTGGAGAGAAAATGCGAGGGAAAGGGAAACGGAAAAAGAAAAGGATGAAAGCTCGAGAAAGAAAGAGCTAGGTGTTGAGGAGTGACGGCCTCACCTGTAGAGGTTGTAAGGGTAACGCATTTCTGCCGCTTCCAGTGGAAGATTCCAATCCGCCGGCGGATGAGCGTCGAGTGCCGGTGGGGGAGAAAACGAACGGGAAGGTTGTAGCATCTTGCTGCTTCCATTTCCGGACGGGTTCGGAGCAAAGCAATAGAAAACGCATCTTAAAAAGAGAGCGGATAGCGTGCACTAGAGATTTAGAGGTGTGGTTCGGCAGGCCCGAACCCGCGCCCGTAACCACTGCATGAGGGTATGGCTCAAGCCAACCCTTAGATAAACGCGGGCCAAGCTCTATTTTTTATATTTGCGGGCGGTCCGAGAAATAGCAGGATGGTACACCATAAACATTTGAGTTATGCCGGGCTTATATCGCTAAAGTCTAAAAGAGATAGGGAGCCGTTTATATGTAAATGGCTCCTAATGTCTCCCTAATTTTTTTTTTTAAATTTAAATTTCTCCTTTTATAAGTTTAATTTTTTTTTTAATAAATGTTACTCAAATCATTTTTATAAATGACAATTCACAATTCAAAAAATTATTTTTCAAATCTCAATTATTTTTTATTTATTTTTTTTTTACTAATTTAAAGTCTCAATTATCAATTTTATAATTCCTGATTATAGTCTAATTTTTAAACTCTCAATTTGAAATCTAAAATTTATAGTCTTGATTCTCAACTCTCAAGTTCCAAAATTTAATTTGAGGTTGGTTCAATTTTTCTATTATTGTAATTTGTTTTCATTATTATTATTATTTGTAAATTTATCTTCCAAGTTATAACTAATTTTAATATCTATCTATCTATCTATATATATATATATATTTTTTTTTTTAATAACATAGAAAATGGATAACTTAGGTAACACTCATGATTTCATAAGCCAACCAGAATTACTATTTTATCGTACAAGATATATGGAATTAGACGATAGTCATTTTTCGGATATAGACGAGGTCCACTAAGATAAGGTCGATCTCGACGATGAAGTAACAACTACACTAAGTACAACTACTTCTACAAAATGCAAGAAGACAACGTCCAAAGTTTGACTTTATTTTGACGAGTTGTACAAGTCAGATGAATACAGTAAAATTTAAAAATATGTTGTATGTAAGGTATGCAAAAAAACTCTAACTGCTATCGGGACTAGTGGAACTACCCACTTAAAACGTCATAAAGATAAATACATGTCTGATCCCACATCCAGTATAGGTACGTCTCAAACTCAATTAAATTTTCAACCTGATGGTTCAGTCTCTACGTGGTCATATAACGAAATGAGAGCTAGAGATAACCTTGCTAAGTTGATTATTTATTTTGATTTGCCTATTGATTTTGCTGATTCTGAATATTATGAAAATTTTGTTCGAGACTCATATTGTCCTTTCTATAAAAGAGAAAGTAGAAATACAACTATAAGTAATATGTTTAAAAAAAAACGTAATGCTTTAAAAAGAATTAAGTTCACCACATGTTAGTATTGCATTAACATCTGACATTTGGAGTACAAGGTTTAAGGAAGATTATTTATCTGTAGTTAGTTATTATTTAGGTGCTGAATAGTCTATGAAAAAAAAGTCATAGGTTTTAGAGTTATTGAGACTCAACATAATGATAAAAATATTAGTTATATTATTATGCAAGTTTTGAATAAGCTTAATATAAAACAACGTATAATATCAATCACATTGGATAATGCTTCTGCAAATACGAAGGCAATATCTTTGTTTGATAATCAACTTAGTAGGCACAATAGTGGAATATTTCTACATCAACGGTGTGTTTGTCACATAATAAACATCATTATCAAAGCAGATATGAAATTGGTAACAAATAAAATCACAAATATTCGCTATGCATTAGCTTTCATAGTTAGCAAAATTAAGGTTTGAAAAACTCGAAGAAGTAGTAAATTAATATAAAAATAAATATGTAAGATAAATACAATAAGATATAAGAAGAAATTCGACCACTCCCTACATATTTAATACTCGTATAGCTGTATTTAGACAATTATGTAAAAACGCAGGTAAGTTTGCACACTATATGGACATAAGATGGAATTCGACTTATATAATATTACAACAAACTATTTCATATAAAAATGAGATTACTATATTTTTACATCTAAAAGAAGATTCATCAACTGTATTACGTGAAAATAATTGAGATATTGCTAAAAAAATGAACAAATTTCTAATATTTTTTATGAGTCTACTATGATTTTATATGGTATTTATTATCTTACTTTACCATTAGTTATTGCACAATTTATTGATATTGTTCAGATGTTGATTGCTTATGATGATGATATTGTTTTTAAACTTATTACAGAAAAAATGAAGATAAAATACTTAAAATATTAGAAAGAAATTCCACTTTTGTATTGTTTTGGAGTTCTATTGGATCCTAGACTTAAGTATGAAGGTTTTAGTAAGGTTATTTCTTTTATATGAAGAGAATTATATATTTCTTATAATGAACTAATCGCTAATGCAAATATAAAATTCCATGAAGTTTATGTTATTTATGAAAATAAGTATAGCGACTTGCGACCTCGACAATCCAATCAAAGAAGGCGATATGGCATATTTACAATAAGAAGAAGAGTTCTTCAAGTAGTGGTACTTCAGAATACGGAGAGTTTCGGAAGTACCTTGAATCTCCAGATGATGAGGATGTAGATGACTTTAATATATTGCAATGGTGCAAGTATAATTAAAAAAGGTTTCATATTTTAGCTTGACTCGCACATGACGTCTTGACTGTTCTCATCTCAATAATGTCTTTAGAGTCAGCATTTAGCATAGGTGGGAGAATCATTTATTATAGAAGAACTAAATTAATGCTTGAAATTGTTGAGATACTATAGTGCATTAGAGATTGGGAATGTGCAAATCAACAAAACCAACATCAAATGATGGATCAAGAAGAAATGTACAAAGCATTTGATAATTTATATCTCGAATCTGAATATGAATCTTCTAATTATAGGGTAGGAAGTGTTCAACCCCACATTAGAAATTATAGATTATGATGTAATTTTAATAATATATTTTCTTTCCTTATTTTTAAGGCTTTCTTGTTGGTTAATTGTTTTCCTCCTTTAGGCAATGAGGTTTTTTTTATGGAACTATCTATCATTATAAATCACAGTAAAGTTATTTCTTTGGCTAACTCTTTGTTAATAATATACTAAATTATAAGTTTTCAAAAAAATGAAATTGGAAAAGAGATCACAAGGTATGTTAGTTTATTCTACGGGTCGATGGGGTCAAAGGCCCCATCGACCAGTCGAGTAAACTACAAATTATGATACTCTACTAGTTGAAAGCCTCATCAACCCGTCGAGTATCATATCTAGTTTACTCGATGGGTCAATGGGGCCTTCGACCAATCGAGTATCATAATAAACTAATAGTTATGACATAACTTCTTATTTACTCGATGGGTCGATGAAGCTTTCGATCCGTCGAGTAACCTAGAAATCATGATACTCAACGAGTCGAAGGTTCCATCGACCAGTCGAGTAAATTAGAAATCACGATTACTTGACAGGTCGAACGCTCTACTCATAAGTCATAACTGTTATTCTAACACTTTCATTTATTTTCTCCCTAGCTAACAGTCTAACACTCTCATTTATTTTCTTCCTAGCTAACAGTCTAACACTCTCATTTATTCTCTTATAAATACCGCCCCCCTAAGTCCCCTCCCTCTCAAGTCTCACCACCCACCAGTCACCACTTTATTTAATTCATCCCACAACATCACAATCACATTTTCATTTAGCTTTTCTTTGGGTAGTTATATTTATTTGTTAACTTCTTATATTTAACTTTTTATATTTAATACGTTTACCGTTTAGTGCTCTAACTTGTTAAATGTAGGAAATGGATAGTATTGGTTCTTAACATACAGGACACGCTATTTGGAACGACTTTGCTGAACTATATTATACCAACTAGGAGACTAGAGTGACACAACGACTAATATGATGTCTCGTATGTAGTATAGTTTTTTATGGAAGTCTTGGAAATGGAAGTGACCATTTGTGCTGGCATCTCCTAAACCACCCATTAGTTATAGGTCCATATTCTTTACCATAATGTAATTAAATATGAGTTATTAAATAAACAGAAGCATATTCTATTTCAATTTGTAGTTATTAATGATAACGAAGTTCTTTTATGTTATAAAATCTCTTTATTGAACTATAAAACTTATTTAATATGTAATGCAATTATTTTTATATACGAATTCAGGCTCGGGCCAGGCTGAAGAATTTATGACCCGGCCCGAGTAAAATGGGTTGAGCCCAGCCTGACCTTAAACGGGCTCGGGCTGCTTGTAGCTCGGTCCGGATTGGCATCTCTAGTGTGCATACCTAGTTATGAAAATTTATAGACTAACCGTTGAAATTCATTTAAAGAAGATCGATTGTTCACATACAGCCACATAATGAAGATTGAGTGGAGAAATCTAAAATATTTAGTTGGATCATGTGGAGCCTGTTTTTTATTTCGTTTTTCTTTGTGTCATTATGAATCAATCCCTTTCCTTCCCTTCCCTTCTAGGATCACGAGGCAGTAATGCTTATGTGCTTGTAGAGCAATTTGTAGTGGTATATGGATGAAGTATTTTCCATGTATCCAGGACAAATATTGCAATGCAGAATTGGGATACAACGAATAAGAAAGACTTTGAGCTAGAAGAAGCAATTTATTCACCATCTCTTGTCATCTAAAAATTAACCCATCACAATCACATAATTTTGTATCATATTGTTCTAAAAACTTAAGTTGATTAGAGAAAGTTACATCTACAGCAAAGGCTTTCATAAACCAATTGTATGTGCCTAAAGGTTAAGTTCTTCGGAAATTACTTAATTAATACTCAAATGCACAAAAAATAAAAAGATTTTAGAGGATGAAAATTAACAAATAAGAATTTCTACTTTAAAGAGGAGTATTGAACGATAGCTTGAACAACTAGTTGAAGAAGAACGCATGCAACCACAACGTCTTTCGATACCAAGTTCTTCTCGCATGATGCAAGAAGAATATAAATCCAGTGAACCCGAATCGGAGTAAATCTATCCAATAATTGATCCCTACTTATGAAATCCATTTTGATTATAATAGATAGATAAAAGAGAAGAAAAATTCCGCAATTCCAAACCCTAGAAAGGGAAAGGCTTGGGCTTATCTGTAGTGGCACAAAGAAAAATGGGTCGCTCCACAAGATCCAATTAAACAGGTTGGGTTTCTACACTCAGCCTTCATCAAATGATGTAGATGCACGTGATCAGTCGGATCTTCTCTAAGTGAATCTCAACGGTTGGTCTGTAAAGTCAGTATATAACCAAGTCTACACACAATCTACTCTCTTAAAAGTGGTCACTGTTTTTGGCCAGGGAAAAAAAAATATAAGAAAAAGGATTTCTTATTACTTCATTTTTTTTTTCAAGCCAAATAATAAAGGAATTTCTTGACATGCAAAATTTAAAAGCTGCATGCTAATCATCTTTAGATTAGAACTAACCGTGAAGGGCTAAACGTACTGTAGGGTGGTCAATGTCACGTGCATAAAGTTTTATTCTAAACTTAGATGCTCCGTGCAGCACTTGATACTCTTCTAAGTAACTAAGTCAACCTAACCAAACCTTGCCATGAGGTTTGCTTGAAAACTTAGAAGAACACTTGAGCTAGAGAGAATGAAAAACTCTTTGTATTACTAGATGCTAGTATTTGAGAATGATTTACAAATGAGGAGAACTCCTTCTTATATAGACCATCACCTTGAAATGAATGGTTAAGATCAAATCGATCTAATGGCTAAAATCTATCTTCTAGAGAATTCCATACAAATATCTACTATTCTACAAGAGACTAGAAGAATATACAAGGTTCTAAAAAATTCTACACGTGTGTAGGAAACCCTAAAGAATCCTAGATAGGTCTAGAAGTTTTTGGACTCTTTCATGAAGCCTCATTCACCTTTCCCATCAAGTAATGTAGTTCGTGACATGCTCCCCTACCTATTCGGGGGACACCCCCGTCGTCTATTCAAGATCAAAGCGCTCAATGCGGTCCTTGAACTGCTACAATAAATCCTCGTGCTCCCAACTAGCCTCATTCTCCGGGACTCCTTTCCATCGAATGAGATATTCCTTGTAGCTTAGTACACCTCGCTTCCTTAAGATTCTGCCCACGAGGATTTCTTCAACTTCCTTGTCATAAGAAGTGACCACTGCTGTTGGTGCCCACTTGGACACACATCGTCTAGGTTCATCATTGTCTTCATGATAAGGCTTCAAAAGACTCACATGAAAAATGGATGAATCTGTAATTTTGAAAGTAACTCTAGCTTGTAGGAGACCTTACCAACTCATTGAATGATCTTGAACGACCCCTCATACCGCTAGATCAATCCCTTATGCACCACCCTTAATGACTTGAATTATTGAGGCAAGAGCTTCACCATCACATGATCAGCCCACTTCATCTTCTTTGATGCCTTCCTCAAGTGGGCAAGAGCCATGTCTGTCTCCTCTTATAGTCCTTTACCAAATTTATATGTTGTATGACTTTTTCCCATGTAGCCCAATGCTATCACATTTGGAGTCAACGGTTGGGGACCTATGGCAAGCTCAAATGGATTATTTCCCGTTGATTCACTTCGATGTAGGTTGTAGGAGAATTGTGTCGTGTCTAACAATTTGGCCCAATCCTTTTGGTTGGAACTCACGTAGTGCCTCAAGTAAAGCTCTAACAACTCATTCACCCTCTCCGTTTGGCCATTGGTTTGAGGATGAAAACTTATGGAGAAGTTCAAGTCTATCCCAAGTAACATAAAAAACTTCATCTAAAATCTCTTGGTGAATCGTGGGTCTCGGTCTCTCACAATGGTTTGGGGCATACCCCAAAACTTCACCACATGCTTTAGGAATAACTGGGCTGTTTCATTGGCTGTGACATTAGGAGAGGCTGGGATGAACACCACATACTTACAAAATCGATCTACTACCACAATGATCATCCCATATCCTTCCGACCTTAAGAGACATGTAATGAAATCCATGGAGACACTCTCCCAAGCATGTTCCATAATGGGAAGTGGCTCTAGCAACCCTATCGGTGGGTGTAGATCGACCTTGTCTTGTTGACACACTAGACAAGTCTTCACATAGGCTTCAATGTCATTTCGCATATGTGGCCAATAATACCCATCATTAATAAGCAACATTGTATGATGCATGGCTAGATGTCTTACCCATTTTGAATCATGGCATTCCTTAATGATTTCCCGCTGAAGATTTCCCCATCATGGCATTCCTTAATAAACCATCTTTGAGCCAAAATCGCCTGGTCTTGCCCGCTTTAACGTACTCCATAAGATTCTTTTCCATAGGATCATGCTCTATGCCCTCCTTGATCCTATCAAGCATCAAACACTCGAGACGACTTATGGCCGCCAACTCTATTTTATGGCTGAAAGCATCAGCGACTAGGTTGGCCTTCCCTAGTTTATACTCCAATACATAGTCAAACTCCGCAAGAAAATCTTACCACCGTGTTTTCTTAGGTGACAACTTCTTTTGGGTTTGAAAGTAACTCGTGGCAATATTGTCTATCTTTACTACGAACTTTAACCCCAATAAGTAATGTCGTCATGTCCGAAGGCAATGAATGACCATCGTCATCTCCTTCTCTTACATCGTATATCGTCTCTCGGTATCATTAAGCTTCCGACTCTTGTATGCAATTGGATGGCCTTCTTGCATCAAAACTCCCCCAATGGCAAAGTTAGAGGCATCGGTGTGCACCTCATATGCTTGGTATAGTTGGGAAGGGCTAGGATGGGCTCCTCCATGACTGCCTTCTTCGTCCAATCGAACGCCTTCTAGAACTTGGGCCCCCACACCCATGTCCTCATCTTCTTGAGCATGTCCGTCAAAGGAGTAGACATGTTGGAATATCCCTTGATGAACCATCTATAGTAGTTAGTGAGTCCCAAGAGAGATCGCAACTCTGTCATCCCTGTCGGAGGTTCCTACTCTTGTATAGCTCGGATCTTGGCCGTAGCCATCATGATCCACCCTTCTCGGATCTTATGGCTAAGTAAATGCACTTCATCTTGTGCAAATGAGCACTTCTCCCTCTTAACATGGAGCTCATTTTCCTTCAAGGCTTAGAAGACCTTCCTCAAATGCTCAATATGGTTTTCCAAGGTGGCTATACATAACAATATCATCAAGGTAAACAACCATAAACTTATCAAGGAACGGAGCAAGTACATTGTTCATAAGTATGCAAAATGTGGCTGGTGCATTAGTAAGGCCGAAAAGCATCACTAGGGACTCATAAGAGCTATACCACATCACACTAGTCTTCTCCTCATCCCTTTCTGCTACTCGGACTTGCCAATACCCCAATCGCAAGTCTAGCTTGGAGATGTATCTTGTGCTCCCAAGTTGATCGAACAAATCCGCTATGAGAGGAATCATATATTTGTTGTTCACCATGAACTTATTGAGTGCTCGGTAGTCGATGCACAACCTCAAAGACCCATCCGCCTTCTTTTGGAAAAGTACAGGTGCACCATACGGGGCTTTAAATGGTCGAATGACCCCCCTTCGAGCATCTCTTTGAGTTGCTTCCGTAACTCTTCTAACTTGGGTGGCACCATGCGATAAGGTGCCATGGCTGGTGGCTTCGCTCCTTCCGCCAACCCTAGCTTGTGATCCACCTCCCTCCTAGGTGGAAGCTTCTTTAGGAGTTCTGGTGGCATTACGTCTTGGAACTCCACGAGTTCTCCTTACACTTTTTTCGAAATCTCCATTTTCTTAGATGGCTCGCTCTCGTCCACCTTTAAAGCTGCAAGGTAGGTCTCTTCTTCCCACTTCAATCCCTTGTATAGCTACATAGCAGATAACACCTTGGCCCCTAGCCATGTTTCTCTCGAGACCGAGACCGTGCAAGGAGAACTAGCATCCATAATCATGATTAAATTAGCATAAGGTATAAGACAAGCCTTGACCTGATATTGTCAATCTATTCTAAGCACTACGTCGTAGTCATCCATCGGTATGGCTGTGAACTTGACGACTCCTGACCCTTATACCACCTAGGTCTTTGCATCAGCTATCCCCGTGATTAGCAATGCCTTTAAGTTGACTGCCTTGATGAAGCCACTCGATTTGGCTAGCTTGAGACCGAGCTTTTTTGCAATGTCGGCCTTAATGAAATTTTTGGTTGCTCTTGAATCCACTAGAGCTCTGAGTTGCCTCCCTGCAATGTCTATCCTGACATACATGGATCCCTTCTTTAGCACCCTTGGCCTTGAGTGCACCAAGGAGTCGGAGTGACCCCATCCTTACCTTTTCTTCTAACTCGCCATCACTTTCACGTGCGGTGTACTTCACCTTCTTTGGACAATCACAAACCATGTGCGGTCCTTCACACAAGAAGCACTTCAACATCTTGTTCTTGGATGTCTCCCCTGCACCCTTGCCATTACCATTACCTTTAAAGGGCTTGCCCGCTCCCTTATTGCGGTTGTTGAAACTACTCTTAGTGGCTCCCCCCCCCCCCCACCTTTACCCTTGTCACCCCACTGACTACTATTGGTTTTATCCTCTCACCTATACTCAGTCAAGCTTTCTGCCTCCTTGATTGTGGCTTTGAGAGTTTGAATATTTCTCCTCTTTAACTCTTGCTTGGCCTAAGGCTGTAACCATTCTATGAGGCAAATTTGGCTTCCTTTTTTGGAAAGTCCAGAATCTCCAACAATATTTCTGAAAACTCATTCACATAGTCAGAAATACCAGACTTATGAGTGAGGTGACAAAGTTTATCTCGTGCTTCGTCTTCGAGATTCCTTGGGCAAAACTGTGCCCTGAAGGCCCCTTTGAACTCATCTCACCTTGTCATTTCGAAGAGCCTTCGCTCAATGTCGCATCTCAATCTTCTCCACCATAGTCTCGTGGTGTCGGTAAGATAGAGAGGTACCGTGTCTATCTTCTCTTCATCACCCGTGATCCTTATTTTCCTAAAGCAGAGTTCCAAGCTCCATAAAAAGTTCTCTACTTCCTTCCCCTTCCTAGCTCCTGCATAGGTCTTAGGTCGAGGCACGTCCACCTTTGGTGCGAGAGGAGTATTGATTATGTCCCTAGAGACCCTATATTGGCAGAGTGACACATCTGTCTCGATGGTATGCATCCTCTCGTGCACTTCTGCCAGAGAAGCATCCATGTTGGCTTAGAGAGCCATTATCTCCTCTTGGATTGTGGTGAAATCCTATCCAATTATGCTTGGAATCCCTCTCAAAGTCCACCTTCTTGGTTAGCCATCACCAAATCTGTTAATAGTTCCACCGTCTTTTCCATTACATTGCCTTCCCTTACCGCAGTATTCTTCAACCTGAGAACACGGGTCTCGAATGATGCAAGCATGTCTCGAGATGGCTCTCGTTGCTTCTTCTTTCCTCCACCCTTAACATTCTCTCGCCTTTACTTGGATCGACAACATTCGAACCACCACTGGCCATTTCTTCCACAAGCTCTTCACCCACATAAAGCTTTGGTAAGAACTTGAACCACTTTACGCCCCCACGTACAACCTTGGCTCTTATACAAATTGTCATGTGCATAAATTTTCACCTCAAACTTAGACACTCCGTGTGACACTTGACACTCCTTTGAGTAACAAAGTCAGCCTAACCAAACTTTGCCAAGAGGTTTGCTTGAAAACTTAGAAGAACACTTGAGCTAGAGAGAATGAAGAACTCTTTGTTAGAAATTTTTATCACTTTGATGTTACAGAGGGGTGAATGAGAATGCCTTGACAATGTTAGTTTCTAACAACAGTGACCAAAAAACATCCTTCATGTATCTTAAGTAGTTGACTCTCTATTTCTTAGACTTCTTCACTGGATGATGGTTGTTATCATTCACCTATCGAGTCTATTAAAGGATGCATTAACCTTTATACCTCTTTCCCACTCTAATGAGCCTGAAACTAAATGCTTGTTATCTCAAGTACATGGTAAAGTGTCTCTTCAGGCATATATTGATAGAAGGAAATGTGACAATTGGGATAACTTCAAAAATTAAAGGATTAATTGGCTGCTGGGTTGGTTGAGAGAGAGCTTAAAGTCTAAATTGCTCATCCGAGGAAGTGCATGTCAAGAGCCTTGCAAAGAGACCATTATAAGGAACATGTGCCTCCTATTGAACATTATTTAGATGCTTCAATAATTACAAATGTTGTTCAGAGAGCATTCTCAATTAGAGCATGGACACATCTATTCAAGAGGTTAGGAAGGACCTCATCTGTAGTATGTAACCTTAGAAGGGAAAAATCCACTTCAGACCGTGGCTGAAATGAGGATTACATGCCAACAAGCTGCATATATAGTAAGGGTTGGTGATGCAAGATACTAGTAAGTTTTCTCAAAACTTTAATGGTATAGATAAGAAATGTTATTTAGGTGATTTGTTGTGTGTTAGTATCATGAATTGTTTTCATTACAATTTATGGTATAGATCAAAATTGAATGGTGTTCATGATGGTGAATAAGTTGCCAATAAATGTCCTAAAATAGGATTTTCCATGTGTAGGCATTCTTCTCTTTAGGGTAACGTCTGCTTTCTTTGAACTCTAGAGTGAAAATTGTGGACTTATGAAGAATTTGGACGGTACTGGCCTTGTAAGCATGATTACATATGAATCATCTAGTTCTTATGATGTTGTGCTTATGGGATAGGTAAATTACTATAATCATATTTTACAATGCTAGATGAAAAGTATAAGGTCCTCCACAATGGTGAATGGGTAGGATTTTGTGAGGATTCCCACTCATTTGTAAGGCTAAAAAGGAGGTGACATAAGAAGCAATTCCCTCATCAGGTTCTCACATCCCACCTTCTCTCTCTCTACCTCTTTCTCATTAGAAATAAATATGTCATTTCTGAAAAGGAGGAAAAATTATAGTAATCTTAATCTAAAGAAGAATTAAATGAATAAAAACAAAAAGATCAACATGTAATTAAGTTATATCAAGCTGTTGAACTTGGGTTCGTTCTATGGCTCGGTGAGAATGACTTCCATTTGAGACATCAAATGAACCCTAAAAACTCATTGTCCACTTTATTAGATGGCTAACTCGATCCCCAAGAGCCATTTCATAATCGATCTATCACAAATCGATGGATCGATGGATATTTTATGGATCGAGTGACCCCTCGAGCTAAGTAGTTAGTGAATTTTTGGGGTTGGTTTGATGGCTCAAGTGGTAGTGATTACCCATCGAACCATTAAGTTATATAATTCCAGACGGTTTGAAGGGTTCTGAAGGCCTTTGAGTTGTATAAGGTCATCGATCTTTGTTAAATGAATCCAGATCTGGTTTATTTTTCCCAATCTAGAATAGAACAAAAACATTAAAATAATATAAGACATAATAATTTGAAATGATGAGTCAACCAGTGACAAAGAAATGAAAAGCATGAACATACCGATCTCATATGTATGGAGCTTAATGTGTGAAGCTTGCATGGAAGAGAGAAGAAAGACAATGAAGAGTTTTACAAGAAATGAATGAAGCAAGGATTGAAGTATGGAACGATGAGGGAGAGTTTGCCTAGAAATGAATGAAATCAAAGTATGGAAGGACAATTTTGTGCAAAACAAATTCATCAGGTGAAGAAGAAAACACAATTTTTGCGCCAAGAAGAAAAACATGACCATTGGTAGGGAGAAGGGTTAGTTTGGCAACTTCACCATTTTTTTTTATAGTTCTATTTCACAATCTTTTTTTTCATAAGAATGAATTGATCCAAAAAATTTATCATGGCTGGCCAACCACAAAAAATAGAGGTAAAAACAAAAAGAAATTGATAAGAATGAATGAGAAATATCTTGGTTAAGTTGACCATAGAGATCCTAGACTTTTCTCTTATGAACAAATCATCTTTTCTTCATTTTCCTCTACAAACCATAGCCCTCTCTCTCCCTCTTCTCTTCATCATCTTCTTCACTTCCTTTTCCCACCATAAATAAAGCTCATTACAAAAAGATACCAAGATTTTTGGTGAAAAATCAAGTTTTCAAAGAAATTCCTAAATGTATGTCTAAAAGCTTTCCTTTCTCAAAGTTTTAGTAAATATGATTTAAGCTATCTTGTTTTGTTCATATTCTGGGATCTTTATGTTTATGATAAAATTCAAAAGAAAATGCATTATGAAACTACACTCTTGTAGCTTTCTAGAAAGTCCATAAAAACCCCAATAAGAGTTGTATAGGTCTAGAAGCAAATTCTTGAAGTTGGCCTAGAAATCTCTATGATGTTAGACCTGAATATGTGAGTAGAAAGTGTTTTAATAGACTTTTAGTAATGAAGATGATGATACAAAATTTCGATATTTAACATGAACAAACTAGACTTCGAGATCTAGAAATTTGTATAACAATCTAGAAATTTGCATCATTACTAATCTCCTCAAGTTCATTCAATTGAAGTTTCCTTTCTTCACCCGTAACATCCATCTTCATGTTTTATTGCTTTTCTACCGAAAATGCCATATGCTCTAATTCAACCAGTAGGTGACATGCCATCCCATACACAAGCCAAAATTGTGACACCCCAATTGGTGTTTTAAATGTTGTCTTATATGCCCAAAGTGCATCGTTAAGGCGCAAGCTCCAACAATCCTTCCTATTAGGATTCACAATCTTCTCTAAAATGGATTTGACTTCCCGGTTTGAGACTTCAACCTATCCACTAGTTTGTGGATGATATAGCGTGGAGACTTTATGTGTAATGTTTTATTTGGTCAATAAAGCTTCAAATGATTTATTATTAAAACGACTACCTCCATCACTAATTTATAACTCTCGGCATTCTAAACCATGAAAGATAAAAGCTTTCACAAAATCTACAACTATTTTAGAATCATTAGTTCGAGTGACATTTGCTTCCACTCATTTTGACACATAATCAACAGCAAGTAGTATATACCGATTATCATATGAAGAAGCAAAATGTCCTATAAAATCTATCCCAACCATCAAAAAGTTTAACTAAAAGTATGGGAGTTTGAGGTATTTGATTTCATGGACCTAAGTTATCTGTTCTTTGACAACGGTCACATGACTTACAATAGAGGAATGCATCCTTGAATAACATTGGCCAATTAAATCCACTCTCAATTACTTTAAGGGCAGTCCATTTTGCTCTAAAATGTCCACCACATGCATAAGAATGACAAAACGTTAGTATAGATGTAAATTCAGAATCAGGCACACGCCTTCTAATTAATTGATCGGCATAATGCTTCCACAAATATGGTTCATCCCAGACATATTACTTTGCGATTTTCTTCAACTTACCATTTCGAGACATGGTTTATCCTAGACATGGTTCATCGGGCATTTTCTAGAAAACTAAGTAATTCACGATGCCAACATACCAAGGAATTGAAGTGATCAAAGAGAGTAATTGCTCATCTGAAAACTTTGCTTGTAAAGGAAGGGCATCTCGATCATGAATAAGATGATTGAGGTAGTCTGCAACTAATTTTTTGCTAAATCAAATTATTGCAATAGAAGTATCCATCTTATAAGTCTCGGTTTAGCATCCTTCTTAGTGAGCAAGTACCTAAGAGTTGAATGATTAGAAAATACAATTACTTTAGTGCCTATAAGAAAATAATGAAATTTTTCTAAAGTAAAATGAACCGCCAATAGCTCTTTCTCAATTGTGGATTAGTTAAGTTGTGCATCATTCAAGGTCAGTTGTGGAGTAGTTAAGTTATGCATCATTCAAGGTTCGTGATGCATAATAAATGGCATGAGGAATCTTCTCAACTCGTTTTCCCAATACAGCCCCTACGACATATTCACTTGCATTACACATTAACTCAAATGGATGGCCCAATCAGGTGGTCGCATAATGGGTGTCATAGTCAATAGCTCCTTAAGCTTCTCAAAACCCTCTTTACATTCTACAGTGAATTAAAAAACTATATCTTGTTCTAACAATTTTCATAAAGATTTATCAATCTTTAAAAATTCCATAATGACTCTTCGGTAAAAATCTGCATGGCCAAGAAAAGAACAGACATCTCTTACGCTTGTGCGAGGTGGTAAGGAACATACAAGATAACATTAGATTTATCGACTTCTATTCCCTCAACAGACAAAATATAACCTAAAACTATACCTTGATCTACCATAAAGTGGCATTTTATCCAATTAAGTACAAGATTAGTTTCCACGCATCTTTTAAGAACAAGTGTAAGGTTGCTTAAACATTGATCAAAAGAATCACCATATACACTAAAATTATTCATAAAAACCTCTTTAATGCTTTCAACATAATCTGAAAATATACTAACCATACACCTTTGGAAAGTGGCAGGAGCAATGCACAGGCCAAATGGTATGCATCGATAAGCAAACGTAATGAAGGGGCACGTGAATGTCTTATTTTCTTTGTTATCTAGTGAAATCATCACAATCTGATTATAACCTGAATAACCATTAAGAAAACAATAGTAGTATAGCCAGCTAGTCTTTCCAACATTTAATCTATAAAAGGTAAGGGAAAATTATCTTTCTGAGTTGTAGAGTTGAGTTTATGATAATCAATGCAAACCCACCACCCAGTTTGAACACGGGTTGGTACTAATTCATTATCTCCATTTTTTCACCACAGTTATGCTAGATTTCTTTGGAATGACTTTGATCAAATTCACCCACTTACTATCTGAAATTAGATAAATCATCCCAACGTCTAACAATTTAAAAATCTCCTTCTTCACAACTTTCGTCATAAGGGGGTTCAATCAACGTTAAGCCTCTCTTGTTGGTTTTCCTCCCTCCTCGAGCAAAATTCGATGCATACACATAGATGAGATGATTCCAATATGTCGGCTATTGTCTAACCAATCCCTGTTTTATGATGTTTCAAGACACGAATAAGCTTTAGCTCTTCCAATTTTGTGAGATCTCTTGCAATAATTATAGGCAACATGTCTTTCTCTCCCAAATAGATATATTTTAAATTCTCAGGTAGGGATTTAAGCTCTAAAATTGAGGTCTACATCACAAAAGGTAAGAGTTTCTCATTAGTCAGAGGTAAAAAAATAAAAGATAGATCATACCTTGCTGAAACTTTTGGCAATGACTCAAGATAGCCCACAACTTTTTCAATTCCTTTGCATAATTGCACAACCTTTTTTAGAGCCTTGAGATTTTCTAACTCGATACTCTTCCTTATAGTGACTCTCAATGAATCTTCATGATTAAGCTCAAACATTTTATGCATGAATGAATCAATCACATCAATTGAAAAACAAGATTGCGAATCACTAAGATACCTCAATGCTTCAAAGATATTGAAGTGTATGACTCATCCCTTATATCAAGGACATAGAAGACAACAGGAAAAATTAGCTTAGTAACCTATACCAAAACATCTTCCAAACACCTTTCGAATAAGCATTTGACCGATCGGTAAGTTGAATAATAACACCAGTTTCCTTAAGTGGAACCAAGATTTAAAGAAGCATAAATATCATAAAGCATAACATTAATAGATGCTTTTAAATCTAGCATAGTTTTCTCAAACTTAGTACTACCGATTGTTCATGGGATAGTAAAACTACTTGGATCTATGCACTTTGGTGGAAGCTTCCTTTATATTACAGCTGACACATTTTGCCCCACACTTACCACTTCATTACCTTTTAGCTTACGCTTGGAGATGCATAATTCCTCAAACTTAACACTTCATTACCTTTTAGCTTATGCTTGGAGATGCATAATTCCTTGAGGAATTTTGCATAACGTGCCACTTGTTGAATGTCATCCAAAAGAGGTATGTTCACTTATACTTTATGAAAGGTTTCTAAAATCTCTTTTTCATGCTCTTCCTTCTTGGATTTTGCAAACCTATTGGGAAAGGTAAAGAACATACGTGAGTAAAAAATGGAATTTTAGAATTTATCTAACTTGACTCACTACCTCTTTCATAACTTTCTCTATCTCAAAAACATGATCATTTTCTTGAGTCAGCTTCACTTTAGTTGGTTCAACATTTTGTAGTGTTCTTGGAGCTTCCTCACAATGTGTCCTCTGTTTAATAACCACGACACTTGTATTCTCTCTCAGATTGATGACAGTATGAGATGGTAGTTTTCGAGATCCTTATGCTTCCAATCAATGCGCAGTAATAACCAATTGATTCACTTTTGTCTCCAAATTATTCATAGTTGTCTTAGTTTCCTATTAAAATTGTAAATTGTTAGTAGACAAAGATTTAACTATATCCTCAAAAGACATACCTTGATTTTGAGGCATGGATTGAGACTAAGCCAAAAGTATTACGTAAGAGTTGGGAATCTATCATGTCAAATATATATATATATATAAACATACATTCATGCGACTTTATTATTTCCAACAAGATAATAAACAATTGATTGATATATTAATTTCTCAGATAATAAATACAAAGTATTTATAGGTGTTGATAATGTTAACAATAAAGACTAAATCTCATAAGTATATGACCCGATTAGATATATCTGAGTGGCTTGACAAACATACAATTTTAAAACTTACAAGACTATTATATTGAGAAACAAGACTATTATATTGACAGACATACTCTTAGTTTTGTATAGGTCTAGGAAGAAATTCATGATGTTTACCTAGTGAGTTGTAAATTGGAATTGTTGGATTCATACACAATAGGTGTTCCTTATAGACTTTTGAATTAGACTAGTGACCAAAGAAATTTATGATAGTTTATGAGGACCAAGTAGAGAAATAAACCCACAAAACTAACTTACCTACATGCCTATCCTGATATTCTCCAAAATCGATGAGTTGTAGTTAATTAGTGGAACTTAATCACTAAACGTGATTACTGGACAAACCTCATTAATAGTAAAAAATCATAGGGTATCAGAGTAAAAAGTTAAATAATCTTAAGTAGGTTATCAAGTTTACCTAGAACATGATAGGCTTAATAGTATCTTTCAAAAGGTTTAACTTGAGTTATCTAATCAAATGTAAGTGAGCCATATCAATTCTGAAACTTTGGATATTAGCTTTCCAAGGAAACACCTTTTGGTATTTTTAAATATCTCTATAATAAGATATAGGAGAAAACAAAATATTGGTTGAAGAAAGATGCATGATTGAACGGCTTTAGATCAATTGAGCTTTGATAGTCAAACATGAATATTTGGATTCGAAATTCGAAAATGAGATATAATAATTGTTGATAGAGGTACCATAAGAAGAACCAAACAATATTGATTCCTAAACATGATAAATAATTTTAGAACATAACCATAAAAGTAGGAAATTTAACAATTTAAGAAAAAATAGTGCACTTTCAAGAAAGCAAAAATATAAGAGGTTACAAACGATTGAATTTGGAGTTTAAATTTCTATAGGAGAAATAAACTAGATAGAACTAAGAGTGTACCAAATTTCAAATTAATTAAAATTATGATCTAAAAGATAATATCATCAAAATATAGGCTAATAATTAGAGGAACTAAGCAACTTTAAATTCTGCATTTGAAAAGTATAATGAAAGGCACGAGACAATAAGAGAAAAATGATAATTTGAAGTAGTAATTTTTATAAGAAATATTTTTTAACCCTAATAAGAGGTTGCATGAGTTTTAACTTAAAGCAATGCTTATATAAGGAGTTAGAGCTTTCACAAAGGAATGGCCCAAGGAGGCTACAACAATACTAGATGTAAATTTAGATAAGTTAGTTAATAGTAAAGTTTATAGAAAAAAAATGTTTACTAAGTTTTATATGCTGCTCGGTTACGATAGTACTTGGTCTAGGATTGGAAGGATTTATAACAAACTCTCACAAAATAACCGGACTTCAAGTATGTAAAGTCTCACCTACAACACAAGTAGTTTATATGTTTGATGTGTTGTATGCTTATGATCATGTGACTAATATGAATATTGTAGCATGTTGAGTATTGAGTTGATGAAAAAATAATTAATTAAAAAAAAAATTATATAGACTAAATAAATTATATCCAATATTATAATAACTAAATGATAGGCTTGATTGCTCAAATTAAATACAAAGTCGTGGTAACATTCTTTTGGCCACCTTTTTGACATTCAAATGGAAATCTATTTTTTAGGCCCTGTTCGGGACTATACCAATAAAATTTCTAGCAACATTCAAACTCACTAAATCCATGAAAAAAATAAAAAAAATAAACGACATGAAAAATTGATCGAATCCAATCGCAAGTTCAAGTATACAACCCGAAGCTCTGATCCATTGTAAGTTAGTGAATCTTGGCTTACCCAAAGTGGAATTTCACATTCAAAATGTGACTTCCAAGTATCTTAAGATCACATGAGTAAGCTATGGTTCACTAAAGATTCAGAATCTAGATTATTCAATTCCTAACTTAATCCACTAACTAGGAATAGATTAAGTAAAAAAGGAGGATTTATCTCCAAGAATTGGATGATTCTTCGCCCTTTTCCATGAACATCATCGGTCCACCACCACAAGCCACTATCGGTTTGTCGATTACAAGCCATCCCCTTGCCTCTAACACTAGTGCACACGGATGACAACTCTCAAGATATTTTCTAGCTTCAATCTCAACTCATAAGATCTAAGCTTAAAGAAGGGGAAGAGATAGAGTTTTAATCTAGTTTGAGAGAAAATCATTTTCTCTCAAGACTTTCTCTCTCTTCCTCTCTATTATAGTCTGCCATAATGTTAGGGTTCCCTTAGTGTTTTATTGTGTTTCTTTTATAAGGGACACACTCTCTTGGGCCAAACTTTTCAATTTCCATGTGTTTTAGTTTTTTATTTCTAAAAAATTAAAACAAATTTTATTATTCTAAATTAATTCTAACTTTGTCCAATAAAGTATGTACTTTAATTTGGACCTTTCACATAGGCTTGATTTGGCCTATTAACACTCTAATGACCAATTAAAATTTATTTTGATTAGAAAAATACTATTTGACTTTACATTCATTAAATCTCAATTTAATAAATTTATCTAGTTAATTTAATATTTTTATTATTAATTATTTAATTTCAAGTTAAATCTAAATCACATTTTGGATATGTTAGTAGTGCGGGTGTGACTTAGACTTAACAAATTAAAGTAATTAATGATTTACCTCTTTAAATTAAGTTCTCCAAGAATGAGTCAAAATTTACCAATTTAAAATTCAACTGAGATCCAATCATCTTGTGTATGTGTGATAGGATAGGTTCTATACTACACCACTAGATGGCCCCAACACTAACTTGTGATTTTATAAATTCTAATGAATAAACCATTTGAAAAATAAAACACTTTCAAGTCAAATAGTTAATATTATTATCTTCTATGATCAATTAACTTAAATCACCAAGCCCACATTGGCCTCTAACAAAACATATGGGCCACCCATATAATGAGAAGTCTTAGGAATCTTCACAAGAATGTAGATGACTATTATTGTACTAGATTCATTCTTCCATATATTCATGGTCCCAAATAGTACTAGGGCATGATTTAACTGTTAAATCATATTAGACTAAACTTATGAATTATATAATCCCTTATGCAATAGATAATGGATTTATAGAAACTGTTTACATACCATACTACTTTGTGGAAACACTTTCTTCATTTGCATAAGGTTATCATTCATAAGACTTTCCCTCCGATATATAGATGATAGATCTCATCTTATCAACCTATATAAACTACACGTACTTTAACACTTTCTTTGAATGTTTTTATTATTTTGTCATTTACTTTACGATATTTTCTCCCGATCGTCTATTAAGAAAAATATAGCATCAAAAAAATGGAACACCCGATGGGACATATCGCTATTTTGGTGTTGATGTCTAAGCACCTGCTTAGAAGTGTGAGTTTTAGAAAAAATTGAGACAATGATGATGAATTAAAAATGTTGCCCAAATCAATAGCCTTTCAACCCACCACATATCTCTAAATATGAAGAGTTAACTAAGAGGTATAAGATGGAAGGCGAATATTCTGATAGAGATGAACCGTTCATACGAAGACCACAAATTATCCAACCTAGACAGTCAGTCAGCCAACCTAGATGGCTATTCAGCTGACTAGGATGGCCAGGATGGTTAATCAGCCAATTTGGTCGAATTTTACCCAAGAACCGTCCAATGTTCATCTTGCTCATATTGTTTATCATGAAAGCTTGAGCAAAAGCTCCACCAACATCCTAATCGTTCGACTTCTCATACAAATGGATGAAGCAAATGCACGAGCAACTGCAAATTTGGCTTCTTTGGTTGAATGCCTTGAAACCCTAAATATGAACATATTAAGTAAGAATTTACTTAGATATCGGAAGATCTCATGGAAACAATATTGTCACGGGGAGGAAGCAGGCCAAAAACCCACTGTTCAATCCACGTTACATCGATAGCACATCTAGAAATTAACCTTCGGTAGATCCATCGATCGCATTCCCTCCACATTCAGCCGATCCACTAATGGCCACTAGATAACCCGAGCTACTACAAACGTTCAGCCTAAACTAATATAATGGAGGTCCAACCAATGTTTTTTTGCTCCATCGGCACCAGATCACTTAAATAAGCCATAGGCAGCATGCTGACAGCAGTTGGTGGACCGTAAGGAACTATATAATCTTATGCAAGACGTTTACTTGGCAGCCACCTTAGCTAATGTATCACAAACCTTATCCCAAGGATATTGACCAGGAATCCTTTTTTCATGAGTAGTGAGTCCTAAATTTGACTTTACTTTCTAGAAATGACCCGAATTAGTCAAGTGTAGGGAACATCAACCGCTTTACTGTTCAGTGTACAGAGGCCAATGCAAATGATAGTTATGAATCTAATTATTCGCTAAATCCTTAACTGGGTAAGCTTTCACTTAGAAAGATATGGAAGAGCATTTTTTGTACTCAATTTTACCATAGTTGAACGAAAGTCATTATGGCCGATTTGTCTCGTCTATTACAACGAACAAGAGAATCAACCGACACTTTCTTGTCTTGATTCAAAATACTAAGAAACAACTGGCATATGGCTCTACCTAGGCAAGAATTCATCAAATTGGCCTTTAATGGTAGTACATCAAGCTCTAAAAGAAACTTAAAGGAATGGAATTCTAAGATTTATTTGAACTGTCAATCAAAGCGACCAAATATGAATGATTATTGAAAAAGGAAGCCTTAAGAAAAGGGTTGTTAGCAAGAGCCTATTACCAGGAACCTAACTATGATTTGGATGTTGTCGAAATAATTGGTAATAAATCAGTCACTTACTCGGATCCTAGCAAAACTATGAGCTATGAGATGGTAAAAAGGTTCCCTCAAGAGAAGGATAAAGTATATTCCTTCGATTTGACTAAAGCAAGCAAAATTTTGAAATCTTATTAAAGAATAAAGAGTTCAAAATTCTGCCATACCATAACTACCATCCGGTAACGAGGTACATGGCAAGGGATACTACAAGTATCATAATTCATCTTGCCATTGTGTGAACAATTGCTTTGTATTCGGTCAAAGTATCTAAGATCGGATTGATAAAGGGCTCTTGAGTTTTAGGGAAGCACCCACTATGGGTGAGGCCTCAACCCCTTTTCCCACTATAGCTAATGTTGCCATAGCCGATATAAGGTCATTGGATAACTGTAGGACCAAATGGCCTAACCGTCCTCAATTTTTGGCCAACCATCTAAGATTGGTGCAGATCAACATGTTGAATAACTAGTTTGATTAAGCGGCCAATGGCTGAACTTTCCATTCGATCGATCAAAAAGTTACCAGCTGAATCATCACTCGGATTGGCCACCTTTATGCTCTAAATATAGATCATGCCTGCATTAGGATGATTCCCACAGTCGAATTGGTATAAATACAGTTACTCGACAAGATGATTGGTAAGACAATGTTGATCCTCTAAGTGGTCGAACGACCGCCTTATCATTCAATGACCCATCGACCATTCAGAAATGGTCACAATTGATTATCCCTTCTACACCTATTCATTAAGTTTAGAAGAGACCTGAGCATCCAAAAATTTCCAACAGGAAATCAACATACTCGAAAGCGCCAGGAATAAGGGCTTTAGACTGCTTAGAGGGCAACCACTAAGAATGATTGAACATACTATTAGCTAGAAGCGAATCCTCCTCTTTAATGGAAACTTTGAATTTCATCTTTGAAGACCCACCAAAAATCATGTTGTTCGAGCCGGTTGATCATGAAGCAACTAATTCCCGTAATCTGGTCAACATGATAGTCAATCTAATGGCATCCCCAATGGCAAAGGTCAAAGCTAATTTACCATAAGTATGTTGGAAGCACTTTTGAATGTGGTTGATTCTTTGTTTGAGGAAGAAAATGAGAGAGAATCGACTTGGCCTACTGAGCCAATTCTATAGGAACCTCCATTTTGGCATCCGAAGGTGAAATTTTGGTCAAAACCATTCAGATTTGGCTAGATTGTAACACAATCACTCTGCCGATCGACTTTCAGATCGATTTACGAATTTCACAAGAAAGGACAAACACAAGCAAAGATGAGCAAATCGTCTTAAAAATACTGTGGCTGCCACGGCCGTCAGAGATCTTGAATGTAGTCGAAGTTGTGGTAGAGGCGTATAACTCGGAAATGGCTATCTTTGAAAAATCGTATGAAAAGATGCATTGTCACATCAAGCCCCTTTATATCAGCATTTATCTTAAAGTGATACTGATCAACTGAACATTGGTTGACAACAAAGCGACAATTAATATTTTGTCATCCTTTATGATGAAGGTCCTAGAAAATTAGTCAAGGACTTGATCCTCACTGAAGTAACTGTCAGCGACTTTGTCGGCAGGATGGCAGAAGAAAAATACTTCATAACGACTTCAAATGCGGTAGTGTTAATGCAAAATGAACATTTTGGCAAGTGTCTAATGATGTGGAAAAATCTCTAAAAGAAATATAATAAATCATTTAAAAAAGAGTCAAAATTCCACTGAATTGGTCGTAAATCACCCAATTACCAATCAACACAAGTTTCCAAAATTAGCCTCCTTCCCTCCACCCCTCTATAATTGGAAAGGTTGACCAAGGGTCAGCCGACCAATCATGTGGGGACACGGCCAATTCAATCGTGCGGCCACATTTCCCCTTTATTTTTTAGTTTTTTTTTTATTATTTTAATTTTATTCTTAGAGACTTTCCAGCAAAGCAAAAATATATTTTAACTTATCCAAGGGCCTTCTAGTAAAGAAGGCATACCACTAAGCAGAAAGACTGAATACGTAAGGGGGTTTTCAGCAAATTCGAGGATCAATTGGCAAAGGGAAATGATTGTTTGACCAATTCCATAGGCATACCACTAAGATAGTCATTTTTCAGGAACTAAATAAAAAATTTAGGCCTTGAAGAGAGATTTTCTAGCAACTTCTTCACCTTGCTCGCCAAGCAAAGCAAGCATGCATGTCCATCAAGTAAAGTGGGTCCCACTTATTTTCTTATATATTGGACCCTCCACCAAGAGCAAAGTCACACAACAACAACCTATCCATCAAAGAAGACAACAATCCAACATCAATCTAACACAACTAACCTATCACAACAACTCAACACCATGCAAAAATCATCTTACACGATTTCCAACCACCTCGATGTCGGTTCATTCGATCCTTTAGTTGATTTGTTTGCTTTTCATTTAAGTCTTCATTGTAAGTCTTATACTTAATGAATTTCTTAGTAACTATTATATTTTGCTCAATCGCTTCTTCAATGTTAATTTATTTTCATCATTTTTGAAGCTATCATGTACATTTAATGGTTTATTTGCTTTGTATATTTTATATCGAAGAATATTATAACCAGTTTAACTTTCTATCTAACTTCAATCATTTTATCAATAGTTAGACTCCTTATCATTTTATGAGTTTTTATCTAAATGATCACATTATCTTTTACGTCATTTGTTAGCTTTTCTTTATTTTATACGTCATTTGAAAGCTTTATTTAGATTAGTTCTTTTGAAGTATTTTTATATTTTCAGCATGTGCTCCACCATATTATTTAACATATAAATGCGCTAATCTTGGGACCAAAACGACTCCCAATTCTCCCCTCTCGGTTGGCTGCCAGCCAGGGCCACGAAAATTTGTGTTAGTAAAATGGCACGTCTGGTGGGATGTATTGCTAAGTTTCTTGATAGTACATGCCAACTTTGTTGTTCAAGCCTTGGCCAAGACCAAATGGTTGACTAGGATGGCCAAGCGGCTAACTAGGAAGATTCCACTCTAGGTCTATCCAATATCCACCCTACCCATGTGATCTATCATGATAGCCCAATCCACTGTTATTCCAACATCCTAGTCGCTCAACTTCTTGAACAAATGGATGAGTTGGATGAATGAGGAGCTACAAATTCAGCCCATCTCGCCGATTGCTTGGAGAACTTGAGTAGGAATATGCACAAGCATCAAGGTCAAGATGGGGGCAGTGGGCAGGAACTCCCCACGTCAACCTTTAAAACATTGGTAGCCTAATCAATATTGGGAATCAGCCATCGGACAATCCACTAATATCATTTCCTTAACATGCACGGTGGAAATTTGTGTCAACGGGTAGACACCATTTTCTTATGATAAGAGCATTGGTTCTATCAAGATGGTGAAGGCGAATGGAAAAGCAGTTGGAACCATCTTGACATATGAACCACAAGGAAATGACCACATTAGTCGTATGCTAACACTCATCCCAATTCACCCCGACCCGGCCAAACCAAGAATCAAAGAAGTGTCATAATAGGTCGTGACCAATGGCTTGATGTGGCGGCTTCCATAGTTACCATCAAGAGGGAATATTCGGCTTGACGTATGGAGGAATGAATACCTCATATCCGAATAAAATAACCGGATGAAGGGAAGTTAGATGATTAAAAAGTCAGAAATAAGGATGAGGGAGTCATATTTGTAGAGATATTTGAGGATTTTCATGTCATTTATCCCTCTCATTTTCGGAATAATATTCAATAAACGGGATAAATGGAGAATTTGTTGATGCCAACATTATCATTTTGACACGTGACGAGTAGCTGTTGGAAATTCAAAAAGTGGTTAAGATGCTAATCGTCAAAAATAACTCAAACATCCAAGAATGGCCGATTAGATTCATATTCGGCCAATTAATAAAGGCTAGTCGCCCACTTTCTGATCGGCCACTTTTTGCACCACAATTTTTTGAATGACAATCAAGTTGGACAAGAGTCATATTTTTAAAATATTCTTGGACGATTGGTTGCCTATTATATGCCTCGAATTAAGAGACAGGTTTTGGCCAACAGAAGAAAGAGAGCTACAGAAGAGGAAAGTGAGCCCCATTGGCCAAAAATCACTTATGCATCAAACAAAGTTGCTTGCTGATTAAGCAATTTTGACTCGGTCAAAAAAGAAGCTTCCCAATCAAGTATGTTTGACCACCAAGGAATTATGCTTGCCGATCAAGTAAAGAGAAGCCCCGAATTTGCCTATAAATAGTATCCTCCGCCGAAAGCAAAAAGAACACGACTAAGAACTTGCAAGAAATGAGTTCTACTCGCCTCAATGGCATAACCTCTTTCTCGGGAATCCATCTCCATTTTACTTCAAACTGTAACTTGCACAAAACCAATTGATGTCTTTTAGTTTAGCCGCATCTCAAATAACAACCTACACAAAACGGGTTGATTTCTTTTAGATTCGGTTTGTAGGTTATCGGCTTATAGGATTATTATTGAACGCTCATTCGACAATCAATTATCTTTCATTTCTGTAATTCTTATTTTAATGCCGTATGAATGGTATATATGTTATACTCATGCAAGAATTTCTCTTTTACTTTACTTCAATTTTGCTTTTGGGCTTTGGCATTCAATTCTAGCTTGTAATCAATATAGAAAAATTCTTGTATGCATATGGCGCATGACCAAAAGGCACACCAAATTTAATCACAACCACAAACATCATTCTATTGTGATATATGATATTATATATGAAAATAATATTTGTAATTATAATAAGATTTAGTATATTATATGACTATACACTTTATATATATAAAATTATCTCATAGCCAAAATTTAGAAAAATAAAAATTTAGTTATTCAGCACAAAAAAAAAAAATTAAAAAAAAAATCAAAAAAATTGAAACTTAGTCAATAAAATGTGACTTGCAAGCCGATCGGCATGCTCCCTCCCCTCTTTATCTCATTAGTCTTAGGCCAATGGTGGCTTCATAAATAGTGCAAATCGTAATCCTAGTAAATATGACCGATATAAAATACAGTCATAAGATACCCTAAGGTTCGGCTAAGAGAAAGTTTTAAATTACTTTTAAGAATGCTCTAGGTTCGGCTGACGTTTTGGATCTATAAGTCGTTATATATATATATATATTTTTTTTTTTTTCTTCTTTAATAAATTCCAACGACCTACTATTAATTTTTTATTTCACTAATAATTTTACTGGCAAAACACATTTACGTTTTCCTTTTCAATTAGATTTCTCTCTCTAAAAATACGGTCAAATATTTTTCTCTTCATCGAGTATTTCTATGTTCAAATCCTCCGCTTTGCAACACATAATAATATGCAATCTTATTTTTAATTGGTTGTAGATTTGAAATTCAAGACTAATATAACATATTAAATATACTATCATGCTTCATCTTTATTTCCACAAATAAATCAAACCAAAACAAAACCCATGTGACGACAGATAACTGTCATCCCTCGTTTAAACCCGAAACAACCGGTCATCCCTCGTTGATTTTCTCGTCTTGAAAAGTTCCATCTTTGTAACAAACACAGACAGATTCATCATCCGCATTTATTATACTCATTTCACTTGCGTACTTTGACCCAAAAAAGGGGCTGAATCTCTCATTTCGTGGCAGTACTGGAAAATCTTCTCCTGAATAATATATATGTACATATATTTTTCTATCAAATAGTTAACCCTTCTTTTTCTTTGATTTCAGACTGTACACAGCCTGGCACACTGGCGGTCTGCCTCACTATATATATATATATATATATATATAGTAGAATTTGGACCACACGTCTCTCTCTCACATTCATACAGTCCGCTTACATATACGAGAATTTGGATTCACCCTCTCTCGCATCTGTTTGGCGGCCGAGAATATTCATACTGGAAACTGAAGAAAATTCTCTTTCCTCGAAATAGAATGGGGACAGCAGGCGGCGGCGGTGGAATAGATGAAGGGGTGAGGAGGAGAGGCTGCTCATGTCGAAAAGAAGATTTTCTCCCTGAGGAGTCGTTTCAAAGCTGGGGTAATTACGTAAAAGCGCTGAAACAAACTCCGACCCGGTTCGCGGATCGGGTCAAGACCCGATCTGTTGAGCAGACGGAGCTGGTTGAGATGAAAGCCCGGAGCCAGCACGAGATGAAGAAGACGCTCAACTGGTGGGACCTCATGTGGTTCGGAATCGGGGCCGTGATCGGCGCTGGAATATTCGTCCTCACCGGTCTCCAAACCAGGAATGTCTCCGGCCCCGCCATTGTCTTGTCCTACGTCATCTCTGGTACATCCGCCATGCTTTCCGTCTTCTGCTACACAGAATTCGCCGTAGAAATTCCGGCTGCCGGTAAATCCTGTTACTCTTCTAAAATTTTAGTTAGAAATCAAATAAAAAATCATGGAAAATATTCTTTGTCAAGTATTAGTTTTTGCTGCATATCACCGTTAAATTGTCCGATACTAGCTTAGTATTTATTTGGTTTACAATTCAACGATTTAATGATAATTTTTAATTTCATTATTATAATCATGGAAAATGTGAGAAATTTTCTGCATGGGTTGTTGTTGACTTCCATCTCTCTTTTATTTTGAGAATTTAAGCTTCTTCTGTGCTGCTAAATTATGTTTTAGAATTTCTTTTAGGGCAAATTAAACTTATTTCCCTTAAATTATGATATTTTTTAAAAAAATTTCTTTAAACTATTATATTTTTTAAATACCCCTTAAACTAAAAAAAAAAAAAAAAAAAAAAAAATTCACCTTTACCTCCTCACATATCTTTTACTCTTTTTTAACTACAAATTAATTAGTTCTTATAACCCCAAATTTTATTATTATATTATTTAACCCAATTTATTATTTTTTTTAAGTAATTTTTCATCAATCCAACTATCCATTATAACCTCAACCAACCCTCTCCACTACGCTGTCTTTAAACGTCATCATTGGGAATACTTTTATTTTTATTTGTTTACTCTTCATTTTTATGTTTGTACTTTGAATCCCAAATTTAATCATTTTTCATTTACTTTATACCCCAAAACAACCTTCTCTACTTCCTCTGCCGCCACCCTTTGCAGTTAGAAAATAATTTTCTCTCTCTCACCAAGTCCTGCTCGAATCATTTGGAATCCAATTTTCTTAGAGAGATAGTTATTTTCCGGTGGAGAGTCCTGATTCTCTCTATCACTGAGTCCTACTCGAATCATCCGGAATTCATTTTTTTAAGAGAGATAGAGAGAGATTTTTTGGTGGAGAGTGGTGGTGGTGAGAAAAAGTGGAGGAGGTTGTTTTTGGGTAGTGAATTAAATGAAAAATGATTAAAAATGAGATTGGAAAAGTAAAAATAAAAGTAAAAGTTAACGGTATAAAAATAAATCAATGCGATTAAAGTTAAATAAGTAAAAGTTAAAAGTAAAAATTATTTTTTGACGACAACGCGATCAAAGGTGGTAGCGGTGGAGGAGTTGGTGGAAGTGTTGGTGAGAGAATATTTGATGAGAAAATGATTTAAAAAACAAAGTGGGTTAAAGAGTAAATAATAAAATTGATTAAAAATACAAAGAAATAATTAATATAAAATTAAAAAAGAGATTTAAAGATATGTAAGTGGGGTAAAGTCTGACTTTTTCTAATTTAAGGGAAATCTTTACAAAAGGTGATAGTTTAAGATAGTCTTTTAAATATAGTAATAGTTTGAGTGAAATAAATCTAATTTTCCATTTCTTTTAAAATGGAACATAGTTTGATACAAGTTTCTTTTCATGTATCTAAAATATTATGTTTTTAGAGGAACTGACAAACTTTATGTGTCTAAGTCATGTGCCATAATATTATGTTTTTCCTTCTCAGGGGGGTCCTTTGCCTACTTAAGGGTGGAGCTCGGCGACTTTGTCGCCTTCATAGCGGCTGGAAACATCCTCCTTGAATATGTAATCGGTGGGGCTGCTGTGGCCCGTTCATGGACTTCATACTTTGCAACCATCTGCAACCATGAGCCCAATGATTTTCGTATCTATGCAAGTGCATTCGCTTCTGAATACAACGAGCTTGATCCCATTGCAGTTGGAGTAGTCATCATCATTTGTTTCTTTGCTGTTCTAAGCACCAAAGGCTCCTCCCGTCTGAACTACATCTCCTCAATCTTCCACTTAATCGTCATCCTCTTCATTATCATAGCTGGTCTTACAAAAGCTGACACAAAGAACTACACCCCATTTGTTCCTTTTGGCGTGCGCGGAATATTCAAATCTTCAGCCATCTTGTTCTTTGCCTATGTTGGGTTCGATGCCGTTTCCACCCTGGCTGAAGAAACAAAGAATCCCGGGAGGGATATTCCAATTGGTCTAGTTGGCTCAATGGCTATCACCACTTTGGCATATTGCATGATGGCCGTAACATTGTGCTTAATGCAGTCATATCGTGATGTAGATGTAGATGCTCCGTATTCGGTAGCATTTAAAGCTGTGGGTATGGGTTGGGCCAAGTATGTTGTTGCTGCGGGGGCATTGAAAGGGATGACAACCGTTTTGTTGGTCGGAGCTGTGGGCCAGGCCCGATACTTGACCCATATTGCTCGGACACACATGTTGCCACCTTGGTTTGCTCATGTCAATAAAAAAACTGGTACTCCCGTAAATGCCACAATAATCATGATGGCAGCAACTGCTGTCATTGCCTTTTTTACTAGTCTCGACATTCTTGCAGAACTACTATCCATCTCTACCCTATTTATCTTCATGCTTGTGGCTGTTGCCCTTCTTGTTCGTCGCCACTATGTTAGTGGAGAAACGACAACTGAAAACCGGAACAAGCTTGTTTTGTTTATTGTGATTATAATTGGATCCTCGATTGCAACTGCTACTTACTGGGGTGTAAGCGATGGTTGGGTTGGTTATGTAATAACTGTTCCGATCTGGTTCTTAGCAACGGTGGGACTTCGCTTTCTTGTCCCACAAGCAAGAAAGCCTAAACTATGGGGGGTCCCTTTAGTCCCATGGTTACCTTCGTTATCAATAACCATAAATATTTTCCTTTTGGGGTCGATAGATGGGGCTTCATTTGCAAGGTTTGGTGTTTGGACCGTGATTCTCTTGATTTACTATTTCTTCTTCGGGTTACATGCCTCTTATGACACTGCGAAGGAGTTTGAGAAGAAGAGAGAAGCTGATGGAGAGATTGAATCTGGGGAGAAGAAGACTGAGATGATACAACTGAAACATTGATGTGATCTTGTAATGAGCTTGGTTGTGGACCTGTGGTGTTTGGCGGGTGCAGTAAAGAAAGATGTTGAAATTTATCCAAAATAAAATGAAATGGTATATCCGTTAAACCACTTGGATTTATCCGGGTCATTTATTTTATGAAGTCTTAACAAACTTATGAACAAATATTAATATTTTGTATTTAGTTGAACAACGAAATCTATCATATTGTTATTTTAAAGTTGGATATAATAATGCTTGTATATATTTATATTGTATTCATGATAGATTCTCAGATTTTAAGCAATGTACTTAGAACCGTGATGTTGAACACACTTGATGAGATCTAAGTGGCTACAAGATTAAGACCCAATCATCTGTTTATAGTTATAAGATTGTCATGATAAGATAATGACAGTTCCGAAAACATTATTTCATGTTTTATCTTCTTCTTTGGAAAGTGATATTTTCATAATTATCAGTATTGAAGAATACCAGGTTAGACATATAAGTGATTGATGGAGGATTAATCACTAAACATGATTACTAGACAATTCTCAATGGTAATAATAATAACTGTTAATGAGATTTGACAATTAACTATTGTTGTGATTCTCAGACCTGAGATCACTATACTACTGACGTATTGTAAGTCGACATATCATCCCTTATTCGGGGCAGAACAACGTTTTTGAAAATGGTACCTGAATATCCAACACACTCAAATACCTCAACATCTAAGGTTGTACACTATGTTTGCACATCCTGGAATCTCGGTTTATTTTTCATTTATATACTAGATAATAATTTAGAAACAGAAATAAGATTAGAGGAGAGAAATACCTAGCTATCCAACTCCTCTAAGAACTAGACAATTCTTCCCTCTTCTCCTATTTGAGCCGCCGGCCATCAAGCTCCACTACCACTGCCACCGCCTTGCCACTAGTTCTAACAAAACTTTGAGAGGAAGTTAAGTGAGAGAAAAGATGATAAAAAAAATACTGATTTTTCTGTCTTTTCTTGAAGTGGGGTTATGGGAATTCTAAGGATATGTGTCCATTATATATGAGACACATTCCCTTTTTAGGCCAAGCCCAAACTTGACTTCTCAGACCTGATTAACTTTTAATTGTGTTCGGATTCCCGGTCTCTTCTTGAATTCGTATGAGAATGAATAATTTGTATCTTAAGCTTTAGGCAACTCGAGTCTCAATTAACATGATCTCTATCTTAGTCTTTAATGTGCAATAACTAAAGACATTAGATTTATAGAATGTAAGATATAAATTCCAATAAAATCAATAAATATGATAAATAAAATGACAATTAATAATATGCTAATATCTGCAAAAAGATAGTATTACATAAAGTTCTTTGTCCTATTAGGTCAAAAGCTGATTGGATTGATAGGCGTACACTTTCAAAGTTATACGGAGCTAACCCTCCTCAGAAAAGTATACGATTTTCTCCAAAGCTAGTGCCACTTCCCCAGTACCGCCCACTGCTGCCACCTCTTTGATCGGATCTGAAACCGTCACCCGATCTTTATCGATATCCCCACGGATAAAACCTTAATGATTTTCTCAAATTTTATTCTCATCTCATGAGAATCCAATCACTTGTAAAGGAAAGGTTTAGATAGAAAAGATGAAGAACACTCTCTCACATTCTCTCTCTTCCTGGGCGACACAAGCGTTGTCATAACCCCAAGGTTTCTAATGTTCCAAATATGAGGAACATTAGAATTAGGCCAAGGCCCAAGTGAGCTTCTAAAGCTCGAGAACCTTTGAACTTAAGTTTGGGTTCCATTATCTGTTTCTATTCTCGATTTTTGTAATATTAAAACCAAAAAAGTTTCCAAATTAAATTTCAACTTTACCTGGTAAAGTCTGAAACTTTAACTTAGGTTTTTCTCATGAGCCTGGTTTGGCCCATTTACACTTTAATGTCCAACCTGGTTTTTTCTTTTATCTGAAAAATATTTTTTGACATTATATTTATTAAATATCTATTTCATAAACATATTTAGTCAATTTAATATTTTTTAATAAATTATTTATTTTCAAATTAAATCTAAATCACACTTCGGATATACTAATAGTGCAGATCTGATATAAACTTAACAAATTAAACTAATTAATGATCTAACTATGAAATCAAGTTCTCTAATAATGTGTCAAACTTTCCAAGTTAAGATCTCTAACCTTGATCCAATCATCCTCTATGTATGTGAACCAATAGGTTCTAAATTACGATGGTAAGTGGGCCCCACAATACTTGTGGATTTTATTCATTCTTACAAATGAACCATTTGATTCTTAAAACCATTTCTAAGTCAAATAGTTAATTCAATCATCATATATAACTAATTAAAATTAAACCACAAAACCCATATTGGCTTCTAGCAAGGCATATAGGTTACCCGTGTAATGAGAAGTTCAAGAAACCTCACAAGAACCTATACTGACTATTATGATATTAGAATGAACCTTCCATCTATGCTAAAATCTCAATCAGTTCTAAGGTATGGTTCTTATTACTAAACCACAATAGACTTAACCACATGAATCATGTGATTCCTTATGCAAATTAGAAAATGGATTTATGGAAACTTTTTTTCCAACCATTCCACTTTGCAAAGATTTCTTGATGCGCAAGGGACATCCTCATACAATTTATCCCCTTAACAATGAGCCAATTGATCCCATTTTATCACCCTATAGACTGTATGTATAAGAACAGATGCCTAATGGTTCTACCTTTAGTGACCATTGGTTAGGGCCACGTAGAATGATATCAAAGCATGATATCTCATCCATTATATATTTGTGATCACAAGTACCATAGTCACTTGACAAGTCTCACAAACAATTATTATCATTACCATTGAGACTTGTCGAGTAATCATGTGAAATGAGTAATATTCTATTAATCACCTTTATGTCTACCACGGTTGTCTCCAATACCGATGATTATGAGAATATCATTCTTCTTAAGATGATAGCACATGCAATAGTCTTCTCGAATTGTTAATATCGTTTCATGACAATCCTACGACTACGAACTATTGGTGTCTTAGGCTTGTAGCTCCCTGGGACTCATCAAGTGTGATCTGTATCATGATCCTAGGGAACCGAGAATCTATCATGCAATATATGTTAACATCATTCATGCATTTATTATATTCAACATTATAATAAACAATTGATAGATATTATTGCTCAAATAAATACAAATTATACATTAACATTGATAATCTTTTATATTAAACACTGAATCCCATAAACTATATGAATAAATTAGACATATTAGAGTGGCTTAATAGGCATACCCTTAAATGAGGCATCAGAAGCATCAGTACTATGAGGATGGATGAAAACAGGACTATTGAAGAATACATGTTGAAAATGATCAGATACTTAGAGAGGCTAGATTCTTAGGGCTTCAACATGGATCATGAATTATATAATGGTATAATCATCCAGTCACTCTTAGAGTCATACTCATCTTTTATCCTTCAATATCACATGAACAAGATAGATCATTCCTTAGGTTGTCTTCTTGACAAGCTTAAGAATGTCGAAGCCCAAATAAAAGGGGCTAAGGATGAAGCAAAGTATACATTGAAGGGGTTTATTGAGTTTGAGAAACTTACCGTAAGAAAGGAAGATAAAGGTGAAAATAAAAGAATGGAAAGTGTCTATGTTGTGGCAAGACTGTGTATTCAAAGCAGAATTGTATAGCCTAATTGGCATCTCTTCCTCCAAAACATGGTGATATTCTAGGTATGTTCATGATTTGAGTTGACATCTCTTCTAGTGTTGTTTCAACTTGGGTATTAGATATTAGTTATTGCTCTCATATTTGTATTAATATACAAAATGAAAAGGGTAGAATGAAATTTCTGAGAGGAGAAGTATATATGTGGGTGGGGAACAAATCAAGAGTTGCAACATTAGCTATAGGAACTTATAGTTTATCTTTACTGACTAGTTTAGAACGTGTCTTAAAAGAAGGTTTCTATGCACCATCTATTATAACTAATATTTTTTCTATATCCTTAACTTGTTGAGATGGCTACACATTCTTGTTTGAGGACATAACTTGTTATATTTCTATGAATGGTGTTTACATGGGAAGTGGTTCCTTAGTTGATGGATTGTATCTTTTAAGTCTTAAAGAGAAAACATGCTTGAGTCTTAACATAATTAAGAAATGTAAATTTGATGTGAATAAGTCTTACTTTTGGCATTGTTGATTAGGTAATGCTAAGGAGGTAAGAATAAACAAGCTGCATAAAGATGGATGTCTTGGTACATTTGCTTATGAATAATTTCTTATCAGTGAATCTTATCTACTTAGTGAGATGATAAAGCCTCCTTTTATGGACCTGGAGAGAGATTGACCGAGTTGTTACAACTTATATATACTAATGTATGTGGGTAGACCTATGTCAACTTCAGTTAGAAGAGTAACTCTCAACCTTCATTGCCTTTACTGATGACATCTCAAGATTCAGGTATATTTATCTTATAAAGTATAAATTTGATTCTTTTGAGAATTCAAAGAGTATAGGAATGAATTTGAGAAATAATTGGGTAGAAGTATTAAAATCCTATAATCAGATTGATGGGGTGAATACTTGAGCTATGAGTTTCTTGATTACCTAAAGAAGAATGAGATTTTAGGGTTATGCTCTAGAAAGTGTTGCATATGTGTTGAATATGATCCCCTATAAGTCTAGTTCTACAACTCCACTTGAGATATTAAAAGGTAGAAGGAAATCCTTTAACCATATTAGGATATGGGGATGCCCTACTTATTTTAAAAAGCAAGAAGTGGATAAATTAAAGGCAAGATCGAACAAATGTTATTATGTGAAACATCAAAAAGAGACATTAGGATATTACTTTTACCATCCTTTTGAGGTCAAAGTGTTTGTAGCCAAATATGATACTTTTTGGGACAAAGGGAATTCCTTTCGGAAGAAAATATTAGGAGTAAATCAAAAGGTATGCACATCAAGTGAATCAGGTTTTGACCCAATGGGGGAAAATATTTTTACATGATACTATCTTGATGTGAATATTACAAAGATGATAAGTATTATTACTAGTTGTCATCATGAAAGTCAGTTATTATTTATCATGTTTGTTAATACTATTGGAATTACTATCTTATGTTTTATAAAATGCATATCATGATAATGTTTTAAGTTATACACTTGAGGCCATGATAAAGATTATGTTAATTAAGACTCTAGTAGCTTAAATCTTGAGACACAAATTGTTCATTGTCATAGGATCATCGAAAATGCCACATTGATGATCCAAATAGACTATAGTTCATCACCTAAAGTGTTTAGTGTGGCCGATCTCGTAGGAATTGGTGTTAGTGGAACATCATGGCAATTATGTCAGTGTTTAGTAGAGACTAAAAGTACTGAACGTGATACTTAGATAATTCTCAATGGTGAAAATACTAATTGTTAATGAGAATTATTTAATTACTTTATTACATGTGGTCCTTAGACTGGAGATCACCATGGTATCTTATGTGCTGGGTCTTATGCTTTGACATCATTCTAATAAACCCTAGCCAAGGATGAAATAAGATGAAATGTTGGGTATAAGTTGTTGTACATAAAGATTATGAGTAATCAAGATGGAATTCATCTCTTCGGTATTTGGAAATAAGTCCTATGAATTATATTCTTTATTGAACAAGGAATCTTTACAAAATAGTATGGTATGAAAGGAGTTTAAGTAAATCAAATATTGATGTTTATTAAGGATTTAATGGTTCATATGACTTATCTATAAACGTTTAATAGCAAACTATGTCCTAAGACGAATCGGTATATTGGAAAGATGAATGGATCGTTTATTGTAAATTTACTATAGTTATGACAAGTTCTTTTTGAAGATGATAACTTCTTATCTCTCGGTTGGTCTTGACTTGCTAGAAGTTAATATTGATTTAGAAGTTTAGGTTATTTAATCATGAAATGATTAAACTAACCGTTTAATTTAAAGGAGTTTTATATTAAATGAATTTAATTATGAATTAAATAAAATCATAAAGTGTTATCTCCCGGTTGGTCTTGAAACTTTGCTAGAAATCAATATTGACTTAGAGTTTTAGGTTATTTAAGCTTGAGATGATTAAACTAATTGTTTAATTTTAAGAGTTTTAAATTAAATGAATTTAATTGCGAAGTAAATAAAATCATAAAATGTCCTACCAGCATGATATAAAACTAAATTATTCACACATATAAGATTTCAAAGTAACTCAGTTTAGACTCATCAGAGGATAGGTGAAAGGGATCATTTCCATTTTAAGGGTAAAATAGTAATTTTACTTATAGTTTGACTATAAGGGCAAAATGATAATTATCGATTTGTTAAATCTAATGTATGTAACTCTACTAGCACAGCTAAGAGTGATATTAATTTAATTACAAATTAATAAATTCCAAAGAAATTTTCTTTTAATTATAAAATGGTCCTAAGGAACATGTTTAATAATTGGACATTACAGGGTCAATTAGCCAATTTGTTAATTCAATTTTTTTAGCCAAATTAATCAAATGGTTGATTAAAATACACAGACTTATGACTCATAGAGTGATCGTCCATATGATGAGTTTTAATCCATTGTTTCCTTACTCGGATTAAGGAAACGATTGACCATGTTATAAGGTAATTAGGTCAAATAGCTAGGTGAACTATTATGAAATATAAATCTAGTTTTGTATTATAAATACACCATTAGGGTGGAAAAAAATTAAAAGGCTTTTCTTCCATCTTTTTGGCTGAAACTTAAAGTGAGAAAGAGATGATTTTTCCCATCCTTTCTTCGAGTCTATTGATTCATGAGTTGAATCTTTAGGTAGAAAATAAACTGAGCTAATTGGATCATATGGATTATGATTAGAGGATGAATATGTGGGCATCTATTCTTCCCAAAAATTTAAATTACATAGAGGAAGCTTGAAGTTGTTTGCTCATCAAGATTGGTAACCCTTTCCTAATCTTAAATTTTAAGTTATATGGGATTTACCGCACTTTCTATAAAATCATTGGGTTAGATCCAAAATACTTTAAAATTACTACTTCCACTACTCGTATGCATAAATCCAAATAATGTGTGGTATAAGAGCTTAGGTCATACTAGAAAATACATGTGATGTTTATTTTAATTTGATGTAAAGATCTTGTTCTTTGATATTCTTAAGTGCCATGAATGTTTTTCAGACATTATCTTAATCGGAAAAGGAAAGAGTGAAATGGGTATCACCACCTTGATAGGCAAGGTGGTGGGTTATTGCTCGCTACAACCGTCGGCAAGCAACAACATTCACCGTTGCTATGAGGCAACATGCGTGCTGCTATTGAGTGGTGGCATGTGCTAGCTGGTAGAGATAGCCATAGAGCTACTGCCCTAAGGGGAGGTGACAATCAGCCGTTGTCGTTGAAAACCCTAATTTGATTAGGTCTTTTTGGATGTTTTCCTAAAATCCAATTTTTAGTTTAATCAAAATCATATTTTGATTATGTAATTGATAATTAGATTAGGATTTGATAAATATTTTGTAAGTAAGATAATCTAAATTCTTTATATATATTTTACTATTAAATCAAATATGAAATCATTTAAGTTGCTTTAAATAGTTTATGGTGAAATTTATATGATTGAAAATTTTATTTTGGCATGTTTCATAATTATAGAAGGGGGTCTAAAATAGGAAACTTTTCAAAATTATATTTTTCGTTTTAGAAATGATCTGATTATGAAACTTTCTAAAAATAGAAAGTTGACATTTTTGGAAAGTATCCTTAAAGAGTTAAGGAAGATGATATTAAATGTTTTGTTATGCTTGAAATAATTAAAATGTACTAAAAAAACTTAACAAGAATAGATTAGATCTACAGACTTATTTTTCATGCATCAAAAGATAAAACAACAAAAATATTTGAATGATTTAAATCATTATAACATATTCATGTAGTAGATGTGTGTGATTTGAGTTGTTAAATGTACATGTGTCATGAGATATATATATCTATCTATATACATGCGTTATAATATATATGTTATTTGTATTAATTATAAGTTGGCTACAGACATGTGGGACTTATAAGTTAGTGTAATTATTATATCTATTATTTTCACATGAGATGCGTCACTTAGTAGTCATATCATCTTAGACATTGACATTCAAATTCTATCACACTAGAAACTTATAAATTTAGAGGGAAGGAAGGAAAACTGAGAGAGACTTTATTTTTTTGGTATGTTGACAAATGGAAAGAAGTAGCCAATTTAATAAGTTTATGAGAGGAGAAGAGATTAATGATAATTTAATTTGGAATTTAATATGAGTTAAATACAGATTTGAAACTGATGAAACTGAAAATTAAATTATATCTTTTCATCTTCATATATTTTTGCATATGACAAAAAAAAAATTAGGAGAAAAATAAAATGAGGGCCAAAGAAAACTTGGTCATTTTTGGGCCGACATTTGGCACGCTCAAGTGCTGGCATACACGAGCCAAGCACGATCCGGTCCGAATTTGCACCCCTCTACAGGCCGAGCATGAGAGAGTATTACAGCTTATATTTTATTTCTTGCATAACAGATTCCTAAATCTTAAGCCTAAGATATAGAATTGTGATAGTGATCAAGTTCATTGAGATCTAAATGGCTACAAGCCTAAAACCCAAACAGTTTATAGTCACATAATTGTCATGATATGATAATAATAATCGGGAAAGATGATCACATGTGCTATCTTCTACTTAGGATTAGTAATGTTCTCATAATCATCAGTATTTGAGAATATCGGGTAAGATATATAGGTCATTAATAGTGTTAGTCTACGAGTAATCCATAACCAGAAGCTGTAATTTAAAATTTTTCAGATCTAATCTTTAACATGGATTAAACTCATAGACATACACCTAAGCACCTTTGTTAGAGAACAAATAGAATATTAATTAATAAAAGTGATTGCTCGATAAGTCTCAATGATAATGATAATGACTGTTAATAAGACTTGTCAAGTGACTATTGTACTTGTAATACTAGTATATGAGAGAGATATCATCCTTTGATATCACTCAACATACCCTTAGTCATGGATCATTAAAAGGGCGAACCATTAGGCATGTGTTCTTATACGTGTAGATTGTAGGGTAATAAGATGGGGTCCTCACCTCATTATTAGAGGATAAATCTTATGAGTGATGTTCCTTATGCAAAAAGTAGAATGGTTAGAAATGAGTTTCCATAGATCCATTATTAAGTTGCATAAGGGATCATATGATTCATATCGTCAAGTTTAGTAGAATTTAGTAGTTAGCCCAGGCCTTAAGATTGACTCGGATTTTGGCATAGACGGAAGGATCATTCTGGTACAGTACTACTCACAACAAGTTCTTATGAGGTTCCTTAAACTTCTCATTATATGGGTGATATTCCTTACTAGAGGCCAATGTGGGTCCGATGGTTTAAAGTTAATTAATTATAGAAGATGATTGAATTAACTATTTGACTTAAATGTGCTTTAAGATACAAATAGTTCATTCACTTGAATGAATAAAACCCGCACTATTGTGGGGCCCACCTACCGGCATAGTGTAGAACCTATTAGGTCACATTAAGGATGATCAGTATAGTGTAGAACCTATGTAAAGATATTAATTTAGAAATTTGACTCGTTCTTAGAGAACTTGATTTAAAAAGTTAAATCATTAATTAGTTTTTTTGTTAAGTTTAGATCATACCATACTACTAGCATATCAAAAGTGTGATTTTTATTTACTTTGAAATTAAATAATTAATTAGAATGACTAAAAGAGTTATCAAGTGGAGATTCAATAAACATAAAGTCCAATAATATTTTTTGGATCAAAGGAAAAACTTAATCGGTCATTAAAGTGTTAATGGATGTAATCGAGCCTATGTCGAAAGGCCAAACTCAAGTCCAGACTTTATTGAGTAAAAAGGTGAAGGTCACATGTATGCTTGAATTAGTTTAAACTCCCATCTTTCGTATATAAAATTGATCATTAGATTAAAATAATCTAACAATCTAGAAATCGTGTAAAATTATGTATACAAATATGTGTTAATGGAACTCATCCCTGTATATATATATATTATGAAAAATTCAGTAATATCCTAAGAAACATAAAAGAATTGAATTAAGAATACTACTTTTTTTTAATATAGAACTGAATTCTCCCTATAATTGTAAGCTACATAGTTCGTCATGCTCGGTTTAATTTATACTTTTAGGTTCAACTCATAAACCGACGAGGTCCAGGAAAAGGAATGAAAAAAGGCTTTCTTCTCTCTTGTTGATTCTAGCCAAATAGATGGAGAGAGACATCTTGGATTTTGGCCACCCTTAGGGGAGTATTTATGATGCTCTCTTAAAGTCTTTAAGCCATATTATTAATGTGGACCTTTGATCCAGTCAAATGTTGACTTATGTCAAAATTTTCTTTACCCTGATTAAAAGATCCATTGGGTTATTGCTCGAAGGTCTGGCTGGCCGGGTTCTTCATTCAAATTATTTAATTAATACTTTGATTATTTTAATCCATGAAATTCAATTAAAAATTTAGCCCATTAATCCTTTAATGTCTAAATGTTAAATATAAACTTTCGGGATATTTCGATAATTAAATAAATAGTCCCAGTAAATTGTATTAGCAATTTGCATGATATTAATTTAATAAATTAACAATATACCATTTTATTTTTGTAGTTTTACTATAAGATAAATTTTAGTTTTACTCTTAAACCGAATTTGTCTGTTTTTCCTTTTCTTCAAGGAAAGTTAAAATTGAGTTATTGAGAACCTTAGTGTATATAATCGATTAAGTTCTAAATCACACTAACAAAAAGATCTCATACTAGTATATGATTTTATCCAATTCATAATTAGATACTTTTAATTTAAAACTAACTTTTATATTAAATAGAGAAATTAATTATCTCATGATTAATTTAACTTAAACGTCAAAGTCAAGCTCATCTCCTAGTAAAGTGTCAAAACCATCCATGTGATGAGAAGTTATGGTCTTCCTTAAAGACATGTTATGACTATAGTATGTACGATGCCGATCCTTATAGGAAAGCAATATTCCGATTCAACCTAAAGTATGGTTTAACTATTAAACTCTAATAGTTGAATCATATAAACAAATAATATCTTTTTGAATATTGACAATTGATTCATTAAAGTTTCTCATATCATATTACTTTGCAAAGATTCATCATAAAATGTTCTTCCTAATATGGAAGTGATGAATTTTATTTTGATCACTTATAACCATTATATACAATATCCTACATCCAATGTTTCACTCATCGTAACCCTTGTTTAGAATCTTTTCGAATGATGTCAAAATGTGAGATCTTGTATATAAGATTTCATGATAATCTCAGGTTTAAGAATTATACATATGATAGTCACTAGAAAATTTTTATCAACTGTTAGTATTTTCACTATTGACCATCGTCCCAGTGACATGTTCAATGTCTCTACTAAGTACCTACATAATCATTCTCATATTTCATTAACATAATGATATGTATTAAATAAATAAAACTCATTAAATCCAACATAATAAATGAATATGATAAATCAAAATCTCTTTTATTAATAACAAATAATAATTATTATTGTTTCATAATATTTTTATAAAGATATTATTACATAAATAAAATATGTCATATCGACTCAATATCTAATTCAATTGACAAATATATTTTTTAGGGATGACACAGATTGAGCCATATCGAATATTGAGATAGGATGAGACGATATGAAAATTTTAAATTAAGGACAAGATGGTTAGTAGGACATATCAATATAACATGATGATTTTATATTAATAAAGTGAATTATTTTATTAGATAAAATAAAATAATAAATTCAAATTAAAAAAAAAAAACCAAAGTTTAATACACTACTAATATCTTCACGTAATTAATATAGTATTGATATCAAATTAGTATTAATACAAAATCTCAAGTATTATTATTAAATTGATTTGGTCGCTTGATGGCCGGTTGAAATCCAAGTCCACCACTAAATTTTTCGGTTTGAATTTGAAATAAATTTATCACTAACTTATTACAGTTTATATTTATAAATCTCGGATGATGGATTAGATTTTTTACTAAACTGGGTGGTTGGATTTCTTTACATCCGTGCTGAAAAATGTTCACTTCGGAAACGTGAGGGACCAAATTGAGCCGAAAAGCATTGAGGACCGAGTTGAGTTTTCCGTCAAAGTACATATAGACCAAATTAGTAGTTTATTTATTGATAAAACAACATGTCTTCGCACCTTCAACGATTCAATCGCACATCTTCCTCGTTCCTTCTTCCTTCACAGTTATAGTTCATTTTAGAGGGATAGATCGATGTAACCAGATCTATCGCCTTTCTCCTCTTCTCTCCGGCTGGATCTAATCCTTCATTGTTCTCTCTCTCTCCTTCCCTAGCAATAATTCTCAAACCAAAAACCTTCCAATCAAATTCCCGTCTATCTGCAATTCTCGCCGGAAAATTACAAAGATGGAGAAATCGTGCACTCTGCTGGTTCACTTCGACAAAGGAATGCCAACCTTGGCGAACGAGATCAAAGAAAATCTCGAAGGAAATGGCGTTGAAGCGAAGATCGAGGCTATGAAGAAAGCCATTATGCTTCTCCTTAACGGAGAGACTATTCCTCAGCTCTTCATCACCATTATCCGCTATGTTCTGCCGTCCGACGACCATACGATCCAGAAGCTTCTCCTACTTTACCTAGAGATCATAGAAAAGACCGATGCGAGAGGTAAAGTCCTACCGGAAATGATCCTGATCTGTCAGAACCTCCGGAATAATCTTCAACATCCGAACGAGTACATTCGAGGCGTTACCTTGCGATTTCTCTGTCGTATCAACGAGACGGAGATCATTGAGCCTCTTATCCCTTCAATTCTCGCAAATTTGGAGCATCGCCATCCATTTGTTCGTCGAAATGCGGTACTCGCCGTCATGTCTCTGTACAAGCTTCCGCAGGGGGAGCAGCTGCTGGATAGTGCACCGGAGATCGTTGAAAAATTCTTGTCTGCCGAGCAGGACAATTCCAGTAAGAGGAATGCTTTTCTTATGCTCTTCAATTGTGCACAGGATACGGCCATTAATTACCTCTTTACCAACATCGATAGGATTACTGACTGGGGGGAGCAACTTCAGATGGTTGTCTTAGATTTGATTAGGAAGGTCTGTAGGACCAATAAGGGTGAAAAGGGCAAGTATATTAAGATCATTATCTCTTTGTTGAATGCACCTTCCTCTGCTGTCGTGTATGAGTGTGCTAGCACACTTGTATCCTTGTCCTCTGCTCCCACTGCTATTAGGGCTGCTGCAAGTACTTACTGTCAGCTTTTGCTCACCCAAAGTGATAATAATGTGAAGCTCATTGTGCTTGATAGGCTTATTGAGCTCAAAGCTTCCCACAGGGAAATAATGGTTGAAATGGTGATGGATGTGCTTCGAGCACTTTCTAGTCCCAACTCCGATATTAAGAGGAAAACTATTGATATTGTACTTGATTTGATAACCCCTAGGAATATCGATGAGGTTGTCACAGTGTTGAGGAAGGAGGTGGTCAAAACTCAGAGTGGAGAACATGAGAAAAATGGAGAGTATAGGCAAATGTTGGTGCAGGCAATACATACTTGTGCGGTTAAGTTCCCTGAGGTGGCTAGCACGGTGGTGCATGTGTTGATGGATTTCTTGAGCGATAGTAATGTGGCTTCTGCTCTGGATGTGGTTGTTTTTGTGCGGGAGATCATTGAGACTAATCCCAAATTGCGGGTTTCCATCCTTACAAGACTTTTGGATACTTTCTATCAGATTCGTGCTGCTAGGGTGTGTTCTTGTGCTCTTTGGATCATTGGAGAGTACTCGCTGTCGCTTTCTGAAGTAGAGAGTGGAATCGCAACTATTAAACAATGTCTAGGAGATATTCCCTTTTTCAGGGCCACTGAGGAAGGGGATGCCCAAGATGGATCTAAAACTTTGCAGCAGGTAAGTTCAACCACCATCTCTTCAAAGAGGCCTGCCATTCTTGCAGATGGAACTTATGCAACCCAGAGTGCTGCAGTGGAGACTGCATTGTCACCTCCAACCCTCATGCAGGGATCCCTGTCTTCTGTTGGGAACTTGAGATCCTTAATTCTTTCTGGTGACTTTTTCCTTGGAGCAGTTGTGGCTTGTACACTGACAAAGGTTGTTTTGAGGTTAGAGGAGGTTCAGCCGTCCAAGGTTGAAGTTAACCGAGCATTCACTCAGGCATTGCTGATAATGGTTTCTACCTTACAATTGGGTGAATCCTCATATCTTACTCATCCCATTGATAATGACTCTAGAGACAGGATTGTAGTCTGCATTAGATTGCTGTGCAATACTGGTGATGAGGTAAGGAAGATATGGCTGACATCTTGTCGACATAGCTTTGTGGACATGCTTGCAGACAAGCAGCGGCTAGAAACGGAGGAAAAAAAGGCAATGGCTCAGATATCTCATGCTCAACCAGACGATCTTATTGACTTCTACCACTTGAAAAGTAGAAAGGTTAGCTGGCATCACTCTCTCTCCTTCAATTTACCGGAATTGAATGTTCTTATTAGGCCTTGTACTTGTGTTCTTTACTCTGTTGTTAATATAGGTCTTCTCGTAATAGGCAGTGTTCTATGTTGATATTGGACTGGACATGTTAAGTGTTTGATGCCCTTTCCGCTCTAGTTCTGACGTAGTCTCTTTGTTTGGACTTATATAGTGGATCAACTGTATGCCTGTAGAAAAAGAATCATGAAAATTAACTAGGAATCTATTTTCATAATCCTTATTGAAATGGATATTAATTGGGTTAGTATGCTCATGGGCTATTACAAATTCAGGCTTTGCATTGGTTTTCCCTTCTCTTCCTATATCATGCTTGTTTGAGTGGTTTACGAGCTCCATGTATGAATATATCTTTTCCAGGGTATGAGCCAGCTTGAGCTTGAGGATGAGGTCCAAGATGATCTAAAACATGCCACTGGAGAGTTCATCAAGGATGGTGATGATGCAAACAAGCTCAATCGCATTCTTCAGCTCACAGGATTCAGTGATCCTGTCTATTCAGAAGCTTATGTGACTGTTAATCATTATGACATCGTCCTGGATGTCACAGTCATTAACCGAACTAAGGGGACCCTCCAGAATTTATGCCTGGAACTGGCAACCATGGGGGATCTCAAACTTGTTGAGCGACCCCAGAACTATACTCTTGCTCCAGAGTCAAGCAAGCAGATAAAAGCGAATATAAAGGTCTCTTCAACTGAAACAGGAGTCATTTTTGGGAACATAGTGTATGAGACTTCCTCTAATGTGCTTGAAAGAACAGTCATTGTTCTTAATGATATTCATATTGATATAATGGATTACATCTCTCCTGCATCCTGTGCGGATGTGACATTTAGAGCTATGTGGGCTGAATTTGAATGGGAAAACAAGGTAAAGATTCCAGTACTTTTTTCCAATGATAGATCTATTACATTATCCACTTTGAAAGGATTTTCAGGCTGGTTAACTAAGAATAATTTGACCAAAAAAGAAACAATAGAAACTAATCTGGATACTACTTAGGAGGCTGTATCCTCACCCCCCTCCCCAATTTTCAAGGCTTGTATGGTGTTATAGAAAGATCATACAGGGTTCGACTCTTCCTTAAACTGCTTGTATGGTGTTCTAGAAAGATCATACTCCTAAGAGTGAAGTAATATTGTTTTTGTTGAGGTTGGTTTAAAACTTTTAGTCCGTGGCATACCTAATGCTTGGATATTTTGTGGATGTGGTGTTCAAAATAGTTGAGTTGAGGAAGTGTGATATATCAGGAGTTGTGTCCAAGACTTCAAGTCTATTTGCATTGATATTAGAACTCCTAGTGTTGTATTTGCTAAAACTTTTTGAGGTTTGAGGTTTAAGCTATGTTGGACAATCGTATTGTCTCCCTTTTCAATGTAAACTTCCGATATTTAGATGAGCAATTCTAGTACACTCAAAGAGAAGAAATGATACAAGAAAAGACAACCACAAAAACAGAATGAAATAATGAATAGTCTTGTGCTATTACAGATGGATTGTTCACTTATTTAAAAAATGAAGAATCTGACCAAATACTATGGAAAATAGCATATCGAATTTGAAAGATCTATCATCGAAATGTAAATTTGACTGAAAGGAATTCATTTGCAAAGTATACTCTTAGAGTCTTGTCCATGCTTCTCTTATTCCATTCTATAGGTATGTCTCAAATGGGATCTAAACTCTTTGTATTATATATGGTTCACTTATTTACTGTTCCTGTTATTGTTTGGCAACTGCAGGTTGCTGTAAATACTGTTATTGAAAACGAGAAGGAATTTCTTAACCATATTATCAAGTCGATTAACATGAAGTGCCTAACTCCACCGTAAGTTCTGTAATTTGGTTCTGGCTCTAAATATTTGCTGCTGTATGCCTATGCGTGAGACTGACCAAATATTTAAATTTTGGTTTGGAGACTTAATATCTTGTTGGTGTGATTAATAAACATTCATATACTTTTTTGAACTTGTCTATCAGTCACTTGTAAATGAATCGTTCTTGTCTGAAACTATTCTTTTCTGTCTTTTTGCATTATACTTGGTGGGAGATTTGATGGGTTTAGCTGATTCATTTCATTTTACCTTTTTTTTCTTACTAATTCAAGAGGACATTAGTGTGTCCATATATATGCATGGTATATAGTTAGTTAATCATCTTTTTGCGGTAGAGCAAAATACCCAGCAGGGAAGGTATATCCAATAGACCAAAACAGAAGGGCGAACCATGGCACTAATGACTACTGTATGGCTCAGGTTCATTTTAATCAAAAACTTCTCTTCCCATGCCTTACGTGGATTCTGGCTAAAAGATTTACGATCCAGCATCAGAACAGCTGATATGTGGATCTCCTGATAGTGATTGAATGAGATTTGTTTATTTCAAAAGCATTACGTTAACACCACAATGATATAACCAAAATATGAATATATGCATATAACACCCATTCCCTTAGTGCCTCTATTACTTGTTCTTATTGTTGAGGATCTACCATCTATGATTTGTAAGCTAATTAATCTATTAATTCACGTTTGTTTTCCCAGATCGGCTTTAGAAGGAGAGTGTGGATTCCTTACTGCCAACTTGTATGCAAAGAGTGTTTTCGGTGAGGATGCTTTGGTGAACATAAGCATCGAGAAACAGACCGATGGTAAATTGATCGGTTATATCAGAATACGAAGCAAAACTCAAGGCATTGCTCTTAGTCTTGGGGACAAAATCACTTTGAAACAGAAGGGTAGCTGTTGATTGAACTTCATTTATACGAACGGTTTTTGTCTAGATTTTGCTAGTTTTGCTCTTATGGGTTTGTTCATTGACTCTTTCTCTCTCTCTATCTAGATATTACTTCTTATTATTGTTACTTTACATGGGGATTCAATTTTGTTCATACCCGTTCTTACATGAGTCCAGAATATTCAGCATTTTACATTCACCCATTTTGCCGTTGATGATGCGCACTCTTCGAGTTTCTTAATCATGTTGTAAATTTCGTTATCATTTGAATAAATGTGTTTTATTTACCGGACCAATCACTACGTTGAGTTGAAATTTGAAAGTTTATTTGCAATTATTACAAGTTCATTGTTGTCATGTCAATTTGTGCATTCCTTGCATTGCCAAAGATTACATCTATGATGAATATTAATGAGAAATATCATTTAAAGTGATTGAAGTGATAAATAGTCTTCTTAGGATATCATGCAAACATAACTGAACTGATGATTGTGTAATCAAACTCTTAATAAAAGTCTCAGGACAACCATGTAAACTTTTTTCATTTAAATTAGTTATATTTATTTTTTCCCTCTTTTAAGTACATTTCGGTTCTTTGATCAACAAATGGGGTGTGACTTGTGCTGGTAAGAAGTCACGACATTAGTATATTACCCGCATGATTCGTTCAGTACGAAAGCTTTCGATCATCTTTTATATATATATATAGATAGGATCCAACTCTCTCAATTCATTATGTTTTAATTTTTGTTTGTTATATAGATTATTTAAGGTCTTTAAGTGAGAATGGAATCATTTTGATTCTTAATCACATGCTTGGTTTTGTTCTCTATTGCACATAAAATCATTTTAATTTCACAGGTCCATAATGAAGGAAGAAGCATTCCTTGCTGAAAGGGTAGGAATATTGCGCATTGAAAAATAAATTCATACCGATTTTTATTTTCTTTTTTTTATGGATTTGATTCCTTAACCTCGCAAACCGATTCTTTAATATATTTTTTAACTGACCAAAGAAATGAAACGGACAGAATGTGAATATTATCATCAATTCCTCGGCATAACCAAATAAACAATATCAATTAACTTATTTTCCATTATTATATCATTTTATTATCATTCTTTTTGGGATCAAATTTCGTTTAACAGTGTGTCTACCGAGACCCACCTGCAAAAATAGAGGAAACATGAAGAGAAGGTAGAGATTATGAATCATCTCTCGTACTTAAGTTAGTAATATGATTGAAGTGATAAAAATATCAAACAACTAGAATTATATGTGCGTGAGCGTATACTCTTAGAATATCTATATAGGGTTCATCCAATGGAGTCCTTTTGAAGTAGAACTCTAATTGATTAGGTAGAATCCGTACAGATGTTTCCTAATTTAGAATTATCAATTTAAATTTTATTATGTAATAAATGAATATTGTCATATACTAAAGCAATGAATAAAGACAATGCCTAACAAGTTTTATAAATTATATTTCAAGAATAAAGCTTATGACAATTTGCTTCATAGCCATTATTGAATCAATTATCCCAAAATTTAAAATTTTGATAAATATAAATTTTTTTATCATCTTTCATTAATGCTATCAGTTCAGCTTATAATTAATAAATTACAATATAAATAGAAAACGATTTCATTAAAATAATTTATTAAATAAAATAATGAAACATTACTTGATTGAAGTTTAAACTTTTTTCTATTTTATAGATCCTCTTTATTAACCATAATGTTTTTTTTTTCTATCCTCCCTCGCGATTCTTATCCTCCAACTATCCTGTTTGATTATCTGCACTCTTTCTTATTAGATCAATGTTAGTTTGGTGGTATCGTCTAAAAGTCTCAATTCATGGCAGATTCAACGTCCATTCAAGCGACAGTTCCTTATGCGAACTCTGATGAACCTTTCCCAAAGGATCAAGTTCCGTTTCCTTTTTCAGGTACTGGTTTTGTTAGATCATATGGAACTTCTATATTGAGCATAATTGCTCTCCCTGCAATCTCTGTTGAGGGGAAATCGTATGATCTAGGATCTTTGCAGTCTTCACAACACCCTCAACATCAGTAACCAGGGTTAATCTCTGAATCTTTGGAAGATTAACATTGACGGTGAAGACCGGCGGTGTGTGCTAGAAGAAGCCTAACTGGTTGGCCGCCATTGATGAAAAGTACAACTTGAAACCACATTTGTATTTCTTGTCATCCAAACATATCAAGCTAATAAGGTCTTCACTGACTATGATTAGAGCCCAACACTCCTCTAAAAGATCCCCGATGGTAAACCACTCTAACCTAGAGATGCGCACAAGAATGGGTTGTAATCAACGAAGGGCTCTCCCAATTTATGTCTTAAAAGAATAAAAAAAAATAGGACTAAAATGAGAGGCCTTGTTACCTGAACAACCATATTTGGTAAACGCCATCCCATAACTCAACCTGCCCCTAAAGAAAACTAAATCCATAATAATATTTGGTTTACCCGGACATAGTGCCAAGAAATGAAAATAAATTCAGTAAACACTATTAATAAAGCCCCTACAGCCATAGAAAAGGGTCTAACTACCATGTCATCACAACTCTTATAAATATAACATAAAGAGAAGGAATCAAGAGAGAACCAAGTTCCTTGCACCAGGGTAATGATAAGAGGAAGCATCTCCTTGGTGGTAGCTTGGCTAAGGACACACAGCAGCAATCTTCACACTAAGATTAGCATGAAGGCCAAATGCTCATGATTCATTACCGCATCCTCATCATTTTGGAATGTTTCCATGAAAGCCCAATACAAGAGTCCTTGTCCTGGATAAGGGAAGTCCTCTGCTGAAGCAAAAAGGTCGACCTGTAACTCAATGCCCTCAATTAAGAACCTAGTAATTGAAACTACGTTGAAAATGGCCACCATCAGAGGTCTATATGGGAACGTGAAGCAATTGTACAACCTCAACCAAAAATGCATTGCCTTTAGTAAGATGGTCGAATCATAGACGAGAATGGCTTGCACATTAAGTCAATAAACCCACTTAGGCTAGCCAACTCCTATGTATCCCTATAGACCAAAGTCTTTCAACTCAATGTATTCACCATCGGTCGGGTTAACCTGGCCAACCCTTCATTGTGCCCACCAACTTGACATTCTAGCCAATTTGTGCTTTATTAAATTAAAGTTGGTTATGAAACAAATAGATATCCAAGAATTGGTACCCATGGATGTAAGGACCCAATGGTACCTTTAAACCACTAACCGTCAAGGTACTATAATCACAATCGATAGGAGGAGGTTTCTCGAACACGAGGAGAGCAACATTAGAAAGGGCGATCATAATGATAGGTAAGGGCTCTTGAAATTTTCTTGATGTTCTTGAAGTTTATTTGAAGAAATGAGAAGTAAAGGATGGAAGCACTCTTAGTTGGGTTTTAGAGAAGAAAAGAAAGGATTTTACATAGACAAAAGGAGGAATTTTTAGATTAGAAGAGAAGTGAGGAACAAGGGAAGTAAAAGGAGTATTTATAGGGATTTAGGCCTGACAGTGGCCGACCATTAGGGATTCCCATTGGTTGGTTATATGACCATTCAGACACACTAAGTTAGCCGACCATGTCCTCTTATCATCCAATTGTCTAATATTCTTGAATTGTGGGATCTTTCGAAAAATTATAGTTGATTAGGGTTTTTTATGGGCTTAAAATATGAATTAAATCTATGTATGGTGAGATTCAGTGTACGGAAGTTTATCAAATTAGTTTTCGTTAAGATAAGCCAAAATTGAAGGATTTTAATGCAAATTAAATCTGATTTGAAGGGGTTTAACAAATTTTTAGTAAAATCAAATCAAGTTTGGTTTAGCTTAGGCCCTAGCCAAATGGTTCATTGGAGTTGCCTTGGCCAAATTCATTATATCTCTTAAGCAAACTAGAAAATGTTCAGCCACACTTAGCCTAATGACAATAGATTTTACTTCAAAAGTAATCTGATTATTATTACTTTCCAGTCGATTAAGGTAAAAATATGCAAAGTATTACAAAAGGAAAAAAAAGAATTATTTTGGATCAATCAAACATATGATCGACCAAGATAATTCCAATAAAAAAAAGAAAAAAAAAGGGTGGGGGGAATAACATCGACTCATTAAAAATCGATCGGTGGACCATCTAAGGACATGGTATGTAAAATAACTCCAAGACTATGCCATGTTAGGTCCAAGGTGCTCAAAATGTCCAGTGTTATCGCTAGTTTATCCTGATATTCTTGCATGATAGGTCGATTTTTTTCCATGGCCATCACTGCTTTGTCAGTTTGTTTGACCAAACTAGAACAAGTGAATTCGTATACACTTAGTGCTAGACAAACATCAAACATTATGGTTGCGAGTCTCTAGATCGGACACTTGGGTTGATAATGATTTAAACTCGTTGTGAAGTTGGTGCTAATATTCTTCAGTAAAGAGAATCTGAGATCTCTTTCGGTCCAATTCTTTTAGCTCCAATTCGTAGTTCGTGAGATAGTTTGATGCCTTTATCCTAGCTTCTGATTGTTCCACATAGAGGGAAGTCAGTTGATTCATCTCATATGTTATCCTCTTCAGTCCAATCCGGACTTGATCAGTCACTTGGTTAGAATAAATCACAGTGTTTAGTTCGACCAAAATGTTACGGGGGCATGGTCTTGTTGTGCAAAAACCACACCCTGTAGTAAGAAGGACAACAACTTTATGGAAACATAATGAAAATTGGAGGGAAGGGGAAGTGGATCCCATGTGATATTAAGGCAGGATGAAGTCATTTGATTCGTGCACAACTCCATTATTTCATTTCATATTAAAGAAGGAATATGTAATAGTGGTGGAGGCTTGAACATGAGAATTTGGAACTTCTAGCGGTGGGTTATTTGACTCTTGAATAACTTGAGAGCTAAATTTGGATGGATCACTCTCGTAACTTTGAGAAGAGTCAGTCATTTTTGTTTAAAAGATGGCTGAAATGATGGAGGGTAGACTAAATATATAGAGAGGATCGGAGATTACTGTGTCATTTATCTCTCATCTTTGCAAAATAATATTCAATAAAAGGGATAAAATGGGATATTTGTTGATACCAGAATTGTCATTCTAACATGTGGCACATAGACGTTAGGAAATCAAAAAGTGGTTAGGATACTAATCGCCCAAAATAGCCCACCAAGAGTGGCAGATTATTAGAGGATTTGTCCAATAAAATAAAAGTTAGCCCACTAAGATGTTGGCCACTCAGCTTCCGGATGATAGTTAAGATTGATAGTAGTCATATTTCTAGAATATTCTTGAATGATTGGTTACCAACAGATATTCCATGAATCAAGGAGGAAGTAGCATGAAAATAAAAAGCTTTTGAGTCATTCAAAGGTGCAATTCTGCCAAAGATGATGAGAAATCGGCCAGTCTAAAATAAGGAGCTAGTTCCTTTGAGGTATGATACTTTGACTAAGTAAGAAGAACCATTTAGGTACATTCGACTGACCAAAAGAGAAATTCAGTAAATTGCTTGGGAGAGATTTCGGCCACTATGAAGAAAGAGAACTACAAATGAGGGAAATAGGCCTCATTAGCCTATTTTCATCAAATGCAGTAAGAAGAATACCTTGCTAACCAAGGAATATTGACTTGGTCAATAGAAGAACATTGCCGCCTAAGTATACTTGCCGCCCAAGTAAGAGTTAGTACTTATCGATCAAGCAACCGGGAGCCTAAGTTTACCTATAAATAGAGACTTTAGGTGAAAGAAAAAAACGCCACACAACAACCACATCAATCAAATGTTGATTATCCAAGGCTCTTGCACCATTTATCATTCTTCAATGGATATTTTATTACTTTTTCATTAAAGTCTTTACATTCCAAGTCATTCACTTGTGAATGCCTTTAGTATTAGCAATGTATTTTGGCTCCATAGGCATTACTTGCATGAATTTTAACCATTAGTAATATTTATATTTTACAATTGCAATAGCATTCATTCATTATTTTTGTCCTTCAGTGCATTCCTTTAATATGAAAGATTAGTGCAACCCTTTAATTTCTAATCATTTCAATCGTGTATTTCATTTATGTCGGATTTCTTTTCCATTCAACACGTATCATTAACCTGATCATGAATAGGATAACTTAGAACTTCAAAGTATTAATTTATTTATAGCATGTCCACGCTTCCACTACTAGAAAAGATTAAAGTTCTAACTCGCATTCGGGTAAGTTTCGACCGTTTTTCTTGTTTTTGCATTCACTTTAAGATTTTTTCTACCGACCGCCTATCAAGAAAATTCTACAATAAATAACTATAATCTCAAATTAAAATTCCAATTTTAACGATTAAAATTTGGACTTAATTTAGGCCTAACTCAATGGCCCATTTTGATCCATTAACCCTTTAATGGCTAAATGGATTTTTTTTTCTTTGACCTAAAAAATATATTTTGATAGGTCAATCAACATTTTATAAATTTAATAGGCTAGTTAACTATTATTCTAACTAATTATTTAATTTATAATTAAAATAACATCACACTTTACTTATACAAGTAGTGTAGTGTAATAAGGCTTAACAAGTTAAATGAATGACTGATTTAACTCTTTAAATCATGTTCGCAAAAAACAGATCAAAATTCTTTACATATGATTTCAACCAAAATATTTTGTTCTTATGTGTGCGATTGATTAGTTTCTCAGATAACTTATGAGTTTTATCCTATCTTATGGATTACCCATTAACTTCTTGATGATAATTTTGGCCTTAATGAACTATATAAAAATTAATTAATTAATCTCATTGATCAATTTAATTCATCAAAATCAGAATGCAATTTATCATATTAATCAATTAAGATTCTTAATGTAAATAATAAATTTCGAATTAACCTGATATAATACACTTAGCTGTGCTAGTAGTGTTGCATCATAGCGAATTAACAAATTAGTTCATTTACTTTATATTATATCAATGATATGATTATTGATATAATAATTATTATATATACTCCAGTTATTAGAGTACACTTTGAGCTACTTTTAGTCTTCATTTGTATGACTAGTTAAGTTTTAAATCTCGATAGTAAGATAGATTCATGATACTTCATGATTTCATCTAATTAATAAATAGATAGTTCAAACTTTGAAACTACCTTTCAAAGTAAACAATATATTTATTTATCTCATAATTAATTTAACTGAAACATTCCATAAAAATTAACTTCTAGTAAAGTGTCAAAGTTACCCGTGAGATGAAAAGTATAGAATATCTTCCGAAAGAACTTTTATGACTACTATCATATTATTCAATTTGTTTGTTTGGCCAATATCCTATTTCATCCTATGGTGGTTGTTATTAAACACTAATAGATAAATCATATGAACAATATCTCTTTTTATAATGTAGGCAAGGACTTTACGGAAAACTTCATTTTCTTACCATGATACTTGGAAAGAATTTATTCATTACATCAAATAACATATTTTGTCATATGATTTTTCTCTCCTTTTATACCAGAGCGATAGATTCTATCTTGATCACTCACAACCTTTATATTTAACATTTTTCACCCAACAATATCTTTTTATACTCCATGGCTAAGATGTTTTAGAATAATGTCAAAGAATAAAACCCGAAAAATAATATTTCATTATGATCTTAGGTTTGAGAATCACTAACACCTATAGTAACTAGATAAACCTCATTAACAAATTAGTATAATTCCCATTGAGATTTTTCTAATAGTCATGTTTATCTTAATATTCTTTAATATCAATAATCATGAGATCAACTCCTCTTAACCATCAAGAAGATAACACATATAATAATCTCATTGAATTATCAATGACATATTTTAATAATTCTATGATTATGAACTATTCAAATCTTTAAATTTTAAACATCTTAAATCTCAACTAACATGATCACAGTTAACATAATAGTTTAACTATAACATCTACCTCGAACTCAAGTCTTGTAACTTTTACACGGAAGGACAGGTGACAATCATTGACCAAGATCATCCGCTGATCCAACGATTTAAGAGCCAGCCAATCAGGTTCTACCTAATAAGCACCAGATTGGATATTCAGGCCCACTCTAAATTTCTCCGTCCCTACCTACCAATCATTTTCAGGGCTACCTCTCTCTTTAACTTATCGCTTCAGCAATTCATACTTTAATTCAAAGCACATGTAAACAATATTACACACGGATCCTCCCCCAAAAGAAAATAGAAAATAAAGAACATCCATGAATAAATAATAATATTAGACACATGTTAGCATAAATAATGTTTAGAGTCTTTTGGACATTAAATACTAAACTAAATAGCACCTTGAAACTAGACATCCATGATTTATGGGTTCCAGTTTGAATAAAATCTTCATACATCTAGATTTAAGTTCGAGCCGAAATCTCATGGATTTGAGTTAGAAAATAACTTGATTTATCATAATCCGGGTTCACTAACTTAATTTATCATAATTATGGTTTTCTTTCGAATCTCGATTGTAATTAATTTGGATTCTCTTCACACTCTCGATCATAATCAATTGGAATTCTCTTTGTACTTTAATTATAATAGTGGTTGCGATGGCTTTCTCGATGTGATTGTGGTATTAGGGGATGACCGTGGGGTAGATGCATTCCGGTAGTGAATTAGGGTAACAATAAATGATGAAAAAAATGAAGGTAAAAACATATAAATAACAAAAGTTAATGTGTAAAAAAATCTAAGATTGGTTAATTATTTTAATAAGTATATGTTGATGTGGCATAATGGCTGGATTGGGTGAGCAAGATCCCAAAAGTATTCACATCATTTTATTTTTATATAATTATTTAAATTTAATTTAATTTTAACTAATATAATACTTTAGCTAATAATTAATCAAACAATTTCGTATCAAGTTTTTTATTTTATTTTTTAAATTAATTAACTATTATTATTTATTTTATTTTTATTATTTATTTAATAAAAGAGTTAGTGGGAGAGTGTATTATTTATTGGTATTTTAATAAAAGAATTAATAGTTGAGAGAAATTATTATTTAATAAATTTAATTTTGTTAAAGTAATTTTTCAAATTTGAAAAATTATTTTAGTAAAGTTAAATATAGATAATCTCATATGGAGTTGTTTTTTTTTTTTCTATAAAACTATTCATACTTTTTAAAATTATAATTAATATAAATAATTATATTTATATTTATATATATCATCTTATATATATATATATATAAAAATTGATAGGGTAAAATTATAATTAAAAAATAATTAATTTAATTCGAATTTATATTTATATTTATATGTATTATTATATTATTATATTATTAATATTAATTTATTAAACTTTTATCATATTATCATCTGTATCTTAAAAATTAATCGGAAAAAAAAAATCTAATTTTAACCCCATAAAAACTAAAATGTGATCGAAGTTTAACGAATTCGTAACTGTCAAAACTCACCGGAACAAAAAAAGTGTGAATATTTTCTAAAAAAGACTAAATTAACCTTTAAAATTAAAATAAGACTAGAAACAAAAAGGAAACAAAACATAAATCTAATATGTTAGAAGGATTTTAGACCGAGCGTCCCTTTCTTAAGAGTGTCGGTGGAGGCGTGGAGCTTAGGAAAACAGTAAGCATAAATAAGCCGGGTGAGGGGAACAGAGAGAGAAAGAGAGAAGGAGCGAGTCTGAAGCAACCGAGCCAGCAGTAGAGACAGTTTCTCTCTTTATCTCCTCACTCTTCTCGTCTGCATCTGGTATTACGCAAAGAGTGAGAGAATGGGAATTGATTTGAGACAAGTTGTGGCTGGTATACTGACGCTGGCGATGTTTGTGATGCTTGGCCACATGATCAAGCGCGATCATTTCGACCTTCAACCAGTAAATGTCTCTGACTTTTTCTCCCCTCTAAATCGAACCTGATCTGGTTTTAGTCTTCATCCTGCTGATTGGTCTAGTTGATTTTTGAGTTTCTGTAAACGATAATGTCGTTCATTCTTACTATGTTGATGTTACGCTCTGTTTCTATCTCGCTAAAGATTTAGGCTGATTCATTTCTCTCTCATTCTCTCGCTTCAAGTGCTTTCCACTTTTGACACTTGTTGGTTAGGTCGGTTTCTAATGGATTTGTTTCGATATATGTTGGATCTTGAACATCTAACTCAATTTCTCCTAAATTTGTTTTAACTTTGGATGTTCAAGTTGTTGCTATCTGCTGAATTTCCATAGTAGTATACTCTTGGTAAGATTTGTATAGAACTCATTTTTTTTCCTCCATTTTAGCGTATAATCTTGGTTGTCTGCCATTATTTTTGGAATGGGTAAGTTGAGGAGAGTTCATAACGTCATATTAGTAGTAAAGTCAACCTGTTTGGTTGTTGGGAGCGATTTATGTCACTGTTACTGCCACTTCAGAATATTCCTCTTTCCTATTCCAATTTATGATCCTTAATTGTCCTTTTTTTTTTCTTTTCTTTGGTAAAGGTAAAACTTCCAGCAGGAGCAAAGGATATTACGAAGCTTGCAGCACAAGGACTTGCTACATTAACCAAGGACGGTGATGATCCTTATAAGGAGGATGGCCTACAACTAAAGCCATGTTGGACTACACGCCCCTTCGGTAAGTAGGTTCCCGAAATTGAAACATTATCCAAAAAGTTACTTTCATTTCACTCAAATTGCATCTCTAGTGGGTAAATATTGTTGGTCTTGCTTTTCAGTAGTTCAAATTTCAAAATAATTAGTAATGTACTTTGAACCAATGTAAATGGTTTCTTCTTAATGCCTCTATATCTGGCTTATTTATTTATTTATTCATTTTTAATTATGTTTCAAGACGTGAACCCTTGCTTTTGAAAAGACCAGGGACTTGACAGGAATCTATTCTTTATTTATTTTCTCCATTTTGATCTTTTTATTTTTTTAACTTTTTTCCTCGCTTTGCTTGCAGATGATGTTCAGCAGTCAGATGGGTATGTCACTTTTTCGTTAACTGATGGCCCTGAGTACCATGTTTCACAGGTAACCAACTCAGCCATTTTGTTTAATTCATACATTATCTTGTCCATTGCAAAGTGGTTGAATTTCTTATCCTTAGATTATGTTTGGAGGTGATTGGACTAAGTTCTGAGAACCGATGTACTTTAGTTGGAGAGGTGTCAAATATACCATTCTAGGATTAAAATTCTATTAATTTTCTTTTCTGATCCAAATAATCGTTCTTGCCATATATTGGATCCTCCAGAAACATGTGATTAGTCAGTACCCTGGTAGTCCTTGCCTATGTTGCTGGTTGTTATTCATTGGCATGTCTTGTTCTCTTTATCTGATTGTTATCTATTACCCTGTTTGTCCATGTTTAGATCGCTGATGCAGTTGTGGTGGCAAAATACCTTGGTGCAACCCTCGTCCTCCCTGACATTAGAGGAAGCAAACTAGGTGATGAATGGTAAGTGATTTAATCACATCTATGGAGAGACCGTTTATTAATATTAAATATTGAAAAACATCAACAGAAACTTTTCCTTTAGTTCTGGTCAATGGTCATAGAAGATATTTTTGTCTTTTGCATTGTCTATTGTAAGGTTATAGAGATGTTCGGTCTTGCAGAAAACATCCTTACTTCTCCCTCCTTCATTCTTCTTCCCATGTCATTTCTTTCATATATTCCTACACAAACCTAGTTTTCTATTCTCGACTCTCGAGCTACTTTTTTGTATCCTTATTATCAACGTCAGTGTTTGGTTAATATTACAAAACGCTGATTTAAGCAAAATCTGGACTTCTAATATTTGATCACATTCATGCATTCAACTGTTGATTTACAGAAATCCTTTTAGTAGGAAACTCATTTGATTCTATATATTCCAGGAGTTTTGGAGATATCTATGATGTTGAGAAGTTCATTCAAAGCCTGGACGGAGTGGTCAGAGTTGTAAAAGACTTACCCTCTGGAATATCCCGGAAAAAGATCCCAGCAGTGAGGGTCCCTAATGGGGTTACAGACGAGTACATTTCAGCTCATGTTGAGCAGGTTTACAGGAAAAGTGGAAACGTAAGGATAGCAACCTACTTCTCTTCATTTAACATGAAAAAGACATCCAAAACTAAATCTGTCGATTCAGTTGCATGCTTGGCCATGTTTGGAAGTCTAGAATTGCTGCCAGAGATTAAAGAAGTGGTAGACACCATGGTTGAGCGTTTAAGAACTTTGAGTCGAAAGTCAAATGGGCAATTTATAGCAGTAGATTTGAGGATTGATTTCTTGGAGAAGAGTGGTTGCCTCGAAGGTGAAGCAGCTGGAACAAAAGGTTGCTATGGCGCAGAAGAGATTGCTTTCTTTTTGCGGAAGATTAACTTTAACAAGGATGCCACGATCTATTTGACTCAGTCAAGATGGGATGGCAATCTTGATGCTCTCAAGGATCTATTCCCCAAAACTTATACTAAGGTGACACTTGCTGCCTTAAATATATCTTCTCAATTTTACTGTACTTGAATTATTATCATGTGGATTTTAGGATGTTTAATTATGCTTATATACTTATATTAGTATGTATCTACTTGTAATTTGGAACAAACTTATATTTCATGCACTTTTTCTAATCAATAGAAAATGGAAGGAGGTTGTGGTGGTTGTGATTATCCCAAGTATCTTACTCAAATATTTCAGAATATATATTTTTATTGTTTTCCAAGCTTCCAACTAATTGTTTGAACTATATATGAAATCGAAGCCATGAATTTTTTGGGTTGCGTTAGATCGATTCAAGCTAATTAATTATTTACTTATGGAAAAATAATTGTTGCAGGAAGGAATTATACCAGCAGATAAGAAGGCAAAGTACCTAGATTCAGATGGTTCTGAATTCGAGAAAGTTATTGATTTCTACATTTGTTCTCAAAGTGATGTATTTGTGCCTGCAATCTATGGCCTGTTCTATTCAAATGTAGCGGGTAAAAGAATTGTGTTGGGGAAAAATAAAGTATTTGTTCCGGCTGATATTTCCGGCTCAAGTGCTCTCGCCTCTGATTTCATTTCTCCGTATATATCAAGGAAGGACCACCTTGCATATTCATGCGTTTGCTAGACATCCTTGAGAAGAAGAAACCTTCGAAGAAGGTCCTACTCTCCCTCCTACCCTCCACCAAACTTTTATGTTATCAAGTGTTTTATTTATCATAAGCACGAGTGTATCTTGTTCAAGTATTTTGCAAGAGAAGGAAAGAAGAGAACCATAATTGTTATTATTGTTTTTCAACAAGGTTTCCCCCTTTTTTTTTTTTTAATTTTTTTTTCAAAACTTGAGCTATTCTCTATTGACTTTGTGTTCTCCCGACTCTAATCTACGATTTTGATATAAAAGTACTCTTAATTATTGTATAAGTTCTGAAGCATATATGACTAACTTCCATAAAAATTAGCTGCATCTCAGAATCTTGTTGCTTCTCATTCTTGTATTTGTATTGGACTTTTGCTTCATTCTCGTTAGAATGAGAATAGTGATTTTAATTACTCAAGAGAATAAATTAAAAAAATAAAATTTTAATTTTTTTCATCAATTTTTTGGTTTATTTTAAATTTTAAAAATTATACATGGGCCACAACATAATTTAAGTAATACATAAAAGACTTCATGGAGATGAGAGAACTAGGCAATAGTGAAGTCTCTTGTTGCCTTATTTTGAACGTCGAATAAGTTGTGGACTTGTGGTAGAGTAAAGATAAATGAGTTTATTAGGATAGGACAAGAAAAAAGAAAAGAAAAATAAGCATATGATTATTTGCTTTATACACGTTTTAGAAATTTGATATAAAAAAAGCTCAATTCAAATTTTGTTATTCACGTATACACTAATATGTATGAGGTGCAAGGGAAATACTTCGAGAGGTAATTTTATATAAAAGGAAAAGAGGAAAGCAAAATGTTCAATTGCTAAAAGTGAGAGTTTATATAAAGAGGAGTCTTCCTCATTTGTAAATCATCCTAGAATACTAGCATTTAATTAATACAAAGAGTTCTTTATCTCTCTAGCTCAAGTGTTCTTCTAAGTTTTCAAACAAACCTCTTGCTAAGGTTCAGTTAAGCTGACTTGGTTACTCGAAGTGTCAAGTGTCACATGAAGCATCTAAGTTTGGAGGTGAAACTTTACACATGTGACAGTTAGTATCAGAGCCAAGGTCGTATGTGAGGGTGTGAAGTGGTTCCAGTTCTTGCCAAAGCTTGTATGGGTGAAGATCTTGTGGAAGAAATAGCTAGCAGCGATTCCAATGTTGTCGATCCAAGTGAAGGAGAGACAAGGCAAGAGAATGTTAAGAGTGGAGGAAAGCAGAAGCAGCGAAAGCCATCTTGAGACATGCTTGCATCATCAGAGACCTATGTTCTCAAGTTGGAGAATACTGTGGTGAGGCAAGGCAATGTGATAGAGAAGACGGTGGAACAAATAGCAAATTGTCGATGGCTACCTAAGGAGGTGGACTTCAAGAGGGATTCCAAACATCATTGAATAGGATTGTCGCTACAATCTAAGAGGAGATGAGGGCTCTCCAAGCCAAAATGGATTCTTCTCTAGCGGAAGTATATGAGAGGATGCAGACAATTAAAATGGATGTGTCACTCTGCAAATACAAGGTGTCTAGGAATATAGTCGATGCTCCTCTCACACAAAAGATGGACGTGCCTCGACCCAAAACCTTTGCGGGAGTTCGGAAAGGGAAGGAAGTGGCAAAATTTCTATGGAGCTTGGAACTCTACTATAGGAAAATGAGGATCACAGATGATGTAGAGAAGGTAGACACGCCTCTCTACCTTACCGACACTATGACACTATGGTGTCGAAGATTGAGCTGCAACATTGAGCGAGGACTCATTGAGATGACAAGGTGGGACGAGTTCAAAAAAGCCTTCAGAGCATAATTTTTCCCAAGGAATCTCGAAGACAAAGCACGAGGTAAACTTCGTCACCTCACTCGTAAGTCTAGTATTTCTGACTATGTGAAATAGTTCTCATAAATATTGTTGGAGATCCCAGACTTCCCGAAAAAGGAAACCAAATTTACCTTCACATAAGAGTTACAGCCTTGTGCCAAGCAAGAGTTAAAGAGGAGAAATATTCAAACTCTCACAGCCGCAATCGAGGAGGCAGAAAGCTTGACTGAGTATAGGTGGGAGGATAAAGCCAAGAATAGTCACTAGGGCGACAAGGGCAAAGGTGGGAGAGCCACCAAGAATAACTTCAACAACCGCAATGAGGGAGCGTGCAAGCCCTTTTGGAGGAAAGGGTAAGGTGCATGAGAGACATCCAAGAGCAAGATGTTTAGGTGCTTCTTGGGCGAAGGTCCGCACATGGTTTGTGATTGTCCGAAGAAGGTGAAGCTTGTCGCGCTCGAAAGAGATGGGGAGTTGGAAGAAGAGGTAAGGATGAGGTCACTTCAACTCCTTGGCAGACTCAAGTCCAAGGTTGTTGAAGGACCCCAGGTGCCAAAAAAGGGATCCATGTATGTCAGGATAGACGTTGTGGGGAGGCAACTCATAGCTCTAGTGGATTCAGTAGAAACTGACAATTTCATCAAGGCCGACATTGTGAAGAAGCTCGGTCTCAAGTTAGCCAAGACAAGTGGCTTCATCAAGGCAGTCAACTCAAAGGCATTGCCAATCATGGGGATAGCCGATGCAAAGACCAAGGTGAGAGAATGGTCAGGAGTTGTCAAGTTCATAGATATTCCGATGGATGATTACAACGTGATGTTTAGGCTAGATTGGAAAGATCGGGTAAAGGCTTGTCTTATGCCTTATACTAATTCAATCATGATTATGGATGATAGTTTTCCTTGCACAGTCCCAGTCTCAAGAGAGACACGGCTAGGGACTAAGGTATTGTCTGCTATACAACTATGTAAGGGATTGAAGCAGGAGGAAGAAATCTACCTTGCAGCTTTAAAGGTGGATGAAAGCGAGCCATCTAAGGAAGGGGAGATTCCAAAGAAAGTGCAAGGAGTACTCAAGGAGTTCCAAGACGTAATGCCACCAGAACTCCAAAAGAAGCTTCCACCTAAGAGAGAGGTGAATTTCAAACTAAAGTTGGTAGAAGGAGCGAAGCCACTAGCCATGGCACCTTATTGCATGGCCCTACCCGAGTTAGAAGAGTTTAGGAAGCAACTTAGAGAGATGCTCAAAGCGAGGTTCATTCAACCATCTAAAGATTGGTATGGTATACAACGTGGAAAGTAAGATGCGACATTTTGTAGGAGTTGTCACTATAGTCAGTCCTGGTACCACTACCACTTCCGTGAACATTGCATTTCCTTGGCAAGTCTGTCAAGGAAGCTTGATTTGTTGCTTACTCTTAGTGTGTACAACATAGAAGGTAAGATGCGACCTTTTGCATAGTAAGCACAAAAATGACTCACAAAACAGTTGTGCATATGGATGCTTATGATGTAAGGTTGTGTGATTCATGCAATGTTTTCTCAAATAATGCATATCTTATAGAACTTTACTACATGTTTCAATTTTATTCTTTTTTTCAACTTTTTTCTCTTTCTTACCTTGGGCCTTAATATATATACTTACCAAACACATGCCCGATCAATGAGAAGACAGAGAACGACCAAATTTGAACTCGTCCATGGTCCTAACATGCATTAGTATGTCTTAGCATAATGGGGTAATAAATGGATGATTCCTTATGTGTATATGCTATTGTCAAATTCATAGAATCAATAATCATAATTGATTTAACACTTATGGCCATGATGATCAAATTAATATAAAAATATTAACAACTCATCAATTATAAATGACTACACAAAAAGTTTCAAAAATAGATTTCATGTTATAAATGTGATTTGTATTTACCTTAAAATCCAAGACCTTTCTAGAAGAATTTTTTCTAAAAAATCTTTTAGATACGGGGCAGCCATTCAAGCATGAAATTGCCTTAATAAAATCTTATCCCTAAGGACTTTACTTAAGAATATAATCTTATCCACTTTTTTTTTTTTTTTCTTTTTTAGTATATATTTTAATGTTGTGTGAGCTACTAGATATTCCAACCGTATTAACTCGACAGTAAAAATTTAGAACACATCGATAAATAACCCTTTAGACATGATATATATATATATATATATATATATATATATATATATATTTTAACGATGTAATTTTAATGACATTATTTTTAAAATATATTTCAAAATACGTTTTGAATCACGAAGGAAAACATGCACTAAGTTTCTACTTATAAAACAGGCTAAAAAAAGGTAAATGATAAATAAATAAATAAAACGGTTCAGTTACAAAATTCTATTAACAATTCTGAAAACTTCAACCAAAACTGTAAAATCTTAAAAGAAATAATTTTATTCTCGTAATAAGAGAAAATCTTAATTAACGATAATTCCGTAAATCAGCAGACGGAAGTTGGAAGCGCAAATTCTGGACAAAAAATCTAGAGATGAAAATCTCTTTTCCTAGAATTTAAATATTCGTCGCACCAAAAATTCAGTTGGCTCAAAAATCCTATTAAACTTTTCTGCCAATCTTCTGCAACTTAAGTTGTGTCTGCCATGGATACTATTGCAAGCTCTGCTTTCCTCTCCAAATTTCCAGAGATACACTCTCTTCCTTCGATCAGAACAGCTGGAAAGCGAACTGGTTCCCTCAAAATTAGCCACGGATTTAACCGGATTCGTGCTCTTTCCGGCGGAGAGTCTCCTAGCGAAGGTGATGAAGCTCGGCCCTTGACTAACGGCTTTGGCGTGGATTCCGATAAGGGTCTTTCTTTTTTTCAGGTAATTCTTGTCGATCCCTTCTCGGAACTTTGTGTTACTTTCTGTTTGGTTGTTGTTGAGGAAGTTTTGAGAGGAAAGAAAAAGTAGCAAATAATGTAGGGTTGATGCGAGTTTTTAATCTTTCCATATACAACTCTATTGATGCTAGGTATGTGGAGTTAATTAAATAGATAATAGTTTTGATCCTAGGAATATTGAGTTGGTTATGGAGTACTTATATATTAACTAACGTACGTCAATTTAATGCATAAAAAGATATTGTGTTTGCACTATGTATTTATCATATATAGTCACTTTTCTCTTTTGTTCCTCTGTTATCAAACCATAGCTGATACTAATTGATCATAGATGAATTCGCAAGATTTGACTGTCAAAACCTACATAACTTTCCTCATCACCTCAGGCAGAACCAGAATGCCATAGTGAGTTTGCATTGGAGGTAAATTAGGAATACATAGTGCAAACTGGAATGCCATAGAAGTTTAGGATTCAGGATGCCATTAAATTCTGTAACTTTGCACTCTCTAGCTTATTGTTATAAGGATAGGCTTTCTTTTTCATGCAATAGTCATTGACTGGACATGCCAGATGGCTACGTCAGCTTAGTTATGATGGCCTCTCATGTGTTTTGAAGGATAATATAAACGCTGAAGAATTTGAGAAGAATGTGAATAGGTCATCAATTTCGGACATCACACTTTCAGCCTCGACCGGAGGGGGGACTCGGGCTGGGCTTTTCCGAACTCCAATTTCTGGTGGGGTGCAAAGTGCCACCTCAGCTCACGGTTTACCTCGACCAGCTTTAGCAGTTCGCAATCTAATGGAGCAGGTTGGGGCTTTTCTGAGTTTTTTTTTTCTTCAAAGATGATGGGAGAGCCAATATCTGTGTAATCCCTGTAAGTGTCGGAAATTGGCTTAGACTATGATGATTCTAGTTCTTGATGCTTTTTGTTTGTGTTTGAAGGCCAGATTTGCTCATTTGTGCACTGTAATGTCTCGGATGCACCACCGACGAGAAGGATATCCATTTGGCTCTTTAGTCGATTTTGCACCTGATTCCACAGGGCGTAAGTTATCTAATTCATTGGATTATTATATATCTTAAATAAATTTGGACATACACTCCAAGGAAATCATTGGCGGTCCTTGAACTAGGCCATCTATGAATTGGGTGTGGGGAAATTGATCTATTGCTTCATCTTTCCTTAAGGGAATGGAGTACTAGAGTAGACTAGAAATCATCTTTGCCAGATCATATGCTTTCTTTACTTCATATGTTGATTCCTGAACTTTTAATAATAAATCTGTTAACATTAATGTGTCTGGTTGTGAGAGGTTCAATTTAAGTCTACTTTTATTTGCAGACCCAATTTTTTCCTTCTCACCATTGGCCATACACACAAGAAATTTGTTAGCTGATCCCAGGTGTACACTTGTTGTGCAGGTTGGTTATTTGTTTATCTTTTTTTTCATTTCATTCAGGTTCAGTTGTTAGTTGTTGTTTGTGGTTCTTATTGACAGTTACGTTTTATAGATCCCTGGATGGAGTGGCTTGTCAAATGCGAGGGTAACAATTTTTGGGGATATCTACCCGCTTTCAGACCATCAACAGGTAGATTGCATTATTTAATTGAGACGTCCTAAAATCACTTTGAACGTTTATTCCCATTCTTTACTATAGGGATTTTGTGGAATGCATGATGTACATATGCTTTCTTTATTAATTTTCATAGTGCCTCTCGTTTTTACGTTTCTTTCTGAAATTGTCAGTCATTTCACTTGTTTCTTACATTTTCTAATGTAGGAGTAGTATTCCATTTACTTATAGGTTTCTTTGTGGGAACGATTAAAAAAAAAATTCCAGTAGTACGAGCTACGAATGGTGAGTTTTGAGAATAATAACAGGGGAATCTTGCCGGGAAAATGGAAAAGAAAACTTTCCTATGCCTTTGAAGGACTTTTTTTTTCCTTAAAATAGTTTTTTTTTTTTGCCATTGTTTCAGGAATGGGCTCATAAGCAGTACATAGCAAAGCATCAGCAAGGACCTTCTCAACAGTGGGGAAACTTTTACTATTTCAGGATGCAGAACATAAGGTTTTTCTAATATATCTCCTTACTGATAAATTTTCTCTGATTAGGCAAGCTGTCAAATTCTGATTCTGATCACCTCATCATAGGAAACTTTCAGAGTTCTCTTCAGTTAGTATTTGACTTGTTATATTCTTTAGGCATTTGTTTTTGTAATATGGAAACTTGTCTACTGGTTTGTGTGTGTTTGAGGTCACACTGAAGAAAAATAAAAAAATAGTTTATGCACAATAAATTAGGTAGTTTTTTGGGGTAGTACTTATCCACTGCTCTTTAATATTGACAAGGAATATAAGAATGATAGTCTGAGAAAGTTATAGCAAAAACAGATCCTATTATTTCGGTCGAAGATTATAAAGAAATCTGATTGAATACTCCAGCTGACCTATATTGAATCTTTCAGGAGTGTATCCTGGAAACATTAGAAAATTAGCTTTATTCAGATATCCCTCACTTGTGTTCTCATATTTCAATTGCCACCCATTTCATAGGAAGGCCGGGGTATTATAAAAATAAAAAATAAAATAAAAAGGAAATGTCAATCAGAATGGACAAATTGCTTTCTAATCTGCGGAGGCACGAGAACATAAAGCCAAATTTCGGAGTAAAATTGATGAGAAAATAATTTCTTCATTGTACTGAAGTTTTTTCCCCAAAAAAAACAAAGAACAATAATGATAAATAATTATATGTTTTTCAATTTCTGTATATGAGCTAGCATGAACTGTAGTAGGTTATTTTTTAATCCTTTATTAACTTATCTTGCTTCCGAAATCAAATGGGGATACCATTTTTGTTTACAATATATATGCATGTGGATTTTATAGCCAACACAATCTAATTATGGTTTTGTGCCAACCTTGCCTGTAGTGACATATATTTCATCGGGGGATTTGGAACCGTTGCCTGGGTTGATGTCAAGGAATATGAGACCCTTCAACCTGATAAGATTGCAGTTGGTGGGGGTGAGCTGAATCTTAAGGTGAGCACAACTTCAACTCATTTTCTTCCCCATTCTGAATATTTTTTTAAAATGATATCTATCGTACTCGTCCTTTCAAGATTTCTAAATAATATTGCGATTAGCATAAAATATATAATCATAGAAAGAGAGTTTTCTAGGTGAGGTGAGTACGTAAATGTAAACGCTATCTTAATGTTTTGCTTTCATTTTCCTTAGGAACTCAATGCTATTTTCTCAAAGCCCCTAAGGGAGCTTTTATCTGCTGAAGCTGAGATAGACGATGCTGCTCTTATATCAATAGACAGCAAGGGAATTGATATTAGGGTCCGTGAAGGAGCCCAGGTAATTTGTGAAGAAAGCAACTTGTTATTTCTAGGTTTGCTCTTTCCCTTTTTCCTGCTTCAATTGGATGCCAATTCTGTAACTATATGTTATGTTCATTGCAGTTCAACATTCAGAGAATATCTTTTGAAGATGGGCATAACGTTGAAACATTAGAGGAAGCAAAGCATGAGCTTTGGCAGCTAATAAACAAAGGTCGGGTCTATAATTTACAAAAATAAATCATTTAGGTCAGGGTAAAGAAAAAGAAAAAAAAAGGCAAGGTGTGCTGTACTCTGAATAACCAGATGAAGGGAAGAATAATAGTGTCTAATGGCTGCGGATGTGGGTATCTTTTACACATTTTATTTTTCAAATTTTGTAGGACTTACAATACCATTATATGTAATCCTTTAGTATTGTATAGACAGTAGAACTTAACAGTTAATTATGACTGTTTGCATGAAGTTTTTGTAAAATTTCTTGTAAATTTTTTAGTTATTTAAGTCTGAGTTCAAATTTCCAGTGTCAATCTGCATATTCCTAATTGGTCGATTTTTTGGTTGATTTAGGTAATTGTAATTAACTGAAGAAACAGATGAAGAATGTATATATGATTTCTGTAGTATCGTAAATAAAACTACATAACATATATATGACTCAAAAAATATAATTTATTTATCAATTTACAAAAATAATCATATAAAAATTTCTCTAAATTTTGCCTAATCTTTTGGTCGAATTTAATCTTCAAGTTTTTCTGGACAACAATAATAAATCAAATCAAATCAATTATCGAGAACTACAACTGCCTTTCTTTGCTGACGAAATAAAAAATTATGATTCTAATAGACAAGCACGATTCTTACAACTTTCCCTTTAGCCTATGAACAGGTATGGTTCTATTTGTCGGGCCATGTGCAGGAAAAAAAAAAAAAAATTACAGTATTTATGTTGACTCTATTCATAAGACTAGTTTTAACTTGGTTCTCCACATTTCTGTAATGACATTCTTTGGTGATGGATCATCTGGTCCCTTATCTCTCTGTCCTGACGTGAAGTATAACCATCCATCCCAGAATCCGACAAGTGTGGTCTTCACCCGTTATGGATGTTTTCCAATCACAGACCATTGCTAAACAACAATTAAATCATTGAGACCAAGTTGGGAAACTAATAGAACGGGGAGGTTGAAAAACGGGTCAAGGCAAAAGAGGGCAGGAATGTTCTAAACACATCAAGTAAGACTTATATATACAATATTTATTTTACATTATTTATCCAAATATACAGTAGATCATCTACGTTTACACCAAAATACAGTTCACTAGACAAAATATTACCAAGGTTCGATTAAGCAATTGGCCTGCAATCATTGAAGGACTCTATCTTCTCTAATTTGAAAATGCTTACAACAAAATGAGAAATGAGTATAAAACCCTGTAAGAGATAACTTCAACATGTTATAAGTTTAAAATCGGTACAAAATTATTTCAAATCATGCACTTGCATAAAATAATATAAATTCACATACTTTCTATGAAATTACTGAACCAGATCATTTGTAATTCAAATTTTGAGTGTATATCTTTTTTTTATTAAATATATATTTGATATATATTAATATGATTAATTTTTGTATATATCTATAAAATTAATCCATATTTCAGATTATATCTAAAAAAATTTAAATTACTATTTCCACTTAAGAATTACTTATAAAAATACTTATGAATTACTTATAGGCTAACATACTCGACATTTGATGGTGGTTTTATGCGAGAAAGAAATAGATGAGCAAAGGTATGAGAGAAACACTTACATGAACACAATTCATGCCACCATAACGAATCAAAATCAATAATTTACCCCATCTTATGTCTAAAAATAGTACAAAAAGTGATTTTGTGAACTGAAAAGTGAACGAGAAAAATTACCGCCGTAAGTATTTCCCTAAATTTAAAGGGATTGTAAATTAGCCAAAAATTATATTACTCTCTTTCTCCCCCTCTTTTACAAATCATCCCAAATTCCCAATTATTAAAAAAAATAAAAATAAAAAAGGGAGTTCAAAAACCTGGTCCCTTGCGTCTTGAGATTTATCCGGGACAAACATTTGAAATTACTTCACTATCTATGAAATCCCAATCTAACTGCAGATTATATAAACTTGAAAGATCTAACTTGGATAGAAAGCTAAAGAGAACCGAGAGGTACACAAACCGTATCACTTGCATCACAAATCAAAACTCTGAATTGTTTTACTTCAATTCAGAACTAAGTAACTTAAGAGGCTTAAATCCTTACCTAACAGAAATCAATAATTTTGCATTAAATCCACAAGAAAAACGAAGGGCAGATTCAAGGGCATCACGTGATTTCCACACCCAAGTATCCTAGTATATTCCAGGAATGACCTTGTAGCGGACCTTCTCACAGTATAGTTTCCAGTATTTACCATACCTGCATCAAATTGCAAATTAATTTAAATCTCTAATCAATGGATAGATAACATGTTTGAGTTATTATAAAAACCCTACGAGATTCATCATTTTTCACAGCATATATATATATATATATATATATTTTTTTTTTTTTTTCCTTCTTAACCACCACAATAATAAGGACCCCCACCCAAAAGGAAAATCTCGTACAAAAAGCGTAGAACACTGGAAGTGTGAGGTTCAAGGATCCTAATGAGTCATAAGAGCAAGCTCCTATAAAACAGTAAACATTACTATACTGATTCCAACATAACTTCTGGGTACTGTACACAAAATTATTGCTTTCCTGCAATTTCATTCTTATCGACTCGGAAGACTAAAGACCTTGTTACAGGGGTGATTCTCAATCAAGTCAATTAGGTTTATTTCCTACCGGACTGGAGGCATCCGAGAAAGTGTCCGATTTCCAAATATCTATAGACGACAGAACTAATGACTAGCTACAAATTCTTCCTAGGGGTGTAATTATGTATATAGTTCTATTATACTTACTTGGACCGACATCTGTCGTCGTCTCTTTTTGCTCTGTCAAATAGCAGGATAGTGAGAAATATCACATAGAAGTAGGGTAGAAACTGCACAACAAGAAATTGTAGCAGTATGGTATCAAGACACTTTCAAAGTGATGCATAAAATTCCAAAAATGCTGAAGAGAGAGAAGAAAGAAAAATTCACATGATTGAAAAGAGCTGGAACTGTCCAAAAGAAAGCAGCCAATATTTCTGGGACATAATGAAAATGCCGTGCTAATCCCCACCTGCATGAACCAATAAGAAAAGGGAAATAAGAATATATTCCAACAACATAACTCTATCTCGCACTTAACGGCAGAAATCACAATTCAATTCCTACGAAATTAAACAATAGACTAAACTCAACCCTTCCATGTGTGACAACTAATCGTTATACTAAAATAGTTATAAGTGGTTGTAAACTCAACATCCAGAGGTTAACAGTAGGCTGGATCCCTTCCATGTGTGATAACTAATCATTATACTAAAATAGTTATAAGTGGTTGTAAACTCACCATCCAGAGGTTAACAGTAGGCTGGATTTTGTTTCTCCAGATGTGGTGGTATAGGAAGCCACAATCTGTTCAGATAGCATACTAGATTATACAGCTTTTACAGCAGATGAAATGGAAAGTCTGCAAATCTTATTAACACAAAGGAATCATGTTAAAAAGTGTCTTTAAGACAAACAAACACCTTTGATGGAGCTTTCCCCCAAACCAAGCATTTTCCATTTGTTCTACGAAATTCTTGCCTTTGCCTGTCACAGTCATAGTTGATATATATGCAAAGAATGCCTGCCACTAGAATATAAACTGCTAACTGAAAAAGGAGAGTACTGTTAGGAAACGGAAGCTTCTAAAGATCCATAGAAAAAGATGCAAAGAAAAACTAAGACAAGTGACAGTTTCTCCAGCATCAAGAGGGACTTATACTTATCCCTAGTTACTTGTCGCCTTAATATTTTTCTAAATCAAACCCTAAGCAGTCTATCTACGGCCTTTGACTTCGCAGGAGAAAATTCATTTGGTTGCTTTTTGGCACAAGATGGAACCATATCAAGTCGATTACATATTCACCAGAACTTTGGCAAACAAAAGCTTTTCATAGTTTGATAGTCCAATATTTGTACTGAAACTCCATTCAAATCACAATTACGCTTTGACACATGAAGAATAATTATTTCCTTACGAGTTGCACATTTTTCCACACTAACAGCAGATGACAAAACCTAAGTCGAGATCTGCCTCTATCTTGTACTTGTATAGCTTTAAATCATTTTCTGTTTGATGGATACACCAATCATGCTGAAAAATCCCAATGCCATTGAATTTAGGGGGGTGATGGTGTTGACAAAGAGAAGGCCTACGTTCGCAAAACCAGAAAATACCAAAAGAATTTGCTAAAGAAGGGAATATGATGATTAGGAACATGAAGTTCTTATAACCAAGGGAATGAAGGAAAAAAAAAATGTACCTGAGTTCCAAGTTCTACAGGGTGGTTAACCAGGTACATTCCAGGAGAAGTATAAATGGACGGAACCCAAACTAAGCATCCCCAGCAAATATAAAAGCCAGCTGCAAAAAGACCAACATGTGGTGAGCCATAAATTTTCTCTTGGAGTGCCTGAAAAGCAGGGCCAGCATAAATTTTATGGTGTTGGGAAGGCCATAGAAGTCTCTACAAACTAAGGAAAACATTTCTGTGAACACTAGAGGCTACACATTAAGGGAGAACTGGTACATACATAGGGCAATCAACTGCAGTCTGACAGTCATAAGCTTCAGATTTTGCAAGAAAGCAGGAACTTTTTCACCTCTATTTTAAAGTCCTTTGGAGCAACTTTTTCTTTCTCTTTTCACATCTTACATAGTGTAACCAATAACTTAGATTGTCGTTTGAAGATACGGAGATACTTTTAAGTGTTAGTGATCATAACTGACTAATTATCTAATGTATATGTGTACTATTAGAGATCCATTTTAAGAAGCTCAATATCAAAGTTAATACCACATCAACTAATCACCATTTCTTATGGAAGTCGCTATACTTGATCTATAACTATACGAAAAAATGGTAGAAAAGTAGCAAATGCAAGGAAAAAAAGGATGATAGAATATATGTGAACCTCTGTCATGTGCGATGTCCATTGTGTTCCAGTATCCTGCTTCCCACCAGAAAAACTTTGTAACATACACCAACATTAATGCAGTATTTACAAGCATTGAATCAGCTACTTTTCCATTCTGTTCATACTGAAAGGATAAAGAATCTGAATAAGTTAACATCAAAAGTCAATTTAATCGAAAATCGATTTAAATCTCTGAAATTCTACCAAATACTACAGTCTAACCAAATGTCTACTTTGTTAAGTGGCATATACCTAAAATCAGAACATATTAAGTAGAGATGCGGTATCCAATAATATCCATTACTAGGAATGAAAATATGATATAGAAAGAAGGCAAAGATGAGATGCTGAACAGAGAATCGAGGACATATCATTCATTTTTCCTTGATTATTAAAGGTATGAAGTACAAACCACCTTGTGTGGATTAAATTTACAGACCAGCTGGCATGTTCTTGGAATGGTTATCCCTCCCTCCCCCTTAAAATGAACACAAAAGAAAGAATGTGGAATTTCAATACACTCTTAAAGGGACTACGTGCTCTCTTATGTCCGAGGTCGTATACCAATGCAGACCAAGACTTTCCAGTCTATGGTAAGGATAATCTTGGTTTAAATGAGCTAAATGATATAATTATGTAAGCAGTTTTAGATAGAGAAAAAAAAAACATACAGAATTATTCCTACCTACTGACAATGTCTATAGCAGAATTTTCCTATCCAAGACTGAAGGCCAAAAGGGAGAGAATGAAGGTACAAACTTAATGTCTGATCCAAGTAAAAACAACTAACCATATGACTAACAGCTGTAAGATAAACTCGTTCTTTGTTTTGTTTGCCCTTATTTATTTTTTTCGTATATTTAAACATAAGTTCCTACTATATCCACTCTCATTAATGATATGCAGATAGCTTCAGAATATTTTAGAGCTCACCAGCTAATGAATTACAGGCAACTCAAGCTTTATGTATTTTTAATTCAACATGAGACAGTTAGTGCCTTATCAAAAGATAAGACAGACTTCAGTGGAAACATATATTAAAAGGTAGGTTGAATTTCCAATGATTATATAATTAAGCTAAGAGTGGTTTGAGTTAATTCCAAACAAGACCTCCTTTCTTTACGTCAACCAACCTATTGAGTTCTTTCTCATGGCCTACAAACAAAGAAGGGTAGGGAGACCACCAAATGAGGAAAGAGGAAGTAATCAACCAGCTATATTGAGGGCTTAATACCTGCTTTATGCAATAGGTCAAGGCAAGAACTGCCCATAACATCATCCCAAATCTGCAATTTGTGAACACCTTAATGTCAAAGCTTTTACCGATTCGAGGATACAACTCCATACCCTGCAAGAGAAACGAGACTTGGAAGGCACTTTCATTGAGGAACATGATATAGGCAAGAAAATATGTTAATCTTTGATAAGCCCAGAAGATTTTATCAATCATGAGAATGATATAAAATAGTGGGAGGCTCGAAACCAGAGACTAAGAGCCACCTCCAGAGATACACATCAAAGCACATGTACATCAAATTACAATCATGAGTTATTATATAGAACAAATTTTAAAAGTAATATCTTTCACAAATTGTAATTTCTTAGATGGATAGGCACAACATACTATTTGAATGGGGGAGGGAAACAGTTCAAAGTTTTAACTTTTATCGCCTACTGATCTTGAATGAAGTTTGAGGGGGGAAAAAAAAGGAAAAAGAACCTCGACTTCATAAATTGACAAAGATGCTGAAATCCCATGGTTATCGAATGGATTCTCATTTATAAAATCATCCAGAAAACATGATGAGCTTCTTCCAGATTCTGCTATAATTATCATTCCTTTCCAAAATAGAGCAGGCATATAGAATCAAAAAGAGAATAAAAGCACCTACCCAGTAGAAATCAATTATAAAATTCCCAGAAGAACCAGAATCAGAGGAAGATGGTGCCACATGACCCTTGCATATATATATAAAGACTAGAGTCAGAAAAGAATAAGGATTGGTATATTCCCAAAGCTATTGTGTTAGAAAGAGTCTGTATACTCACTTTTATATACAAAAAGATACAAAATATGAAGCTTCCAAAAATGAGCGCTGTGAATATCTCCCCCAAATTATCATAAACAATTGAGGGGTTAAATATGCCAAACCTGAAAGATTAAAAAAGAAAAGAGTTGTCAAGTGCAGTTGAGAAGTAGACGATAAGCAGAAGTCGGATCAGACATGCTCCTACACAGAAGAAATGCTATAAGGAGATAATTAGCTCGCATCAAACATTGCAATTCTAAGTAGACCAGTTAAAGGAAGTGTACACAAAGCAATTAATAACTCAGGTCGGCAGAGAGGACTGACAGAATCACGTAGGGTTGGTAGATGAGAACAGATGCTGTGAGTGTACAATTTGCTGATAGGGCTAATATCAATTACTCTTAAGAAAACGAGCAATGGATGAAGAGTAAGCAAAGACTAGGTTTTCACCAAGTAAAATATAAAGGCTGCTACGGGGCATCAGTAAAACATGGAAAAATTCTTAGAGCCTTTTCTAAGGATACAAAATTTTCATGATCTAGAGCATTTTTTTACATGTTTTACATGCCGGAACTTAAATAATGGAGTCTTACCACCAGAAGCCAACATAGGTAACTAAGGTCACTATATATGCAGCCATGCCATTTGCCTGTAACATGCAAATAAAGATTATAAGGGGATGTAATAATAAACTTAATTACAAAATAAATAACGCTAAATGCCAGAAAAGTAACAGAAACCCCTTTCAAAAGATAGTATATGAAGTACACGGAAGCAAATCTAGAGAAGATAGTAACTCTTTTAGTAAATTGTGAAAACATCGGGGACCTAATACCTTGTACACAGGCCGATTTCCTGTTGGAGATATCGGGCCCTCAACCCTTCTACCAGGTAGAAGAAGCTGAAGAGCAGCCTCAAAGGCACCATAGCATGCAATTATTTTCCAAGCAGTGGCAGTTGGTCTAGGCCATAAATTTATATATCCCTGCAACCCACTCTTTCTCAAGTAATCAAAGGTCTGGGATATAGATCCATCAGCATGTACCATAGTGTACCATCTGCATGGAGTGGAAACAATCCTCAGAAATATGTATAAATTTTCACCAATATCTTTTCCATAAACATCAAAAAGGCCAGCAGAAAGAACTTTCCAACAACCAGCTCCATAGAAGATCTACATCACGTTTACACACGATCTGGTTCTTGGTCATTTAATCATCCTCAGATGCTTAGTTAAGCAAAATAGCGGCAGGATTAGTATATTATCATTGCTACACTTACTACTTTTATTAATCAAATGATCCCATCAACCGAACTAGAAGATAGGGTCACTTATTTTATAACGACAACAAAATTTAGGCATTTTGTGAATTGCTATAAAGATGATTTTTTCCACTCAATATAGCCTCATTATTAAGTTTTGCACATTAAAGGAATGAATGCTGCTCTGGTTTTATAGCATATCAGACCAGAAAGCTCTGAAAAACAGACATGATTAGAAAGTGCAATGATTGGATAGTTTCAGTTTCGGACAACTTTAAAAATTTTCATTTCAAGTTAGCCCTTTTTCACCAATAGACATATAATGACTCGAATTTCTTAAATTCCATTCCTTCTAATTGGCTGCATTTTCTCCTCGATTAAACAGAAGATTCAATCTCCATTTTTAGATTCTTTTCTCAAAGACATGCATCTCAATATGTAACGCATATAGCCAGAAAGTTGAAAACAGACAAGATCGGTAATCAATACTAAATAAGATCCAATCTAGTCACCCCGTTTTGATTCAAATTTATCACTACCGCCGCTCCAGAACAGTCGAAATCCTACAAATTTTCTCGAGGAAAAAGAAAAACGCAAAATATACGAAAGAAGAAAGAAGATGACTTAACAGTAAGATTACAAATGGAGGACAGAGAGTAAGAAGTGATAGCATAGAAACATATGTGACCAGCGGGGAATGCACAGTCTTCGCCTCTGCCGCCATAGCTTCTTCTATCACACGGCTTTCTTTGCTTAATCCCTCAGAGATTTTTAGAAGAAAGAGGAAACCTGTTGAGAGCAATGGTCTGAAGTAGAAAGGGAAACGGAATCACACTCACCGCGTAGGGTGCTGGCCGAGAATTTATGTGATCTGATCTGAAGTTGTGTTTGGACAGACGGAAAGGAAAGCGAGAAGAGAGAATTCAATTTGTTATTTTCATAATTATTACTCATCACAAAAATTAAAAGGGCAAATTACCTGATCCTTATGTTTAGCGGACCATTTTACTGGGTAAGGGAGAGATGTCAAAACAGGTCGGCTGGCATGGCTTTACAAGTTGTTTTGGATCCATTTAGCTAAGCCCGTTAGGTATGGTCTGTGTATAGGTCAGTCCCGGCCAAAATGTCTGTTGTGCCAGGCTTGAAAGGCAAGCCTGTTATGGACCCTACGGGGGGGTCTTAGACGAGTGCCTTATACGGGTCTAAATAACATTAGTAACATTTGATTTTAATTTTTTTTTTCTGGTTTATTGTATAAATTATAAGAGATTGTGTAGTAAATTATTACGGGGGTCATACTCGGGTTGGCCCGTGTGTCAACTTACATAAGAGGCTCGCAGGCTTTGTTATGGGCACCTGTGCCATGCTCAAGTCGGCACGTGGGCCCAAATTTAAAACCAAGCCTAGCACACTTATATGTGTCGGGCTTAGGTGTAATAAATGGCACGGGCTGCATTGGGCATGCTCACGGGTTGGCCCAGCAAGACGTGTCATTTTAAAATCTTTAGGGTAGAGGCCCTATTATCGATAGTGTTCCATTTTAAATCGGTATAATAATAACGTGATATCCTTAATTATTAATAATAAAAGTGATAAAATGAGCTGAGCCGACACAAGTATGCATGGCATGCCAAGACAAAAGCATGATATAAGCACGGGTACGACACTAGTATCGGGCCATGTCGTGCCCAATTATGCAGGCAGGCATGGCATGGATTTTTCGTGCTTGCCCGGAGCATGGCACGACCTTTTTGGACTTGTGGGAGGCATGGACACAAAAATGCCTCCTAGTTCTAGAACTTTTTAAAACTTTTCAATTAATGTAAGATCTTATTTGGTTAAATAATATTTTTTATAGTTTATTTATAATTTTAATTATTAATTACACTAGCTTATAATTTACTAAATAATAATTATTAATAATAAGTATTTACTTATTTTATAATGTGTAGTAAAATAATTTATTTATTAAAATGATACTAACTTCTAATTGTACAACAGATCTATTATTTATTTTATAATATGTAGTTAAATAATTTATCTATTAAAATGTTACTAACTTCTAATGTATAGTAATGCATTTTTGTCATTCATGTACTGATTTCGACTTTCTTCTTTTTTTCTATTGTATCGAGATAGTCTTAAACGATATTACTAATCTCATTTCTTTGAAATAGACTCAATCATTACTTACTTTATAGATTAGCAATTTTGATACTCAATGGATCGAAAGCCCCACATAACTTCTTGTTACTCGACGGGTCAATCGACTCGTCGAGTATCATAATTGCTACTCTACTAGCCTATATGGCTATGAAGTGAGTAATGACTGCGTCTGATTTCTGAATATCTGATTCAAAAAAATAAAGATTGTTAAAGAAACGGGCTATAGGCCGAGCACGATACGGGCCCACTGGCCGAGCACGGCACGGGCTCACTGGCCGGGCACGGCACGGGCTCACTGGCCGGGCACGGCACGAGCTCATTGGCTGAGCACGGCATGGGTTCACTAGGCGGGCACGACACGAATCTACTGGGCAACACGGCATGTTAATGACCTGTTACTATGTATGTATCGTGTCGTGCCCTTATTTTTAGGCAAGGGGCACGGGCATAAACACGACACGGGCCAATCCGTGTTCGACATGACATGACACAATTCATGTCGTGCTCAAATTGGGCAGTGCCGGCACGAAATGCCACCTCTAATCGATGGTATAGTCTTTTCTTATTAATTTGGGTTAAATAGGACCATAGGAAAACTTTTAATATGAGTGCCAAGCCTAAACAAACATTGACTTCATTACGAGAATTATTATTTTTTGTTTTTTTGCCAAAAAAACAAATAGGTGGAATTTTTAGATTTTAATTTAAATTTTAAAAATTTTAAAGTTATGAGTAAATTCTCTCAAGTTTTCTTAATACAAATAAATCCAGTGTTTAATGGTCAATCATTTTATTTGATCTGATCTAATTAGACTGTCGATCTGATCCAAGCTACCCGACCAAATTTATATGTCATCTAATCTAATTCGACTAGAGCCGGAAATGTCGGATTGTTGGATGCCCTTTTTTTTTTCTTTCTTATATATATTGACGAGTAGTAATAAATATTGAGAGGGAGAAAAATAAATAAAGTAATTAATGTAATAAATGGAAATTTTAATTTTTCTTTAATGAAAATGCATTTTAAGAGAGACTTGATGAAAAAATCAAAAATATTTTAAGAAAATTTAATCAATGATTCATAAATAGAAATACTTGAAAGTTTAAAAAAAATGACTTTAATTATAATAGAAATTATCTTAATAAGGAATTAATCAATTAATTTAAAAATAAAAATTCCTTAAATAAGAAATAATAATTAAAATTAAAATTAAAAGAATTCGGTTAATTCGAACATCCGACAAGTTCTTAGTTAGATCAGACATTCAACTAGTTTTTGGTCCGATCATATATGAATATAACTAATGGATAACTTAATTTTCTTTGAATGAAAATGTATTTTAATAATGACTTAATAAAAAAGTCAAATGTATTTTAAGAAAATTTAATTAATGATTCATAAATAGAATACAAGGAAAAAAAAACTTTAATTATGAATAAAAAATATCTTAATAAAGAATCAATCAATTAATTTAAAAATAATAAATAATAAAAATAAAATAAAGTAAGATAAAATTTCGGTGTGATCTAATCAAATCAAACTATCGACTCATTTCTAGTGTAATCGATCCAATCTGATCGAAAGGACTTTTGAGTCTATTGGATGAAGATATAGCGGATAGGGATCGGATTGGTCGGAACTGATCCGATTTACTCATCCTTAACTTATGTATTTGTATTATGTGGTACTTTGCGACTCTTTTAGAAAATTATGATAACAAAATAACTTTGAAAGTAGACTTATGAAAATAAAATTAAAATATCAACAACAAAAAAAAAGGTCTATTGACACGACTATTAATGAAAGTGATTAAGATATTAAGAGGATCCACATCAAATTCTCTATATTTTTTTTTTTAATTTAACTTAATTTTAAATAATATGATATTTTATTTAATAATTTTTTTGTAACTCCATATTTTTTATTTTATTATTTAAATCAATTAAATATTATTACTTTTTAATATAAAAAAATTAATGTAAGAGAAAAAATATTATTAAAATAAATTTAAATTTGTTAAAGTGATTTTTAAAATTTAAATAATTACTTTAGCAAAGTAAACTTAAAATTAAATATAGGTAACTTAATGTGGGGTGTTTTGTTCCAAAAATTATTCATATTATTTAAAAATATAACTAATATATAAATATGTGAATCTCCACTATTTTATGGAAAAAAAAAAACGTGAGATAGTTTTGATGAATGTCTTTACCAATTTTAAACTCAAAGTAGATTGTAATTATCTCTCACTGAGTTTTATATTCACCCTTCATATTATTGTAAACCTTTCAGATTAGTGAGGGTGGAATCCTTTAGGAACTGTCACTATATATTTGGATAGATAATGTGAAATATAATAGATAAATATTATATTATATATATATATATATATATATATATATATAAGTTTTAGTCCCGCTACTGCATTTAGTGCAGATTCTATTCAAAGTGGCTATTTGGACGGTAAGTACTAGCTTTATGATGAATTAAAAGAATCTTTAAGTTTGGATATATTCCACACATTCTAAAATCTAAAAGTAAGACAAGTAAGAGGTTTGTGAGGGCCGTGTGACCGCATATTTCTCACATACAGGTTTCTAGGTATCTTCATATACGTAGTTCTCACGTTGATCACGAATCCGGTAAATTGGGTCGTGACAATTGTTTATGGACTGTTGATATCAACGACAAATTTTATCTAACTTTAATATTTCAACAGATCAATTATTTCTAACCTATTGACATATTAAAGTCAGATAAAATTGGTCTGTTAATATCAACAATCCATAAACAACTAACTCGTTGATGTCAATGGGTCAGAAACAACTGACACGTTGATATCAACGGTCTAGAAACAACAAATATGTTGACATCAACGATTAAAAAATAATTGACTCATTGATGTCAATGGGTAAGAAAAAACTGACACATTGATATCAACTGTTCAGAAATAACTGATTTGTTCACATCAATGGTCTAAAACCAACTGACTTGTTGATGTCAACGTGTCAGAAACAACTGACACCTTGATATCAATGCCAAAAAACTAAAAGTTTAATTCTTCATTAGCAAATTACCTTTATCATTTGGTGCTTCTCTTGAAACTTGGGGTGAGGCTATGAAACATCTCCTTGAACCTAATCCTAGACTTGATTCTCGCTAACTACCGAAAAATTCTTCTCCACCATACTCTGGACTAGAAGATCTAAGAAATAAAATATACTAGTATTTTATATATTATAACTCAATGGTACTAGAAATAATGCTTATCAAGTCTAGCAGTAAAGCCTTTGATCCTTAGATTGGACCCCGACCTCTGCTCAAAGGTATTATGATCCTCAAATTAGACCCCACCCACATGTTCTGCCTCTTCATAGCCGTGGCCATCATCATCTTCCACTATAGTGTAAATCATATTAGTATTTAATCCAATATGTATTTAATCCAATTATACCTATTGATATACATAAAAAAAAAGGAAAATGAATATTCTTCCCATGCATATTTACATATACATCATCCACTCTAATTGGTGAGTAAAAATATTACTTACCACGAATATTCTTTGATCATGAGAGAGACTCAAAGTGCCTTCTACATACATTGTTTTTACTCATCAACTCTAATTGGCAATTATTGGTGTTGCAAAGAGTCAAATTGACGTTGTTAAATTTTTTGAAATTTTGTGGCTAGATTGTTGAACATTATTGATGTTTAATGAAAATGAATGGATATTCTTCAAAAGAGGAAAATTACCAATGTCATAGAACAATTAGAAGATGCATTATATTTTATTATGTGGTTTATGTGATTATGATTCTCTTAGAAGATTCATTTAAGTACATAATAAAATGTGAAGCATCATCAATACTAAAGTGATCCAAACGTTTGACTTTGTGTTACTTTATTTTTAATGAAGAATATCTTAGAGATCACAAACGAACGATCAGAGACATTGTAAAAGAATGATCAAGACATTTTGAATGTCATGTCTTTTGTTAAAGTATTCAAACAACATCTACAAGCAATGAGCGATGATAGATGATAATGGTTACTTAATGAGGTTTCTACATCTTATAATCAACATTGCATTCTCATTTGCAACATGGATGATGTGTTAGTGATTTCAGGGAGACCAAGACGTGGAGTTCAACCATTGACAAATCGACATTGTTATCGTATTGGTTTGTTTAATTCTAGGATTGGTAAGTAATTTCAAGAGTTTAAAAATTGATTTAATGAGGTGAATCTCGAATTACTTTTATCGATAAATGGCTTGAATCTAAGTGATATTTTTACATCATTTAAGAAGCCTAGATTGACTGTTCTTGCTGAATTTTATCTTATAATTTCTCAAATGTGGACTTTGTGTACCTAAATAGTTAACTTTAGAATTATATCATAAATGTTGTTCTGATGGTAGGTTGTCTAACTTGATTATGATTACGATTTGGATAAAGTTTTGTTAAGACTAAGAAGAGTATTCCATTTTCACATGTTTATCAATTGGTGAAACTAATTTTGGTATTACTAGTGGCAACATTATTTGCTATGAAGATTGTGAAGAACTATATGTGTAATCAAATGCGAGATGATTGGATAAATGATTATTTAGTTACATTTATTGAGAAACATGTTCTTGCAATGATTAGAAATGAACCCATATTACAACGGTTTTATAATATGCATACTCATAAGGAAATATTGTAAACATTTGATATTTTTATTATTTTTATTTCAACTTAATCTTTTGTATAACCATTTTTTTACTTTTGTAAGTTGTAATGTTTGAGAAGTATTTCTATCTATGAATTATAACTTTAGATATGATTGTTTATAAGAATTAAGATGTTGAATACATGCATTGGAAATTTTTTTGTAGTCTGTATACTATATTTATTTAAGGTTAATTAGCCCATACCGTAGAGAGATCCTAATTCTGTCATCGACTAGAATCTTGAAAGGAGACTTCTAACTAAGAAAGCAATTGAAGCTGGCCAAATACTCAAGGGCACTCCCTTTGTTTGATCTATAAATCGACTAGACAAGTATATAACATTAACTGGTAACAAAGGAAAATAGAAAGAATATATCGATGTTTAAAGGACAAACAATACAATCTCACAAGTGTTGGAACTTGAGGAACTACAAGAATAAATAGTATTAATATGAATTTACAAGCGTAGAGCAATGGATGAAAGCAAACTAGTAGATAAGATTTGAAAGCTAAATTCCATAGTGAGTGTTCTTTGTAGTATTGAGACGGTGGTTTTAAAGTGACATTGTGACAACTTCTTCTATTTATAGGCAAAATTCTAGGTGATTGACCATCATTGATGCTTTGATGACTGTTTATGTGGGTTGCCCATCCGAATTACTCAGGATCATGTCCTATTATTTATCTTCTAATACCCGTTGGAAATGCTCCACTTTCTCTCTTATGGACATCCTACATGACTTAAGCCGCAAGCTTCCTTTTTCTAGCCATATTCCTATTTTGCAGCTGATTAGTTCAATGTCTTCTCTAAATCAAGTGATCTTTTTCAACATCAATTCTTCATTTCAATTATAAGACATGTGTATATAATATTATCCAAATCTATGTATCTCTTTCGTCTTTCATTTCTTACCAAGCAATCTACCATTTCCTTTTGGCCAAAAAAAAAACTTATCATGTAATCAATTCATCCTAATTCTTTCAAGCTAGCTTAATCGCTGCAATAGCATTACCAAAGTACTTGGAATCAAGTACGATGGGCCGGCTAACTTCACTTGACAATTTTGACTAACATAATTTGGGTTGACTTTTATATTCTATTTTGACCCAACATAGTCAAAAATACTAAATTGGCATCAACATATGCTCCTCTTCATCCTGTTTATTGAGATTCTTTTAAGAATAAATAAGATAAATAACTCTGCACCAAAAAAATCAAGGAACCGAATTCTCAACTTTTGGCTATAAATTGGACTTGATCCAACTCTTTCTTCTACTCATGTACCATCATGGCAGATACTCTAGAAAGCTTGATTAAAAACAATCCTTCTTTTCAATATGTCCAAGCCTTTAGCAGTATGAACATTGGGGCTTGTTCTTATTCCAACAAGCATCTTCAAAATGTCCTTTCCACGTACAAATAGTGCAAGTATGCTCTCTTTTTTCGCTCTGCTCAGTGTTCATACTTGACCTGCTCGGTTGATCTTCCTTGTTCCAAGGTTTGTTCTGTTTGGCTTGGAATCCACCCTCACTCAATGTTTGAGTTCTATTCTGATGCCTCTTCTCATTAGCCTCAAATGATCCAGTAAGTTCTCCTAAAGTGAGAGTGGACAAATCATGACTCTCTTCTATTGCATCAACTTTGGAGTCAAACTTTGATGGTAAACTTATGAGCATTTTGTTGACAATAGCACTTTCTTTAATATGCTCACCATGCAGTTTTAGTTGGCTAACCACCTCATTTAGCTTATCAATGTAAGCTTGGACAGATTCATCTTCTTTCATTCTTAGTGCTTCAAAATTCCTTTTTGCCACAAGCAGGTTTACTGCTCTCACCTTCTTTGAGCCATGGAATTCATTGTGCAATATTTCCCATGTTGTTTTGGCATTTTTGACACCAAGAATCCTTGTATATATTTCATTAGAGATTGCTGATTGCAGCATTGTCATGGCCCTGAAGTTCCTTTGCCTTTTCTCCTTTTCAGCCTTGATCTGGTTCACAGTGAGATACGCATCTTCATTTTGTGCTTCATAGCCTTCTTCAATGGCTTCCCATAGATCAAATGCAATTAGGTAGTTCTGCATTTTTATCATTCCAGATATGGTATTCTTTTCTATTGAATATTGGTGGTGAAGGTAATGTCACTTGATTTGGATTAGACATTTTTCTTGTTTTTTGGGAGTGAAGTGAGCTTATGACCAGATTCATGTGATTGAAAGAAAATGAGAAAAAAAGGTTTATCAGGCCCTTAAAAAATTATCTCTGATACCATGAATAGAATTCGAGTGAAAAGAGAGCAAAGGAAGAAGATGAAGTTGTAATAATATTCAGACAAGTTTTGATTGCAAAAAGTGTAACTTGCATTGAACATTTTCAATACAATAAGTAGATGAGTTTTGATAATAATTACAAGTACAATTGACCTTACTAGATTGCTTACAAATCAGAAAAAATAACCTACTATAACACTTAATTAAAATTTGCTTAAAAGCAAAATGAAATCTGCATAGCAGAAAGCAAAAACCAGAAAAGCAAGAATCAACTTTTGTTGGTGGACCAAAAATGATAACATGCTTCCAATTGATCCAAAAATAACTCCAACATGATCATATGGACTTATTGAACTTGCTATAATAGGAAGAAAGCATAATTAGACTACTAAACAACAGCTAATTTACCATGACAGCAAGTATAGCAGCAGCCAATAAAATGAGTCATAACTTCTTCATCTTGATCCGATCTGCTTCAAACCGATTCTCACAAGTTTGGTTTGAGAAGATCTAGTCGATGTAGAAAGAGTCAACGCCAAAATCCAATAGAAGAAAAAAGTCAACTAAAATAGAACATAAAAACAGAATACTGAAATGAGCAAAACAGAACACCTTCTAATATCCTCTTCATCTTGTTTATTGAGATTCTTTTAAGAATAAATAGGATAAATAACTCAGCACCTAAAATCAAGGAACCGAATTCTCAACTTTTGGCTATAAATTGGACTTGATCCAACTCTTTCTTCTACTCATGTACCATCATGGCAGAAGCTTGATTAACAACAATCCTTCTAACTCAAAAGACTCCATGCACCACTCCCAAGATAACCATTCACTCGATCCTCCGAGATCTCATCAACATGAATCTTATAAAGATCATTATGATCATTCCTTAATGATGCTCCTAATGGAGAAGATGCTCTAAAAATGAAGCTATTGTATTTTGAATTAGTCTTAGACAAGTTCTTGACGCAATTGTCCATTACACTAGATAGACGATGACTCATTTTTGCAGGTCACCTCAATCATTAGTTCTTCAAACTTTCTTTCCCCCTCGATCTCTCTGGGCCCGAGTCTTTAGTCATTGTCTTTTGGCCTCGGATCGAGACGAGCCTCATTGGCTTCATAAAAAAATTCCTCACTAAGCCCCTTCCTTCAGAAGTCTCCTCCTCTTCCTTATAGTGCCTTTGTGCTGGGTTCACAGCGATCTGGAGTTCTATCCTAATTCGATCCACAACATTTCCCATTCATCCATCTATTGCTCGTTCAAATGTCTATGTTACCTGAGAATCCTGTGCATCAGCATGAGCGCCCTGGCTGATGTTTTTTTTCCTGTCTACCTCTTCCCCATAAAAGAGCTACGAAGAGCACCTGTGACTTTTCCTCTCGAGAAGGCTAAGGTGCCTCCGACCTTGTTCTAACACAATTGTGTTTACCTGAGGTGTTCATTTCTTATTGGAGATGGTCACTAGTAACAGTACCAGTGTGTATTACTCTTTCAGACTCTCATTTTCCACAGACGACCAAACTGTTGTTGAAAAAGTTGGTCCACCAGTAGTATGTCCACGACTACCTATATACTTGCACCAAGAGACAAATAGAGTGTGCAGAGATTTGTTCGGTAAACCCCCTCTGATGCTTAAAGTTAGTGATCGGGAAAACAAATATATATATGTAAAGCATATTATATTTTTGGATTGTATGTACCTTCCATGCATTGCTTCTTTGGATTTTTAGTACCTGCAGCTTACTGGCATGCTTACAATTTGATAATAAAATAAAAATATCCCATATGGAAAAAAAGATTGCACGTTAAGTGACCTTATTTGTTTTCCTAAAAATCAACAACTTATGTTAACAACATGGATTGTGGAATCATTCCCTTTAGGAGCATAACTAATTTTCCTTTTCTGTTAGTTATCGTGGATGCAAATGACAAATCCCATGATGTCTATTGTCTAGCCCCGCTATTTGTCAATAGTGAGATACTTATCTCTAAGCAACTTCTCTCATTACTTTCTCTACACTCCTTATCTGACTTGAAGAGGTCAGGTCCTCAGTGTTACTCCCAGATTTCCTATCTATTTCTCTGAGGGACAGCTGCACCTCCTTTCAAAACGAGCATTGATGTAGATGATTAAATAAATAAACATATGAAAATGAAAAAAATAATGAAGGAAGGTACGTGGAGGAGTAGAGAAAATAAGAAGTTGACCGTTTGGTTTAATACCTAAGATTCAAAACCAAAAATCCCGGGAAGAAGAAGTACTAAACTCTCATCCAAAATCTTCAATGAAAGGGATGATCGATTAGCTGAGAGAAAAGGTATGTACATAATTTTTCCATTTCATTGTAGTAATAATACGCTGCAATGGAGATGAATAATATCAATGGAGGTCATGATCGTGATATTAACATATCTTCATCTTCTTCGCCTCCTACCCCTCCATCTCCTCTTCCTATTAGCTATGGTCCCGGAAACCAAAAGTACTCCCTCTCCCCTTCACCGTCTCCTTCTCCGCCGTTTTCACCACCTAATTCAAGCCGTACATCGGCTGAGAATCTCCCTCTCTTGCACAAAAGAACCTTGCCCGCTTCGTCTACTACTACTACTGCTAAAGTGCTTTCCACATTTTCATCATCATATTACTATTATTCCTTAATTTGCCTGATTGGTTTTTTTTTTTTTTTTTTTAACCCTTTTTGTGTTGTTTTGGTAATGGTCATGCTTTGTGGTATTGAAAACAGGTTAGAATGGTTTATACAGAGATGCTGTAACTTCTGTGCACGGGCATCCCCTAACTTGCTGACTTGCTTACTCATCCTTTTCCTTCTCATTTTTTTCCTATAACAGTAAACCTTCATATTGCATTCTCGACTCAGTTGGCTGCTGAGAGTGCACAAGCGATCCAATGGTTGACCTTTTTTTCTCTCTTTTTATTTCGACCAAAAAGAAGTCAATTATTTGTGGCAATGTCTGGAAAAATTGCAAAGATTCTTAATGTTTACAAGTTGTTAGTGATTTGTTTACAAAGATTGCTCGATTATTCACAGATTACCCTTCCCCTGTAAATTCAAATTTGATTTAGCATATGTTATACTAGCAACGGTTTGAGTTCTTTGCTACAAAGATTCATATTAACCCAGACATTAGTAACATCAGTTCTTTGACAAATCAGACAAGTCTGCACAAGAATTTTCACCAGAAATTTATAATACAGAAACACGATGAGAAAAATGTTTAATTTCTTTTTCTTTTTTTTTTTCCTTTTAGAAACTAAAAGAAAACTAAATTTAGTAAAGATGGCCCATGAAGAAAAATGATCAACTTGGCCACAAACTAAATAGACATCATCGCTTATATTAAGTGAGAAATTTGCTTACGTTCGTCGGTCAGTTTTAGTTTGGGTCTAGACCCGTAGAATCTAAGTTGAACACACTTCTCAAGATTCCAATTTACCTCAACTCCAAATTCAATCGTTCATCCAAATGAAACGCTGAGAAGATTCCTTTGAATCCGGAAGTAGTTTTGTTCTTGCATTACTGTTGGTTTTGTTGTCGCTGTTGGGCGAAAGTGGGATGATTTTGTTGCATGTTTTGAAGGGCTACCATTCCTGATTGTAGATTCTGGACATTGGAGGGCATATTACCAAACGCACCTTGTGAACTATGCTGTTGTTGCTGCTGCTGTTGCTGTTGTTGCTGTTGCTGTTGCTGTTGCTGCTGCTGTTGCTGTTGCTGTTGCTGTTGCTGTTGCTGTTGCTGTTGCTGCTGCATAGGCATCATAGCTCCAGGATTAGCCGCTCCCATATTAAACACTGAAAAAAAAAATACCGTGAATAGCACATTAGGCAAATATTTTAAAAAGTATATATATATATATATATAAAGCTTGTGGTAAAATTAGAGATAAGGTAAGTTCCCTACTCTGGTCACTCAAAATTTGGGAAGCATGACTACGTTGGGTGTTGCTACCAGGTAAACCAAACTGTAGAGTAAATCGATCACAAAAGAATATGTCATGAACATCATAAGATATTTATGAAGAGAAAATAAAAAGATGGCAAACAAATAAATAAAGAAAGTCAGCTTGATAGGACTTCTGTATTAGTTGACATCAAAACACCAAAACCAGTTCTTGCCATTAATGTTTTCTTTGTATTAATAGGAATAAAAAGTGGCGAAAAGTAAAAAACCATGCACATTCCGTCTCGTGACTTTTATCTTTCTACTGAGAAAGAACTGGCCATTAATTCCCAGTGGAACTGAGTAAGCATAGAACATGATAGTAAACTACTTCTAAGTAAATTCAGAATGAAATCAACAGATTTACCATCTGACCATTGAAAAAAACTGTGATAATCAGACTTGTACCAACTAATGGAAAACAGAGATAACAAGTAGGAAATGCAGGGAAACAAAATCTATTTGCGTATGGAGTATCCATGATTTGGTATAGAGTCAACTACTCAACAACCTTCCAGACCAGAAAGGGTATTGCTATAGTAATTGGCCTATGAAGTTGGTATTCTATTGCCACATGCTGAAAGATAGTATTACACTTGCAAGTTCTGAGATAATTACTCATTCAATGATCAGTAAAATCTACCCAGTTTTAGAATTCATTCCGCCTCTTGCAACCGGAACTAGTAATAGACTTTAGATCAAAGTCAACTTCCTCTCTTCGACCACAAAATTGAACTAAATAGTAAAACAACATTGGTTAAGCACATTTTAACGAACCTGCATCCGTGGCATCATTTGTTGAGATGGCATGGTGGATGAAATATTTGGAATCTGGATAAATTTACAATTAGATATGTCATGAAATAGTAAATTGATGATTAAAGGAAAACAAGCCTTAAAATAGAGATAGAGAAAACAACATATGGAGAAACAGTACATAGGGAAAAATAAACTGATGCACAACATGACTGAATGTGCAAATAATAGGGGAGAACTGGCCAAGTATATGATTCATAGATATACATAACATTTTCACCATTATGTGTCAGTTTACAACATACATGGATAGACATCCTAAAAATTACCCTTTATTCCCCTTCCTTTTCTTGTAAGAGACTCACGTGGATTTCTCCTTCTACTGGCAGGTTTAAAGTCAATATCGATGGGGCTTGCAAAGAAAATCCTGGGATCTCTGGTGGAGGCATCATGTTTAGGGATAATCGTGGAAATTTAGTTCATGGCTTCGCTATTTGTTGGGGTTTAATGACCAGTATGCAGACATCGAAGGAAAAAGTTTACAAACATATACTTCTACCAAAAAGAGTCTCTGATCCTGAAGGAAAAAGTTCACTTGGCAATTTTTTAGAAAATGAAGGTGTATGTTATGAAAGAGAGATTGACAATGATACCAATGAAAATGAAGACAAAAACTGTGAGAATGAGAGAAGCGAATTCAGAGAGGAGAAAAGAAAAATATTCATAATATCGGCTAGAAAATACAAACAAACATCTCTAGTTAAAGGATCAGCATGCAACGAATTATTTTTTATGACTGCAAATCCCTAAATTTTTGTTTTAAAAAATCTACAGAGCGCTGCAGGACATAACTTCTGACATTCTGTGAAATGAAAGTTGAATGCAGTATGCTGCACCATACGGAAGTAGAAATAAACATAAAAAGATGAGCACCAAACTGGAAAGAATTGGCAGCATGTCATTAAGACTTAAGAACAACTGGAGAACAATGGCCCTATATCTCAATTAGGTGTGAGTGCTGACAATATATTACTTTGCTCAGCCACTTCATTCTATGAAGCAGCATCAATAACACTATTATGCCGAAAATTTCCACCAGGTGCAATGATGTGCTCTAAAATATTTTTGGAGCAGGGTGTCAAATTACAGTGAGTTGTAACATTTACCTAAAGGAATTTAATTTTGCTTCATTTAAACCATCAATAATACTCACTCAGAATTATCTATTTAACTGTGTGCGTAAAAGGAAGACACTAAGAGTCAAACAATATATATAATGAATCTGACCATTTGAGAACTGGGTGTTGTCTGAGCAGCAGCATTGAACAGAGCACTATTAGCAGCGCCAGAAAACTGGCTCAGGTGGCGATTCATCTGATTTCCTTGAGTAAGTTGGCTTTGACCCAGGCTGTGTTGAACATGTCCAGAAGGCAACTGCCTTCCCTGAAATTGTTGGTGCCCCAGAGATTGAGAAAATTGCATCTGATGCTGCCCATGTAACTAGGGAAAAAATAAATTGATGGTTATACAAAACTAGTTCTCAAAATATTTGAAAGAGTGTCCAAGTATAAAAACATTAGATAAGTTACTTGTTACAACATGAGTGCTTTAACTTCACTAATGTGGTTCAGTTAAACATGGCATTAATGTCCATTATGAGTCGGTTGATTGTTAAGGATTTACACAAGCATTATTGTAAGATAAAAATCCCCAAAATGGTGTTGGGGAGAATGGAAAGTCAAATGCTATATGTAAGCTTACCGACTGAAACTTCTGCTGTGTCTGGCCCTGCAAATCATGTAGCTGTGGTAATTGGCTCTGCAGAATACAGATAACAGACAAAGATTAAGCATAGTTCTCTGGATGAATTTCACCCACCACGTCAAAAGAGAAACTGATGTTATTTAAGCCATTGACTATGAAATTCCAATGGTGCACTTAAAAGTAAATTATTAATAAACATGCATAAAGACTAACAAAGGCCATGAATTAGTTTGGACGAGAGATAAATCGAAAGAGAGAGAGAGACCAAGATTCTGTAACAAATTTTATCCTAGACAAGCATAATTCTCTCCGATTTCCACACATTTTGAATAACATTAATTATTCCAAACCCCTCTCAATATAAGGCTATTCTTAAACATCAAAAGACAATTGCCACCTTTCAACTTTGATTTAGACTCTAACAAAAGTAAAAGTTCCCATACAAATACATCCTCATAATTAAGAAGTTAGGTACAAGATACTAGTCAATACTTCCATATGTGCTCATTAGGGGTGAGCAGGTGGCTCCGAACCCGATCAAACCGCACGTTTTGGTGCGGTGCGGTCGGATTCTATAAATATTTTATCATTTCGGTCGGGGCTCCGCAACCGAACCTACGGTGCAGGTTTTATCAGGTCGTTGAGCGGGCCCCCACATATGTTTATTTATATTTTAAAAAAAAAAAAAAAAGGTCAACACTAAACAACATGAAACCCTTCCTACCACTGATACGAGCCCCTTTTCCCCCCTTCCCTCCCCTTGCGTTTCATCACATCGAACGGAACCAACAGCCTCCCCCTTCTCCGGCTGCCACTGTCTCCCCTTCAGTCGTTCCTCCTGTCGGCCGATAAGCTACCAGCCGTGTGGGACTCTCTCTTCAAAAGCAAGCAAATCCTCCATCTTCTCCATCTTCTCATGGCTAGTTGGAATAGGAAGCACAACATATGTCCGCCGGAAGCTCTCTCCGCCGCAACTCACAACTCAATCTAGAAGTGTGGAAGCCTCTTCGACATGTAGTATCATGTTGCTCTAACTCATAAACGTTTACATGTAGTATCATGTCATTACATGCAATAGGAATCAATATCAACCTCCTAAATCAGTTTCTCTACTTTACTTGCACTGTCTAGGTCTAAATTTCTCCATTTTTTTTGTATGAAGGATTTTCCAACTACACAGGGGCCTCCTATTGAAATAGATGATGACATCACTCAAGCGCCATCAGATAATAAGGATAATGAAGTGTTATTTGATGAGGATAATGAAGGTAGTAATTTAGATGGGGAATCTAGAGATACATCTGTTGTGGAAACCGGGGGAGAGAAGAGTGGAAAGGCCGGAAACATTTTGATGAAGTTCCTTCGATTAAAAGGGTGTAGAATCACAGTCTGCACCGGCACATACACATGCAGAGTCTTCTCATAGTCCATCTTTACGTACTACTCCTAATGAGGTTGAGATGACCTTCTTTAACCATTTGTGCGGGGACACCAGTGACACTCAATAGGCTTTAGAGATATAGCAAAATTTGGAAATTGATGGTAGTGTTTCAAACTTTGCGGGATTCGATATCTTAGGGTGGTGGAAGTTAAATGGCTATAAATATCCCACACTAGCATTGATTGCTCGGGTGTAATAATTTTTAGTATACTTGACGGGTCGATGGGGCCATCGACTTGTCGAGTATCATAACTTACAGTTTACTCGACAGGTCGATGAGGCCTTCGACCCATATAGTAAACTACCATTTTATATTGATATAAATTATTTTTACGATTGCCTGTTGATATTGATATTGATTTTTGAAGTGGATACAATCATTTTTGAAGTGGATACAATGGATGCTCTAGAAGACTTCAAGGAAGAAGATGGTTCATTCTTTTTTATATTTATGATTTACTTCTTTTATTTTTTCATATATTCTTTTCATTCATATTTATTTGGTCGAATAATTGAAATTTTGCAGATCCATTATGCACAATCATCGTATGCAGAGAGTTTCATCGTCTAAATGTAAAAATGTTGTGTTATTCAATTCAAAACGTTGTGTTGTTGGAAATTTGGAATTTAGAAAGTGTAGATTTGTACTGTTGTTGTGTAACTTGGGTTGGATATCTCATTTGGATGATATTGAGTTAATGCCTTGATGGGTTACAAATTTCTGATATATTTGAAAGTTGTTTTGAATCTTTAGATTATGATATTAAGGTAAAATGACATAGAGAAAACATTAACCTTGATCATTTATCAATATAACCCTACCTATTACTATATTAATTATGCTACTAAAAAAGCCTTTTTTTTGTCATTAAACCGCAACCGCACCGAAATTCACCGGCGCAGAGCGGTCGGTGCGGTGTTCAAAATACAAAAATGCAATGCGGTTTCAGACCCCCGCACCGCAAATTTTTGGTGCGGTGCCAAAACCGCTCCATGCACATACCTAATGCTCATATACATCATTACATTCACACATCCACACATGAATGACATACCTGACCCTATTAACAATGTTGAGACTATACCCATAAGATAAATAAAAAATGTAGCTGTCAATAATACCTGGGCTAATCCTTGCATGGCAGATTGCCTGAACTGTTGTTGAGCAAGGAGTTGCTGATGCTGAGGTAATTGCATCAGTTTCTGCCTTTGCAATTGCTGCTGTTGCTGTTGTTGCTGCTGCTGCTGGGTTTGTTGCTGAGGAGATAGTGTGTTCATGATATTTGTACCGGACCTTGGAGAGTTAGCATATGGTAGTGGAGATGTTGTTGCATTATCAAAGGAAGTAGCACTTGTAGCACCAGAAGGAGAGGCAGCTGATCTTGCCATAAGTTGAGATCCAGATGCCTGTTTTTTTGGAAATCCAAAAGTTGCAGTATATAGTTATGTAAAGTATGAACAAGTAACCAACGATTTGAAAAACTTTTCTTTGATTTTAGATCAGAAGTTTAGGAAAATGTGAAAATACAACTTTTAATCTTTTTTAGGCAAGACTTTAGTTTGGATGAAATTTTATTCGACTCAATCTACCTAAAAATAGAACCTAAGCTCTTTCAGACCTCATTGTAGGTTGACATCCTGCAGCAATAGAATAAGTAGACAAGAGGTACGCCAATTGCCAACCGGCGGGGGGGGGGGGGGGGGGGGGGGCAGCTGGTCAGGATCATAGTGTTCCACATTTCAAACAGCCCATAAGCTATGCCACTATTAGCACAAGAACATATGGAAACAAGACATATAGAGAGATCTAGAGGGAAGGGGTTCGCTAGAAAACATGAGAAAATTACCACAATCTTGGAGAAAGGGAGTAGAGAGAGAGAGAGACTACAAAGGGAAGTAAATAACTATTACACCCTTCTTTTTCTTGAATCGAAAGCTGGGACTTCTTAAAAAGGGAAGCAATAGAATTGTACACCATATTTAGAGAGGAAAATACCTAATAAATGTTGAAAGGAGTTGTAGGGAACTAGTAGTTGGAATCTAGACACCTAATATTAAAGAACAACAAAGGGAAAATTTGACCATGTTCACTATAAGTAAGCTCTCAATCTGAGAAATTTGCATCTAATTTTACTATGCAACACGATTCTTTTTACAGACTAGTTGTACCAGTTTTAGGGGTCAATATCAGAACTAAATAAATAAAAATAATAATAAAAAAAATCTTTAAAAAAAACTGACTGTAGCATTTATGATATCAAAAGCAATAGTTTGTAAGGAATTAGATTATCTAACCTGTAACATTGTACCTTGACCACTCATATTATGTGATGTTATGGCCATATTCTTTAGGTAGGTACCTGAAACATTTTGTAATTCATAAAAATGCATTTAATAATTAAAGGAATCAACAATGAAATTTACTGATTATTCATGCTGAATATGTGACTGAACATTACCCGATGTGTCTGCGAAACTTTGCCCTCCATCACCTGCATTCAGCACATCTACCAAATGCATCGGAAGTGTAGACCTCTGGTCTCCAGGTATTCTTAATCCTGCATACACATATCAATACTCTACGACGATTTAATTTAATCAGGTTAGACCAAGAGGCAGCAATAAAATGCACACCTCTGTGTCAGAGAAACTGTCAGCAGTGTTATTTTGAATATGGCTACAGTATGTGACAGTATTCTTTACATAGAGTTGTCATTATGGAGATAAATAACAGGATGGAGAAAAATAAGTTGCCTCCATCATAAAATGCAGATATGAAGAAAGCTTAGATGTCCTGGAAACTCTTCTTCATGGTCACAAATGAAATAAAGTGGGATCATCTGTTAGGAGCAGTGTGAAACATTCAGGTAACATTTATTGAAATTTTCCACTTAAACTCCTCACAGGGAAGGAGCTGATTCTAGATGTCTGTATAGATAAAGTCATGCACAATTAAAACACGAACAAGGTCTTGGGCGGGATTTTCACTTATCCATAAGGTCGTTCACTGATATATAAATTCTATGACTAAAGCTTTAATTGAAGATGTAGACTTGAGTTAGCATTCCCTTTCCTATTTATTCTGTTTCCTTGTTTACCTTTCTACTTAGAATCCTCCAGGGAAGGACCTGATTCTAGATGTCTGTATTGATAAGGTCATGCACAATTAAAACACGAGTAAGGTCTTGGGTGGGATTTTCACTTATCCATAAGGTTGTTCCCTGATATATAAATTCTATGACTAAATCTCTAATTGAAAATGTAGACTTGAGTTAGCATTCCCTTTCCTATTTATTATGTTTCCTTGTTTACCTTTCTACTTAGAATCCTCCAAGTGAAGGAGCTGATTCTAGATGTCTGTATAGATAAAGTCATGCACAATTAAAACACGAGCAAGGTCTTGGGCAGGATTTTCACTTATCCATAAGGTCGTTCCCTGATATATAAATTCTATCACTAAAGCTCTAATTGAAGATGTAGACTTCAGTTAGCATTCCCTTTCCTATTTATTCTGTTTCCTTATTTACCTAGGCATTAATATATAAGAATTAATGTATTAGCTTCCATACGGATTGTATAGTTTACTTTCCCTAAATAGGCTTGTATATCCTATTGAAATACCCTTGAGATTAATGAAAGAATTAATTCAGCCATTTGTTAATTACGTATAATAGCAAGATGTCTCTAACATGTTGAAGTGCTCATTTCACACGGCATGACATGAACTACAAACCAACATACCAAAAAAGCTGATAAGGGCACTTTTGGTTCGATTATCCGAGGCAATGGGAATGGGAATGGGAATGGGAATGGGAATGGGAATGGGAATGGGAATGGGAATGAAGAATAAGAATAAATCAAAGTTTAATATTTTGAGTTTGAAAAAGTTCTGAAAATTATTCTAGTGCCACAATAAAATAAGTAAACTAGTCCGTGTAATTGAATGGCTAGGGTGATTCCCACCAAAGACACTTGTTTTGGTGTGAATGAAGGAATGGTTTTTTCATTCTAGTTGGAATGGTTTTTTCATTCCCACTTCATCAGTTTTTGAACCAAACAGTGAAATGAAATGAAAAATCATTCTATTCCCACAAAAGAATCGAACCAAACATGCCCCTACAAGAATAAAACAAGTTATTGAAAAAAAATTGGTAATTTTTGTTACCTTCACCAAAATTTACTGCAGATCGAAGCAAATTTTCTTGTTCTTGTATTTTTGCAGCTTGAGCCTTGTCCAAAGTTGGAGCTAATGTTGGCCCTTGACGAGTTCCAAACCCGTATGCCTTACGAGTCTCGGCTATTATTTTCTCAGCACTTTCACAGGCAGCTCCAATCATATCAATCCTAGTCTATAAGATAGAGAAGTATAAGAGCAAGAATATACACAAGAAACAATAGGTAATGCAGTAAAAATTTACCTACCTTTAACTTCTCAATTTGCATGGGTATGGGCATGTTTTGCATCCCATGAAGCAGCTGCTCTTTCTTGGAATTGTCATCTATTTCCATCTCAGGCAATAGTTTTGAGGACAACATAACTGGCAGTACTGTAATAATACAAAATAGTCAGCTAAGCTAGAGATAAAGTATCATAGAAGCATTTAGGTGAACTCAAATATATCAATAATAATATAACCATTGTATGCCTATATATACTAAAAACTGAACAGGACAGATTTTCATTTAAGGCAATTATGAATATAGTATGTATATATATGCGTATATATACATACTATATGTATCGATCATCAACAAGCATGAGACAATTTTGCAATTTGGGCTCTAGGTCATCTAATATCTCAAAAATTAGTTAAACTGCTGCACAATCACATTAATCAAAGTTCAAAACACACAGAGAACATCAAGTACAAAAGGCATAAGTGCATACGTAATAACACCTTGTGTGTGGATTGTACATGGATTTTGAGGGAAGTGGCAGACTCAGCCTGTAATCTATCTTATCCTTGTTACCAGCATTCCTAGTTAAGTTAGGGGAGTAAAGCAATTGACTTCGCATTTTAAAACTTAGCATATAACTATCCTTCCATGTAGATGTTTACTTTTTAAGAACAATTATTTTCTGCAATAGACGTAAGGACACAGGTGCATACCTGTTGCATTCTCTGCATTAACGTTTTTTGGATGTACCACAAAGGCCTTTGAAACCTTCTTGATTTCATCAACAATGTTGAAGAGCTCAAGATTAACCATAGAATATTGCCCCAATATGTCTTGCCTAGCAAACACAAAGACGTTAACAGGATAAGAAGCAACCAAATGAATTATTAGCTTGCGAAAGAAAAAACAAAAAAAAACAAAACAAAACAAAAGGTTCAAAATGAAGATTCGTTTCCCAGTTTTCCCTTGACTTCAGAGTTAATGGAGTAAATAAATCCCACAGCAAAGACAAAGCTACATTTCGACTGCTTTAAACTCCTTTTTTTTTTTTGGTCCATAAAACTCCTGAATGGCCTTCAAAACTTCATTTTTCCAGACGATTTTCAAGGCATAAGATCTATTGTAACTCATAATCAAACAAGATACATCTTGTCCAGCATTACCGAAACTCCATTTTCAAATGCTTCACACTTCTGACCATTCTAGTGGAAGACCTCATTTTCTTCCAATTATCCGGCAATGCAATAAATTTGATGTTACTCAGAAAAAAAGTAAATTACCAGCAAGACGAATGAATCGATAAATTTCACAATAATGAAAAACTGAAACCATTTTAATTAAAAAGACAGTAGATTCTCAGTATGAGGGAGAACTATAGTTCCTTAAATCAAACAAAAAGGAATGATTAAGAAACTTGGGGAACTGAATTTGTTCAACGAGCCATAAAACAAGTTTCATTGCATTTCGATAACCCTAAGTCAAAAATGAGAGAAACAGATCGAGGAGTGGTTAATCAATACCATTTAGGAGTGGTGTTGGTGCGACCGTAGGCATCGAAATCTTCGAGGATGCGAGAGATGGCTTTGAAAAGACTGACCGCACGGGTCTTCACAGCCTCTAAGTTCAGCTGTTGCTGCACCGCCGCGTTCAACCTCTCCACCGGAACCACTTGTGGCTGCTGTGACGGCGGTGGCTGCTGCGGTTGCGGCTGCTGGCCGTGCAGAGATTGATTTTGATTCGCTCCCTCCATTGCTGCCATTGCTAAAACTGTAAATTATTGCCTTTTGTTCCCTCTCCCTTGAATCCTCCCAATTACAGTATGTTTGGGTGGAGAGGAGGTAGGCGAAGCGGAAGGGGAAGGAGAGAGAATGGATTCTTTTTCGGCGTTTGAATGTTAATTTTAGATGGTATAAAAAGGGTGAGAAAATTATATATATTTTAATCCCATTCAATGTACCAAAAAAAAAAAGGACGGAAAGCAGCCGCGCGAGCGACCTTCTCTCTCTCGAAGCAGCCGCGCCAGCTACCAGTTACAGCCTCTCAGGTATATTCTGTCCTCGGCAGCCGTTGCACATTAGTGGGCTTCTCATCATCGGCGGCCTGCTGCACATTCGTGGCCTTTTCCACCATCTCTCTGCAGTCGCTTGTCAGATGGATAGATGCCGGCCGCCGCGAACCACTTCCGGAATGCAGTTCTGATTGATTTATTTCTTAAACGAGAACCGAAATGGAGACAATGGCGTCGCCTCTTTCCACACTATGGTGCCAGTAGCTCCTAGGAGGAGATCCGCCCTAGCCTCTTCGGCCATTAAAACCCAAATATTCTTTTCGTCATTCCGCTTAGCCTTCTTCAGAGGATAGTCGTGTGGAGGTATGTCTTCTCTGTCCTTGCTCATTGGAGCTCATGAATCTAGGGTCAGTGGAAACCTGTTTAGCTGTGAAATCTGAGCTTAGGATTACTTTGTTTGGCACGTTTTGTTTGGTGTGTTCGTTCTGGTCGATTCTAGAACTCTTTCTATTCGGGGGTTTCCGAGTGGGGGTTTGTGTGATATGGCCATGGTGGATCCTCAAGAGGTTAGTCTTTCATCTTTAAACCGAAGGGTTTCTTATACAGCGAAAGGTTTTGCTCGAAGCTATGCCGCTTCTATCATGGATCATATCAAGATACCGTCTATTGAAATAGAATGTCATACGTATGTTAAAGATGGATCGCTGGGAATTTCATTCTCAAATTCTGCTGTTGCCGAGTCGGAAGCTTTTTTTCAATAAAGTTGTGGTCTTACGTTTTATGAAGGGTCATCCGTCGCTCGAGGAGATCCAATTGTTCATCAATACTAACTGGGGCTTGGAAGGAAAGTTTGTTATGTGCCTTTTGAACTCGCGTTCTTTACTAATTCGGTTCTTACTGGAAAAAGAAACGTTCATGACTTTGTCACGCAAGGTTGCTTCTATCAAAGATTTTTACTACAAGATTCAACGATGGAATAAGGCATACAACACCAAACACGATGCATCCATTACTCCAATTTGGATTAACTTTCCCCAGTTGCCAATTAACTATTATCTCTCATATATGTTTCGGCCAATAGCAAGCCTGATTGGAAATGTGCTTGCTTTTGACTCAACCTTTGTGTTGAAGTTGACCTTGGGAAGCCCTTACCTTCTTCGGTTTGGGTAGGAAAGCAGGATGGTTTTGTTCAAGAGGTAGTCTATGAGAAACTCCATTCTTTCTGTAATCACTATAACATCCAAGGGCATTTGGTGGCACAGTGCCGCAGGAAGCTCGAAAGTAGGGTTGCTGCTCCTCCTCTAAGAAACAACCCAGTGGTTACGTCCTCTAGTAATCCTCATCGGGTCACTGCTGACACATCAAAAGACCCTTCTACATCCATTGACCCTTTATCTAAGAATGCGAAAAAAAAAGGCTAGCAAGGGCTGCTAGAGAAGCCGTGCTCAGGGAGGTTTCCTCTGGTATAGAAAAGCTAGTGGATCCTAAGCCTTTGGATGTTATTTAGCCTCAGAAGCAGGATGTTGCGATAAAAAATGCCCTTGTAGAATATTGTAAGATAGACTTATGCTTTAGCAAACAATTGCTGGTTAGTAGCTAGGTAGTTGCGATTTTCTAGGGATTCTAATAGAATCTGTTTAGGTATGTATTGTGTAGTTAAACTAGATTTTCTCTCCTATATAAAGGAACTTAAGATGTAAATTAAGATTATGAATAAAATTTCTTTTACCTTTAAAATTCACAACCCTTACCTGCAAAGATGTGTCGTCTCGATTAAATGGGGAGCCACGTGAGCAACAAATAGACCTTAATACTGCAGCTACTTAGGAACAAGTCTCACTTTCCATTGGTCCTCAAGATGTGCAGTAGCCATGTGTTTTCCTTGAGACTGCGACGGAATGTGCTATTATTACGAATGCAGACACTTCGGAGGGTACCCTCTACACATCTCCTTTGTTGCATGCCCACACTGACAGCAAAAGGGATGTTATTGGACATGCTTTTCAGGGTTACTACTTTGACTCTTCAATGACTCCACATGATGGTTTTCAGTTAGTGACTCAAAGAAAAGGCAAGAAGTCTTCATTGGTTGTGAACAGGAATGTTCAGAATTCCGACATTCACTCTAGGAAATGAGTTGCGTTTCTAAATGTCTGACACCATAATGTTTTTGAATTGCAGGGGTGTCGGTAATCCGAATACCCTTGGTCACTTAAAAAATATTTCTTTTGAAGCAAAATCATCTATCCTGGGTCTTATTGAACCATGGATTGACGATTCCAATATATGAAGCATTTGTAGGAAGTTGAAGATGCAAAAAGGGGGTTTTAATCAAGAAGCAGGTGGCAAAATTTGGCTCTTATGGAAGGACCATCTTGACATTCAAGTAATTAATGTCCATCGTCAGTTTATCGTTTGCATGATCTCTTGGCTGAACATCATATGCTAGTTGTTTTCAAATTGAGAGGAGGATGCTTTGGCATGATCTCTCTATGTTGTTGGCAAACTCTACCATCCCAATTATTTGCAGAGGTGATTTTAATATTGTATGCGATCCTTCAGTGAAGCTGGGGTGTGTTCTCCCTTCTTATCCGGCAATGGCGGAGTTCGAAAACTTCATCCAGGACAATGGCTTGTGTAACGTTTGTTATAAATTTTTCTCTAAAGCCTTAGCTAATCGGTTAAAGGGTCTGCTGCCTGCTTTGATCTCTGATCCCCAGCATGGTTTCGGGTAGGGTCGATCTATTTCAGAAGCGATTGGTCTTGCTCACGAGCTTACGCGTGACTTGGGCAAAAAAATTACTAGAGGGAATGTCATTTTCAAGCTAGATATGTTGAAGGCTTATGATCGTCTGGAGTGGGTTTTCCTTGATAATATTCTTCTCTCTTTTGGTTTCTCTAAGCTGTGACGTCAGGTTATTTCCAACTATAATACAAGAGTAAACTTCTCTATGGTTTTTCAAGGAGTCTATAAGAGGTGGTTTGAAGGCAGTAGGTGTTTACGACAAGGGGATTTGATTTCTCCCGTGCTCTTTATCATTGCAGAGGAATGGTTAAGCAGGAGCATCAGCAAAGCTTTCCTCGCTGGGTCTCTTGGGCGCTATGCTACAAAAAGAGGTTATCCTCCTATTTCTCATTTATTGTTTGTTGATGACACACTTGTTTTTACTAATGGCAGCTTAGCTTCTATTTAGAATTTATAAAGCTGCTTCCGGCCAACATATTAGCTTGTCTAAGAGCAATTTCTATATGCACGCCAATTCCTTTCCTGTGTGCGGTTCTTTAATCGCCCTTTTTTCTGGTTTCCAAAAGGTTTTTTTTAACTTATATTTATCTTGGAGCTCCCATCTCTTATGGTAGAGTGAAGGTTGCTCATTTTCATGACTTGATGGAGAAAATCACTTATAAACTCGAGGGTGGCGGAGCCATTTTCTCTCTGCGGGGGTAAGCTTATTCTACTTAAACATGTCTTGCCTCTGTTCCTGTACCGAAATCGATCATTTCCTCTATCGAGTCTTCTATGGTGAGATTTTTCTAGGGTTCTCAGGATGGGGAAAGGAAGCGTCATTGGATCTCTTGGGAGGCAATTTGCAAACCTACTAAACTGGGGGGGCCTAAATCTTCGCAGACTGCTAGATATTTCCAAGGCTTTTACTCTCAAAAGGATTTGAAGCCTTTTAAGGTGACACGCTTTGGTGTCGGTTTATGCACGCGAGATGCGCTCATGGATTGCCTCCATCTCAGTTGTCTTGCCGTAATATGGGCTCTAAAATCTGGAAGGATATGGTTGCCGTGGTTCATTTATTTATAGATTTGGAGGTTTGGTCTATTAGGGATGGAAAATCTGTTGACTTTTGGATGGATTTTTCGGGGTTAGTCTCCTTTGCACGGATTTTGAGCCTCCTTCCAAGCTCTATCTACGATGCTGTTAATAGTAGTTACTGGCAGCTTTTTGCTCTCTCGGCCCCACAAATTTCCCGAAGTCAAGGAGCAATCCCTTCGCTTAACTCAGAGTCTAATAGGAGGGTTTGGACCCCAAACAAGAATGGCGAGTTTTCTATTAGGTCTATATGGTCTGCTATTGCCGCTCATTATGGTAGGATTCCTTCATTCTCCTACCTTTGGGACGTTAATGGACCTTTGAAGATTAAACTCTTTGGTTGGAAAATTTGTAAGAATGCCATTGTCCTTGATGCCAACATTAAAAAAATGGGGACTGTTTTTCCTTCCACTTGCCTCTACAGTCACGATAGGAGTGAAGAATTTGTTTTGCATCTCAACTTCTCAGGTGTGAAGTTTTTTCTCTGGGGTGTGTCGTATTCATAATCTGCAACAGCTCTTCCTTAACAAGCTCATACTTTGGTGGTCTACCTCTCCTGTTACTGGACATGTTAAACACCTTGTGGCTCTTATTCCCCTTCTCATTTGTTGGGAGATTTGGATTTCTCGTAATAACGCTCATTTTGAGGGGAAAAAATACATAGTTAGATGATTATTCACAAGGTTATTGGGTGGATTCAAGATTTTACGTAGTGCTGATCTTCCGTGCATGCAACTACTACTTTGGAGAATAATATTTTCGGTGATTTTGGCTATCAGGTTTCTATGCAACTTGTGCGTCATTTACATCTTTATTTGTGGGTCGTCTTGCCTTTGGATCATTTTGAACTAAATGTTGATGGGTCTTTTTTGCATTAATATGGTAAGGCGGGTGGTGGTGGTCTCATTCGTAACCATGAAGAGCACGTCAAAGTTGCTTTTTGTCGGGTTTTGTCTTGCACTAAGCTTTCAAGCAGAAGTTCTTGCTTTGTTTTATAGTCTTCAGCTTGCTCTATAATTTGTCTATCTCCCCCTCATTGTTGAATTTGATTTTATGGCCCTCATATAAGTCATTCGTAAATCTTGTTCGAATTGGCACCTCTCGCACTTTTGGAATACTATTCAATTCTGGCTTCTTTCATTTCCTATTATTGTTAACAGCTCATGTGTTTAGAGAATGTAATTTTGTAATCGATGCCCTAGCCCGTTTGGAGATGAAATCTACTACTTTATTTTCTGTTAAGAATTAGGTTCTTTATTATGTTGCTCTTTGTTTGCTCAAAGATAAGTTGAGAATTTTCGTTCATTAGGTTGTAATTCCTTTCTTTTTCAATATATAAGCTGCTTTAAAAAAAAACATATATTTTTTAATTAGAATAATATTAATATATATAAAAAATGCTCTTTCTTTATCTCTAATAGACACAATTTAATGGCGATAAGTATTTTCTCCATTATTGAACTCTACCTCATTTAAGGTATTTATACTTTTCATATGCTCCAATCATATTCACTTTGAATATATTTGACAGATTTTTATGCTGTAATAATGTGATCGATAACATTTTTAAGTATATAATAAAGTAGTTATTATAAAAAATAAAAAATAATAATATAATTAATTATTAAATAATTAAATTATGTTTATTTTTTCTAATAAGGAATAACTAATAAATAAATAAATAAAAAAGAAATAACTTCTCAAACATTACAAGAATCATTTAGGGTGGGGGATTTGCATTTAAATATCTTATTAATATCATCTTAACCTTCAAGATATAACTTTTATAGATCTAAATTATTATACGACTAATCCTTTTAAATTCTCTAGCTCACCATTCACCTCCTCATATATTAATATCCTCTTTATAAATAAATAGGTATATTCTCCTCAAGCAAACACTTCTCATTCTTAGTAAATGATTTCTAAATTCTTACCTCCTCTTAGATTTTCTTCTTGCATTCTACATTCACTTTTATTCTCATATTTATATATATATATATATATCATTAAAAAATTTATCATTATTCTTATACTTCAAAAAATCGAAATCATTCTTTAATTGTTATTGCAAATTGGCTCTTGATTTCTCAAAAAAAAATATATATCAATAGTTTATTAAGGTACTTCAAATATTCAGATTTGTTATGTTTTAACCTAATATTTTACCCATTTTAATAATCATTTTCTCTTTAAACATGTTTAATTTTAGATTTATAAAAGTAAGAAATTAAAGAACACATAAGACGTATAGTAATTCACCATAAAGGGCTACTGTACTTAAAACTCCAATAATCAATTTGAAACCCCTATACACTATGATGATTGTTCTTTTTTTACAATCAATCTCAAGATCAATAGTATACAATACAGATTCCAAATAAAAGCAAAAACAGATCAAAAATCCTTACTACTAAATCACGATGATATAGATCTTATATCAGAAGAATCACACTTCTCAGATCATACGAAACATCCATAGAAGTAAGCTTGATCATATATGCAAGATCAAAATCGAGATAACCAAAGAGAGAATAAATCCTAACTCAGTCGCTCAAGAGAGAAAATTGAGAGATATTAATTTTTATCAGAATGAATCAATCGAATAAGGGTTATAAAAAGATAGGTTTTATTATTATTAATTTTGGGCTAGTCAAAACCTTAATCAAGTTGCCAAAAAAATTGGCTCACATCGGGTTTGGGTTTCAACTTAGACACGGGCCCAACAAAATTGATTCTTTTTTATTTTATTTTTGTTCGCATTCTATACTTATTTGATTCATATCCGAAATTTTGTTTTTATATATATATTTAATAAGTTTAGATCATTCTTGATCTAAAAAATTGATGTTTTTTTTTTTATTCGATCAAATTATCCTATTTTTCCCATAGATTACATGTATCATTAGCAGCGGAATCTTCAGAGCATTCCTCGGTCAAGACAAACTTATGATTTTTACAAATTAATATTATATTTAAGTTTGATTTTCATCTCATAAATTTATCACCAATTAATTTATACCCGTTGAGTAAAGCAGTAACGAGATTATTGATTAAAGACATGATGATTGCTGAAATTAAATAAAACATACATCATTTATTATAATTGAAATAAATATCAAAATTTTGAAATAGTAAATATGATGCATGAATGCAATTATTAAAATACATAAAATTATTTATTAATAAACCACGATAAATTAACTTAATAATTAATATACCGCCTTATGGTCGATAATATTAATTTCAAATTAATTTTGAAACATTCCCAAACCTACAAGTCAAACTTAAAATATCTCATATTTTCTGTTTTGCTCATAAGTTACCATTTTATTTGGTCAAGACATAATTAAGCTTTGATATAATTAACCGCTAAAAGCTTAATTATGTATTTGTGAGTGTAACCCATCATTTCAGAATCCATAACTTAACTCGAAAATTGCCGCCTTCGGTCAAGTTTAAAATATATCATTTTTTCCTATCCTCTTAAGAAGCCAACATTGATATTGATATGGTCTGAAACTTTTCTTAGGGGGACGAAAACAAAGTTGTCTCAAGGCCTTTCCATATCTAACGATATTGTATTAATAATAGAGATCATAGATCATATTATCATATCAATCTTCTCTCCCACTCACTATATTCAAATATATGTTTTCATAGAACATCTTATGTTTTCAATTTAAAACTAATTAATTAATTCTAAATTAATTACTAGTTAACCAATGAATATAATCATATTAATTATAAATACCAATCCTTTTGGATCTAGGTTCAATTAAACTCTTTTAATCCATATCTTATTATGATCCTAATCATATTAGGTGAACTTAATTTATAACTAATGAACTTAGTATATTCATAAAATTTCATCAAAACTCTTTTTAATAAAACTCGTTTTTAAAATTATAACTTAAATGTTTGACTTTATAAAATGTGATTAGTAAGTTTAACTATTTAAAACTTAGTAATTAATTTCACTAAATAAATCACATAAACAACTAAGACAATTCTAATTAAATCATATTTCTATTTATGAGATGCATGATTTAAAATAAAATTGTGTGAGTATTTATGTATGCCATGTAGTCAACTAATGCATGAATATGTTATCAATCAAAATAAATAAATAGATATAATGGACCGGATAATTTTGGACATTTCTAAAGTTTACAACCCTTGCAAAAAATATAAATAAATAAAAATTATATAAGAGCTTCAAGTGTTACATTCTTTCCTAAGCTTGCCTCATCTTGAATCTAGGTCGAACCGGTAATTTTCTAAAATAAACATAATTTCATAATCCCTTGACAAACAATTTTTCTAACCCCAATTTAATATTAAACTTAATTATTTCCAATTGGCCTAAACTCTTTTGGGAAAATCAAATTTATTTTGGGTCAAACCCAACAAAATATTTGGTTTTTCAAAAATCCAAAAAATTAAGTTAGTTACTGGGCTTTAAAATAAATAAAACTTTATTTTAAATAAGATTTGAAAATATTTGATTATACCAAAAATATCATCTAATGATTATCTTATTATTTAATAAATAAATTTCGTTTGGAATTTCATACATTCTGTGTAGTAGTAGTACAGGAGTTTGGGAATTCATGCATCAAGTTAGAGTAAGTTTTTGTTAGTGGCAATGTCAAGTTTTTGTTAGTGGTAGTGTCAAGTTTTTGTTACTAAGGCAGTGTAAGTTGAATTTCATGCTCTCTGTAAGTTAAATAGGCAAGTAGCTGAACAACTAATAATATTGAATCAATTTTGGTGATTAATATTTTTTCAATAGTAAAGAAATAAAGCAAGTAATTAAGTCGGCAACGTAATCTGAGAAGGGAGGCATATGCATGTAATATTGTACAAGTTTAATTGATCAGAATTGAGGAAAGAGAAAAAAAAAAGTAAGATGATTGTCGTATGGGAGCACGTACCTGTGCAACTGTAGATGAAGGTAAGTAGCTAAACTATAACCTTTAAGTTACATATATTTGATTATGACCTATATGTGTAAGTGAGTTGATCTACTTTAATGGATGTGCAGGTGTTAGTGGCAATGTCAAGAAGCTACCAAATGGGAAGGAAATGGCATGCGCTCCTATTCTGCCTACTGCTGCATGAAAATTGACCGAGACATTAGCGAAGGACCCGAAGATGGCAACATTAGTTAAGAATAACGAGGGTTCCGGGCGTAGGGGAAGAAATCCACATCCTGATTGAATAACTAGTGGACCAAAAATGAAGCATAATGAAGGGAAGCAGGTCATGAAGAATTTGTCGTTAGAACAATCTTATATGGATCCAAAAGGTATCGAGGTCGAAATGGAGGATGTAATGAGGAGGACAAGTCCCCGGAAACGGGGTCCAAAGCATTAATTCTGCTAGTATAGAATTTTATTAAATTGTTATGTATTTAAGATAATTTTATCATTATTTAGGAGTCTGTCAATATTAAGATATGCAGAAATAGCCCAATCCCCATTAAAGAGGAAGAAGATGTCCGGAAGCAGGATTGGGCCTAAGGCTAACTCTGGCTACCCAACGGTTGCCATGGATGTTGGGAATCAGTATGTATGATGCCTAATAACTCGGTTAATCTTTTTTCAGTTCTATTAAATGGAGATTTAATCATTTTGCCAAGTAGATAAAACTCACAAGTTGATATTAATTTGAATTAAAAATAAAATGAATATCCAAATTTATGCAACTTATATATTTTTGTTTTAATCGCATATGACAATACCAAAAATAAGTTTGATTTATATTAAATTTTCTTTTCTTGATTTATTGAGGCAAATTTTATCATTGTAATTCAACACATATAAACCATTCTTTAGGAAACCATTTCCATAGAGCAAACCATCTAATGAAATGTCGAAAACTTAATCTTTAATTGGGATGGAAAACCCTTCCTTATTAAGGGTCGAAACTGAAACAACGTTTCTAATAATGATCAATGTAAAATAGCAATCCATAAAGACTAGTTCTAAATTAGAAGGTAAAGATAAAATATAATTTCCTATAGCTAATGCGTGTTAAGCTAATCGAGTTTGATCCAATAAAATTATTTATTTTTATATAAATCAGTCTTAATTTATATAAATTATTAATTAAATAAATATTTAATCTATCATATTAATTATCATTATTTAAAAAAAATATTATATACATATTATTTATATAATATACTCAATAAATTCTTAAATATTAAATATATATTTAAAATCATGATAATAATCGTACTGAATAAGAAAATATAATTACCGTCTTTTAATCTTGTAGGGCTCAAACCTACCAATGCCAAAATGTGGCGATTGATTATAGATCTCATGAATGATCTTGGTATGAGGTTTTTGAGATAGGTTCTGACACGGATTTTGATATTATGGGTCCCTCCAAATTGAATCAATACCCAACGGTAAGAAGAAGCTGTAGAAGCCATAGTTTATAAAACGTAATATTTTCGGATAAAATTTGCTGGAACGGAATGATGAATGCTTGTGAGTGTTTTGGAGAAATGCTTTGCTTGGCTCTAACAATAGCGGAAGCTTCTCGAGAGAAGTTATAAAAGATGTGGTAAGAGAAAGAATAAAAAGAAAGAGAGAAAAATAGTTGTCCTGTAATTAAAAAAAAAGAATTAAATAATTGTAAGATCCGATTTTTATTATTTTATTATTATTATTATTATTATTATTATTATTATTTAATGAAGTGAGAAATAATTAGATTTTTAATCTTAAAATTAATAATAATTAAATTTTTACATTAAAAATAATAATAATAATAAAGGAACCTATTTTGAGCCCATGGATGGTGGAAATTTCTCATATAATCAGATTATATATATAAAAAAGGGGATTTTACTTTCCAGTTTTGTTGTAAATTAGGTTTTAATTATTAACGTTAATTTAATAATTTCAAAAATTTTAACAGAAACTTCGAATTTGTTTATAGCTTGTCTTAATTTTTATGGAAAACCATTTTTTATGGGTTATATAATGTGAAAATTATTTTATAAAAATAATCTTAAAATATTCTCCTAAAATTATTTTTTAACCTTATTTTTACGAAATGGTTTTCACAAAACTTAATCAAAATAATTAGCAAATCTAAAAAAAAAAAAAAAAAAAAAAAAAAAAAAAAAAAAAAAAAAAAAAAACCCTTTCCCTTCTATGTAGAAATGTCTAACGGATCAAAGTCCCGTTAGACCATCCCATATGTGAAAAATTATCATGTGTCTTATTTTTGGTCCGTCTGATTTCGGGTTTGTCTCATTGATAGGTCGTCCTATTATTGGTTTGTCCTGTTTATGACCCCGTTCCGTTTTGTTGAGTCATAAAATACCCCATTATCTCATTAAAAGATAATCAATTTTTTAAATATTTTATTTAAAAAATAATAATCAAATATATCAAAAAAAATAGAATACATATAGTAAATTAACTTTATGTATGTAATTATTATTATATAGTTCTAAATTTGAAGCATACTTAATTAATGGATTGGTCTTCAAATATTACCTTTAATAATGGTGTACGAGAGCATATGTCTATATATGCATCACTTAAAACGTATATAATTTTTCTATCTGATATTAAAATGAACAAAGGTCACTTATATTTGAAAATAAACCTCTAAAATTTTTAATACAAATATGACACGTTTTTTGGGAGAGAGTCAATTCGCAGTGGTCCAGGCAGCACGAGGAGGGATCTAGATTATATGCAATTAGTCCTAAACAGTTTGCATATGCTTTTTTTATTAAGAGTTCATCGGGATAATCGGGAGATTAGAGCTACACGCTACGGGCCGGGCCGGGCCGGGCCGGGCCTCTCATTCCCGCTTGTGATGCGAGATTTATGTAACGAAACAAATAGCTCTGACCGAACGACGAATCTACTTCGAAGCAAACGTACTCATACCGAAGAAGCCCTTTCCTGAAATTAAACAGACTCTTACGTTTCGTTTTCCGCTCTCGTTTTTAGTCGCTCTCTCTCTCCTCCAACCACACACCCGAAACACTTTCAATTCCCTTTTTTTCTTTTTTTCTTTCTCTGTTTTTGGTCTGCTCTACTCCCAAGAGAAAAAAAAAAAAAAGAAAAGAAAAAGAAAAAGAAAAATAAAAGGGAAAGAAAAAAGGTAACAGGTTTGATGCGCATGTTGCTTGAATCACATGAAGATCTTCGAGCATAACTAGGGCACCTGGTCAGTCGATTCACTTCTCTCTCCAATTCTTAAAAGTCTATAAATTCAGCATCTCTCTGATTCTTGAAAGAAGAAACTCGATGATTTCATTTTCTTTCTGTTTTCTGATATCGATTTCTCTATTTTAGTCTGTGTTTATGCAATCGATTACTTGGTCTAGTTAGATATATTCGACAGGATATGTTTTAGACCGTGTTTCTGCAGAATCAATTACTGTACTAACTTGTTAATCACTTAATCGTCATTCTTCTGTCGTCTTGGATTTTGTCTACTTGAAGAAGATTACGCCTTTATATGATTAAATGAAGCTGTTGACTTATACTATTTGAAAAAGACCAAAAGTTACTCAAAGAAGAAGAATAATCATGGGATTCAGTGATGTCCATTTCGAAACTTCTGATTGGTGTAATTTCCTGTATAATATAGGCTGCCTTATTTTCGTTGAAATGGTAAAAAGGAATAGGAGCTCAGGCAATGACAACGCAGCTCTGATACAACATTTTTCACGATGCAACTTGTATCACATGATGGTCGTAGAGAGGAGGATATGTCTGAAAGTGAACCCATCCTTCAGTCTGAAATCTTGCGAAGGTCTATAGAATCTTCATCCTCCTCTGAGATTACTTCTGTAGAAGAGGACGGTGCTGTTCTTGATGAAGTTGCAGTACATCTTCTAAACGTAGATGAAACTAGTCATCTGGTGAATACAGACCAACCGCAATGCCGTATATGCCTTGACTCTGGAGGTCTTAGATCCTTTCTTGCTTGGAATCTTTCAGTATCTTGAATTACACCCAGTAATTAAGATGGTGTTAAAAAAAAAACATAAAAAACATAAAAAATATTGAAATTATTTTCTGTAGGTGCGGGTGATTTTTCCCAGATTTCGGTTTAAACTTTGAAACTACTTTTATGGTTTTAGTCGTTTGTTATTAAATAGACAGTTTACTTACCTCGGCGAGTATATTTCCTTATTTTTTATTTATTTTTCTTTTCAGGGGATGATATTATTGCTCCTTGCTACTGCAAAGGCACACAAAAGTTTGTCCACAGATCATGTCTTGACAATTGGAGGTCCACGAAGGTGAATCAAACACTTCTTATTTGTATTTATTCTTTTTGTCTTTCTACTGGCTGACTGGTGTTCTGGAATGCTGTTAAGGAATCCAACATTTTCTTACCCAAAGTTATGTTTATCAGTCTGAAATTAACTTAGGGGCATGACTAGTATTTATTAGTTCTTGTCTATGAAAAAGTAGGTCTATGTTGGGGCTCTTAATTTTCTGGTCCATTCTGTAACTTCTGTCAGGAGGGCTTTGCTTTTGCAAACTGTACAGAGTGCAGGGCATCGTTTATATTGAGAGCGAATGTTCCTCCTGATCGATGGTGGTTGAGATTGAAATTTCAGTTGCTTGTTGCGAGGGATCATGCATTCATTTTTATAATTGTTCAGCTGGTAACTATTTCTATTTGTTGCTTAAGGTCTTACAAATATATTGCTTATTTCGACTTTCTACGGCTGGTTAGCAGTGTAAATAAGTTGTACACTATGATAACTGTTTGCCAGCTGCAAGGTTTGTGACACAATGTCACTCCACTGTCTGGATTCTTCAATTGATACTATTTCAAATATTTCTGTATGAGCATGCAGAAATAATACTTACTTCTTTGCGCTTCTAAAAGATGAACATTATACTGTAAATATTGAGATAGATATATTATGGTAGTTAAATGCTGGAAGCAGCTGTTACAAACATAACCTATAGTATTCTTCATCGCTAGCTTATTGAACTGTAGAAATGGCTTATAGGGGAAGGGTAGACATTTGATAGAGTTTCTTTATTACAAAGGTTTCCACAATAAGAACTTTGGGGTTATTGTTTAGGGGCTTGTTAATATTTTCTTCCATTGATTTTTCCATGTACAAAACCATTTAAATTTACAACATAAGGAGTATAATACATATAACTGAAAGCCATAAAGTTAAGAGGTCATGATAGATTTGCATCAAACTAATATATCAATACCGACCATTAGATGGCCTTTGAAAAGTTTAGAAGAAATAATATTGGAGAGAGAGGTACAATGCCCAGCTTCCAATCGCCAGGGTAAGAAAAGACCAAATCGGCTCCGCCGTATGATCTTTACTCTGAAGCTCATCAGTCTTGACGCAAGATGGAACCAAGTTAGATATTTGTCATAATATTTTCCAATTTATATTAGAGTCGTCGTCTGGGTACTATTCCGGTTTAGAATATTTGTCGAACTCCTAGAAGACAGATTACCTATATGGTTTATTTCCCCTAATCTAGTTACTTCATGGTTTCATATAATTTGTTAGAATAAATTACCAAATTAAGACTCAATAGACTTTGTAATGAATCATATCCATCATCCATTCTCTAATTCAAGCTCTATAAACACGACAACCTCGTATAGTACAGATATGTGAACAAAATAAGTTGAAATGATTAAGCTGTCTCTGATGGGATATGAGACGACCTATACTTGAGCTTGTTTATTAGGTGCTCATGATGCTTATCTAGTTCTCTCTCCTTAATCCTCCAATTCCTTCTTCATCTGAATTATTCCTAACATAACCAAAGGGATTTACTGTGTCACGGTATGCAATCTTCCATATTCCTGTATTTTTATTATTCGTGCTACTGATTTTTCCTCCCGGACTTTGACACTGCACTGTCTAATGTGTTTGATTGAACCGAGTTGGTTTTGACTAAGTATGGACTGGATTGCTCTTGTTACCTACATTATCTGAATTCTCTTTTATTTTCTAGCTACGAGTAACATCTAAAGTCTTTTTAACCAGATTGTTGCATTCCTGGGTGTGTTGGTGTACAAGTTTTATGGAGAGGAACTTAGAGAAATGTTTGGTTATGAAGAACACCCATATGGTTTCTATGCCATGGCAGGTATATTTTAGCTTCCCGCTCATATATATATATATATATATATATATATATAGGCAGGTATGATTTTAGTTTCCCACTCATATATATATTTAGTATAGTTAAGTTGTATTTAGAGTTGTTTTGTATAGAGCTATTTCCAATTAATTGCAATTTTGTAATATAATGGTAGGATTAGTTTTTCCCCTATTGCTATTAGAATTAGGTTTTCCCCCTCATTATCATGATGTTTTAGAGGACACAGAAAACTTTCTATTGACTTTCTCTTATCCATGGAAACCTACTTGATTTTTGTTAAGATATAAAAACTGGATTCATACAGACACAGTTATATGTATCTATTTGACTATTTGTAGCACCTGTGTGTACCATATATTAAGATGAATGGTTGATTCATTGTGACTAATAATAGGGATCACACAACTAGATTGTGTTCTCATATTAAGAGTTAATTTATCATATGATTCCAGTTGAAACCGTTATACTTAATTTCATTTGTAGCGTACCTATTCTATATATCATTTATCAAATTTCTTGTGCAGTTTTAGCAATCATCTTGGTTGGTTTGCTTTATGGTTTCTTCATAGCTATTATATGTGGGCAGAGGATCAATGAACGGCATTACCATGTTCTTGCCAAACAGGAGCTAACGAAGGTCCGTTACCTCTTTGTGCATAATGCAATTTTAATATTTATCCAACTACTGGTTGTCGGGTGCACATATATATACACTAGTCCATTGAGATGCCTGTATAATTTTTTTTAATAAAATAATTCTATTATAAATAAAAGTGCTAAGAATTAGTCATAAATATAGTCAGAATTCTACTTTTATTATGGATATATATAGTTCCTTAAATGATATTTTCTCATAAATTTAGATCCTAATATGGAATGTTAAGTCTCTAAGAGGAAGTAATCATATAGAAATTTATATTGTTAAATTTAAGAAAATCACTATTCATTAACTTAATAAGTTAGCATAAAACAATTAAGTGGATAAAAGAAAAAAGATAAATAATAGAAATAACCAAATGTCACCAAGTCTTAAACTTTGAGGATGGGTGCTTTCGCTTGTATAGTTATTTAGATATATTAAATTTTATTTAGACTGTTTATTGAAACAATGTTGTTTTTCGTACGAGCTTTTGATGGTTTTGGAGTAATTAGTCTAGAGTTGCTACAAAGAGTCCAAGTGTCTAATCTCTTTCGCAATCAGAACTAAGATGTGATGTTTATATCACAACTTTGGCATGATCAGCCTGAGATAATAAGGTCTTGCAGTGAATGAGTGGAGGCTTGGAAATGAGACCGCTCTCTATGTTTGTTCCACCATTTGAGGTTCCTTAGCATTAAAAATAAATGAAAAAATAAAAAAGAAGGATACAAATCAGACGGTGTTCATAGATTAGGAATATGTTGTAATGAGAACAATTTTAGGACCAAATTTTGAATGTTACTCTTGCACCTTTTACTATAATGCCTGATATGCTGGGGGCTCAAGATTAGAGACTTTTTGATCCTCTCTCTTATTATGCATGTTAAGTCCATTCTTACATTATGTATATGCTTTGTTCACGTTACAATTTGGGTATGAATCCACAATATTAATTTTCGTTTTAGTTTCCTAATTTGATAACAAATCTGAGTGTTGTTGTACAGTTGTACTCTTTAAGTATCAAGCCTACGAATAAGACACTGAATTCACATGTTTCAGGAATATGTGGTGGAAGATCGAGAGTGTAATAAGAAGCCCCCGGAGCTTGACCCCAATCATATCACCGAGCTAAGGATGTTGGGCCTGTACTGATCTGGAGATTATAGGTTTCGTTGGGTCATCTGTAAACAAATTCATCTTCTACATTCCTTTGTTTTTCCTCTCTTTTTCAATTTTTTCTGGCCTACTCTTCGCATTTCTTGATGAGACCAAATTTATTGACTGAGCTATTTTGGCCTTTTTTTCTTTTTAAATGTTTTTGCATTGTCTGTTTGACTGTTAGTATTTAACGCAGTATCTCCTTTCAGTTCTTGTTCATGTGATTGATTCTTTTGATCAACATGCCATGGGTTTCCACAAGTTTTTGTCTTCTTTTACACGTATATTGATTGTTCTATAGTCTAAGGACATACCAGTAGTGTGTTCTATGCCCTCATGTTTATTGATTGTTCTGTTAAAAAAATCTCCAATAATGAAGCCAATGAAACAAACAGAAGCCAATGAAACCAAAGCAAAGCAAACCCAACCCAAGGGCACAACTAAGCCCATAGGCTACCAAGCCCAAACAAAGCAAACCAAAAAACCAACCAGAAGCCCAACAAGTCCAGCAAAGGAAAGCACCCCACTTTAACTCCTAAACTAGAGAAGACGATCGAAAACCAAACCAGAGAAAAGTAGATATGAGAGGAGCCATCAAGACAAGAGAAAAAATTTAGCCAATAAGACTGAAAACCTCATCACATCAACTTTGATCACTTGGGGTTGCTCAAGTGATCAAAGTCTAATGTCCTGGATACTTTTAGAGTATGAAAAAAAAGTGTACATATATAATGCCAAACTTACCTAAAAGATTATGGATAATATTATTTCCTGACGATAGCATAGTTGACGGATCATGAAATCCGAAGCCATTTTCCGTAACTTATTATGCTCTTAGAAATTATTACAAATATGTTTGTACCAAATTGTTCTCCCAAAAGTATCTAGGAAGTTTCTAGCTTGATTTCTATGTATTAACTTTTTTTGTCAACTTCTCTCTTGACTTTAAGTAAGTGAAGAGAATAACAACTACCTCTCTTCCTCCATTTTTCACATCTCCTTCCTGTTTCTTCTTCTTTTTTTTTTTTTTTTTTTTCCCTCTAAATGATCTTAATGCCCTTAGATCTCTTAATCTTTCAACTTATATTACAATGATTTGCGAAAATGTACATGACATTCGGTTCGAACAACGTATTTTGACGAGTGAGCATTTTCCAATTTCCTATAATTTTGTTCAATAACACCTTAGCATCCAGCCTATGACGTCAAAATTCATCATTTAGAGATCCATTTCATCAATTTTCTATTTTTCTTCAGTTTAGGAGAATTTTAATCATTAAAAAAAAAGAAAACTAATTTCTTAAAATTTTAAAAATATAATTAATTATTTATATAAAAGATCTTTTAAAGGAGGATAAAATCTCTTATTCCTTTTAAATATTTACCAAAAATCTATTTATGGATAGAAGAAGTGCGACAAATCTCTTATTCCTGCCTCACCTTTGGTTTCCCTGCAAAAACTTTCATAACCATTAACCATCAGTGTCGATTTAGTACCTTCTTGTACGGTACTTACTCATAATTTCTCAACTAACATCTACAGATTAATTTGATGATACTGGATTTTAAGCCTAAACTTGAGTTTCAAAAGCTGAACCAAACTTTAACTTCTTTGACAGTCATATAATATTCCCTCCTTGCTCTCTCTAGACATTGAAGAGTGTCTGAATTTTGATGGATGATCATGGAAATCACATATCAATATATCATACAAGACAATAAAAAAAAAAGAAAGAAAAAAAAGAAGAAGATGAAATCATGGAGAGAAATAATTACAGATGGATATTATTACAGACATATATCTACATTAAAACAGAGACAGAGGCAACATTAAGAGAAGACTTGCGACCAGGAACACAGTTAAAAACAGGGCACAAAGAAAAAACTCTTCCTTTTTAAAGAACTTGCAATGATAATTAGGTTGCATCTATACAGCTTCTCCCATTGATTACGATGTTCGGGAGTACATCCTCCGGTCTTTGCGCCCTCTCCACATGAAATTTGCAAATGCCAATAAGCTTGCAAGTCCCAATACCTGTCTTTTTAGTATCCAGTTAGATTCATAGAAGCTAGAAATACAACAGGTATTTAGTCCTATAGCATGAAATACAACAGGACCAATATGCAGTTCAAAGATTGAGCATAAAAAATTTAATGACCTACTCTATAATTCTATTCCAACTTCATTAACCCCCTTTTTTCTGCACACCAGAAAAAAAAGAAAAGAAATCCACCTCTTTTTAACTTATTCATGCATACATTGGGCTCATAGCACTTCAAGAATATACAACAGAGTACACTTCTCTTCATATTCCATCAAATGTTCAAAATTTGTCTGAAGGATTGTATTTCAGAATACAACTGAGTTCAGATGTTGCAAGTCAAGGAGATAAAGGTTCTTATTCCTTTTCTTGTCCCATAGCAGCATATAGAAATTAACTGTAAACATCTAAGGTGGACATCTTTTATATTATAACGCTGCCACGAAAATATCATGAGTGTTTCGATCTCCTCCGATCCTATGATCAGAAATGCTTTCGGGGATAATACCAAATGAAAATGTAACATACAGCAGTACGAGGTACATTTTCAATTTCTAACCTCTTTAAGCTAAACTTTGTGTCTAACATATCATCACTGGAATCAAAGATGCGGAAATGAATCAGGGCCTCACAAGCATTTAGGAAATTAAATAAATTGCTCGATCAATTCCAAAGTTGACTGTGTAAAATAAATTGCTCGATCATACAAAAAAAAACCTACTCACCAGAAGGCAGATGTCGGTTTCTTCCTGATAATAGGATCAGCCATCCTCCTCCTCAGAGTGTGAAGCGTTGTTTGAAGTTGATTCTGACTCAACAGGATGCGGAGGAGCACCTACAGATCGAAACGAGAAACATTAAAATATTTACAAATCTGACATTATTGACTAAAATAAAAAAAAACAAAAAAAAACAAAAAAAAAGGAAGGGGGCGAAAGAGGAATTACCATGGATGAAATAGGAAGAAGAAGGCCAACCACTGATGTTAGAGGAATGGACGGACACATCCACATGAGAGGGAGGATTAGAGAGCTTGTCTACAAGGTGAGCCATGCCGGATAATTGGGAGCGAGGGGGTGGGACCCAGTAGGAAGATCCAGGGACGAAGGGGAGCCAATAGGGAGCTGCTCGACGAATCATGATGCGGTGAATTGCGTCCTGGAGCTTGCTTATGAGGGGATCGGCACCGGAGGAAGAATCTGAGACATCGGAGAGTTCGGTGAGGTGGTGATGGTGGTTCGGATGGGAGGAGGAGTAGGTCCGAACGGCGAGGAGGCCAGCAGAAGAAGAAGAAGGTGTCGATGAGGAAACGGAATTGATGGAGAATTGATGGAATAAGGTTAAGGTTCTTGACAGTGTTCTCGCCATCCTCTTCCTCTGTTGGAGTAGAGAGAGAAAGAAATCACTCGGTGGATAAATGAGAGAGAGAGAAGGTTGTTTGTTTGTTTCTGTTGTGTTCTTTGGTAGTTAGTTGTACGAGTTAACCTTCGCTTGTAATATTTTATCAAGTTTTAATTTAATTTAAGGTTTCAATCGATCGAAGTTAGCCCTAACAAGTATGTGGCGGGCAAAACTAACTTCGAGATCGAGACACAGTTCATCCCAACTTACTTTACAACTTTCAATTATTTATTTTTGGTTAATAATTCTCTTATAATTTAATTTAAAATATAAATATATAATTAATTTTTTCTATTAATATTTAATTTTTATATTTTTACTCATAATAAATTTTAATTATTTTTATTTTCAACTCCGGTCAAAAAATAAATGAATAACAATAAGAATAATAGAATTTAAGAGATAGAGAACTTTATCTTGTAGGTACATGTTCTTGTGGACACATCCTGCAAATTTTGGCATCAACCAGTTTCTTATTTTCAATAAGCAACCAAACTTCTGATCAAGATAGTAGACTTGGATTAGAGATTTCCTTCACGATCAAACCAATGCACATCCTTATTTCAAAACTAACTAATATTTATATTCTGACAACAGTACGTACGTTGCCAAAATTAATTACTTTGTTAAGGTAATTAATTGGTCTCAACCAAAACTAATAGACTGAAAAATGCAAAATAAAATAAATAAAACTACACAAACCCAACTTGATCAACAGCCAAACAAGCAGTGCAGTATCGCATTTAACATAAATCAACCCTAAAATTGCTGCTGTTCAAAAAATACGAAAACTGTAGACACCTGGAAGATCACGGCCCTCCACTACAACTCTAATTTTGATAATTTATTGGTATTCGATTTAGACCTTCATTTAATTCACCGAGTTTCATCCTCAAGAGCACGGAAACCATTTGTCAGGTCCTCATGGAGCTTGTTAAATTTCGCGACAAGGGCTGCTTCTCCTTCTGCCGGATCCTCAAATTTTTGAGACCTGCAGGCAAGCGAATTGGCGAGTTATATAACCTGTTACAAAATAAAACAAAAAAGAACACAGCTTTTTTGCTACTCTTATTGCTCTACTTACACTAATCGATAAAAGAGATCTCCCAATCGATGCTTTATTAAACTGTAAGTTATCTTCTGACCATCCATGCCAGCTCCTCTCTCTACTGCCTGTGTAGCCGTTCCATGTGCAAAAGTTCCATGTTAGAAAGAAAATGGAATTCACTAACAATACGAGATGCGTCTTTTCATCCTGAAAAAGGATGCACAATTAATTACAAAAGAGAAAAAACAGAAGAAGGCAGACCTGATTTGCCAAATTGTAGAAATGGATGATATTGCGCATCATCCAAACTGACTTGTAGAAGGGGCAGAATTTGTCATACCTTCCAAATTCATTCAAAATGAAACATATGAGAGGAATAGATATGGTGCCCAAAGGGGCAAGGGCAGGAAAAGGGAAAGTTGAAAAGGGAGGAAAATTCCGAGTCCACGAAAGTTTTTCAGATGGAATGCTGGCAGATAGAAAATTCCGAGACTCACGGGGTAAATGCATTTTGAGCAAGATAGTCCTCCCTCAAGAGCTTTGCAGTTTCTAGGGTAATCTTGTCTCCTTCAGCTAAGGCATCCTTTCCTACAAGCTGCAGTAACCAAACAAAAAAAAAGGAATGGGTATTTAGTGGAAGGCAGGACAATAAAGTATGATGTACTGCACATTTTGAGCTAAAACAGCATAAATGAAAATTTCTGCACTGTAAAGGAAATTAAATATCTAAGACTATCCAAGCTGCAAGACTACCCTCACTTTCAGCTTGTATTGTGCTTCATATAGTGAAAGTAGTCTCAAGATCTCATAAATATTCGTTAAAGGAGATAAAAAATGGGAATATTCAGTATATGAAACATGTGTGATCCTCTCGTACGATGTACCTTAACTTAAAGAGCTAAAAGAAGAACGAGATAATGAGGCAATTTCATTTAGATCGGGGAAAACATACTTGAACAATTTCATTGAGGTCATCTTCTCTCTGCAACACTTCACGAGCTTTTGTTCTGATGTTAATGAAGTCTGGATCAAATTGATCGTAGAAGGTTTCCAATGCCTGAAAATTCAAAATAAACAATCAGGAGAAAAAAAATGAACCAAAAAATTATTTAAGATGCCAAAACAGAGAGGAAAAAGAAATCTGGCACACGTACGGATGAGTACTTTGAGTAAGATATCAGCCAATTTACAGAAGGGAAATGCTTTCTTTGGGCAAGCTTTTTGTCCAGACCCCAGAAAACCTGCAAAGTAGAAACAAATCAACAGTAGCCCTTAAACAAAGATTAATTTTCTGTACCCTTAAACAAAGATTAATTCTCTGTAAGTGTACAAGAGGAAAAAAAAAGAATGAAAAAAACAACTCTAGCATCTTTGTGATATTAATGAGAAAGGCCATCTGCATTTCAAGTCTCAGCATACATTGAGAGCATCATTGCCTGCTTTTGTGACTCATGTCTGTAACTTATTTCTTAAGCCAAAACTCATGTCTATCTCTAAGTCAATTGGAAGTCGAAATTACTTGATAAAAAAGTTGTAAGCAAAACAATCCCCTGGCTTCAGCAATGTAACCACAGAAAAATAACATGACAGTAATCCCTCAGAAATATACCTGGACAATACTGAGGGTTGCAGACGTGACAGGATCTGAGAAATCCCCTCCCGGAGGAGAAACAGCACCAACAATTGTGACACTACCAGTACGTTCTGGCCCACCAAGACATTTAACTTTGCCTGCACGCTCATAGAAAGAGGCCAAACGTGCTGCAAGATAAGCAGGATATCCACTATCTGCCGGCATTTCTGCCTGGAAAAGATCATGCATATTTTAGGGTAAGTTATTATTAGAACACAATATTCAACCCAACAAAAAAAAAAACAAAGAAACACAATTTCTATCCTGACACGTTCAAGTAACAAGGCAAGCAATAAGTGACGTTAGCTAACAAGATGGAGATATATGTTCAGGTAACAAGATACAGTCAACAAGTAATGTTAACATGAAAGAAATGGCTGAATACCCTTATAAACAGAAGAAACAACTAATCACCAAAAACCTTTTCTAGCAAGACCACAAACACAGAAAAAAGAAGATCAAATAGAAGAAAGACTCTAATTAGTTGTTTGGATGTACATACTGCTTCTTTCCACCATAAAGATATCATTCATGATACATTTGAAGTTGCAGTTCGCACTTGTGTTCAGTTTCTCCCAAAATCTCATTAATAAAGAATGAAAACATTTACTAAGAGATCCCCAAGTATTAAAAACCTCAATGCATAACAGTAACAATAATTCACATCTAATTATATAAGAGATATCTAACAAAATATACCTCCCATGTGCTACCAAAGTGAAAGGGAGCAAGTGCTTACCAATCGTCCAGATATCTCACGCAATGCCTCAGCCCATCGGGATGTTGAATCTGCCATCATGCTGACATTGTAACCCATATCTCTAAAGTATTCAGCAATAGTAATTCCTGCCAGGTCACAGTAAAATTAGAACCTCACTTAAAACAGGAAATAAACCAAATACACATATTGACACTAACTTCAAAGATGCCAGATAATGTTATTGGAGCACTTGGTTTTGGTTTGCGGTATACATGGAATGTGAAAGGGGTTACTTGCTTACTGCAGGACCTATTGAGAATTGAAAATTCTTTGATGCTGCACTCTTCTTCTGTTTTATACTATTCCTGAATGAGCAGGAGTTGTAAGACATTACCAGTATAAATTGAAGCCTCACGAGCAGCCACAGGCATGTTAGAAGTGTTAGCCACAAGTGTTGTACGCTTCATGACAGATTCTTCACGACCGTCAGGCAAAGTCATGGTCAATTGAGGAAAATCCATAAGAACCTCAGCCATTTCATTTCCTCGTTCCCCGCAACCAACATAAACTACAGTGTCAGAGTTTGAGTACTGCATTGAAGCAAAATATAGCATGATTACACATACTAATCCCAAAAAAGTTTGGCAGCATAATAATCACATGATAATTGATTACTTCACCTTAGAAAGAGCTTGACTAATGACTGTTTTTCCACAACCAAATGCTCCAGGTATGGCACAAGTTCCACCAAGAACTGAAGGAAATAGTGCATCAAGAACACGCTGTATATGATACAACATAATCAGAAATCATAACCTGTAGTTATCATATAAAAGAAAATCAATTACACCACCATTTACCTGGCCCGTAAGTAAAGGGGTATCCGCAGCAAGCTTTGATGAAACAGGTCTTGGTGTTCGCACCGGCCAAGTCTGGAAATGGAGAACATAATATCAAAAGTAAGAAAAGAACCCGATTTATTCAATGAAATGAAAGTCCAAAAGTATAACCATGGAAATTTTGGAACCTGAAGCATAGTAAATTGTTTCTTGACACCTTGAAACTCCAGCTCTAACACCGTGTCCTGCAAGCATTTTCTCAAAAGTTTATTCAGTTTTTCCTATAACCAAAGCAATTGACAGCTTAATAATAAATTTCCAAACTTATAATCAGCCATCCATATGAACCGAAGAAGTTGCTAAATGTTCGCAAACCCATTTGGATTGAACCATCAGTCTGCTGCACCAAATAAACACGGTATGCAACACAAAGCAAATTCCCCTCGGTATATTACAGTACTTTCTGGAGCAACTTACAATCAAACAGACCCCATAGAAACCTCTGACAAAATCAATCAGGTAAGATACATAATTGCAGACATAATAACTTGTCTCAGATAGAGGTATTATCTCCATAAGTACATCACTGGTGTGTTTTTCACTATAGGGCTGCTTGGGAGCCTTAAAAAATATAAAAAGCAACAAATAAATATTAAAAACACGCACACACACAAAGTACTCGTGAGCACTTCTTTTACAAGCTCCAGGTTTGGAACATATTTCCGAAACACGTACCTATGACCAGAAAATAAATAAAATATGTATCTTTACTGCTTACAATAACAATATAACATAACTTTCAATACCAAATGTCTGATTTTATCTGACAATCACTTAATGTCCTCTTTGATTTATACTAAACACTACTTGGTCATTCATCTACTATTTTACCAAACACCTTTGCAACATATTAACCCTGCCAACATTAATTTAGAAATGCTGGAAACACTAGAAAGTAAATATCTTGTATGATCATTCTGCTAATAGCACTAAGAACTTTTTGGGCACCAATATAATAGCTTACATTAGAGAATGACCTCTATAGACATTGCATGCAATTTTCTAAAATCACTTCTATATTAATAGTAATGTAATTTCAATAATCGAGATATAATCAAGATATATTGGAAACAGAATCAGGACTGGAATTAAAAACAATGACTCGGCAAGTACAGTCCAGAGTAACTGGTCATAGTAACAAGCAAAGATAGTAGAGAAAACCTTTAATGCGTATTGACCAGGCGGTGCAATGTAAGTAATTTTTCCCATAGAATCAGGAGGCAGTGCAATATGGTGCTCCATAAGACTGTTTTCAAAGACAGTCTGCATCAGATATAATCTGCGTCAGCTCTTTTGAGGTTTAAAATGTTTCAAGTTCCTGCTGTAACAAGAGTTTCGAGAGGGAGAACTTACAGCGTACAAGTCTCCACCAGTGACAAGATCACCCTCGCCTGCCAGCAGCATATAACATTATTAATCATGTGAATCTTTGTAGATGAAACCTAAAATTCTTTCAAATTTTCTCTTTAAAGCTATGTACATATAATCACAAATTACCAAGTTTTTTTGGCTGAAACTCCCATAGTATGTCTTTGTCGAGAGCTGGAACGGCGACACCACGGGGGATATAAACATCCCCAGATCTTTTTGCAATTGTTTTCAGAGGCCTCTGTTTTGATTAGAAAAAAGGATCAAGATAAAAACAACAGATGAACAAGTTTCAGATGCTGCAGATGCATCATAAAATAGGTAAAAATCATACTGTATGCCATCAAAAATAAACCTGAATGCCATCAAAAATATTTCCCAATATTCCAGGTCCCAACTCCACTGACAAAGGCTGCATCATTTACACAACATTAGTCAACCAATCAATACACCATGAAGAAAAAGAAAAATAAAATTAAAGAAAGGATAAAAAATTAAACAGCTAACAAGATCCTACTTGCCTTATGTGTTCGTAGGACAGGATCATTCACTGTCAAACCAGCGGTTTCCTCATAAACTGTAATAAGAACATAGGCAGTCTTGTTCACTGAATTCAAAGCTCTAATCTAATTCAATACCAAAGACATTGTACATATAGATATCAAAGGTGGTAGAATATATGGAGGGAGTTCTCTTGGAAAGGTTTAGAGCATGTAATGGTGCTAATCACTCGGATGACAAAAAAAGGGAATGATTTGAATGGTAGAGGAAAAAAGAACCTTGGATTGTGGCAGAATCTCCTTCCAATCGAATGATTTCACCAATCAAATTATCATGACCCACACGAACCAATTCATACATGGCAGCACCTCCCATGCCATCTGCAACCACCACTGGTCCTGATACCTAAGGAAAATAAATATAGGGCCCATTACTTATAAGCAAATGGATTTATGATTCCTTACAGTTGAGTGAAGAAACATCTGTGAAATTAACAACCAAACACTCATATAATGACCAGGAAAGCCCCATCATACATGGCCAAAAAGATTAACTGACTACAATCCCTTGAATTCAACTCTTTGGCTGCAGTACAGACAACTTACAACCAGGGTTCTTCAGGAAAATAGGAAATCAAAATAAACTAAAATTAGCAGGAAAAAGGATATACATAAGCATAGAGAAAAATTAATAGAAGCATTCTTTTTAATATGCTATGATGCACAATTGGAAAGTGTGTGATAAAATTAGTAGGCTTTCGATAAGAACTCTGGTATGAAGCATTCTTTCCGATGAAAAATTCTTTGATAAAAAATCAATCAGCATTGTTTCCAATGAACTACGCCCTAAGAAGACTGCCTAAGACGTGATGAAAAAATTTCAAAACAGAAAAAGAAAACCCCAATACCTAATCAAAAGTCTTCGAAGAAATTGTCGGGTTTAGAAGCACATATCTATTATATAAACATCTCAATCATCTGGCTAACAAATACCATGCCTACTTGTTTCTTTTGTTGAGGGCGGAAATTGAGGTAGAACTAAAATCTATATAGACAATATTCAAGTGTGATCTGATTGATAAACACCAAAGTAATCTGAATTCACTGATATGGCACTAATAAACGTTTAATTACTTCTAATAAAGATAACACTTAATAATTAACCACCAGTATCTGAAATATTTGAAAAATAAAATATTAGCAGAATAAAAAATCACTACAGCGCGATTGAAGACGGATTTTGACACGAGATATGCTTAAGAATGTCTAATCAAAATTGCGTGATTAAAATTCATTCCAATTCAAGAAGAAAATAATACAAATTTAACGATGAGAGTCGGACTGAAACAGATCGAGGACTTGTAACGTACCTTACGGACATATCCATACTCGCTCTCCTTCTCAGCATCTTCAAACGTCGTCAACCGAGCTCCATAGACAGATGGCATTGCTCAGAGAGATCGGATCGTCGAATTGGGAGAGTTGAGACAAAAATCAAAGGTATGAAAGCTAAACCGGTGAGAGAATCGATCAAAACCCTAGGTTCCAATCGAATTGGAGAGAGAGAGATGTTTACAGGGAGAGAAAGAGATTGTGAAGTATAATGATTTGTGAAGATGCTGGACGAAGGAGAGGGGCCACAGTGAAGCGGACGGGGATTTGAGTATTAGACTAAAACTGTGCGGTTGTGATTTCGCTACGTCCTACCTATCTTCCAATCTGAAACGTAGGTAGGTTCGTGAAGTTTACCATGTTCATGTTCCGATTACTTATAAAACAGTGCAGTTAGATCTAAAAGTAGTTAATAATATAAATTTATAAAAAAATAAAAAATAAAAAATATGTATTTTAAAAAAATTTTCTTTATGTCCATTCTCTCTATTTTATATGGTTTATATTTAATAAATTTACCACTCTGAAAAGGAAAATCGTGGTGGCAAATACAAAAGTGCGTTGTGTATATAAGTTTGTCGTGAGCTTCTTTAAGAGCATTAATTATTTTTGTTACTTTTGTGCGTATTAGAGGAAAAAGTCGGATTGCCTTCTGGTTAGATGCATATAAAAATAAAAACAAAAAAGGTAGACCATGTGACGTGACAGAAGCCCCTTCCGGAAACTTCATCAAGGACACGTTTCTATAATATCAGATTTTTTTTTTAAATATTAATTTTATATATAATTAAAATAAATTAATTTATTATAAATTTAACTTATTAAAAAAATGGAATCAGTAGATTTAATACATTATGATTTATATAAATATGAATCTTAGATTTTATCCATAATAATGAATTTAAAAAGATCACTATTCTATACTTATTTATTTTCTTTTTTTCAATTCTCTCACCCTTTTATCACCTCTCAAAGTAGATGTTGAAAAGGAAAAGATAGACAAAAATAATTGTCTCTTTCATCAACTAAGATGGGCAGCTATAGTTAGGGAAGAGAAGTGATCATTTGAGTCTTGAACTTTCATTTAATAAACTGTCGGAAAAAAAAATTGGATTCATTATATCTTAATATAATTTTGAGTTTTCTAACAACTTAATTTATATCTAATATAATTTAAATTGTTCTCTTAATGTTATCCCGTAAGATTTAGACACGATTTGGCTTTTGGCCTAATGGTCCGATTTTGCCCATTAACTCTTTAAGGGTTAACCGGGTTTTCTTTTTTAATTAGTGATTTAAGTTTAAATTAAATCTAAATTACATTTTGGATATGGTAGTACTACATGTGTGATATGAACTTAACAAATTAAGCAAATTAATTATTCAACTCTTAAATCAAGTTCTCTAAGAACAAGTCAAATTTCTCCAAATATGATTTCAACTTAAATAATTTCTCCATCGTGTATGTCATACAATATGCATACAATGTCATTTCTAGCATGATGATAATTAATATGATTGACTAAATGTTCATTTAAATACAAAGTATTCATTTAGTTGATACTTATACATATCAAGATTGATTCATATAAGTAAATGATCTTATCAAGTCAAATGTGATTGACTTGATAAGCATTATACTTTTAATCTCTCACTTGCATTAAAGTTAATCACTTATGAATCTTGTTCTCATATTTCCAAGATGATGATTAAATTTTCGTTGGGAAAGTGCCATAGTGGGTGGATCTGATATATTATAATTTGTGTCTACTCTTTTATGTTCACTTAAACACTTTCGACTATCACTTAGATAAAGTGATAATAAAGCAATACATATTTTGGATTTCCTATCAGACCCCAGTTCTTATGATTTCGTTGTGCATCCTTTTATCATAGTACATTACCATGTGACTAATGATGATAAGAACCATAATAAGTTCAATAGTGAACCTTTTCATCAAATACACTTATTTTGCTTTGCAAGCACTAATGTATTCATTTTGTTAATTGTATTCTCAGTCATTTCTTGATTGAAACTCTTCAAACTAATCGATTCAACATATAGCCTTAAACGATACATGATGTGGATTGATCATCAATTATGTTCGATTAAAAATTATAGTATGTGAAAACTTTAATTTCAATTTTTAATCTTCATAGATAAAGAAGATACCAATTCATAATCTTCATAGATAAAGAACATACCCTTCGTTCTTCTTAAGAACATAATAATGTTCTTGACCGCATTAGAATGTTGTTAATCTAAATTGTCCTTTTCTCATGTTCATAACACTTAGAGCATCAGACAACATCCGGCTTCGTACATAGCATGGAATACATGATATAACATATAGGAAAACATAGGTTTTTTGATTCATGCATTATCTCTTCACTTGTATCTTAGTTGACATCCTTTGGAGAGTGAGATTCCATGACATTTTGGCAAATAGTCATTTCCTAGAATCTTTCATTCTAAACCTCTTTAATAATTTGCTTATGTACGTGAATGGGTTAAGCCTAGCGTTCCTTTTGGATATATCTATATAGATCTATATGCCTAAGCTTAAAGATACTCTTCCCCATTTCATTTATGGAGAAGTTTTTCGATGACCCCAACTTGATAGTGTGCTACAAATCTACTTCATTCTCAATGAGTAGTATGCTATCAATTTATATAGATAATGAACATAATCTTACTCCCACTATCCCTTTTGTACACACACATAGGTCATCTTTAAATCAAATGATTTAATTGTTTGGACAGAACAAATTTCCAATTATGAGAAGCTTGATACAACCCATAGATTGATCAAAGAAGCTTTACAACTACTTTGTGCATTTTATGTGAAACCTTTAGGTTGTATCTTATACACCTTTTCTTCATAATTTCCAGTTAGGGAAATGGTTTTCACATCTATTTACCGGAGCTCATGATCATGGTATGCTGCAATGGTAAGCATTATCTAGATTGAAAGGTCTCTTTTAATCAATTCCTTCTCATTGCCAGTAATCGAGAGTTAAAAATTTCGATATCCCTATATGCCCCAAATTTTCTCTTAAAGACACATTTGCATCCGACTGGAACATTTCATTATGGTTCAACCTTCAAGATCAACACTTAATGGCATATATGGAATCCATTTTAGATTTTATGCCTCTGATCCATATCTTAGAATCCGAGCTCTACATGGCCTTAGAATAACTCGTAGGGTCATCATATATGATCAAACTATTACTAGGATCTGTTATATGAAATTTGTATTGTGTTTAGCTTCACCGAGTACTTTCCCAGATATATAGAGTGGTGGTGTACTATGATGAATCATAGTTCCCTCTTTCAAAGGTTCCTCAGAAGTGGATATTTGGCAAACTAGAATTCTTAATCTGATTGTTAATTTTTTAGGTCTTGAACTATTTCAAGTATTTTACTACTGCCACTATCTTTTTAGAAAGTAACACTCTCTCTAAGAAGGTAGTATATTTGGCTACAAAAAATTTGAGCTCGACGAGATTACAATAAATCACATCCTAATGCCTCCCTAGGATATCCCACTAAATACAGATTTTCTCTCTAACCTATCCATATATGATTCTAGCATGAACTGAACATCTCCATATCAAATATGGTGTGATGATGTCATTCTTCCTTTATATATCTCATATAAAGTAATTGATGTAGATTTTAGAATGAATTTTGTTTGGCACGTATATGGTGCTTTCTTCGACATGGCCTAGAATGACAATGGAAACTTAGTGTTTTTCACTTCAGATCACATCTAACAAAGTTGATTCCTTCGCTCTGAAGCACCAATCAACTATGGTTTTCAAGGTGGAGTTTATTAAGAGAGAATCACATTTTGTTTAAGATAGTCAATAAACATATGACTCAAGTATTATTAAGAGAGAATCCAATAGCTTAGTTTTGGCCCATTAACTCTTTAATAACCAAACAAGTTTTTCCTTTGACTCGAAAAATATTATTGCACTTTAAATTTATTAAATTCCATTTAATAAATTTATTTAGTCAGCTTAATATTTCTCTAATTAATTATTTAATTTCTAATTAAATCTAAATTATAATTTGGATATGCTAGTGCAGGCATGATATATTCTACGTATAAGGACGAAGGATTTATATTGATATTGAGGATATATATTTTCTCAGTAAGTGGGCCTTACAACAATTTGTGAGTTTCATCCAATCTAAAGATTTGACCGTTTACCCTTAAAATAACGTTTAAGTTAAACATTTAATTCGATCATCTCTATGATCAATTAACTTAAATCACCAAGTCTAAGTTGGCCTCTAGCAAGGTGCATAAACTACCCATGAAATGAGATGTAGTTTAGAACCTCCAAAAGAACTTGTGATGACTATTATCATACCAGACTAATCATTCCATCTATGCCATAGTATGAATTAGTCCTAGGGCATGATTTAACTGTTAAACCCTACTGGAATGACTATATGAATCATGTGAATTCTTATGTAACTTAATATGGATTTACAGAAACTGTTTTCATATCATACAATTTTGCTCAAGAAATTCTATGTTCCATAAGGTATATCACTCATATGACTTTTCCTCTAATATAGAGGCGATAGATCCAATGTTATCACCCAACAAATTATCCGTATAAGAACGTATGTCTAATGGTTCACCTTATTGGTGACCCTTAAACAATGTCATATTTAGTGATATCAAAGCATGATATGATGTACATTAGTACTCTGGTCATCTCAAGTCCGAACATCAAAAGTATAATAGCCACTTGATAAGTCTCATTAACAGTCAATATATTACCATTAAAACTCTTCCAATGGTCACGTTCAATCATTAAGTCTCTACTAATCACCTACATTCATATTCGATATTCACTAATATCAATGATTATGATAACATCATTCTTCTCTCTCAAAGATATCACATGTAATTGTTTTTTCGGATTGTCATTATCCCATTATGACAATTCTAGAATTATGAATAGTTTAGATCTTAGACGTTAACCTATTTGGATCTCACTGAGCGTGATTGCTATCATGGTTTCAAATCAGTATGCATATACTATCATTTCTAACATAATGAAAACTAATGTGATAAACTAAATACTCATTTTAAATACAACATATTCATTTAATTGATAACTTATACAAATCAAGAATGATTCATATAAGTAAATGACTCTACCGGGTCAAGTTAGGATTTAAGCATATAAGCAGCAAAAATAATAATTTGAATTTTTTTGGATCTAATTCTTATTACCACATAAATCCACACTAGGAAAAATCATACAACAAACATATATCTCATATATATTAATTTTACAGAAAGTGCAGTAACATCCCAATAAAATAAAATTTCAAGATAAGAAAAATTACCAATTTTGATGAGCTAAGTGAGTTGAATGAATAATATTTTACTTCAATTTATCAATCTGAATTATTGGAAGAATAGATGGCCACATGTTTTTTTTTCTCTAATCGTTATCCACATGATCTATTTCACTTAGTTAATTTTCTACTATAAGATTCAACACATGTATAAAAAAGTTTGGGGAAAAGAGATGGAAAAACTAGTGCTTCTCTCACTCTAGGATTTTGGCCAAGTAGGAGGAGATGGAGCTCTTGATTTTGGCCAGCCCTAATAGAGATTATATAATGCTCTATTAGATTTAGGTTTCCTAATAATCAACCTGTTACTTGAACCTGATTACCTCATAACTTGGTCAAAGGTTTTCTTAATCCGAGGAAGGAAACAATAGGTTTTAACTCACTCATATGACCGACCACTTAATGAGTCATAAGCCCATGTATTTCCTTCAATTAATTTGGCTTAAGAAAATCTAATTCATAAATTAGCCCATTAACCCTTTATTATCTATTTGTTAAATACAAATCTTAAGACTCTTTTATAATTAAATAAGAGTTCCTATGTAATTTATTAATTCCTAAATAAATTAATGTCACACTTAGTTGTGCTAGTAGGGCTGCATGATATTAGATTTAATAAATGAATAATTACTATTTTTCCCTTATAGTAAAATTATATGTCAAATTACCATTTTACCCTTAAAATGGAAATAATTTGTTTTTTCTTTCCTTCGATGAATCTAAACTGACTTACTTTCAAATTTTAATGTGTGTGACCGATTAGGTGCTACATCATGCTGGTAGGAGGATCTCATAACACTTTATGATTTTATTGAATTCACAATTAATTCATTTAATTTAAACTCCTTTTAAATTAAACAGTTAGTTTAATAATCTCATGACAACAATCCTTCTATCCTGCCATGATTATAATAAACAATCCTTTTATCCTGCCATGATTATAATAAACAATCCTTCTATCCTGCCATGACAACAATCCATTGCATGATTTGATAGTTAAACCATAACAGACAAATCATATGCCATTATATCCATAATGAACATTAACAATGGATTTACTGAAAGTCATTTTCATATCAATTACTTTGCAAAGATTCATTGTTCAATAAAAAATATAATTCATATGACTTATTTTCAAATATAGAAGTGATGGATTCAATCTTGATCACTTACAACCTTCATGTACAACATCTTATACCCAACGTCTCATCCTATTTTCACCATTGGCTAGGGCTTATTGGAATGATATCAAAGCATTAAACTCAGCAAATAAGATACCATGATATGCAATCATAGAACATAAGATATTAATTCCAATAATATTAATAAACATGATAAATAATAACTAATTTTTATGATGATAATTGATAATAATATTTATTGTCTTGCTAATATTTGTATAAAGATAATATCATGTAAAGATATTTGAACTATCGGGTCAATACCTTATTGGCTTGACGAACATATACTTTTAATCTTTCACTTGCACTAAACCCTATCATTTATGTATCTAATTCTCATCTTGTCAAGATGGCGATCAAACTTCTGTTGGGAAAGTGCCTTAGTGAATAGATCTATAATGTTGTAATTAGTGTCAAATATTTATATGTTGATGTCTCCTCTTCCGATTATCTCTCGTTGAGGTGGTAAAGTTGCAGCACATATTTAGATTTATGATAAGACCTTGGTTCCTTCGCTGCACTATTGCACCATTGTTATCGTAGTATACTACTACGAGATCAACAATGCTTGGAACCATTCCAAGTTTAGTTATGAACTTTTTCATCCAAACCGTCTCCTTTGTTGCTTTTAAAGCTATAATGTATTCGACCTCAATAGTGAAATTTGTAGTTGTTTCGTGTTTGGAACTTTCCAAATAACTGTTCCACCATTGCGCATGAAAACAAAACCAGAAAATGATTTGGTATCATTGATACTCACTGAAAATTGGAATATATAAATCTATGAATCCCTCTTAAGCGCACAACCTAAAATATTGAATTTTATTATGATATTTAATAAAATGAACATATAATATTAATTTATAATATAATAAATAAACATGATAAATAGATGAATGCCTTTATTATTATTGAACCAACAATAATATTGTTAATATTTTTTAATTAGATTGTATTTCACAAAATATATACCCATCGGGTCAAACTCGATTAGCTTGACGGTCATACACTTTCAATCTCCCATTGCACTAAAGCCAATTATTTCATAATTCAATTCCCCATCTTGTCAAGATGTCGATATAGCTTTTGTTAGAAAAGCCATTTAGTTAGTGGATCAGCTATATTGTTATTTGTATTGACTTTCTCTATATTCATGTTCAAATTCCGAGTCATTATCGGATTAAGTGAAAATGCATTAACATGTGTTTGGACATTAATGAGATCTAGGGTTCCTCTTGCTTATACTATTGCATCATAATTATCGTAATCAACTATTATGAGATTATTAATGCTAGGAACCACATCAAGTCCAGTCATGAAATTTTTATCCAAAACACTATTTTTACTACTTTCAAAGTTGTAATGTATTCAGCCTTAGTGGATGATTTAGCAGTCATTTCTTGATTCAGAACCTTTCCACTTTTATCACTCCTCAAATATAAGCGAACAAACCAAAACAAAACTAATTCACTATCATTGGTATCCGATTGAAAATTAAAAGTTTTTGAAATCTCAATTTTCAATTTAGACACTCCATAAAATTAAGAATATATTCTTAGTCCTTCTAAATCAATTACAGACATTGTTAACATCATCTCAATACTTATCAACTTGATTTCCTTGAACCTGCTTATAACTCTTTAAAGCTTATGCGATATCTAGTTGCATCATAGTATAACGTATTCATGTTGTACATCTCCTTTTATGTCATAGTTGAAATCTCTTAAGAGGTGGATTCCTTGACTTAATGACAAAAGTCATCTATTAAAATCTTTAATGTTAAAATCCTTTAACAATTTTACCTATGTATGTTGATTGGGTCAAGCCGAGAAATCTTCTGAATCTATATCTATAGATCTTAACAAAAGATTCTTTTCATAAAATGGAGGGATATTTCAATGATTACAATTTAACAGATTGCATTATAGCTACTTCACTGTCTAATGAGTAGTATGTCATCTTTGTATGAAATTTATGAACATTTTTCACTCCCACTAAGAAGTAGCATCTTCATATTATGAAAACAAACAATTTGATTGTTTCATTGAAACAGATGTTCCAATTCCGAGATGCTTATTTCAATCTATAAATATATCCTTGCAACTTACATAACTTCTTTGTGTAAGTCTATATGAAAATCTCAGGTTGTATTAACTATACTTTCAAATCGAGGTTACCATTTAGGATGATGGTTTTTCACATTCTCTTGCCATGTTTGGTAATCACGACAAATTGTAAGCGTAAACAATATATGTGCATCCTTTGAGAACTATTCCTATAGGTGCATCTATTTCTCGTAATCCGAGCTAGTCATTGGCTTGAAATATATCGCATGCCATTATCTATAGCTGGACCCTTACTAGGAGTATATAATTTATCATAGGGCCATCATCAGATGTCGGTTCAGTGAGTATAGAATTCTCAGTTTGTAATCATTTTATGGTTTTTGAATTTCTTCAAGTTCTATCATACCCCCACTAATTCTTTCAAAAAGAGAATCCATCTATGAGAAGGTAGTGGTTCACATAACAAACACTTTTTGTTATAGAGTATGATGGTGTTGGAAATAATATCCTAACATCCCTTAAGGATATCCAACAGAATAATATATTTCAAACATTGGCTCCAATCATATTTTCATATCATAATATAGTTCAATGACATTCTTCTAACACTCAATATCTCGTATGAAGTAAAAATCAAAAGTAATTAGGAGAAATTATGTTTCGTAGGTAGCAATAATATTTTTAGGCATAACTCTTGAATATTTTGTAGAAAAATGATCTGACTAATCGAACAAAACCTAATAAGAGATATATAATTCTTCTTTTTAACTAAGAGAAATCTAATTATCATGCGTAATGAACAATAGTTCACAAGTTGTTATTGATTCAGAATCAATTGCACCTAATATGTCCATTAAAGCAATTTTGTGAATTCTTGTTATGCTAGCATGATTTAATCGATAGTGCCAAAACTTGTCTGAATCACATCAAACTTTTCTTCTCTTAATCTATTCAATATTAAGATAAATTTTATCCTATTAAAATTTAGAATATATATTTTAACTATTACAATAAAATATCTTATCTAATGAGTTGCTAAAAGTATTATTCATTGACTTTGAAGATAAACCTTCATTGTCTAAAATAGAAAAAACACTTTAGGTAAAAGCAAGTATATCAAACATCAATTCATTGATTTCTAAATTAATGCGAAAAGGCTAGGATGAAGTCGAAAATACCAAGGCTAATGTAACAGCTCATTGTTAATTTATTTCCTTTAGGTGTATTTCGTTTCTTAACATTATAGTACTTTTGAGATTAATCATATATCATACATACATGAAATCACATCCGGTATCTCATACCTTTCATAGAATAATTTAAGAGAAAGATTATCCTCACTCTTTGAAAAATAATAAAATATCAATATGCATCATAAGGGAGACTTGGTGAGCGTTTCATTTTTGTCTTCCAATTTCCTTTTCTACTACGGTAGAAATTCCTTTCCAATTTCTTTATCCCTTCTATCTTAATGAAAATTTAAAGCTTTGTAACTACTTTATAAATTATAAAATTGAATCAAATAATTATTAGATTACTAAGTCAAACTTAGAGATTTAATAATTTTGAAAACAAGTAATTGTTAATTAACTAAGTCACTACTTAGAATTTTAACAATTATAAAACTTGTTCCATTCACTTAACTTCTAAATGTCAAAATGTTTTTTGGCATCTGTTCTGTAACAAAAGTGCCTTTCATACATCATTAAATGAAACTAGGCTTTAGAGATTTCATACATGTCATTTTGAATATTTATACCACTAATAGATTTAGTATTGTCGATAATCACAACGACATATAACTTCTCAAAATGTAACTAAGAAGCTAGTTATTCAATAGTGTAAGTACAATACATTGCATCTAATTAATTCGCTGCAATCAGTTTAATTAGATGATCCTTGTTCCGCCAAGTGCTCTTTAGAAGTAACCAAAATGTCCTAAGTGTTCGATTTATGATAACAACAATATGTTCATCTCTAAGAATGATTCTTAGATTCCTAATGCCATTTTTTTGAAAATTTGGTCTAACTAATCTATTCAACTTGTGAATGGACTTTAAAATTTGATTTGCTATTGCACATTATATGAATATAAAATAAAACAACATATGTAAATTTAGATACAATATTAACTACCCAAAATTAATGGTCTTAAAAATTTTGGTATCTCCCACTATTTTCTTAATAATTTATATTACCCGCTTTTATAAAATGAGAAAAATTAATTTTTCTTAATGAGAAAAATGATCCAATCTTTGAATATTTTAATCCCATATTTCTGTACCAATTATAATAAGCAAGAAACATAGCAAACGCCTTTGCAATTACATCTCATGTAATTCATTTATCTTAACTCTAAGAAAATATAATCTTACGTGTCCATAACAAATTATGTTATCTTAGTTAAGTTTAACCCAAACATTCTTGTGAAACATAATGTATTAAACTTGCTTGTGCATGTGTCCATGTCCACATCAGGATGATAACACTACTCAGTCACACATCATATGTTAAGAAAATAAATGTTACACGAATTATAAATCTCATGTGTCCATAGCCAACTCATAATTAATATAAGCATCACATATATATTATAATGATTTGGAGGCAAGCCATAAAATAATTTCATAACTAATTTTAGCTTAATCTTATCAAATGAGGGATTTGAAACAAGCATGGTCTCATCAATCAATACACATGTATATGTTATGCATGTACTATCTTAGAGTTCTTACACATGGTATTATGTGAAACAGGATGCATATACATTTAACAACTTAAATTATATACATCTAATGCATGAACATGTTAAAATAATTTAACGTTCATACATTATATTATTTTTTCTTTTAATGCGTAATAATGTATTTTCATTGAAATCTAACTAAGTTTTAGATTTATGTAGTTTAGATTCTTGGTTATCTTATCTAATTACATTCATTGAGTATGTTTTAATTAATGAAATGCACAACAAACGATTAAAACATTTTCATTAACTGTTTATGGAAAGTTCCCAAAAAAATTAACTTTCTAAATTTGGAATGTTTCTGACAATGAGATGTACTATCCTAAAAATGTTTCCTAATTTAGAACTCTCTCTAAAATAGGCAAGTCATTTAAGACCGGAAAGACTTTCTAATTTACAAATATTTCTAATGTAGATTAGTTATCTTAACAAAGTTTCATAATTTGGAACATTTCCATAATTAGGATACAATTCTTTATTTTGGAACTCTTTCCAAAATTAAATAACTAAAATTTCCTAATTTGGAACTTCTTCTAAAATGGGTTATTTACCCAAACGAAATGTTTTCCTAATTTAAAACACTTCTAAATTCGGTTAGTTATCATAAAAACTTTTAGGTAGCTAATTAATGAAATCAATTCCCTTAGTTAATATGATCATAGAAATTTCATGTAAACAATTTTACATTGTTAGTTCTATTAATCACATTAAATCTTACCAAAAACAATTTTTGATTAGTGGAAGAAATTATCATATTTGACATGATTAGAAAATTTCTATATAAACACTTTATATGAATTTTACTAATACATCAAAACTTATCATAAATAATTTAAAGTAATTAATTGATTACGTACAATTGATTCCCTATTTTAATATGTTAATAAATTTCCATATAAACAATTTGTACTAGGAATTTTATTGACCATATTAATACTTACCAAATAACAATCTAATTAGTAATTTTCATAATCAAAATGAAATTTTCATTATCAAATTAAAAATTAGATTTTTACTTATTTATTTCAAAAACACTAGAACCCTAGGTGAGCTAGGATTACACCACAGTGCTGCCGCTACATGAGCAATTTGCCCCTGTGCATCCTACAACATAAGTGCTGCTTGAGTTGTGTGTTGCCCCTACCTTGGTTGTCCGATCGTTGATCCATTTTTTGGGTTTTCTAGAAAATTGTCTTATTTACATGTTTTGAAAATTTCCAAACAATCCCACTATAACTCCTAATATTTCAAATGTCATGCCGCTGCACATCGGGATTCTATCTGAGCTCTACAACAGTGATAATGTTGCTAGTGCCGCCTGTCACTACGGCCTCAGGTATCTTATCGGCAATCCATTTATTGGTTTTTCTATGAAACTATCTTATCTACCTATTCTGAAAATTTTCAAAACTATCCAACCATTTGATCTTGAGTTTTATCAAATGGTGTGCCACTGTGCAACGAGTCAAACTCACTATACAATATCCCTAAAACGGTTCACCACCGCATACAGGTACCCTGTTGTCGATCTAATCACGCTAGTAATTTCAGATTTCATTTACTTGGTTTTAGAGCATGTAAAACATTCAAGAATGACTCAAGAACATCTAAGAAAAATTACATATCAAACATGAAATTAATTCAATGATTTATATGCTTATTGATATGATCTAGGCTTTGATACAACTATTGGTCTACAAGTAATCCATAAGCGGCAGCGGTAATTTAAAATTTTTCAGATATATACATCAAATATAGAAATATACATCAAATATAGAAATATACATCAAATATATATTTAACAAAAAATATAGAGAAGTTCCAAAAAACTAACTGAATTAAGATTTAAGAGAACATACTGATCTTAATACATAATAGAATGATTCTCCTTGCTACTTCATCATTACCAAATTTAGTAGAAAGAATGAGGTGTCTAAGTGTTCAATCTCTAATTGTAATCCACACATTTCAATTTGCTCAGTATATTATCTACTCTAGGATCTTAAGGAACCCACCGAAGGCATGGAGGATTTGGCCAATATGATCACCAAATAAATGGCACATCCCTCTGAGGAAATAAAATGGAAAATCCTGGCTTGAAGACTTTACCAGAAAAGAATAGCTGGGAGAAAATGACGAAGTAGTGAAATAGTCACTTCTATAGAGGTGGATATCGTGGCAAAGATCTCAGTCACATATCTCATTCTAAGATAATTCATATGCATACTTATTAAAATATAAGTCCTCACGTGTTTGTGGCTTTCCTATATCCCTACAAATATCATGTATATTAAAATATTTTGAAGGTAAGCGATGAAGCAATTCACAACCAATTTTAGCTTAGTATAATTGAAAGAAGGATTTCAAGAAGTCTTATCACAATAACCATATATATATCATGCTCTATCTAATAGTTTATAAATATGATGTGATCACATATTTTACTTAGCATATATATATATCACAATGCATGTATATTTAACACATTAAATTACATACATTAACTCTTTTAATTATTCATACATTATTTCTTGTTTTATTTCTTGATGCATGTTCATAGAATTAGAACAAGTCAACTCTTGTTAGTTCATTTTTATCATTCAACAGAACAATCAAACAATCAAATTTCCTTTCCGTAACTTTTTAAGGGTACTTGGCAAAAATGTCAACTTTCCATATACAAAAAGTTTCCTAATCAAACCATTTCCAAAATGATAATTATTTTTTTGGAGGTTTCATATTTTTGATCCATTTCTAAACTTAGGAAACCTGCCAAAATAAATTTTCAAATTAAAGTTTACATAAACTATTTAAGGTAATTTAATTTCATGTTTGATATATTAGTAAAATATAAATAAACAATTTATATTATCTTTCTTATCATATTATAATCAAACACAATATCTAAACACAATTATCTAGTAAAAATGAAATTTTAATCAATTAATTAAAAGACTAGTTTTTTAGCTTAATTAAGGAAAGTATCCAAATAAATCACCTAATTAAATTAGGGTTTTATGGCAAAACTGCAGCTGCCGCCACCAAGCATACTAGCCCATGGGGAGCTTCAATTGCGTGACATGGACAGCCGATCGGGTGTCCAATTTTCAACCCATTCAGTGTTTTTGCATGAGCTCTACAATAGCCCGTCGTCGGCACCTCAGTATCCGATCATAGATCCGTTCAGTGGCTTACTTTGAAACTATCTTATCTACCAATTCTGAATATGTCAGAATACTCTCAACGGTTGGAACTCCAGATATGATGAATTTTGTGCCGATGCACGATGAGCCTAACTCACTTTGCAACAACCCTAAACTAGTTTGCTGATGCGAACACCAATCTTTAGTCAATCCACTATTCTAAGCGGTGGCAACAACTGTCTTAAACATCAGTTTTGTTTTGTTTTTTTTTGGCCAAAAGTTCATCTCGATTAAATTCCAGGAACAAAGAACATGCAAGAACAAATTCAAAACATCATATAAAACAATCATGCTTTCTAGTATGACTTCTACTCTGATACTACTGTTAGTAAATGTAGGCATGCAAATAAAAGAGAAATGTAGTTGAAGTAATATTCAAAATTTCATTCAAATTACATCCTAGCATGCATCGTTACTAGCAAGATCGATTATACAACAATTATATCACATATAATCCTTTTACAGAAAGCACAGTAATCCAATTGAAGATTATACAACAAGGTTAATGGAAAAGGAATACCTCTCTTCTTGATTACATAACTCTTCTTATTAAGATGGGGTGGGGCCTATGTATTTTGCCCTCTAACCTTAAACTACATGATTTGTTTCGCAGACTTATGTTTCTACTTGGGATCTCAACACATGAGATGGGAAGTTCAAGGAAAGGGAAAGGAAAAGACTCTCTTTTCTTCCTATGGAATTTTAGCCAAGGGTGCTTGCGAGCAAAAAAACTAAATTTTCGACCAAGTCCGTAGGTGATATTTATAGGCAGAACTAGGTTAAAGTTTCTAATCACTTTAGGTTTCCTAGTTGCCTAAAAACTCTTATCATCTTAAGTTATTTTTTATCTTAAAACTATTAATAGATAAAATTGAATCAAACCCATATCATGGCCCATCAGAAAAATCCAATTAATAATCCGACCCATTAACTTTTTAATATCTAATTATTAATAAGAAAACTTATGATACTTTTATAATTAAAAAAAAGTTCCTATGTAACTTATTAATTTCTAATTAAACTAATGCCACAATTAGTTGTGCTACCAGAGCTGCATGCCATTAAATTAACAAATAAAGAATTACCATTTTGCCCTTATCATTAAAGTATAAATCAAATTACAATTTTTACCCCTAAAATGGTTATGGTCCATTTTTCTCTTTTCTTCTATGAAACTTTAATTGAGTTACTATGAAACTTATGTATGTGACCGATTAGGTTCTATCTTATGCCGGTAAAAGGATTTCATAAATACTTTTATGATTTTGTTTAACTCAAAATTAAATTAGTTTAATTTAAAACAATCTTTTAAATCAAATAGTTAATTAAATCATCTCATGATTAAATAAATAGTTAATTAGGTTCTAGCTAAGTGTCAATATTACTCAAAAGATGAGAAGTACTATCTTCTGAAATAACTTGTTGTGACTATAGTATGTGTATAATAACAATTCTTCCATCTTGCCAATATCCGTTCATCCAAGAATATGGTTTAAATGTTATATCATAATAAAAAAATCATATGGACCGTTATATCTTTATTAAACATTGACTATGGATTCAAAGAAACTCCTTTAATACCATACTACTATGCAAAGATTTCTTATTTAATAAACTATATAATCTATAGGTCATTTTCCAAACATAGAAGCGATAGATTCCCTCTTGACCACTCATAACCTTCTTCCAAACGGTTTAACTAATGTTCACCCATGGCTAGGGCTAATTTGATTGATGCCAAAGCATGAAGCTTTGTACTCAAGGAACCATGATGTCTCAGGTCTGAGGATCACGTGTGACATATTTACTAAATAATTCTTGTTAACAATCAATGTTAATTTCTATTGAAAATTATCTAGGTATCACGTTCAACACCTTATTCTCTACTAAGCACCCATACAATCATTATGGTGTTTAAGTAATACCACTGGTTGTGAGATTGGCCACCCTGACAATTAGGTAATGAACTGTATGATGTTTTATCCGGATAAATCGATGTCCATTTCTGAGCACCTATGACAATGAATGGTTTGTATCTTTAGAGATTTTAGCGACTCCAGTATCTATTAATATGATCACCAGAATGCATAACTCAAGATACTGGATTTTATCATGATATACATTTATAGAACATCTAATATTAATTCCAACAAAAGTAATAAACATGATAAATAATAATTGACTTTCATTAATGACAATAAATAATGTCTTGCTAACATCCCCATAAAGATAGTATCACATAAAGTATTTTCCGTATCATGTTAAACCTGATTGGGTTGGTGGGAATAGACTTTCAATCTTTCACTTGCAATAAAACCGATCATTTATGAATCTAATTGTCATTTGGTCAAGATGTCGACCAAACTTTTGTTGGGAAAGGGCCTTAAGGAATGGATCTATTATGTTGTCATCTATGTCTACCATTTCTACGTTGACATCTCCCCTTCCAATTATTTCTCGGATGAGGTGATAATGTAGCTTCACATGTTCGGATTTCTAATGAGACTTATGTTCGTTTGCTTGTGCTATCGCACCATTGTTATTGCAATACACTACTATGGGACCAACGATGCTCGGAATCACAACAAGTTTAGCTATGAAAATTTTCATCCAAACAACCTCTTTTGCTACTTTTAAGGCTGTAATGTATTTAGCTTCAATGGTGGAATACACAGTCATTTCCTGTTTGGAATTCTTCTAATTGACCGCTCCACTGTTTATAGTGAAGATGAATCTTAAAATTGATTTACTATAATCAACATCTGACTAAAATGTAGAGTTTGTGAAACCCTTAATTTTCAAGTTAAAACCTCCATAAAACAATAACATCTCTTTAGTCCTTCTCAAGTACTTAAAAATGCTCTTGACAATAATCCAATGTTTTTAACTCAAATTTCCTTGAAACCTACTCGTAATACTTAGAGCATAAGCAACATTCAGTCTCATACATAAACTCTTTCCATACCATACTACCTTGTCTAAGGATTTCTATGTTGCATTAAGACATCACTCATAGGACTCGTCCTCTAATTTAGAGGTGATGTATCACATCTCATCACCCTATAGACTACTCATAAAAGAACATATCAACCCTTAAATAGAGTCACATTTAGTGATGTATCCCATCTTGTACATTAGTATTGTGGTAATCTGAGAAAAGTCTCATTAATAGTCAATACTATTACTATTGAGACTTATCTAGTGATCACGTTTAATGATTAAATCTATACCAATATGCCTATCCTGATATTGTGCAATATCGATGATTATGAGAACATCATTCTTCTCTTAAAGAAGATAGCGCATGTAATAGTCTTTCTAGATTATCATTATCTTATCATGATAATCCTACAACTATGAACAATTTGGATCTTGACGTCAAAATACTTGGATCTCACCGAGTGTGATCTATATCACGATTCTAAGTGCATATCTAAGATATGAGAATCTATCAAGTTATGTCATAAAATGATAGACTAAATGATAGACTAAACACTCATTTAAATACAAAATATTCATTTAGTTAATAACTTATATTGATCAAGACTAATTCACATAAGTAAACGACCTTATCGGGTCAAACCCGATTAGCTTAATAGGCATTATACTTTCACTATCCCACTTGAACTAAAGCCAATCACTTTAGAATCTTATTCTCATCTTGTGAAGATGGCGATTAAATTGCCACTGGGAAAGTTCATTACTGTGTGGATCTGCTATGTGATAATTCGTTTCTACTCTCTTATGTTTGTTTAAACACTTTCTAACTATCACTACAATAAAGTGATAAAGAAGCAATACATGTTTTGGATTTCCTATGAGACCTTCGTTCCTTCACTTTTGTTGGGCACCATTATTATCATAGTACATTACCACATGACTAATGATGATAAGAACCATTATAAGTTTAGTTGTGATCCTTGTCATCCAATACACTTATTTTGCTTCCCAAGCATTAATGTATTTATTTTTGTTAATTGTATTCTTAGTCGTTTCTTGATCTGAAACTCTTCCAACTAACTGATTCAACAATTAACATTAAATGATACATGATGTGGATTCACCATCAACCATGTACGACTGAAAATTAGAGTCTATGGAAAGTTCAATTTCAATTCAGAATCTCTATAAATATTTAAAATACCCTCTGTTCTTTTCAATAAGGTAATAATATTCTTGACCACATTTAATGTTGTTTATTTGGATGGCTTTTTTCTCATGCTTATAACACTTAAGAGCATTATGGACAACATGTGGCCTTCTAAATAGCATGACATGCATAACCTATAAAGGCCTACAAAAGTAGGCTAATCTCTAATAAAAGGAAGTGCTTGGATCGACGACCAGTCCTCATCTTGGAAGGTAGCTCCTGCTTGGCATCATTAATACTGGATATCCAGGCTGGGACCTAATCAACCATTGGTATAACCATCTGAGGTAACCAACGAGTCTATCTCATAAACCCTTGGAATCAGGCTTTGCTTATCCTAAGTCTCTCCTCAAGCTCTCGGATTAGTTGCCTCATATGTTGTTACTCTATCCAACATCCTACTCAGGTGGCTTTCCTGACCTAGATATGCTCAACATGAGAAGATAGCTCTACCATAATAGTATCCATGGCATTCTTCTGCCCCAAACATAATGAACACTAGAAGAAGGCTTAACCACAAGAATGAGCTAACTACTCAATCTGATATGGAAGAGTCCTCAAACTGCTCCTCCGCTCGGCCAAAAGGTCCTCTTGACTAACCAGTCCATCAATGTCAACAAGCACCTTAGTCTTGGTCACCTCATCTACAGTGTCAGGAAATGGCGGTCTCATGAATGTTTGAACCTAGCCAAGGGAAGCTGCACCATCAACATATGAGAAAGAACTCTCTTGACAAGCTGACGGCCTAGTAGAAGATAAGTTGATTGCCTTCTCCATGGTAGCTAAAGTAAAATCATCTATGTCTTTGTCATCAGACACGGGAGTTGAAGGATTAGTAGTGTCCTGCATGAAAAGAAAGTCATAAGAGGAAAAGTTATTAAGCCTTATAGGAGTGTTTTATTTAAAAGTGTATGCCTGTCTACCCAATCAATTTTGACCTAATGGGGCAAATACTTTTTGTGACACTACCTTTATTTGGATATTAACAGGACATAATTTATTGTCATCAATGAAAGTCACTCACTATTTATCATGTTTATTGATTTTGTTAGTATTAATATTATATGCTGTATATATGCATATCATGATAGAGTCTAATATCTTGAGTTATGCACTCTGAAGATTATGATAGAGGTTATGCTAGTAGAGACTCAAGTCGCTAATAACTCTTAAAATACAAATGGTTGATTATGATAGGATCTCGAGAATGGAAATTGATTGATTCGGATAGACAATCATGTAGTTCATCGCCTAATTGTTAGGGTGGCCGATCTCACAACTAGTGGTGTTAGTGGAACACCATGATGATTTCATGGGGGCTTAGTAGAAACTAAAGGTGCTTAGTGTGATACTTAGATAATTCTCAATTGTAATTCATATTGACTATTAATGAGAATTATCTAGTGATTATTGTGTATGTGACCCTCCAACCTGAGATATCATGGTTTCCTTGAGTACCAAACTTCATACTTTGACATCATTCCTATAAGCCCTAGTCCTGGATGAACACGGGGTGAAATTTTTGGTATGAAGTATTGTGCATGAAGGATTATGAGTGGTAAAGAGAGAATCCATTAGATTCGTATTTGGAATAAGTTCTTGTGAATTATATGCTTTATTGAACAAATAATCTTTGCAAAGTAGCATGGTTTGAAAGGAGTTTCTGTCAACCCATTATCGATGTATAATAAATGTATGGTAGTCCATATGATTTGTCTATTATTTAATAGTTAAACCATGCCATAGGACGAATTGGGATACTTGCGAGATGGAAGGATTGTTTTTATAAATATACGATGGTCCCAAATAGGTTCTTTCAAAAGTTGGTACTTCTCATCTCTCGGGTAGTTTTGACACTTTGTTAGAAGCCAATATTGACTTGAAGGTTTTAAGTTATTTAATCATAAGATGATTAAGTTAACTGTTTAATTTAAAAAGTTATTTTAAACTAAACGAATTTAATTTGGAATTAAATAAAATCATAAGAGTGTTTATGAAATCCTCTTTCCAGAGTGATGTAGAATCTAATCAGTCATATACATAAGGTTCGTAGTAACTCAATTAAAGTTTCATCAGACAAAAAGAAAAAATGGACCAAAACCATTTTAGGAGTAAAATGGTAATTTGACTTATAGTTTGACTTAAGGGCAAAATCATAATTATTAATTTGCTAATTTAATTTCATGTAGCTTTGCTCGCACACCTAAGTGTGACATTAATTTACTATAAATTAATAAGTTATATAAGAATTTTTATTTTATTATAAAAGTATCCTAAAGATTCATATTAATAGTCAAACATTAAAGGGTTAATGGACGAGATTATTAATTAGATTTTTATGCGCAAAATTAATTAAATTGTTGATTAAGTATCCATGGGGTATAACCATTATAGTGGTAGGCCATATAAGGATGGGTTTGACCCAATTTTATCTTTAAAAAGTTTTAAGATAACTTAAAATGATAAGAGTTTTTAAGAAACTAGGAAACCTAATGTGATTAGGAACCTAGAACCTAGTTGTGCCTATATATACACCATAAGGTCTTGGCTGAAATTATGCTCCCTCATAAGTCTCTTCGCCAAAAATCAAAGAACGAAAAAAGAGCCTTTTCCTTTCCTTTTCCACGAGCTTATTTTCTCATGATTTAAGAACTTAACTAGAAACTTAATAATGTAAAATGAATCGTGTAGATAACAGTTAGAGGGTAAACACATGTGCATCTCCTCATTTTATTTAAGAAGAGTTCTGTAAATCAAAAGAAGTATGCATTTTCCATAAACCTTGATTAAAGGTTGATGGAATTTATTATGCTTTATGTAAAATAGATTAGATGTAATATAATTGCTATATGATCGGTTTGGATAGAAACTGTGTATGCTAGGATATGATCTTAATAACATTTTATTTGTAGGCTTACATTTCCTAACATTGTCAAGAAAATTACCTCTATGACCAGCTGCTCCTTAGTCCTCTGAACTGCTGTAGTGGAAGCTCTAGCCCCACCCAGGCTAATAAATACTATGCTTCAATTGCCCGCTGCTGGCTCACCCCTCTCCACCTGGTCGAGATCATCAAAGATAGAGTCTGTGAAAAATGATGAGTCTTGGGAGACAAACTAGCATCTCCTTCACTTAGCTTTTATCATAGTGCCCTTTCCCTAATGAGATAGACATTAAGAATAAGTTTGAAGAGATCGGCTAAGTAAAACAAAAGAAGAAACAAAATTCTTACCATAGAAGACTCATTCCACACCGACCGAGACTCGGCAGCTGGCTTTGGAGTTAAATTGCTAGTCTGGTATCATTGACGATTCCTAGCTACAAGATTATGAGCAATGTTTGTTAATGGAATTATTGTCAAGAGCTAAAAATCATAAAAGAGAAGTCAAAATGTTTACCTAGAAAGTTTTATAGAAGAAGAGTAGCCAAAGCACCGATACAAATCCTAGTCACTACTGGTCTCGACTGAGGAACAAATTTAGACGGGGTTCAGTCGTCCTCCACACCCATCTGAATCTCGGCCGAAGTATGACAAAAATGACATATGGATAATCGGAGCCACCAAGATGTGAACACTGATGTTTTCGATACTCTAATGGTCTAGCATTTAGGAAACATCCATAATTTCCTAATTTGGGATTTTGTAGTCTTCACAACACCATCGACAACACTAACTAGGGTGAATTGTTGATGATCCAGAAGGTTGACATTAATGCTGAAGACCAGGAATAAGTGAATGTGTTAAACAAAGCTTAATTGCTCGGCTGCCATGACCGAAAAATACAACTTGAACCCACATTTGTAGTTTTGGTTGATAGAACATATCAAGCCAATGTGAAGGTCTTTGTTGACTATGATAAGAGCCGAAAACGCCTATGAAAGATCCCCGGTTGTATAAATCAATGAAGGGCTTCCTAATTTATGTCATTGAAAAATCAAAAGCAGAATTGGAATAAAATGCTAGAACCATGATACATGGCAAAACCCCATCCCATAACTCAACTAGCCCCAAATAGTTCTTAGTTTACCCGAACATAATGCGGGGAAATGGAAATAAATCCAGTATAACACTACAAACAAAGCTCCACTAGCCATAAAAAATGGTCTTATTACAATGTCATCGCAACCCCTATAGATTTAACCTAAAGCAAAAAAAGCTAGAGAAAAACTAGTACCTTGCACTAGGAGGATGTAACAGGAAGCGTCTCCTTGGTGGTAGCTTGGCAGGAATGCACAAGAAGAACCTACACACCTAAATTAGCATGAAGGCTACGTGATTATGATCCATGATTGCATCATCACGAAATGTGTTCATGAAAGTCAAATAAAAGAGTTTCCATCTCAGATAGGGAAAGTTCTCCACTGAAGTAAGCAGGCGGCCCGAAAATCAACATCCTCAATCAGCAAATTGATGATGGCAGGAACGTCAAAATGGGTCACCATTATAGGTTTGTTTGGGAATGTAAAGCAGGTATAGGACCTTAACCAAAAACTCATAATCTCTAGTAGGACGACCGAATCATAGATGGTTCGGTGGTTTGTTATTGTACATCATGTGAATATAAATATAAAAATAACATACATAAATTTGCATATAAACAAACGAACCAAAATAAAAGGTCTTAACATGTTTGATACCTCCCACTATTTTCTTCTGAATTTGTATGACCCTCTTATATAAAATGAGAAAAATTAATTTTTCTTAGTGGGAACAAATCCAATCATCGAATATTATAATCCCGCGTGTCCATAGCCAATCATGTTATCTTTGTTAAGTTTGACCCAAACATTCCTGTGAAATGTAATATATTAAACTAGCTCGTGCATGTAGACAACTCATAATGTTTAGTCACACATCATACGCTAAGATAATAAATTTATATACTTACACTAATTATAAGTTCTACTTGTCTGTAGACAACTCATAATTAATATAAGCATCACATATATTATAATATTTGGAAGGCAAGCCATAAAATAATTTTATGATCAATTTTAGCTTATCGTTATCAAAGGAGAGATTTGAAATAAGCATGGTATCATCAATCAATATACATATATATGGTATGTATGTACTATCTCATGGTTGTTAAACATGGGACGAAAGCATTTTTAACAAAGCATACATATCTTTGAATCCTGATGCATGTACATTTAACAACTTAAATCACTTATATCTAATGCATGAACATGTTAAATAATTTAAATTTCATACATTATATTTTTTGAATTTTTAATGAATGATAATGTAATTTTCGTGGAAATCCAAACAAGCTTATAAATTTAATTAGTTTAGGTTACTGGTTTTTTAATCTAATTATGTTTATTGAGTATGTGTTAGTTAATGAAAAGCACATTTCCTTTTTGGGGAACTTTCCTAATAAAGAAACTTTACAAATTTGGAAAATTAACAAACAATAAAGACATTTTCCTTAACTATTTACAGAAGGTTTTAAAGAAAGTTTACAAAAATGTAAACTTTTCAAATTTGTAAGGTTTACTTATTAGGAAAGTTCCCAAATGATGAAATGTGCTATCTTTCGTAATTTTCCTAATTTAGAAAGCTTTCTAATATAGGAAGGTTTTTTATAATTAGAAAGATTTTCTAATTTACAACTATTTCTAATTTAGATTAGTTATTGTAACAAAGTTTATTAATTTAAAACTTTTCTACAATTTCCTTCCAAAATAACTTAATTACCCAAATAATAAGTTTTCCTAATTTAGAATACTTCTAAAATAGGTTAGTTACCATAGACACTTTTAGTTACCATAATTACTAATATGATCATAGAAATTTCATTTGAACTATTTTACATTGTTAATTTAGTTAATCACATTAAACCTTACTAATAATTTTTTTGATTAATGGAAGCAATTACCGTATTTGAAATGATTATAAAATTTCAATATAAGCACATTATATGAATTTTACCAATTACATCAAAACGTATCATAAACAATTTATGTTAATTAATTGATTCCATAAAATTGATTTCCTATTTTAATATCTTAATAAAGTTCAATATAAACAATTTATATTAGTAACTTTACTTCATATTAACACTTACCAAATAACAATGTAATTAGTAATTTTCATAATCAAAATCAAATTTTAATTATCAAATTAAAAATTAGATATATTTTTTTATTAATTTCTAAAAATCCCAGAACCCTAGTCGAAATAGGGTTATGCAGCATTGCTCTCTTAGGTTTTAAGTTACCAAAAATTAACTTACAAGTTTCACCCACTCCATTGTTGACTTAATAAAAAGTTACCTTAATTAATTTAATAAACTTACCATTTTGCGCTTATAGTCATATAATAGGACAATATATGATTTTACCCTTAAGATCAAAACAATATGTTCCCCTTATCGTTGTAGAAAACTTAACTGATTTACTTTTGAACTTTAATATGTGCGACCGATTAGCTTCTACATCACGTTGGCAAGAGGATCTCATAACACTTTATGATTTTATTTAATTCCTAATTAGGTTCGTTTAACTTTAAAATATCTTTTAAACTAAACAATTAATTTAATAATCTCATGATTAATTAACTAAAACCTCCAAGCCAAGATTTACTTGTAGCAAAGTGACTAGGCTACTCGAGAGATAAGAACTAAGTATCTTGCAAAAGAACCTGTTATGACTAAAAAACTGTATAATAATGATCCTTCCATCTAGCCAATGTCCCAATTTTCCATCTAGAAAAATCATATGAACTATTACCCCTTTAATGAACACATAAAATGAATTTACTACGTTCTTTTCATACTATACTACTTTGCAAAAATTTCATTGTTCAATAAAATATACAACTCATAGGACTTATTTCTATTAGTATAAGACTGATGAATTCCATCTTGATCACTCACAATATTCATGTAGAATATTTTATATCTAATGGTTCACCCTACTTAACCCTTGGGTAGGGTCTTTTGGAACGATGTCAAAATATAAAATCTAGTATATAAGATATTAAGTGATATGAGGTCAGAGAATCACATGTACTTTAGTTATTAGAAAATTCTCATAACAGTTAGTATTCTTACCATTGAGAATTATGTAAGTGTGATGTTCAATACTTTTAGTCTCTACTAACTACCCACATACTTAACTTGATGTGCCACTAACATCAGTGGCTATGAGAACAACAATCCTAAAAGTTTAATGAGATAACTTACGTGATAGTATATCCAGATTATCAATGTCTCTCTTGATAATCTTATGACTATGAATAATTCATATCTTAGGCTTTAAGCAACTTCAATCTCAGCTAGCATGATCTCTATCATGGCCTCAAGTGTATAACCTAAGATACTGAACTTTATCTGATATGTAATAATGAACATATAATATTAATTCCAATATAATTATTAAACATGATAATTAGATGAATGTCTTTACTATTATTGAATAAACAATAATATTGTTAATATTTACAAATAAGATTGTGTATTATATGAAATAAATATACCCATCGGGTTTAACCCGATGGGTTTGACAGGCATATACTAGCAGATTGATGATAAAGTATTGAAGTACGATGTCAATAAAAGAAGCAACAATAAAATATCAAAAGGTTTAATAAGGATCAGCCCCCTCGACCAACCCAATAAAAGGTATCAAAGATTGGCCCCTCGGCCGACCAAAAGAATCATAGTCATGTAATAAAAGTCATAAGTATAATGTAGATAATAAAAGGATGCTAAACATTGTTAAGATATAACATCCAAATAGCCTCCCATGTATCATCTAGCCTCTCATGCTCTTGATCTGCCTTCGCAATGGCCATCACCCATGTTGGTCTGGTGCTCGGCCTCCATGACCTGTAACCTCTCTTCTACCTCTCTAAACCTTTGCCTCGCCTGCTTTAGCTTAGCCTCACTAAAATATGAGAAGAGGGCTCGTCCGAGTAGTCTTCTTAGCCTCTATTATAACTTCTTGAGAAGATTGCTCAACAGTAGTGGCATCATATATGATTTATGCTTGATCCAGAATGCTTGTTGAGCAGATAGTCGAATTCCTAATCTAGCCACATGATCATGTCATTTCAAGAGTCCTCAAACCTCCACTAAAGGCAACCCGCAAGCCCTTCCAAGTAAGAAGTCTATCAATATCTACTAGGGCATCAAGGTGGGTAGTTCCTCCAGTAGCATCAGCAAGAGGCTATCTTAAGACATCTCCAAGGCAACCAACAAGAGTGTTAGCAGGAGCAGGTGTCTCCAATTGAGTAGGAAGTTAGATGGGAGACTGGCTCACAAGATCAAGAGCCATGTGCAATAGCTCACAGTATCAAGCTCAATAGGGAAAGAAGAAGAATCCACTATCATATATTAAAAGGAGAGAAACTAAGCCTATAAATTGTTAGCGCAAGAAATGAATATGTTTGGACATAAAGACTTACCTGATCAGTGGGCTGCTCCTTTACACCAGTCATAAGCCAGATAGAGTTCTAAGCGGTTATCACCTGACTCAATCTCATCACCCAATAAAGCCTCTGACTGTAGACTAAGTAGTCAGCTTTCTTTACTTGATCTCAAAATTCAAGAGAATTTTGGGGTAAAATATCAAAATAAAAATAAATCGGCTATATTGAGTTTGTTGAGCAAAAGTGAACTGATTACATTATTGGATTATTCGAGTTTAATAGATTTTTGTAGTTAAATTCTTGAATCAAAATGCAAAAAAAAAAAAAAAAATTGGAGTTTTATTATAAAAGGGTCACATAAAAAATGGCCAACAAGAACAACAAATATAAAGTTGTAAAAAAAGTTACTATATTGCTGATTATATTAAAATTGGCTAACCTACTGCTAAATAAGGGATACCTGTTGGCCGATTATGTTAAAATCAGCCAGAAATAATAACACAAAAGAAACTTTAAAATTGGCCGACATGCCATCTGTTGATAGGGTAGCAAGGATTGCTTCAAGGTTGTGCGAGATCGGATCAAGGGAGCTTAGAAGATTTCTCATTGTCAGTAACGTGTCTTTATGGTGTTGGATGGTTGGTTTTTCCTTCGCCATTACTTTCACTACTGTATTGATTTTATGGATTAGGCCACCACGAATGCTCTTGTATTCTCTATGGATTAAGCTACTTGAGCTAAAAATGTCTTGAACACGATATATAAGTTCTGGTAGTACACTTGTGTATCTCTGACTATAGACCTCTTCTGATCTAACTCTAACAATGCCAAGTCATAATTTGTTAGGTACTTAGATGCTTCCACCCTAGCTTGAGATAGTTCACTATGAAGATGGACCGGCTGGTTCATCTCATCATCGATCATCTTGAATATGATCCTCACTTAATTGGTCACTTTATCAGAATGGATGATATTGCCAAGTGCGGCTAGGATTTCTTCAGAACTAGGTCTAAACATGTAGATGCCATATCTTGGAGAAGGAAATTCGAAAGCTTTTTGTAGAATGGGTGGAAAATCTAAGGAAGAACTAGATCCTAATTCGGTATGCCTAGAGAAAGCTAGTGAATTAACAAGCCTTTGAGAACAAGATCAAAACCTAACCGTCTTTATCTACCATTGTTTTCATCAACATCAATGAAAGATTGAAAGCTATAAGAGGGTTATGGCTGGAGGGGTCGCTCTCAGTGCTGCTAATAAAGGAATCGTCAAACTCGATCATGGTAATTAGATTGTGGTAGAAAATTAAGAAGGAAGGGTTATCTTTATAAAAGTTTTGAAGAGATTATTGTGTCATTTACCCCTTATATTTTTAGACATACTCAATAAGAGGGATAAAGTGGGGAATTTGTTGATGCCAAATTTGTTCTTTTGAAACTTGGCATGAGTTTATTAAAAGGATCTATTAAAATCATCATAATGGCCAAAGTCTACCTAGGGCATGAATCAGCCACAATGGATGACAAATCAATTACCTATATGGAATCAACTAAGAGAGGCTCATCAAAAGGGATAGGTTGTGCACCATGGATATGCAGCCAAGGGCCTACATGCTAGTGGCGTGTGGCCTGTTTTGGGACAAGGGCGAATGTGTGCTCATTTGCCCTAAAACCTCTTTTTTGGGTATTTGTTTTAGGTTTTTCCTCTCTTTAAGGGGTATTTCAATATTTTTGGGGCCTTTGAATGAGTAAAAACAAGTGAATTTGGACACAATGAAGGCCAAATATAGTCTAATTAAGAAAGATGATGATTGAATAATGATGAATCAGCCGCCTTATGCTTGCTAGATAAGGAATTTTGGCCATACGGATGCTTGCCCACCAGGTATGCTAAAAGTGTATGCTACTTGGATATGTTTGTTTGGGGTTATGCACTTATGAGATTCAGTCTTATTTGTAAAAACATTATCAACACCTTAAGTACGTTGTATTTATAACATGAGTTTTATCCATCATATGTTTAGTATATTGTTTGAATAATAAATTTCAAGAATATATGTCTGTATGAATGTATATGTTTGCATGATACATTCCCATATCTTAGGCAATGCACTTGGGAACATAATAGTGATCATGCTCGATGACACCCAAGTAACGGTAAGCTTGATATCCAAACAGTTTGTAGTCGTAGAATTATCATAAGGGATATTGATAATCCTACAAGATTGCATGGGTTCTGTTCTTATTGTAAGAATGATGTTTTCATAATCATCAATATTAATGAATACCGAGATAGATATGCAGGTTGTTTAAAAGATGATTAAATTAGTGATGTACCTTGTGCGACAAGGAATCTTTGCAAAGTAGTAAGGTCGGAAAATGAATTTTCCATAAATCCATTGTCTTAGTTGCATGAGTAATAACATCATTCACATGATCTATTTATTGAAGTTTAATAGTTTAACCTTGCCCTAGGAAAAATTAGGATTCGGCAAAGATGGAAGGATTACTCTAGTATAGTAATTAGTCACTACATGTTCTTTTTTAGGTTACATTATCTCTTTTAGATTCCTAGTACTTGTCATTATACAGGTGGCCCAGATGCCTTGCTAGAAGCCAATGTGAGTCTTGTGGTTTAGGTTAATTTGATCGTAGATGATGATCATATTAACTATTTATTTTGGAAAAGGTGTTTTCAAAGTCAAACATTTCATTTATTAAGAATGGATAAAACTCACAAGTAGTTGTGGGGCCCACTTACCGTGAGAATGTATAACCTATTGAGTCACACACATTATGAATGATTTGATCATTAGTTAGAGATCTAATCTTAGTGGAATTTGACTCGTTCTTAGAGAACTTGATTTAAAAGTTAAATAATTAATTAATTTAATTTATTAAGTCCAAGTCACACCCGCACTACTAGCATTACAAAAGAATGACTTAGATTTAATTAGAAATTAAATAACTAATAAGAAAAATATTAAGTTGACCAAATAATTATTAAATGGTTATTTAATTATTATTAAGTCAAAGAATATTTTTGTGTTAAAGGGAAAGTCCATTTGGACATTAAAATATTCATAAGCTTCACCAGGCCCACATGGTCGGGGAAAAATAAAAGTACAACCTTACAGGATAAAATTGAAATTTATTTTGGCATAATGTTTTATCAGTTTAATTTTTTAAAAATTAGAAAGTTAAACGAGAAAATAAAAATACAAGCACCAAATTAAATAGGGTTAGGCTTATGAAGTTTACTTGGGCTTTGGGCTCAACTCATTTGTCCATATAAAAGAAACAAGATGAAATGCTAGAGCTCAATCTTTTGTCCTTTGTGTATGACACACATTAGAGAGAGAAAGAGAGAGAGTCTTTCATCATCTTTTCTCTCTAAGTCATTCCCCTCTTTTTTGATGATTGATAACATGTGTTTATAAATCAATCAAGAAATGATGATGAGTTGTTTTCCGTGTCGATATCAATAGTGACTAGCTGATGGCTTTGGAATCCAACCAAGGAGTGATGGCTAGCGGTGGATGGATATAATAAAGTGATTGAAAATGAGGATACAAGACATAATAAAGTGATTGAAAAATTGCATGTATATGTGTGAAAATTGTTTGAACATATGTATGTCTGGTAAACGTGATGCATACATGGTGACATGGTGCCTTCTTGATGACATAATATTTGATTGGAAAAAACTTATACCTTACTATCTTAATTACCAACAATAATCTAAAAAAAAAAATGGCCCCAAAAACCCATTTAATTTATCATAGCGGTTATCCATTTATGTTTGTGATAATAATCAAATTTGACGAGGATTACTATTTTAATACGGATCAAAAATGGAATAGAATTATACATTATCAAAGAACTTGATTAGTCAATATTTTAACTTACAAAATTTGCCACCTATGAATCCTTGTTAACACCTCATGCTTAAGTTAAGATTTTAAATAACATAAGCTAATATTTTCTTCATTTCCTTAGAAAAACGTCCATCTCTCTCTCCCTCTCTTCTTCTTAAATTTTCATATCCACCGTTAACAACCCTCTCAAGCTCAATAGAAGTCTTTATCTGTTGGTGAATTATCAAGCTTATGGAAGATTTAGTTTCAATCATCCATGGAGGTAAGATCTTGTCATTCTTCAGCCAAATTGCTTACCTAAGTTATTGATCACATTCATTTGATTTAGGTTTTCTAGAGATGGGTGATATTCATTTGAGATTTCAAACCTAGCTTGGTGTTAGAGTTATGAAGGAGTGGTATTATCCCTTAGGTCCATATAATTGCAAATATGAAGTTTGGAAACTAGAATGACATCCACTTTAGTTTGAGGTTTCATTATCCTATGTACATGTTATAATTATGAGAAAATTATATTGAAAGGTAAGAGTCAAGGTAAGAATCTTAGAGCTTTACAGAAAGTTTAAGTGCATCCAAATTATTGTGGTCTATGCTTAGAAATAAATTCTTGAAATTGACTTAATGATCTGTAAGACGAAAATGTTGGATTTGTGAGCAACTTGCATTCGGAGAGATATTTGAATATGAAAATGACAAAAGGTGATTGATTTTATAGGCACAAACTAGAGATCTAGATCTAAACAACCGTGCATATGAGACTTGGATTTTTTTTACCAATAGAAATCATAGTTGTGTAATCCTAAATCTAGTGTAAATTAGTGAGCTAACTCGGAATACGGTGATTGAAATAAGAAATTTGTAACTTGAGTAGTAATGATTAAAAGTTAGTGAGTTTTACCAAATATGAAGGTAGATGTTAGCTTTCAAAACAAATACAATTGGGAATTTCTTAGTATCTCCACAAAAAGGTACAGGCAGAAGAGTAATGTTGGTTAAAATTAACTGCCTCTTTTGAACAGTTTTGAAACAATTGAGATTTCATGGGACAAACGTGAGTGTTTTGAGTTGAAATTTTCACAGGAGCTGTAAGAATTGTTAATAGAACTTTTGTTAAAAGCCTAGAGAAATAGAGATTTCCAAGTGTAAGTTATGATCCTCATAACACAAACATTGAAATAGAAAGTTAAATAGAGAAAGAACACGAAGCACGCTGTCAAGGAACTAAAATTAAAAGGGATAGCAACCGATTAATTTTTGAGTTGATATTTTCCTAGGAAATAAATAATAGATACAACTAAGAGTTGAAAAATTTTCCAAATGAAACAAAGTTATGGTTTATGAGATACAATTATCAAAACCTAAGCAAAGAGTTAAAGAAACATAGTAGCTCTAAATTCTAGCTTCAATTGATATAATGAAGGGCATAAATGAAGAAGCAAAAATGATGATTTGGAGTTGTAAGTTTTATAGGAGATATTTATGAATATTAATAAGAGTTTATATGAGTTTCAAGTGAAAATAAAATATGTATAAGGAATTAGACTTTTCACAAAGTAAGGGTTCAGATTAAGAGTACTAGCACAATGTTAGATTGTGTAATTTAGAAAGATTAATTGATAGTAAGGTTTGTAGAAAGTTTCCTTTTAGAAAGTTTCCTTTACTAAAGTCAAGTTTATATGCATACTTAGTTAGGTTAGTAATTAGTCTAGGATCCGAAGAATTATCGAAAAATCTCTAACAAAATAGCCCAAATTTCAAGTAAGTAAACTCTTATATACAACATAAGTGATCAGTTGTTTGATGCTTTGTTTATATGAGGTGTTGTGATTAATTTGACTATCACATAGCATGTTGGATATTGAGTTATTGAAAGCATAAACTTTTATTTTTTACTTTGGGATTTTAATAGCATGCTTGAATATTGAAAGCATCTAGGATATTATATGAAATGAGAAAGTGAAATGTTATGCTTGTACAAAGAAATAATTATTTTATAAGACTGACCAAATGTAATACCCTTCTATTAGTTATATAATTATTCAAAATACTATTTAAGGTAACAACTAATTTTCTTTAATATAACTAGTAAGAGTATTACTACTTAACATGGAAGACTTTGATAAAACAAATATTGAATACTTTGAACTATATAAAACTCTATTTAGGTATAATCAAACTCAACCGGATGTCAAAATATAACTACCTTATATGTTTATATACTTCCACTATATATATACATATATATTCTTAATTATTCACAACCCTTTTTATAAAATAAAATAGTAATTCTAGAAGTTTTCTAAGATACATTCTAAAGAAAAACTCTACTATCTATTCCATAGGTTAGGCCCATTTGTACTCACACCAAGTTGACTATGCTTTATTCATCAATCCTAAAGCCTTAGACATTCATTTTTAATTATCTACAACACAAGTAATTATCGGTTGAGTAAGTAAAGTTTATATCTCACAAAGCTTAGTACATATATCAATTGTGTAGAAAAATAAAATTTGTTTGAATGATCATGATTATGTAATTTTAGATACTATGCAAATGTCATGTCTTACTATTATTACTTTGGACTTAGAGGATGCTACCTCCAGCATTATTATTTTACGTGATCCTTTATGACTAATAAACTTTGTGATCAGTAATTCCACTCAAATCAAAATATAATTGGGATTAACGACCTTGCTCAGTCTGCCATGGTCAGGCTATCTCTGGGATCCATAACTCCGCTCAGTCTTCCTTAACTCAGCAACACTTCACTATAATATTATGCTTATATCATATCATACAACATACTTATTAACTTATAGCATAACATTATTATTGTATGTATTTGCATGAAAGTAGCAGTGCTTTCAATATATTCATACAATATAAACTATAAACTCAGTTTCTAGCATGGTATATGAAATTACAACAGCAATCAATAGCTATATTTTCATGAACTCAATGCTTAGCAGCAGACCACGGACAACGGCCAGAGACAGACAGAAAGTTATGTGTGCATGGGATCAAGCGTAGGGTTTAGAGAGCATTTTTCCCTGAGTTCATGCTTCATTATCAATTATGTTAACTACTTAAATTGACTATAATTAACTATTTCTTAAATTAAACAGCATGTGACATGCACATTTCATGTACATGGTGGGCGACCTGGTGGGCCACATGGTGTGTAGTTGACTGGTTAGAATTTTTAATTAACTCATACTTAAATTTATCAAAGTCCAATTTATCAAATTACGCAATTACTCTCTAACTCCTTAAAGTCAATATTACCATCAATGAACCCTATATGAATTTTATAATCAATTTCATTGATTAATATAATTACTAATTAATCTAATTAATCAATTTAAATTCTTATAATAAACAATCAATTCTCAATTCATTGACCTAATACACTTAGTTATGCTAACAATGCTGCATGATATTGAGATAACAAATTAATTTATTTTACTATTTATATTACTATTTATATTATATGGAATAATCTCATAATTGATATAATTGTATTTTCCTCCAATTTATGAAAATATATTTCAAGTTACATTTAGTCTTTCTGTGTGTGACTAATTAGGTTTTACATCACAACAGTATGATGGAGTTCATGACTCCTAATAATTTTATCTACTTAATTAATTAGACATGTTTAACTTTGAAACTACCTTTCAAAATAAATTGTTAAACTTAATCATCTCATGAATAACTTAACTTAAGTCTTTCAAACTAAGATTGACTTCTAGTAAAGTGTTAAGATTGCCTCTGAGATAAGAAGTGTACAATTTCTTCCAAAAGAACTTGTATGACTATTACCGTATTATTAATATTCTTTCATCTGATCAATATTTTGATTCGTCCTAGGGTTTGGTTTACTATTAAATCCTATAGATAAATTATATGATTATTATTCTCAATGTAATGGAGACAATGGCTTTATAGAAAACTTCCTTTTCTTACCAGACTACCTTGCAATGATTTTTATTTTATTACATAAACGAGGATATTATGGCATAGGATTTTTCTCTCCTTCATACCAAAGTAATGGGTCCGATCATGATAATTCACAATTTTCAGACCTAACACTTTATACCCAATGAGAGAAAGTCCATATGCCCTATTGAGTCTAATTAATTGGCTTGACGAGTATATAACTTCAATCTCCAACTTGCACTAAGGACAATCGTTTATGAATCTAATTCTCATTTTTTCAAGATGGCAATCAAACTTTTGTTAGGAAAGTGCTTTAGTGAATGAATCAGTTATATCATCGTCTGTATCAACTCATATAATATTCATGTTTCCTCTTCCAACTATTTCTCAGATTATATGGAATCATCGCAACCATATTTGGATATTTTAAGAGACCTTGGTTCATTTTCTTGCACCATCATACCATTGTTATTGCAATATACAACTCCGGGATCAATGATGCTAGTGTAACTTGTTGAATCTTCGCATATCCGAGCGAAATTCTATATTCAAAATATAGCTTCCCAATATTCGATTCTTGGACTACCTCAGCATCAAAGGTTATGCATTTGATTAACACATAAAACAAAAACTCTATTTTTAACTATCTAATCAAGAAAACAATTAGAATAAGAGAAGAGGATGTAGGGAGGATAAGAGAGTATACTGAGCCCTCAACTCCCCTAAGGATGGTTGAATGCCTTAACCAAGTCTTTTCTCCATCGGACTGCCACCAAAAATCTACACCGTCAGCGCTTATTGTGGTTCTGAGCTGTTACCAAACTTTTATTGGTATCCACAAGGACAATAACTCTATTTAGAGAGAAAAGGTGACTCTCACCCTCTCTCTCATGTGGGTGACAACTAATGGGATAGGGAGCCATAGGGTTCTAATGTTCCTTTTTATAAGGAACAAAAGTCTTAGGCTCTAGGCATAATTAGGCCTCCAAAACCTGGTTCCCTTTGAACTAATGTTTGAGTTCCCCTCATTCATTTTAATTATTAGTTTCTAGAAAATTAAAATGAACAAATAATTTCAAATCAAAGTCTAGACTTTATCAAGTTTTCCCTTTGACCCTGTGGACTCATAAAACTAGTTTCAAGAAGAGCAGGGAAGAAGTCGCTTGATGAAAGACAAAATAAGAAGAAACGTTAGAGACTTACTTGGATATGAGCTGAAGTTTCAATTGAGTTGCATAGTTATGTTTCGATATATATAGGTGTACCACAAGTATAAAGATACTTTAAATTAAGTTGTCCTACTCCTAGCTGACGATAAAGTAAATAGCAAGGTCAGGTTAATGACACTCTCCTAGTGGAAATTTAAAAAACACGATTGGGTTAACGATACTTGTTGACATAAAATAAAAGAAGTAGAAAGTAAATTGTGCAGAAATGGAAATTTGGCTTCATTAAATGAAAGCAATTGAAGTGAACAGAAAGTTAAAGGATTGCACTTGTGATGGAGAAAAGAAGTAAACATTGAGAAGTAAATAGAGCGATAAACATGCTTAAACCTAAATAAATTAACAAGTACATGACTTAGAATGGAAAAGACTTTAATAAAAAGCTAAATAAATCTATTGAAGAATGATTAAAAAATGGCATTAGGCCAAGAAATTGATGTTGGATCAATTGTGGTTATTGAGTGGTGAGTTTTCCCTTGGTAGCCACCTCTATTAATAGAGGAAATATGCTTAGAGGTTAAGAAAAATAATTGGCCATCAAGCTTGCTTGGTGAGCAAGTATATGTTAGTCAATGGATCATTCACATTTCATGGGGCGGAATCTGTTTTCAAAAAATGGACCCATGACATCCGAACCAAAGACAAACTACCAAGATACTAGGCTATGTAGTATGCATTTTTATGCAACAGGAAAAAATAGGTTTCAAAATCTTAGATCAACTATCAAGAAGATGAAACCGAAAAGAGTAGACGAAGTATTGTACCTAACTTTTCACTTCTCCAAAATCTGGAAGATTTCCACCCAAGTGATGTTCGACCACCACCACCACCACCACTGCCACCTCTCCATCGCCGACTGCCACTCCTTGGCTGGATTCCAAAGTCGTCACTCGACCACTATTTATATTCACATGAACAATAACTCATGGTCATTTCTTGATTGATTTATCAGCACATGTAATTAATCATCAAACCAGAGGGGAATTACTTAGAGAGAAAAGATGATGAAAGACTCTTTCTCTTTCTCTCTCTAATGGATGGCACACACAAAGAATGGAGCCCTAGGGTTTCATCTTATCTCTTTTATATAGACAAGTGACTTGGGCCCAAAGCCTAAGTAGGCTTCATAAGCCCAAAAAAACCCATTTAATTAGGCGCTTGGGGTTTTTTTTTTCTTTTGACTTTCTTATGAATCATGTGAATACTTACTTATGCAAATAAGACAATGGATTTATGGAAAAATCTTTTTCCGACTTTACTACTTTGCAAGGATTCCCTATTACACAAGGTACATCACTCATATGATTTATCCTCTTGATAATGAGGTGATGGATCCCATCTTACCACCCTACAGACTACAGATATTTGAACACATGCCCAATAATTTGCCCTTTTAGTGACCTTGGGCTAAGTCTACGTCGAGCGATAGCAATGTATGATATCTTATATGCTAGTGCTATGGTAATTTCAAGTATGAGAATCATAAGTACCATAGTCATTGGATAAGTCTAATTAACAATTATTATCATTACCATTGAGACTCATTAAGATATCACATTCAGTGATTTAATCATCTATTAAATCACCTACATGTTTATACAGATACTCATTAAAACTGATGATTACGAGAACATCATTCTTACAATAACAAGATATCTCATGCAATAGTCTTCCCGGATTGTTAATATCCCTTATGAAAATTCTACAAATATAAATTATTTGGATCTCAAGCTTATAACTACTTGGGTCTCATTGAGCATGACCACTGTCATGATCCCACGTGTATTACCTAAGATTAGGAATATATCATGCAAACATATACATTCATATATTCATGCAATTTATTCTTCCAACAATATAATAAACATAAGATAGATAAAACTGCTTATGTTATAAATACAAAAGTATTTAAAGCCTTGATTATTTATTACAAATAAGACTGAATCTCATAAGTGCATAGCCCTAAATGGACATATCTGAGTGTCTTGACGAGAATACACATTTAATTTTCCACTTGCACTAAACCTAATCATATCTCATTTGCAATTCCATTTTCGTAAAATGGCTGTCAAATTTTTGTTGGGAAAGTGCCTTAGTGAATGGATCTGCTATGTTTTCATGTATGTGCACTCACTCTATGTTTACCTCCTGAATTTTGACTATCTCTCGGATTAGGTGATATCGTCACAGTACATGTTTGAATTTATGATGAAATCTTGGTTTCTACTCACTTCTCAGAGTCTAAGCCTTTCATGGCTTCAGAATAACTCATTGGGTCATCATCTATGACCTATCTCTCACTAGAATTTCCTATAAGGAAACCATACTGTTCTAGTTCAATTGGGACTCACCCAGATCTATGAGGTCTTTGTGTATTTTGAGGGATCAAAACTCCTTTATTTCAAGGTTCCTCAGGTGTAGAATTCATCAAACTTTGACTCTAAATCTAATTGTCATTTTGTAGATCTTGAATTTCTTCAAGAACTACTTTACTCGCACCATTCACTTACAAAGGGAATTCATTTCCAAGAAGACAACATGCTTGGCTACAAACACTTTGAGCTCAATGAGATGGTAAAAGTACTAACTTAAAGTCTCCTTAGGAGATCCTACAAACTAATATTTATAAGATGTTGCATTTAGTCTCTCCCTTTCTTACTTCTTTACATAAGTAGAACATCCTCATATCTTAATATGATTGAAGGATGATCTTCTACATTTCCATATCTCATATGGGGTCGTAGCAATAGACTTAAAGGGAATCTTATTCAATATGTATGCGGTGCTTTCTAGGGCATAATCCCATAATGACAATAGAAGTTCAGTTTGGGTCATCACAGACCTGATACTATCCAACAACATCCAATTCCTCCTTTTTTGAAACACAATTCAGCTGTGGTGATCTAAAAGGAGTCCACTAAGCGAGATAATCTCATTCTCCTTTAGGTAATCAAGAAACCCATGCCGCAAGTAATCGCCTCCTCGATCTAATCAAAGGATTTTAATACATTTGCCTAATTGTTTCTCTACTTCAATCTTATACTCTTTAAATTTCTCAAAAGATCGGATATATGCTTCATAAAATAAATATAACCGAATCTTGAGATAAATACTCCATCCTATCTAATTACCTGTGGTATGTTGATGGGGAAGCTCATCTTGAGGTTTGTCCACTTAAAGTGCTCTGCAGCACCATTGAGGTCGTCATTGAAATAGAGGCTATGACGTTTCAATCTCATTTCTCAGTGCTTCCACTATCAAATGTTGACTGAATTCATTATACTCTAAAGAACTTTTGAGAGCTGGGCTTGAGGGCAAGGTCACCACCAATCTTGAGGCTGAGTCAAAAAGGAGGGAAGAGTGGTAAGTCAAGTCAAAGAAGTGCCCATGAGACCTACGTTTACAATTGTTGTCACAAAGAAAGCCTATAAGGCTTGGGTCGACCCCCTTACTTCAGCCTCTGGCTCAACTATCAACATCTCCTCCTCTTGGCCTCCCACGGAGATGCTTCTGAGGGATACTCCCTTTCCTCCTCCCTTATTATTCAAGTTATGATCATCTTTGAACCCTCCTCAATGAGTCCTAATAATTGAGGCTTTCTCTCGATCGATTGGCCCCCATACATCATGGACATAATGACCAACCGTAACAGGTCAAAGGTGGTGGCTAAGCCTCAACTCTCAACTGAAATCGAAAGCCTTACATATGACACAACTCTCTTCATCAGAAGTGTTGAACATCCTCTACACAAGCTCAACCCTTGTAATCACTTGCTAGATATTTTATTACGCTCCTCATCTTTTTTGGTAACATGTTCCAACTTAGTTTTGCTTTCATCTACCTTAGATTTTAGACATTGTTCTGCCTGCCTCTACCCTCTTCTGGTCTCCTACGAAATATGTCTGATCTGCTAAAAAAATGACAAGCTAAGGAAGAATCTGCCTCTTCTGCTTAGCAAATTCACGACCTTTTTGTGGAGAAGACTAGTCTTATAATAGAGCTTTTTGATAAGGCTTAGTCACACAAGGCCGTAGCTGAGGTGCTAGTTATAGTTAAAGAGGATGTTGGGCATCTGAAGGGCAAGAGAGAGAAGCTAAGGAGGGCTCAAGCTGAGCACAAATCATTGTGGGAGTATATCCCCCAGATAGAGAAGGAGGTCATGGATAGGTTTATAGAGTCTGAAACCTATCTAAAAGAAATTAATGAGGGCAATCGATTTTGCTTATGTCTACTAAGATGGTGGTCTCCTTTCTCCATCAAAGCACGGATATCCCTCAGATGATAGTGATGATAGGGAGGAGGAGTTCGAAGAGGAGGCCCCAATGGATTACCCAAGGCTGGAACCCTATCTGTTGAATATGTCACCACAACAACACCTAAAGTTGATCGGTCTCCAGAAAATGATAAGTAGGCTTAGACAATATGATTTGTAACATTCTCTCTTTTTTTTTTCTACGGGCTCATTCCCACAACACTATTATTTTTTTTTAATGAGGTTTAGTCCTAACAAACTTCATTTTTATAACTATTTATTTATCTACTTCTGCTTGTCACCTTCTCAATTGTCATTGTATCATTTTTCTAATATCTTATCCCCTTAGCCCTCTTTGTAAAGATAAGTGTAGTCAAGAGATCATTTTCAACGATCAGAACATTATTTGTGCGCCAGATAGGCAAAGAAAGACCAGACTTCTAAATGACGAGCAGGTGCTTACCCTTGAGAGCAACCTATGCCAATTAAGGGGTCAAGTGTTAGTATGCTAAGCCCTTAGTAGGTGCTTGGCCTCAGTAGCCCCTTGTGTGCCAAATAAGCATTCAAGTGTGAATGAGTTGAACCATGGTGAGTGTAGAGCCTCAAGACCCTTTGTGTGTTAAATAAAAGCACAAGTGTGGGTGTGATAAGCCCCAGGTGAGGGCTTACCCTAAAGCGCCTTTTGTGTGCAAATTAATCACCCAAGTGTGGGCATATTGAGCCCTTGGTGGGTGCTCAACCTTAGGAGCCACTTATTTGCCAAAAAGGTGAACAAGTGTGGGCGTGTTGAGCCCCTAGTGGGGCTCAGCCTTAGGAACACCTTATGTGCCAAGAAAGCGACCAAGTGTGAGCGTGTTGAGCCTCTACCACGTGCTTAACTTCAGGAGCCCCTTGTGTTCCAAATAAACACACAAGTATGAGTGTGCTGAGCCCTTAATAGGTTCTCATCCTTAAGAGCCCCTTGTGTGCCGAATAAGCACACAAGTGTGGGTGTGTTGAGCCCCTAGCGGATGCTTAGCCTTAGGAGCTCTTTGTGTGCCAATTAACACAAATGTAGGAGTATTAGGACCCTAGCAGGTGCTTATCCATAGGAGACCCAGCAGAATCAATATGGAGTGAAGCTTTACTTTATTAAGTGTGGCTATAACCATACCCTTATTCAAAATCCTGAATCGGGGTAGTATTCGTTGCTACAAAAGAGACACTTAAATGAATTAATGAGTAAACAAATTAAAACTAAGCCTTTGCTCTCATCATCCTGCATATGGTAAGCCATTAGGGGCTCAGCATTCCATGGATGACACAATTCTTTATCGGCCCGGTTCTTGAACCTATAGGTCCTTAGTCTGACCTCACTTATGACCTCATAAAATCCTTTATAGTTGCCGCTGAGGGGCCCTTTCATTTGATAACGATCACACATCTGAGAACTAAGTCTCCCTTAAGTGCTTCCTCTTTTATTCTAGCTCTCTCTTTATTCTCTTGAAGCAAGTCGAGGGCTTCCTTCAATACCTACAAGTTTTCCTCTTTAGCAAAAAGTAACCACCCAGTGATTAGCAAGATGAACTATGTTAGTACCATGACTTCAGAGTCGTAGATAACACTAAAGGGGGTCTCCCATATTACTAACTGTCGAGTTATCTTAATAGTCTATAGAGTGAATTATAGCTCCTCTACCCATCACTCCTTACACCACTCGACTTTCTTTTTCAATATCTTTATTATTACTTTACTCACAGCTTCAACTTGTTTATTCGCCTGTAGATGGGCAGGGGATGAGGTCGACTGTTTGATCTTCAGCTCAACCCAGAACGCTCAGAACTTCTTATTTTTGAATTATCACCTATTATGTATGGTCAGTGTATCAAGAATGCCAAATTTTCACCCTAGTTGTCGCCAGACAAACTTAGCGGTGGCCATTTTCATTATCCTGGTCAGAGGTTCGAACTCTATCCATTTGGTGAAGTAATCTATTCCCACAATAATGTACTTATGTTGCTTGGGCAACTAGGTTATGGGACTAATGATGTCCATCCCCCATTTGGTAAAGGGCCAAGGGCTAGTGATGGACATCAGTAGGACAAAGGGCTTTCTCAGCAGGTTATCATGTATTTAGAACTCACGACAGCCTCGGCTATACCCCTCAGTGTACTTCCTTATGGTGGGCCACAAGTACCCTTGTCTTAGCAGTTTCTCCACCATTATTTGCCCCCAAGAATAACTTCCACACTTATGCATCTGCCTCAATAAGAGTTCAACCTCATCTTTAGCCACACACCTCATTAGTAGCCTTGAAAACCCCGTTTGATATAATACATCCTTGATCAGCACATACATTACTATTTGTGTTCTAGTTTTTCTTGCTTCCCTCTTGTATCTTAGGAGTTCAACTTCATCCAAGTATCTTCTAATAGTCTTTGTTTACCCTCATTCTTCTAAAACCATGATAGTAAGGGCTTCTCTTATATTTGAAACATCCATGAATCTCCTTAGCACTCCCTCATGAAACAAGGCTTGAGAAGAAGTTATGAGCCGAGCGGAGTCGTCCTTAGCATTATCTTATTGCAGAGTGTGTAGTTTGGTACCCAAGAAAACTTTAACATTGTCCCTGCCTCCTTCTAGTAGACCCTCATCTTATTAGATTTGGCTTTAAAATCCTCTTTTACTTGTGAGACTACTACTTGGAAGTCACTCTTCATGCTGATCCTGTTAACCCCTACTTGTCTGGTCAGCCTCAACCTAGCCCACAGTGGCTCATACTTTTCTTCATTGTTTAGAAGTCCTAAAATTAAAATGCATGACATATTCAATCTTCGTACATTCAAGGGATGTCAAGATCAACCTGGCCCTACAGTCCTCCTTGTTAGCGACCCTATCAACTTAGAGAGTACATGATGGCTAATCAACCAGGTATGAAGCTGAAGCCTGAAGCCTCCTCTTTATTAGAAGATACACTCAAGCCCTCATCCCCTTTCACAAATTTAGATATGAAGTCCACCAAGGCATGGCCCTTAATTTTTGTCCTCAGCTTGTAAGAGAGGTAAAATTCTCCTAGCTCGACCGACTACTTAAGCAATCTCCCTCAAGTGTCCAGGTTCTGTAAAACTTATGAGGCTTTATAAAACTTATGTGAGGGAGAGGTCATTGAGCACTGTTATAGGGCTTGCTTTGAAATATAGGCATAACTTCTGAGCCACTACCACAAATGTGAATGTGGCCTTATCCATATTAAGATATCTACTCTCCGGCCGCTCCACACTTTGCTAGTGTAATAGATAGGAATTAACCTTTCTTCATCTTTGTTTAGCAAAGTTGAGCTGACAGCAACTGTGTCGATGGATAAGTAAAGGCTCAACTCTTCTCCTACCATAGTTCGTTATGCCTGGGGACTGGGGCCAGATACCTCTTCAGCTTCTTGAAGGCCTTGTCATATTCTTCTATCTATCCATGTTTTCTTAAACTCTTCAAGGATTTGGAATAAGGGTAGTCATTTGTCAGCCGAATGGCTTATGAATCTGTTTGGTGAAGTATTCCTTCTTGTCAACACATGAATCTCTTTCTTAGCATTAGAAGTTCTTAGATTGAGAATTTCTTGCACCTTCTTAGAATTTACCTATATTCCCTGAAAATGAATGATATACCCCAAGAACTTGCGTGACCTAACCCCGAAAGTACACTTAGTGAGGTTGAGCTTTACCCCATACTTCCTCATCACCACAAAGGCTTCCCTTAGATGCTTATGGTGGTTCCTCTCACTATTCATGAGAGTGTCATTAATATATACCTCAATTGTCTTCCTTAATTGTGCTTGGAACATTCCATTGACCAACCTCTAAAATGTTACCCCAACATTCTTCAAACCAAAGGGCATGATCTTATAGCAATACAGCTCCTTGTCTGTGATAAAGGACGTCTTCTCTTAGTCTTCAGACCAAAACTTGCCGTGATGATAGCCTGAACAGGCATCTATGAAAATGAGGAGTTCGTGGCCAGCTGTCGCATCTACATCAAGTCAATGTTGGGAAACATATAGTTGTCCTGAAGGGAGACAATATTCTAGTTCTTAAAGCCAATGTAGAGGCGCCACCTACTCATGATACTGGACTTCTTAGATAGCGCCTATAGGTAAAAGCATTTTTACCTCTTCAGCTGCAGCCCGATTCCTTTCCTCATTAAACTTCTTTTTCCTTTGTCTAACCGGTTAGTCCCTAGGCTTTAGCCCCAAATAGCGAACTATTACATCTTTACTATTTTCCATTAGCTCATATGTATCTCTTGGAAATAGATCAATATTGTTCTTCAGACATATAACAACCCAGTTGTGGTCAACCTAGTTAGGTTCGCTCCTACTCGGAGCTCATTCCATTCAATAAACTTGACAAGCTAACTGAACCTATGTTTCTGAAGAAACTCTAGTCCTATGTTTCTGAAGAAACTCTAGTCCTATGTTTCCTCTCTTCTTCCTTTTGAACGTCAACCTTAGCCATCTTATTCTCCTCTTCATTCGCGGAAGTCTCGATTCCAACCATTTAGACTTCTACAACTTGCCATGCTGCTCTTCCTTTCAATGATGCAAAGTAACATTCCCTAGCCTTTGTTTGGTTTTCCTTAACTACCCTACTCTTCCATCTATGGGGAATTTCATGATTAGGTGCTTGGTTGAAACTACTTCCCCAAGGTGTTGATGGAGAGCCTCCCGAGGATGATGTTGTATCACGCCATGTAGTTGATAACCAAAAAGTTCTCCATGATAGTTGCCCCAATTGGTTGCTCCTCTAATAACATTAAGAGACTTATCCCTTCCTTTGATATACTACTCTCTTAGAGAATCCTATCAGTGCAGTACTAATTGACGTCAGACTAGCATTGCCAATCTTCATCTTCTCGTAAGTGGCTTGTTAAATGACGTCCACTACACAGCCAATGCAAACCAATAGTCTATGGATGAGGATGGATGATACGTTGGATGATATAACCAAAGCATCATTGTGAGGATACATGACACCCTTTTAGTCTATGCCATTGAACATGATATCAAGGCTTTTTAGTGGCAGAGGTTGGGATGACAAGGATAAAATTTTACTCTAAGTAAGAGCCCTCATCCACCTCTTTCTCTTACGGCCTGAGTCGCCTCCTTCGGACCCCCCAATAATCACATGTATCTCACCAATAATACTTTGGTGTTCCAGGCTAGCTCCTTCTTCTCCACTACTTCAGTTTGGTCCCTCATCATCCCTTTTTCCTCTACGATCATGCTAAGACGGGTGACTCTTCAAGGGCCCAGGTGCATTAAACATACTCTAATTCTTCAAATGAAGGGAGTGGACCTCAACTGTTATTATGTTCAATCTGACATCAAGAAAAGCCTCAAAATTAGAATTGAAAGGCTTCTTAATATAATTCCTAATGAGCTTATTATCAATCATCCCCCCGAGGAAGGCGTGTAACACCTCGACATCTGCAGGCTAGTCAACCTTAATAAACTCAGCATGGAACCTATCCATATAGTCCAACAAAGATTCCCCTCCCTAGATGTTGCTTTAGGGTGTAGAGGTTGGTGACAGGTAGCCTATTAATTCTATACCCCAAGAAGTTGGATATGAACTACGTCTTTAGCTCAACAAGTGAGTTGATTACTCCTAGAGTCAAGGTGCAATACAACTTCATGGCCTTTAAGGTAACATGGAAAGCTCAACACATCAGCTCATCCCCTAACCCATTCAGGCTCATCAAAGAGAAGTAAGACTCAACATGATCACGAGGATCTTCAATCCCATCATACTCAACAATAATGGGAGGCTTAAACTTTTCAAGAAGAGCTATATTCATTAACTACGGTATGAAGGGACTCTCCTACCCTTGCTTAGGATTGGTGCTCTTCCTCATCTAGCTCTTTAAGGCCTTAATAATTTTCTCCAACTCCTTCTCATGGTCAAGTTAGGTGGTGGGCCCTATACTTGAGATGACCTGATAACAAAGGGACATAGATATAGGTTGGTCCTTTAGAGTCTACCACCCCCTCAGTCATCCTCAAGTTTGCCTTAGAATGTTGTTGTCCTTCAACCTTATAACCAGTGGGTTCTGTGTCAACTAATGATTCCCTCTTGCTAGCTCTCTGGCCGAGATGTCCTTCTTCACCTCAGCCTTAACGTGCCCGATGGATGCCACCAACCACTAATATCAACCATGTTCGTCCCTACAGCAGGAACAGGTGGTGGTAACGCAGATCTTCTTCCAGCCAAAAATATGGCGGACCGTGTGACCCTTCTACTTGGGGGCGGAGGTAGGGCAATCTCTCCTCGTCGCAACAATGACCTCGGTCATCATCGATCTCATTCGTTGTTTGATCAGCTTCCTCTAGAATGTGCTCTATCTTATATAGGTCGATCCATGATAACCTTAGTCTCATCCTACATACCTCAGGAACTAACCAATGCGCTTACTTTTCTGAGGCTGACCTTATTAGGAAACGTAGGCATGCAAATAAAAGATAAACATAATGGATGTAATATTTAAATTTTATTCAAATCATAACCTAGCATGCATAGTTTCTAGGAAGATTAATCATACAATACTTATATATAATCTTTTTACATAGAGCACATGAAACCTCATCAATGTTAAAATCAAGATTAGGTTAAAAGGGATACCTTTCTTCTTGAATAATTTGACACAAAACTCTTCTTTGATGAGATGGGAGCCGCCTACGTGTTCGCCCTCTAACCCTAGTCCACACGATTCATTTTGCATAGTTAAGTTTCTACTTAAAATTTCAACTATGAAAAAATAAGCTTGGGGAATGGGGAATGGGGAAGGGAAAGGAAAAGACTTTTTCTTTTATAAATTTCTGGCCAGAGAGGAGTTATGTGGCTTGTTGAATTTTGCCACCCCCTAAGGTGTTACTTATAAGGCACTATTAGGTATAAGGTTTCCTTATCACATTAGGTTTCCTTATCACTTAAACTTCTAATCACACTGGAAGAATCAAATAGGTTCAAGCCTATTATGATGGCCAAACTATATGGGTCATACCTATGTATATTTTAATCAACCTTTTGACTAATTTTGTGTTGGAAAACGGGTTTAAATTTTCACAGCGAAAGCGATTATTGATTTCAATATATAACAAAAATTTTATAAGAAAATTTTAGTGATAATTTATATATATATATAAATTAATCCTTTATAGTAGATGAAGAAACATACCTTAGTCCACGAGAATTGGTCGTTAAAACTCACACCATGATTTTCCAAGTGATACTCAATACACTAGGACGTGTGTGGGCAAGTAGAGATGGCAATGTTTTCTTTCTCTTAAAGGTGATCTTTTCTCCCTTTTTTCAAACCTCTTTCAAATAATTAGAATATGATACTCATAATCCTATCCCTGAACCTCCTAACATCAACTACTACATTTATATAAACTTTATCCACTACTATTCTTATCCCATTTCTAGTTTTATTTATTCCTAAATAGAAAAATTTGAATCATTCTCCTAGTTCTTTAGCCTTGCTCCCCTTCCACTTTATCTCTTGAAGATAAGCTACATGTACCTTCCTTTTACCCATGGAATCCACCAACCCTATTGACTTACCCGTCAATGTTCCTATGTTCTAAGAGGTTAATCTAATCTTCCTAACTTAATCATCTCGTGATTAAATAACCTTAGACCTCTAAGTCAAGATTGACTTCAAGTAAAGTGTCAAGACTACTAAGGGGATGACAAGTACCATCTTCTGAAACAACCTATTGTGACTATAGTATGCTTACAATAAGAATCCTTCCATTTTGCCAATATCTCGATTCATCTTAGGGCATGATTTAATTATTAAGCCCTAATGTACAAATCATATGGACCATTATATGTTTATTGAACATTAAAAATGGATTTATAGAAACACCTTTCATACCCTACTACTCTGTAGAGATTCCTTTTTTAATAAAGCATATAATCCATATAATCAATAGGATATTTTTCCAAACACGGAAGTGATGGATGACCCTAGTTGATGGTTCTTTTTCACAATATGGGCAGAAGTTGACCTCGAAGAATGGACCCATAGCATCTAGACCCAAACAACGAACTATCAAGGATTTAGGCCTATGTGCTATACAATTAGAAACACATCCGGATAGAAAATATTTCAAGCACCAATATTCCGCTAATATCATGCTTCAATTAAAGAGAAGAGAAAAAGGAATATACCATGCTAATTCTCCTTTGAATCCCTGACCGGATTCGACTGAAAAAAGCCACATGCCCCCGTCGAACCGCCATGCGCCACTGCCGCCTGCCACCATTTGCCTCTCCTCTAGGTATCCAACAACATGAACAAATTTTTGAAAATTTTGAAACTTTCACTTTTTGAAATTTTCCAACAAAGTCAAAAATTTATAAAAACACAACCAAACACATCAAAACACAATTTTGAGCACAATTTCAGCATGAACAAATCAACCAACCCATATATCCCTAACGCATGTCCTAGACTTTAATACCATTGTAAGTTAATCATTCCTTCTCGCACTAGTGGGAGGAATTTGAACTCAAAGAACAAAACCCATACCATCTAAACTGAAACGGTGAACTACCAATGATCTAGTCCTATGTGCCATACATTTAAAATTGCATCCGAATAGTATGTGTGTAGGCACGTAGAAATGGCAAGGTTTTATTTCTTTTAAGGGTGATCTCTTCTCCCTTTTTCTAATAATTAGAATATGATGTATTTATAGAATTCTATTTGGTTTTCTTATTGAACATATTTTTAGTTTAAACACTTTAAACTAATTGAATTGATAATTCAAATATAATATTAACTAATAAGATAATCATGAGATATATATAATTTAATTCAAAATTAAATATATTATTATATAATTAAAATGAATTTCGTAATTCACTATTTAAATACATCTTTTAATTAATTAATTATTTATTTAATAACTAATTAATACTAATTATCTCATAATTAGAAATTGTCTTAGAAAACTGTTTTCTTTGCAAATAATTATTTTCTCTACCTTTGTCACTCTTAGGCTATACAATATTTTATAGAGGCTACCTAGGGATCATGGACCTATAATTCAAAACTCTAATAAATTTGATTATTAATTAAGTACTTTAAAGTAATAAATCTTATTTATTAATCTCAATATTATTCTACAAAAAATATGGGATTACACTCTTACAATTATAGAACAAATTACTGAGCAATCTCTGGTAGTCCATTGATATTATCATTATACCATTTTACCCCTAAAGTGGTTTTAGTTCATTTTTCATTTTTCTTCGACGAAACTTTTATGAGAATCTTATGTGTTTGACAGATTAGGTTTTACATCAAGCCGGTAGAAAGATATTTATTCTCTAAGTTACGTGATGTTCTCATGTATTATCACCTAAGAGCCGACCCCTTTCGTCTACACCCTCCACTTACCAGCCAATCCAAACTTTTTCAAACTGGGGTTGAGTTTGGTCGCTTTTGCACATAACCAAACAATGTTAGACGTATTTCCCTAATCTTATCCTCTATAGGGGTTATACATAGATAACTCTTAATCCTTTCATTTATAATTCTATCTTTTTGTGTTTTACCACACATCCATATTAACATACGCATCTTTGCTACCGCCATCTTATGCATATATTATCCCGTAGTGGCCCAACACTCTGAACCATAAAACATAGGTAGTCAAACGATCATCTTGTAACACTTTCCTTTTAATCTCCCAAGCTTTTTTTTATCGCATAAGACTCTTGATGCTATCCTCTATTTCATCCAACCTACTTTAATCTTATGGTTTATATTATCTCGAATATCCCTAGTCTCTTGGATAATAGATCCTACTGTCAATCTCAATTGGGTTACCCTTACTTCTGATTTGGGACCAAAATTACAAGCAAGATATTTCTTTTTTTTTTTTTTTGCGGCTAATTTTAAAACCCTTACCCTCTAGAATCTCACATCACCTATCTAATTTTTTTTTTTACACCTTCTTTAGTTTCATTTATTAGGACAATATCATTTACAAACAACATACACCAGGGTACCTCATCATGAATATGTTTCATCAACTCATCCATACCTAATACAAATAGGTATGGACTTAAAACCCACCCTTTATGAAGTCTTACTATAATACGAAATTCACTAGACATCCTACCCACTGACCTAATACTAATTATAACACCTTCATACATGTCCTTAATGATCGAGATATAACATTAGGACACATATTTCTTTCCAATTAGCCACCATATTAATTCCCTAGACACTCTATCATAGGCTTTCTCTAAGTAGATAAATACCATATCTAGCCTCTTTTGTTTTTCTCTATATTTTACTACCATTTGTCTAATTAAGAAGACTACATTCTTCGTAGACCTACCCAACATAAAATTAAATTGATTCTTTGATATATTGGTAATACTCATAAGTCTATGCTCTATAACCTTCTCCTAAAGTTTCATTATATAACTCATAACTTTTATCACTATATAGTTTGAGCAGTCCTGTATATTTTATTTATGCTTATAAATTTGGACCACAATGCTATATATCTCTATGATTACGACATTTTCTTATTATAAAATATCCTATTGAAGAGCCTAATCAGCTATTTGATCCCAACTTCCCCTAGATAAGTACTTTTACACCTCAATTGGTATCTCATCCGCTCAAGTTGCCTTCACTAGTTTCATCCTCTTTAATGCCACTCGTATTTTCTTAGTGCTAATTAGCTCTATGATGAAACACTAGATGCCTCCCTTCTTCCATCTCTGATCTCTTTAAGAGTAACCCCTCTGCACTTATCTCAGTGAGTAGGTCTTCGAAATAATCCCTCCATCTACCTAAAATGGCTTTATCATGCATTAGAACTCTACCATCTTCATCTTTGACATACCTAACATGACTTAGATCCTTAGTTTTCTGATCTCTGGCTTTTGTTAACTTGAAGGTGTCTTTCTTTCATTTTTTTATACCTAACCTATTATACAAATCATCATATGCTTTCTTCTTAGCATCCCCTACTACTTTATTACTTAGTCTCTTGGCTTTTTTATATAGCTCATATGATCCTTGGTCTCTACCAATTCTTAAACTGTATTTTCTTTTCACTAATGACTTATTGCACCTCATTGTTCCACCACCATCCCTCTCTAAGTACTTGTCTTGCTCCACTCCTTATATGGTTAGTTATGTGTTCAAAAACCTTAGAGGTATCAATCTTATCCCTATGCCTTCGTTCTCACATCCTATCTAAGACTAACAGGCTATCTAGTATCTTATTTCTAAAAGTCTGAAGTACATATCCTTTCATAGTCTATCACTTAATTTATTGCCTAATTTGACCTCTATCTACTTTACCTCTACTCACAAGATAAAAATACAAGATTAATAACCCATGTTGAGTCATCAAGCACTCCTAGGATGACCTTATAACTACCTAGGTCTTGTCTCCTAGCAAGAGAGTAATCAATTTGACTTCTCTTTTGTCCACTAGCAAAGGTTACTAAATTATTCTCTCTATTCTTATAGAAAGTAGTTACTATCCCAAAATCACTAGCTAATGCAAAATCTAGAATAGAGACCCTCGTCTCTATCCGTAAACCTACATGGCCATTTAAATCTCCACCTATAAAGATCTTTTTCGAGAGGGGAATTCTATTAACTACCCCTCTTTCAACTAATTAGAATATGATACTCATAATCCTATCCCTGAACCTCCTAACAGCAACTACTGCATCTATATAGACTTTATCCACTACTATTCTTATCCCATTTCTAGTTTTATTTATTCCTAACATGAACATGAACAACATGAACAAATTTTTGAAAATTTTGAAAATTTCATGTTTTGAAATTTTCCAACAACATCAAAAATTTATAAAACACATCAAAACACAATTTTTAGCCCAATTTCAGCATGAACAAATCAACCAACCCATATATCTCTATCTAACGCATGTCTTGGACGTTGATACCATTGTAAGTTAATCATTCCTTCTCGTGCTAGTGGGAGGAATCTGAACTCAACCCATACCATCTAAACTCAAACATTGAACTACCAATGATCTAGCCCTATGTGCTATACATTTAAAATTGCATCCGAATAGAAAAGATTTCAAGCATCTAATATTCTACTAATATCACGCTTGATTTAATGAGATGAGACAAGGGATATATATTATGCCATTTCTCCTCTGAATCTCGGATGGGAATCCACCCAAAAATGCCACGTGTTGCTACCAGACAGCCACACGTCGTCGTTGCCCAGTGTTGCCCGCTATCGTATGCCACTCCTCTAGGTGTTCGAAGTTTTCACCCAACCTTTACCTGTATATCCACATTGTTCACAACACATGGGTTCTTTTTAGAATGAACTATCATCTCATGTTTGCTCATTCTTCTTAGACGAAGGAATGTGTTCTTCGAAAAGAGAGAAAAATATGAGAGCTTATCTCTCTTCTCTTTGGAATGGATGGCACAAATGATGGATGATGCCCTAGGGTTTCATCTTGTTCTATTTAAATAGAAAAGTGAATAGGGCCCTAGGCCCAATTGGACTTTTAAGCCCAAACCTTATTGCTCGTGTTTTATTTATTGTCTAACTTTCCGGTTTCAGAAAATTAGACAAATAAACTTTATTCCAAAATAATATTCACTTTACCCACTAAGATTGAACTTTTATTTTCGGCCAACTATGTGGGCCCAGTTAGGCCTATTAACTATTAACTCTTTAATTTCCAACCAGACCTTACCTTTGACCTATAAACTAATCTTTGACTCAATAATAATTATATCTTCATTTAATTATTTTTTTGGTCAATTTAATAATTTCTTAATTAATTATTTAATTTCTAATTAATTCTAAATCACAGTTTCACAGTGTTATAAAGTACAGGTGCGACTTAGACTCAATAAATTAAACTAATTAGCGATTTAACTCTTTAAATCATGTTTTTTAAAAACAAGTCAAATTGTTGTAAGAATAGAACTTAAACCAATGATCCAACGGTCAATGTGTGTGACCCAATAAGTTCTACATTCACATGGCCGGTGGGCCCCATAGTGAGTTTTATCCCTTATATATGAATGAACCATTTCACTTTAAAAACTCCACTGTCAAAACAAACAGTTGATATGATCATCATCAATGATCAAATTAACTTAAACCACCAGACACACATTAGCCTCTAGCAAGGTAAATGTGCCCCCATGTAATTCTCATACACGGAAACTAGCCCAGTAACCTAAAAAGGAACCTTTAGTGACTATTACCGTACCAGACTAATCATTCCATCATTCCAATATTACAATCTTTCATAGGGCATGGTTTAATAGTTAAATGCTAATAGACTAATCCTATGAATCATGTGATTCTTATGCAATCGAGACAATGGATTTATGAAAAACTCATTTTACAACCATACTACTTTGCAAAGATTCCTTGTTGTATAAGCTACATCACACATAGGATTTACCTCTTTAATAATGAGGTGATCGATTCCATATTACCACCCTACATTTGCACATACTCAAGACAATGCCTCACAATTTTCATCACATTTTCTCTATCATAGTTTTTGACGGAACCATGATAATTAAGCTACAATGGTTTAATCATCTATATATTAGTTAATAATACGCAATGACATCATTGTTTGATCAAAATTTTCTTTATTTATATTTTTGTTTATTACTATTATTATTATTATTTTATTTAAAAAGTGTCAAGCCGGGCTGGGCTTGGGTATATATTTAGCAAATGGGCCAGGCCAATCCCTGCCCAATTATTTTTTAGGCTCAGCCTGGCCCGGCTTAGCCCGGCCCGGCCCTAAATAATGAAAAGCCCAATGTGGGCCGGGCAGCCCGTTTTGACACCTCTATTAATGATAAAAAATAATGTCTTGCTAATTTCTACATAAAATATAGTATCACATAAATTATTTTCTCAATTAGGTCAAAATTAGATTGGCTTGATGAGCATACACTTCCAGTCCCATTATTATACCCGTTAAAACTCTTGGCCTCAGATAGGCTTTCCTACTCGAGATTCCTAAAGACGAGCTCAGCTTTAGTTGTGGCTGAGGCTCGGCCTTCTAGCCACCCAACAATTCTCTATACCTTCTTTTGTTTTTTATTTTTATTATTTCTTTTCTTATTCGTTCTATCTTAGAAATAATTAACCTATTAAGATCAATTGGTCTGGGCAAGAATTTTGTTTTTGTATGTTTTTATTAGTATAATTAATATACTGATTTGGAATTATTTTTCTTTTTTAGAAATGGACTTGCCATCTTCTTTATAGGAACATACAAAGATGAGGAATGGAAAAAGGATGAGACCACCTTAAAGTATTAGTGATTTCCAAAGCACTCAACGGTAATGACAGGTGTTGCGGTTGAAATAACATAAGTTTTAATGAACAGTTATAAAGCTATCAAAGTTGATTGAAATGAATTTGATTTAGAACGATCATATAGGCTGGCATCCCTCTTATATGAGTGTCCCATCTTTATAAAGGACTTTAATGTGAAGCCGTTTTTAATCCATGTGCGTTCCAATCCAAGTATATCTCCATTATATGTGATGCTCATTTCTAATAGGACAAATGATACATATGTCCAAGAGTCCAGTCGAATACCCGATCTTTTAAATTGTCATAAGAATGTTACATTCACTAAAGCTCATGATATTAGTAATGTTCATGCGGTTGTTTTACCTACTAAAGTACGTGATTTTTGTAATGCTCATGAAAATCCTAAACCCATTAGAGTACTTGATCTTAGTAATGATGAAAATTTGAATTTTAGAAATTATGGTGATGTTAGTCATGGATATGAAGATGACAGTCTATCAATGGGTATAGGTGGGGATGAGGATGAGGAGAAGATGATGATGAAAGAATGGTGGATGAACGTGGTAAGAGTCAAAATAATGAAGTTGGTCATGGTGTACTCATGATCCCATACACCTGATGCTCTCTTTGCTCCAGATAAACCGGATTCTATACCCTCTCCCCCCTGTCCAAGACTTGCCACAACCTGAAATTGAATCTTATAAGGACGAGCACAGATGTTCATTTCCATTTAGGAATACCAGAAATCGGCAACCAACTTCATCTATAGTTGGAAGACAGGTGATGAATACTTTTAAAGGGTGTAACAAGGGTCGTAACTAAAAAATGATCAAAATAATAGCCCTTAATGATCTTACTGTTTATATTACTTATTTGAAGGCATGGAAAGTAAGGACTACTGAATGTGATCTTATTAAGGGTATGTCCAAGAAGAGTTACAAAATATTGCCAAAGTACTCAACCATCTTGAAAGTGGTTAATCTGAGGACAATAACGATAGTAGGTTTTTGTATTTTTTTCAAGGATTTTGAAGCATCCATCAGGGAGTTTAGATTCATGCAAAAGGTTATTTGTATCGATGGAACCTTTTTGAACTCCAAATACAAAGGCACACTTATAATTGCAACCACAATGGATGGTAATATGAAGCTTTATTCGATAGCATGGTGTATAGTCAACTTAGAGAATGTAAAGTCTTAGACTTGGTTCTTGACTAGGCTATGGAAAAGGATCCCCAATGCCCCCAATTTGGTCTTTATATCAAATTGATCATAGAGCATAAAAAATGTAATACGTAATATTTATACTCATACAAAACGCGGTGCATGCATGTGGCACCTTAGGAATAATATAAAAAAGAATTTCAAGTGTGTTAGACTTATCTTGGTATTTTATAAGTGCAGCCACAACATATACGGTTGAAGAATTCAACACATACTTACATGAGATCAGAACTTGGCATCCTGATGTGGCAAGTAACTTAGAGAGGGCTAGTTTTGAAAATTCGTCAAGATCTCATTCAAAGGGTCATAGATTCAACATCATGACAAATAACATTTATGAGTAAAAAAATGATGCATTGAAGAATGCACATGAATATCCAATTATTACCTTGCTTAATAGTATCGGGAAGATGATGATGACTTAGTTCAATACTCAAAGAGAAGCAGCTAATCAACATAACAAGCAATGCACTCAAGAGGTAGAGGAAGTGCTAAGATTAAGACATAATGAACTCTCTAGCATGCAGATTGAGAGAGTGAATAATGATGCCTTCGAAGTGACAAGTAATAATACTATTGCTTTGGTCAATTTAGGGTGTTTGACTTAGCTAAGATACCGGGCTCATGCCATTGCACCTGTGATAAAGCACATTATGTGCTTTTGCACATTGTGTGAGGTAGTATACTCTACTCGGTACTAGAAGAATGCGTATGCGGAAACAGTTCATCCTACACTATCGACCAACGAGTGGGAATGCAAAGAAAGGCTATGATCACTTGTTATTATACCACCTAACATATGTCGACCAAGTGAAAGACCTAAGAACAGACATATACCTTCGACCAGCAACCAACATAGAGGAGAAAAAAGTGTAGAAACTGTGGCTGACTTAGACACAACATGAAGACTTGTTAGAACCCGATTCCTTTACTGCCCATCAAAAATAAGTTGTAATTTGGGTTTGTGTTATCACATTTTTATTATATGTTCCTTATGTCATAATCATCTTGATGAACTTATCCTTATTGCGTTGTACTTAGTAAATAAATTACTTGTTTTTCTGTATATGGGAAAAAAAAAGGCCAAATCAATTGCTCAATAGGGTCAGAAACAACTGACTAGTTTAGATAAACGAGTGGAAAACAAGTGGCCTATTTGATCTCAACGAGTCCGTTGTTTCCGATCCGTTGAGAAATTAAATTGGTTTTTTTTTCATCATAGTTAAGTTTAGAAACAGAAAAATAAAATGTTACGTCAACATAAAAACAAGTAATTTATTTATTAAGTACTTAACAATATAAAGATTTTTAGTTCCATTTATCAAATTCTCAACTCTTGCAAACAAGGTAGGTCTCGTGGATTTACTTGTAATTCAATCAACTCATCTATGTCGAACCGCAGGTACCAATCTCCCCATACTAATTCCATATGCATTCGTATGACCATTGATGTGAAACGCCCTTCACTAGGATGGTGCTTCGTCAAGTACCAGTTGCCCCTTGGATTTGATGGTCGTGGCCTGATTCTCCTTAAGTGGACCTCCCTTACGGCTAGTATTCTATATTTTGAGAATGGATATGCCTCAAGAGTCAGCTCTTAACTTACTATCGTATCTCTAGCTAGATCTATGGCTAGATTCTGACCCGGTAGTGGTTGTAGTGGAATGATCTGCACCGGGTGTAGAATCCTAGTAGTTTCACATCCTTCATGGACAATCTCAATGAGGCTTCCCATGCCAAAGTTTCCAATCCTATTCATTTTGGCTGACTATTTTTGTAAATGCAATTGTGAAGAAAATAAAGAAAATAGAATTGGCCAACTGTTCGTAAATAAAATAAATGGAATTGTAAATTAAATGGATAACTAAAAATTCAATATTTATATAGGGTTAAAAACGGGTTACATTCTTGGGACTATGCACCCTATTTAATGTTGACAATTTCCAACAAACACCCTCGAGCCCATCAACTATACTGTTACACACCATAAGAACTGTTGCGCGGCTTAATTTAAACGTTGTTTGAGGGGATTTGTGTTCCAAACCAGTTGAGATAAATGGATTAGAAACAAATGACTCGTCAATCTCAACTGTCAAAAACAACTGACTCATTGATCTCAACGGATCAAAAATTGTTGACCCATTATTTCTCATTAGTTAAGATGAATCTGTTAGAAACAATTAGACCCGTTCAAATCAATGGCTCATAAATGCCTGAGATGTTGTTATCAATGGGTTTGAAAACATTGACCCGTTGATTTCAATGCATCAACGTTTTATGACCCATTGAACAATTAATTTTCAGGTTTTTTCTATCTAAAAATTTAATTCATGTCATAAAACTTTATTCTTGGGTTATTTTCCTATATTAAGAATTCTTATATATAACATGCAATCATAACTTGTTCTACACTTACGATGAACATTATTTCAACTATCTATATGATATTTTGTACTTTGAATAAATGTCAATATTAAAATAAAGTGTTTCCTATGACATATGACATAACTATGCACAAGATTCTTACAAATATTAACCTATGACATATCAAGTAGGATTTGAGATTTAATGTGTTCAAAGAAAAAGAATGGAATTGTGATCTCAATAGGTCATTTGTTTCTCAGCCTTTAACATCAAGGGGTCATAAATAATTGACCCATTCATCTCAATAGGTCTATTGTTTCTAATCAGTTGAGCTCAAATGGTCAAAAAAAACTAACACATTGAGCTCAACGGGTCATTTATTTATGACCCTTTAAGGTCAACAGATCATTTTTTTTTCTTCAAATTAAAATCAAAATTCATACTCTATATGATAATTTATGTTAAATTAAGTCATGCAGAGCATAAGGTATATTAAATTAAATAGAGAAAAGTTATTTACATAATATGTCCAACTATAAATCCCCTTCGCCCCTATAAAGACATGTTCCCGAAAAAGCTTATAATTTTTATCATTTACTTGAATTAAGCCAAACTGCATTATTTGAAATTCTATGCATTTCATACACCACACCCCACACCCCACAATCCCCCCCGGATCTCACTTGCCACGATCTTTGATAGTGTATGGCATATGGACCGACTTATCTCTTTGGTTTTATGCACCTTCATCTTTGGCAACAGACTCATCGACGAATCCACTTTTGAATCCATAATGTACAATCTCCAATCCTCGAGGTCCAAGGTTACCACTATCTAATGCACATCCTGGAAAGTTACTGGGAAATATATGGTCTCCACTTCCTCCCAAGTGACACCATATAATTCTGAGAAATTTTCAAACATGTAATTGAGACAAAAGATAGTATGTGTAGATTAACTTAGATTGAATTCGAATGTAAAACAATTAGATAAAATAAATAAAAACATGAAGTCATAAAGTATATGCCTACTTTACGAACATTGGATCGTCCAACTAGAAGTTACCCTTAAACACCCCATTCATCCAAGCACCAAACTCGTTGTCTAAGATTGCCACCAGATTTTTTGAGAGAGAAGGATTTTTTTTTTTTTTTTTTGCAATTGGCCATAGATCAAGTACAATGTTTTGTTCATATGTCGTCAAAATCAATTAGCCTATATTAAAAAACTTAATAGCATAATATAGAGATAGCTTATAGGTTTTAAAAATATTCACAAGAGATTGAAACCATTGCCAAAAGTTATGCAAAAATAAAACAAAATCCTCAATCGACACACCATCTTGTAGTTTTCAAAGTACATAATATATTTTCCCTTATGATTAGTAAAAAATAAATATAAGAGAAAAATTAGAACATATGACAAAATAACATATAAGAAAAGATGGGAAGAACAAAAACTAAATATAGTTAAGGTACTTACTCTTTATCTTTATCAAAGTTTTTTAGATCCAGCAATTTCCTATCTTGTCAACTATTTGATGGTCATGAATACGTAATGGATTAAGAGCTTCCATCACTTTTATTTTGGACTCTTCAGTTTTCCTTTCATCTAGGAACAGAGACCAAGCATATGAACTATTCTTCAGTGACCTCTTATTAATTAATTTTGGCCTCCTCTAAAATACTTTTTCTTGCTAATGCACATTGGTTTTTGAAAGTGTATGCTCATCAAGCCACTTGGATATGATCGTTTACGGCTATGCACTTATCAAATTATGTTTTATTTGTAATAATTATCAACGCTGTAAATACTTTTGTATTTATAACATGAGCAATTAATATATATTATATGTTTATTCTATTGTTGGAACAATTAAGTATGTGAATATATGTTTGTTTGAAAGTATATGTTTGCATGATAGATTACCTGATCTTAGGTAATGTACTTGGGATCATAATAGTGTTAATCGGCCTAAACGGGCCCACATGGTTGGCCCAAAATAAAAGTATGACTTCATTGGGTAAAGTGGGAATATATTTTGGCATGATATTTTATTAGTTTAATTTTCGGAAATCAGAAAGTTAAACAAGAAAATAAAACCCAAGAACCTAATTAAATGGATTTGGGCTTAAGAAGTCTACTTGGGCTTTGGGCCCAAGTTACTTGTCTATATAAAATAAAGATGAAACCCTAGGGCTCTATCTTATCCTTATGTCACCCATTAGAGAGAAAGAGAGAGAGAGAGAGAGATACAAAGAGAATCTTTCATCATATTTTCTCTCTAAGCCATTCCTCTCCACTTTAATGATTAATTACATGTGTTGTTAAATCAATCAAGAAATGACCAGTGAATTATCATTTGTGCGGATGTCAATAGAAGCCAGGTAATGGCTTAGGAATCTAATAGAGGAACGGTGGCCAACGATGCAGGGGCGGTGTCGATGGTGGTGGTTGAATCCATCCGGATTTTGGAGGAGAGAAAGCTAGGTCTACAACTCTTTTCTTCCCTCATTTCGGTTTCATGAACTTGATAGTGGATCTAGGTGATTGAAACTAGTATTTTCCAAATTGATGAAAATATATAGCACAGAACCTAGTATCTTGGTAGTTTAACTTTGGTCAAGATGTCACAGGCCATTTTTCAATAATGGATTATGCCCTATGATATGTGAAGGACCCATTGACTAATAGTTCCCACTACAAATAGAACATACGAGATAAATGGGTCAGTTAAAAAACCTAAAGGGTCAAATTCAACTACTAGTTAAGATCAAAGGGTCATAAATAACTCACACGTTGAGATCAACAGGTCACATATAGTTGACCTACTAAGCTCAAGGGATAGCACAGAACCTAGTATCTTGGTAGTTTATCTTTGGTCAAGATGTCACAGGCCATTTTTCAATAATGGATTATGCCCCATCATATGTGAAGGACCCGCTGACTAATAGCTCCCACTACAAATAGAACATAAGAGATAAATAGGTCAGTTAAAAAACTAAAAGGGTCAAATTCAACTACTAGTTAAGATCAACGGGTCATAAACGACTCACACGTTGAGATCAACAGGTCACATATAGTTGACCGACTGAGCTCAAGGGCCAATTACAATTAGTTCGTTGAGTTCAACGAGTCATAAACAACTAACCCGTTGAGATCAACGAGTCACATATAGTTGACTAGTTAAGCTCAACAGGTCAGTTACAATTAGCCCTTTGAGTTCAATGAGTCATAAAAAATTGACCTATTGAGCTCAACATCAAATACATTTGACCATCTAAGCTCAAGGAGTGAGTTACAATTACAATTGAGATCAACCGATCAGGTATTTATGACCCATTGAGATCAACCGGTTAGGTGTTTATAGCCCGTTAAACTCAATGGGTCAGAAACAATTGACCCGTCGATATCAGCGGGTCATAAATCAACTGACCGTTGAGATTAAAGGGTTAATTATTTCTAACCCGTCGACCTAAACAAATTAGTTATGTCTTATCCGTTGAAGGCAATAGCTCTAATTTACTAGACCACCTTAAAAATTATGAGTATTTTTTAAAAAACAATTAGAAACTTTAGTTCTTCTTAATCCATTTAATGCTTAATAGGTACAACTACTTCTCGCACACCATCCCCTTTATCAATTTAGGCCTTTACCTTATCCTCGGGACGGGGCTCGCTAGTTCAAAGAGCATCTTCCAGTTCATGACTCTAAGACTCTACCTCTTTGTTGGTTTGAGGCTCTACTATAGTATGGGCCTCTACCACGATCTCATTCTAGGCCTTAACCATACCTTGATCCTCGAGGTGGTGCACGCTAGCACTTAGTACATCTAAGAAATAAATGATATTAGTATTTTAAATTATGAGTATTTTTAGAAATAATATATATATATATATATATATATATAAACTTTACATGTTGTAATGAAATTAATGCTTATTAGATCCACCTTTTTCCCCTTCGCTGGTCTAGGCTTCTATATCATCAGGTTAGGGCTTGCTAACTCCCGAAAGAACTCTCACTATGCTATAGGTCTCTACCTCTCTCTCAGTCTGGACCTTATCTTGGACTAGATCTTCGAGGCTCGCCAATTCCCACTACATCTAAGAAATAAAAGATATTATTAGTATTTTAAAAATACTAGAGTAACTTATGACTTATGAAGTAACTTATCATCTCCCATCTTTTTGCCCTGAGTCACCCCTTTGTTACTCTAAGCCTCTACCACATCTATCGCCGTGAATCTCTCGGAATAGCTCCCTATAGTTTAGACTAGTATATCTAAGAAATAAAATATATTAGTATTTTATCTAATATAGCTCAATGCGTCAATAAATAAATACCCATTGAGATCTCAACGGGTTTATTGTTTATGATCTGTTGATCTCAACTGATCAAAAGTAATTGACATACAATAGGTCTCTATTTACAGATGCGTTGCGAGTTTGGTTTGCCAGACCACTTTGAAAATTGTGAGTATTTTAATACATTAATACCTACCAAGTACAGTTTCAAGCACACCATCCCCTTTATCGCCCTAAGCCTCTACCCCTATCTTGGTCTGGGCCTCTACGACTCTCTCAATTAGGGTGGTTATCATATCATTATCCTCGGATTGAACCCTGATCTTTGGTAGTATATCCTTATGGCGGTGACCATCATCTACTAGTATAGTTTAAAATTTTATACATACGAGATAAAAACAAAACATATAAGATACAATTATACCTATCAAGTATATAATAAAAATGAATATTTATAGCATGCATGTTTCCTTGTACAACATCTAGTCTATTGCCCTTAGAATTTTATGGTTTAATTGATTAACGACTTGCTCAACCCACATCAATCTCTAATTGAATTCATCGAATTTAGATGGGGGTATGCTTTATCCACCCTAATCTTTGCCCAAGCCCATTAACCATCCCCCGTAAGCTAAGAATTTAGTCCTACAATTAAGGACTAGTCTTTTATTTTCATTGCTTATGGTTAGAAGATTTTCAATTACTGGTTGAGGAGTACCCAATTATTCCTCCTGATCACCCACCACTTCTTCCCCCTGATCACCCATTTAGGAACACAGTCACTATTTATATGTTGTTGATCCGTTGACTCAACATTTTCTTCTTCCTCCTCAACATATTCTTACTCTTAACGCTCTTGTTTATTGATATTGGACATATAGGGCTAGGTTGAATTTACATAATATTAGTGGACAAATCTACTTATAAGAAGTTCTCGAAGCATGATTCCTTGAATAATCTACTTACGCCCCCCTCCCTCTCCCAACGCTACTTTTTTATTTCCCCCATCACAACATAAAATCTCAATGATGAGGTAACAACATATTCAAAAAAATTCATTAGGCCTTCAAAATTTGAGATATTTGCTAAGAACAAATAAAATTATTGAATTATAAATCAACAGTAGGCATTGTATATTGAAGATGAACAAAAGAAAAAAATTTGACACATTAATAAAAAATAGAGCCGTTGAGAAGCTTAACTAGTCTACAAAACTGACTCGTTAAGATGCTCATTGGGTCTATTATGCATACCTATTATGCAGCTCAACGTGTCTATTTTCAATCCTGTTGAGTAGCTCAACGAGTAAGCACAATAAACCTGTAAAGCATCTCAATAGGTCTATTTTTCAGTCCCATTAATATGCACAATGGGTCCATTTTACAGTCCAGTTGAGCTGCTTAGACTCATTTAAAGACCTATTGAGCAGCACAAAGAGACTATTTTGAAGACCCAAATTCATCCTCAATCTCATTCCAAGCAGAACCAATTCAACCATAGTCCTTAGTTTCTAACCATTTCAAATATTTCAAATCAAGAAAAAAAATCCTTATTTCGCGAAATCATACTTTAACAGTTCTAGATTGAGGACTTTTTTATTGATCTTCATGCTTGTGGCATGCCCGATCGGAAATCGACTCCATATTATCGATTTCAAGTGATGGAGAAGGAGAAGAGAGGTGTCGTTTGAATTGATGGAGCTCAACAGATTATGTCTTAGGGATTGATGAAAGAAGATAAGAAAAAAAAATTAGAAAGGATGGTGTTGGCCGAAGAAGAAGAGTGATGTCTTTGATTCATAATGTGAAGAGATTTTCTCAATTAGTCATTAATGTGTTGTGAACTCGTGTAACTATCTCAATGGGCAAAGTCAAGTTCTAGATTTTGTTATTGTTTTCAAATTTTCCGATTTAAGGTTAATTTAACATTTTCATAACTTTTTTAAATTTAATTTAATTCTACTTTGTTTAGGAGATATTTAACAAAAATGTAGTAGACTTTCTATAAAATAACATGCAATCATATCTTTATCCTCAAATTCTTTCTTTTTTACGCACTATTTTACCAAAGATAAAAAAAAAAGAGTAGCTATTATTTATATATATAAAAATTAAAAATAAAATTAAAAATAAATTAAAAATAAATTAAAAATAAATTAAAAATAAATTAAGAATTAAAAATAAATTAAAAATAAAATTAAAATTAAAATACTCAATTTTCGTGGCAACTATCTAACGGTGCCTTGAACCTTATCACTTGATTGTCCGTTTCCTGTCCGTTCAAAAGAATAGCCAGTCAGAATCAGAGTATTTCATTAGCCGTTCGACGGTATGCAATGTTTCTTCAGTGCAAAGTAGACGTACGTCCTTTCTTCTTCCTTCTTTATAAATGTATTTAAAGGCGTACCAATTCTCCATCACTCTTGAGACTGAAACTATAATATCAACTGTAGTCGCTGATATTTGAGTAGCGAGGGAAAAGAAGAAAGAGAGTAATAGATACCAGGTAATATAATTGATTGTTCTCTTTCTGAGAGATCGATAAAATCTAATTTAATAGTCTGCGTTCCAGTGGAGCAGAATTTTTTTGTTCTTTTGTTTTTGTTTTAGGTCTCAGTAATTGAAATGGATGATTGCCCTCTATTATTTATGTTTTGATTCTTGGATTGAAATTGCTATCAAGTATCGATAGCAATTTCAATATATTTTCTTCATTTAATTTTTCCATCTAGTGTTTATTTGTTTGAGATTTTGAGGAAATGGCGATGACATAGTGAACAACAAAACATCTAGTGTTTGAGATTATCCAGCAATGGGGATGGATTTTCTCCAGAAGATAAGGCCTCTGTTATTTAATAGTTTTTCGGCTCTTGAAAACATATTGACCAATTTAAGACCGATACCAGGTAGGACCGGAGGTGTCAAATAGTGCCCACCTCTCATCAAGCATGAATATGGCATTTGCTTCTCTTACATTGAGCCCTTCAACCGGAAAGAGAGCGTTATCTGGTTTGACCCCTTTACACACCATCCATAGAAGAAGACTTCATCAATGCTTTGCAGCCGTTGCTACCCAAGCAAAGCAGGTCCAACCATATTTTTGTTCTTATATTACTCGTTATCGGGCAACCACTAGCATTATCTATTTTATCTCTTCGGTGGAATTCAGACATATGACAATGGATTAGAGAGCAAAAAGCAGGATCTTCTAATAGCTGTCCAAGATACTCAACGGGGCCTTGTTACAACTCCTGATCAACGATCTGCTGTAGAGGAAGCCCTGGTCTGTCTGCCTTTTTCCTTATGGGAGTTGGTTTATAAAGGGCTAATACTGGTTTCTCTATCGATCCTTCAAATATGGATTTCACAGGTGAATGTGGAGACATACAATTTTGGTTCACCTATTGATTTAGTGAAGCTGGATGGGACATGGAGGTTACAGTATACTTCTGCTCCTGATGTTCTTGTTGTTCTAGAAGCTGCTGTTCGGCTTCCTTTCTTCCAGGTGATAATAATAGTCATTATAAGAATTAAGAAATTCTAAAGCAACAAGTAATGGTATTTCTACTAAAAACTTTTCTTCTGCTTTATCCTTCTTTTGGCAATTCATGACAACATTTCTCTGATTGAACCAATTTTTATTTGTTTCATATTATCCAGCCAGTTTGTTTTGCTTCAAAAAATAAAATCTCTGTATGATCTCTTATGCTTCTTCTTTATATCTAAACATTTAGGTCGGGCAGATATACCAGAAATTTGAATGCCGGGATGAGTCCAATGGAGGCATTGTAAGAAATGTTGTCCGCTGGAGTATTCCGACATTGTTAGAGGTAAATTATTATGACGGCTGTTTTTCGATTTTTCAGTTTTTAGTCAATTCCAAGTTATAGCACTATGGTCTTTGCATCTGGTTCATTATTTTTAGAATATATATATATATATATAAGAGTATATTTGTCAAAAGTTAAGTATCTCATTTCTTTAACCGGGCAACAGTATTTGTTCTTAAATTTTACAGGAACAAGAAGGTGCAACTTTGGTTGTTTCTGCTAAATTTTCCGTCGTTTCTGTGCGTAATATCTACCTTCAGTTTGAGGAGGTTGGTATATTACCCTCCCATTGACAATTTTTAATATACTCCCATTGTTATGCTTATGATTTCTATATCTGATTTCTAAAACTTATGATTTTAGCCACAGCTTCATTAGAGGTTTAGCAACATCACTCTTAAGATTGGCTTTGTAAAATTTCATTTCAAGGAATAAACATCTACAAATAGTACCCAAAAAAAAAATTTGAAGTTCTATAATTTTTGAACTAATACTCTCTTTGGCATGCAGATTTCTCTTCAAAATATACAAATCAATGAAGAGTTGCAGGCTTTAATTGCTCCAGCAATACTCCCCCGATCATTTATAAGTCTACGGATCTTGCAATTTCTTCGAGCTTTCAAAGCTTTGATTCCTGTAAGAAGTTCAGCAAGGCAATCGATTGGAGGTTTATATTATCTTTCTTATTTGGATCGTAATATGCTTGTGGGCCGTGCTGTCGGTGGTGGCGGAGTGTTTGTATTTAGTAAAGCTCAAGCTCTTGACTGTTGTTGAGGTGCAAAACTTCAGTCACAGCTTTTTTAAAGTGTTTAGATAATGTAAAAGTGTCTAAATCATGTTTACAATACAACTAACTGATGATTAATAAAAGACTATGAAGACATAAAAGTAGGGAGAAATAGATGTTGCTAAATTTTATCTTTGCAATAAAATTTGCACACGTCTTCTTGTATCCTGTATCAGTTTGATCTGTAGCCAAAGCGCAAGATAATGATGGTTTCTCAGTTTCCCAATGTGATAGCTTAGCTTATAATTGAATTTAGGCCGGAAAATCTCGAGTTGCGGAGACTGAGATGTGTCAAATGCTTAAACTGACTAGTCCTGGATGAGATTGGGGACTGATTGAAGTCATTGAAAGCCAGTAAACTGCATTTAAGATCCATGGTGTAACCAAATAAAACTAAGGTTCACGGCAACAAGTATATCCTTGTCGCCTATGATTCCGTCCTGTTCACAATGTTCCGTGCCTTCCTTTCAACTATCCGTCTTCGGATAAGAAACTATAACAGCATACTCTTCACTAGGTCGGTCCAAAAGATTAAATCGAAAATTAAAATGAGATTAATAATAATAATAAATACTAAAAATATAAATCTTTAAGCATCAATCATAAAATTTAATCCTAATCCTATCACATCCAACAAACAAAAATGAAAGAAAAAAGCATTAGAGAAATTCTTAATTATTCCATATTATGGTAGATTAATCTATCGCAATTATCACATATCAGTTTTATATCATTACATCATCTATCACATTAATTATGTATATAGTTAAGATAAATCGGTTCAGTATAAATATAATTTATTTAAGAAATTATCTTACAATTAAAAGAAAAGGTAAAAAAGGGATGGAGAGTAAAAATTGTTGGCTAGGGGCCACTAGACCCTAAAAAGCTAAAAACATTGAAGTGTAAACTAAGATTTACATTCTCAAATACTTTAAAATTAAGATAAAACATCTATATTTCGATAATTTTTAGAAAAATTAGAATAAGACCTTTTTTTTTTGGGAAAACTATAATCAACCCTAAAGCTTCAAATAAGTTATAATGAACCCACTAAATATTTAATACTTATAATGAACATAAAAAAACAAACATTAAATTATAATGAAAGCCCAAATTTAACAAATAGGTTTCAAATCATTAACCCGACACAATAAGATCCTATTAATGCCAAAATTATCATTTTGAAAAAAGTTAAATGCTGTAGAAAAAGCTCTAAAAAAGTAAGAAAATCAGTTAAAAAAAAGAAGAAATAGGGCCAAAGAAGGCCATGAAATTGGTCGCTACCCCTCTTGGACCGGTCGGCCACAACCAATCAAGCTAGGGCCAGTCCGCCAAAGGCCTACATTCCCCTTATTTTGCTGTACTTTTGGATAATTTTAAGAGTTTTTCAACAAAGTAGGGAGATATTTTGCTTGATTTAAAAGTACTCCAACAAAATAGGAAGACATTTTTATCAAATCCAAAGGTATTTTGTCAAAGTGGAAGGATTCCTCCACAAAGAAGAAGTGAAATTTGACTAATTCAAGGGAGCAATCAGCCAATCTAAGGGTCAAATTACAAAGACAATAGGTCATGTTGCTTATTCAAAGTACTATAAAAAAAATAGCTATTTTTGAGAAGCTAAGAAGAATAAACCTGAAATTTAATAAAGGCTTTTCTAGTAATAGGATGCCTTGTCGACAAGTGAAGAGCCTTGTCATTGAAGTTTCCTAGACCTATAAATAGAGCCCTCCACTGAAGGGAAAAAGAGACAGAATAACGACCTAACTAACTCCGATCAATCAATTCATCTCTCTCAAGTCAACGCCTAGAAAATAATCTTCTTATGGATTTTCTTATTGCTTCATAGTGGTCATCGAGTTTCTAAAGGAAAAGATCATCTATCAGTTTGGGGTCCTAGAGACCATCACTACTAATAATATCACCATTTTTACTAATGGTCTTGTGGCCGAATTTTCTGGAGAACACGACTTAAAGTTGGTCACTTCAACATCTTACTATGCCAAGACTAAATTCTAGGTTGAGACAACTAATAAGGTAGTGATTAGCTTAATCAAGAAGATGATCAAATAAAATTTGAGATCATGGCATGACCTATTAGGATAACTGTATGGACTTATAAGATGATGTAGAAAATGGGAATGTCCACCATGCCATACTCATTTGTACATTGTCATGACACTATGTTACCTATAGAAATTCAGTAAAGTCCCTACGGATTGCCCTCTAAAATGATATAACTCCTCCTGAATACATTGCATTAATGCATATTGAGTTAGAATATTTGGAAGGAAAAAGATTGGATGCATTGAATGCCTTAACAGTTCATAAAAATAGATTCATTAGGGCTTATAACAAAAGGGTCAAAGTGAAGTAATTTACGATCGGAGGTCTAGTTTTGAAGGTATAACTGCTGATTGGACAAACTGGTGTTTCGAAAGCCTTTGGAAAATGGGCTTCCAATCGAAAGCATCGCTTCTGAGTACAACAAGTATTGTCAAAAAATGATTACTAGCTAGAAAATTTGGAAGGCATAATGTCGTATATGCCGCCAATCAATGGTTTTTATATGAAACATTACATCCCAGCTATGTTAGAAAATGTGTAACATCTTGGATTTTTTTTTTCTTTCGATTGTTTACTTGGTAAGACACAACCAGGATTAGTACCTCAACCAACCTAAAAACATAGTAAGTCATAGTGTAGTAGTGTTAGATAAAGCAATAAAGTTGAGAGAACTACTTATCATAAAAAAAAGAAGGGTTGTAAGGTGACCCACACAGCCTCTACCCACTCAACCTCTCTCTCCGCCTCCTACATAGCTACAGTCAGAATGAAAACCTGTCAAGTAAGACTCATAACCATACGGGAAAGCTCCAACATGGATCTCGATAAAGCCTTATATCGGTCCTCTATAACCTGCAGTCGGCTCCAAAGCTTTCGGACTGTATGCAAAGCTAGGTCAAGCTTCGCCTAACACTGAGTCCTAGTGGCTTTCTCAAGCCACATCGCATCAACCTGAGTAGATAACTCTGTGACAGTAATATAAAAGATCGTTCGTTTTCCCGAACTGGAAGCCTTTAACATTTGACTCCTAGTTCTTCGAGACAAGGATTGACGCGCTAAATTTATAGACCTTGAAGAAGGAAAGCCACTAATTTAAGCATGAAGAAATGAAGTGTCCTAGGACAAGGAGTTGCTTCTTATGCTATTAGACTAGGATGATGAATTTGCAGAATCATCATTCGTTCAAGGGTGTGGTCGAAGTTAAGCCCTTTGAATCGACCATGGCTTCGTCTACCTTGAGAAAGACAAACATGTGAGAAGAGGTTTGGAGTAAAGGAGGTTATCAGACTTTAAGGAAATCTCAAAAGGGTCTTATTCCCCACTAGAGATGAATTTGGGATTAGCTATGATAGTTAAGTTTAACTGAATTGGTTACCCGGTAGGTTGAATTTATAAAGGAACCATGTCCTTTATTTCATTTATTTTCGGGATATCCTCAATAAATAAAGGAAGGGGCATTTGTGGTGCCAAAATATGGAATGGTTTTGTTGGAAGATTTGTTGACAAAGAATCTTAATGGGAAATCGTAGAATAAGTCAAAAAATTGGACAATCCAAACTTTTACACTCAAGCGAGGAAAAACCGTGCGGCTTACCAAATGACTAAAGAGCAACCACCGACAGCCAACCCACGCGAGTAGCCACCCCAACCACCGACAGCCAACCCATGCAAAAGCCCAACTAGCCACTAGATAGCCAAAAAGTATAAACGGCCACTGGCCGCTAGAAGCTAATCTTGGCCTATTGAAAAACACAGTCGACTGCCCCTTGTGCGTGGGGTAATATGATTTTGGACTATCCAGGGTATATTTCAAAAATATTCCTTACTATATAGTCCTTTTTTAGGCTTTTCTAGGGGTATTTCTACAAAAGTGAAGGAGACATTTACAAAGTCCATGGATTAATCCACAAAAAAGAATTGACCTACAAGATAAGAGAAGACTTTGACCAATTCATAGGGGTTTTCAGCAATTTTAAGGGCCCACCTGTAAAATAAAGAATCTAGTTTGACTAATTCAAGAGATTGACCACCAAAAGGGCGACTTTTCGAGGTCTAAACTGCACAATCCAAACCTGATAGGCTTTTTCAGGAAAATATTGGATCCTTCCACCACCTTGCCACCCAAGTCATCTACCCCCTATAAATATCACCTCCTACCAAGTTAAAAAGACACAATACAAAACAAACACAAAACAACAAAAAACAAAAACAATGCATCAAACAACCAACATAATACCCCTATAGTGAATTCTCTCTTCTGAGGCTTCTTTCTCTAAAGAATCTTCCGAGGCTTTAGCCCTGAAGAAATCCCTTGCAGGATTATTGTTTATGCTACAGACACTCCGTCTGTCGAGTCCAAGTAACAACACTTACCTACTGTCCAAAATTCAGCTTAGCAATCTCGTTAATATGTCGCTCAGTAGATCCTCGTATCCAAGATTAACCTGTTTAGCATTTTTTTCCCTACTCTTTTCGTCCTGTAATTCAGTTAGATTTTTTTCTTACACTACAATGCTATCATTATTTTAATACAATGCATCTTTTAATTTACATCTTTTATTTTTATTGCCCTTTAATTTAAATGACTAATTTACTTTAATACTTTTTAATTTAAATGCACTTTAATTTCCATTATTATTTATTTTAATGCACATCTTACTAATTTTACCTTTCATATACCTGGACGTTATACTTTCGCATTTTATTTCATCTTTAATATTCCCGTAAATTATATTATCACAATTTAAGTTTCTGTACTTTTGAAGTATAATTACTTCTGACATGCCCACATACTACATTTTTTATCGAGGATAAAATAATTGTAAATTATAATGCTACTTTCCTAATTATCGTGCATCTACAGAATTTGTCCATCAACAAATGGTAATGAGATAATGTATATTTTAACCAAAAAAAAAAAGAAAAAGAAAAAATTTACCCATCTTCATAGAAAATAAGTTATTGGGAACCGCATGTTACATTATGCAAACTAACTTCATCTTTAAACCTTGATGACAAGGTTCCTCTTAAGGATGGGGGATGATAAGGAATTACATGAGTCATATGAAAAGAGGAAGTCACGTCTCGACATTTGGATGATTATGTATTAGTAATCGGGTGATTTATTTAGTATTTAATAATTTTATTAGTTATTAGTGATAGAGTTTAGTGATAATTGATAAAGTTATTAGTGATAGGATTAGTATTAGTTATTCAATTTGCTTTAGTATTTGAATTAGTTATCAAATTTGCTTTAGTCCTACGATTAAGAGAATGTTTGTGGCTGTTTGGGAAAGTATTGGAGTTTATAATAAAATTGGTTTTCTCAACACTGTAAGTTGAATCTTTTAGGGTTATTTACGCCGCGAGAAAGGATAATCATGACTACATGAAGTGTCTTTCAAACCAGTGGACATTTTTACTAAGGCATTAAGCAATGAATATCATGATTATTTGTTATTCAAATTGGGAGTTTAGACATCTTCTACCCACCAACTCGAGGGAGTATTGGTGTTAGTGCTAGCTCAGCTAGCAGTTAGTTTGTTAATTTTTGTTTGTAACAGTTATAGCTATTAGTAAGATATAAAACTCATTTAATATGTATTTAACCTTTGCATGTAATGACAAATCAATTAATGAAGTAATCAATTTACTACCATTCACTTTCTCTCATTCTCAGCTTATCTTCTCCTTCACTTTAGCAGAAATAGTTCATACTTCTAGACTTCTAAAAAAAACAAAATTAACCAACCAAAACGTCTTGAGGATGACTTCCATACATCCAAGATTTCATAATAGACTTAATTGGGTATTTAGCTAAGTAGCCAAAATTCAAAACATGTTAACATACCACTTTAAGCTCTAGGGTTGCACCTGGACCAAATTAGCCTTGAATGCATATTGTCATCTTCTATGAGTCATAACTCTTTTAATTTTAAGCCAAATGACCTCAAACTTGTTTGATCAGCTTTTCATTGAACCATACTAAATTTCTTTTTGGAAAGTTGACTCTAAAAAATTTCAATCTCAGAAAGTTAACTCTAAAAAATTTCAATCTCAGAAAGTTAACGTATAAGTTATGAAATCACATTAGTGAACTGCTTCACATTTCTAACACTCTTCCTTAAAGCAATTACTTGTCACTCCTAACTCTGATCTCAAATTCTCAAACTAAAAACTTTTTTAATGTTTGGAATTCCAACTGGCATTCAAGTAAATACCTTCATACCTCATGTACACTGTCAAGCTCTTGAATGCATAACTCTATGACTTGTGAAATTCTCAAATAAAAAATTCCTCCTTGAAGCTTTTACTCTTTACTTTAAAACTTGAAGATCAAAATATCATCTTCTTCTTTGTGGACCTTAAGGATGACTCCACATGCCAACTCTTCTCCAAACTTAACTTAACTGAAAGTGTCAGCACTAAGTGTAAACACAAGTGCTCTGACACTCTTTGAGGTTTAAACAGAAAGACAAACTCTTCTTTTCAGTAAAAGTTGCTTCTTAAATAAATAAATAAATAAAACTTTTGATGACTTTGTAATCTTCTTCTAGAGTTGAAATATCGCATATTTCTTCAAATTCTTTTGTTGTCGATTTGTGCAGTAACATGTATCGATCTCTTGAATCTCCAAACTCTAAATCTTCTTGTTGTTGATTTATGAGTGATTTGTAAAAGACCTTATGAATGTATTGTATTTTCAACATAATGAATAATTACAGAGAGTAGAGTATTTATACATGTATTATCTTCGACCTAGTATTAAGTAAAGATTTACACAATCAATTTGATATAAAGAGGGAAATATGATTTGATGATATCACAAGATTCAAGGAGGAGAATCTGATTCACAATCAGATAGCGATCCTCTATTACGCCCCTGCAAAACGGACATGCCATCGACAATGGAGATATTGGACTGCATATAACATAACTGAGTGCGATAGAGAGGCTTGGTGAGAAGATCCATAACTTGATCGACGGTGGTAATGTGAGCAACAATGAGAAGACCCTTGGCAACCAAGTCATGGATGAAGTGGATATCAATAGATATATGTTTCATGCGCGAGTGCATGACCGAGTTTAAGGAGAGATGAGTAGCACCAATATCATTACAATAGATTACCATTTTTGACGAAGAGGAATGAGTAGCTCGAAGAACAAGTTCTGAATCCAACGAATCTCAGAAGCGGCATAGGCTAGAGCACGATATTCTACCTTGGTGGACAAATGAGCAACAACCCATTGCTTACGGGAACTCCAAGATATCGAATTAGAACTAAGGAATACCGTGAAGGCGGACGTAGATGTGTGATCAACAGGGTTGCCAGCCCAATCAGCATCAAAGTATGCAGTGAGGGAGAGATCAGGAGTATTCTGGTGCAGCAAGCCATGACCAATAATACACTTAAGATAGCGAAAGAGGCGCTTAACCACAGACCAATGAGAACCTGTCGGGGCAGCCATGAACTGAGCTAACCGACCGATATAAAAGGCAATATATAGGCGAGTAAAGGTGAGATATTAGACAGAACTAATGGCCTAGCGATAAGTAGTAGCATCCGTAGGGTTGGGAGCATCAATCATTTCCAAAGAAGTACTTGTAGCTATGGGAGTATGAAGAGGTTTTGCTAAATCCATTTTATGTTGATATAGAAGGTCTGAAATGTATTTTGGTTGTGTAAGGAAGAACCCTTCTCGACACCGAAGAACCTTGATCCCAAAGAAATAGGATAGAGTGCCGAGATCCTTAATCGAGAATCACATGCCGAGATGACAAATAAAAGATGCAATAAGACTGGGATCATTACCTATAATGAGCATGTCATCAACATAGACTAGAAAATAAATAATGTTGGATCCGCGATGCATGATGCAGAGAGAGGTATCTGATTTGGCTTAGGAAAAACCAAACGATAAGAGAGCGGCAGTAAGTGTTGTATACTAAGCGCGAGGGGCTTGTTTAATATTGTAAAGAGATTTCTGAAACTGGCAGACATGTGAAGGGTGAGAGGGGTCAACAAATCCAGTCGGTTGTGCCATATAAATGGTTTCAGATAGAGTTTTATGTAAGAACGCATTATTGACGTCAAGTTGGCAAACTGAAAAACCATGCATAACTACTAACGAGAGAACCGTGTGGATGGTAAACAGTTTAACCATAGGGCTAAACGTTTATACATAATTAAACCTTGAGTGTTGATGAAAGCTTTTCTCGACAAGGTGAGCTTTATAACGATCAACAGTCCCATCAAGCTTTCATTTAATACAAAAGACCCATTTACATCCAATAATGTTTGTAGCTTCAGAGGAAGGAACCATATCCCACATACCGTGGCTTTGAAGTGTTGTGAACTCAGTGGCCATAGCACAATGCCAGTGAGGGGATTTCATAGCTTGTTAAATGAAGGTTGGTTCAGTTTCAAGTGGGAGATGGTGGCGAGTGATGAGATGAAGAGTTTTGGGTTTAAAAATATTATTCAATGATCTAGTAACCATTGGATCTCGACGAGACTGTGATGGAGGTGGAGCAAAAACTGAAACAACGGGTGGAGGAGAGGAAAGGGGCGTAGATGTAAAGGAAGAGTTGGGAGAAGGAGAAGGGACGGTCAATGGGCTTGGGGGGGAAGGCCCACGGCAGGCATGGGCATCTGAGCCACAGAGAAGAGCTGAGTGGTGGACGACAGGTCGGATAGAGAAGCTTTCAATGCGTTGGTTGGAAGGACAGCAGATGGGGACAGATTTGCATGGAGTAGGGCGAAATTGTGCAAGGGAACTAGGCTTGAGGTGATGGGTTGAGGTGGTGCAATACCTACTGGAGGAGGGAGAGGAATAAGGTCTGTGTAAATGGGTCGGTTGGGTAACGTAAGAGAAGGTGAAAATTAGCCCATTATTTCCGGGTTCTTATACAGGAAAATATCTTCATGAAATTTCACATCCCGGGAGAGAAAGCATCGTTGCATGGAGGGGTCAGGACACTTATATGCACTTTGAGTAGTAGAGTAGCCGAGAAAAATGTAGAGCCGAGAATTAGACTCGAGTTTGTGAGATTTATACAGATGAAGCTAAGGAAAACATAAACACTTGAATACCCGAAGTTTAATATAATTTGGTGATTTGTTGAAGATGCATTCAAACGGTGATTTGCCTGCGAGAAGTAGAGTGGGTGTTTGATTCATGAGATAAACGGCCATAACAAAGGCATGAACCCAAAATGACGGTGGAAGATGTGCATGGTGAAGTAAGGTGAGACCGGTTATGACAACATGACGGTGACGACGTTCTACCGTGCCATTTTGTTGTGGTGTATGAGGAACAGTGGTATACCAACATGTGCCATACGAAGTAAGATAATACCGGAAGGCTCGAAATTCGCCCCCATTGTCACTATAAAAATTCCAAAATTTTCGAGCAAAGTGGTTTTCAACCAATGCCTTGTGTTGAGGGAATATAGTAGCAACATGTAATTTTGTATGCAAGGGATAAAGCCAAGAGTACTTTGTATGATGATCAACAAGAAGAAGATAAAATCGATGATTGTCAAGCGACAATAAATGGCTCGGCCCCCAAACATCAGCATAAATATATTCAAGTGGCTGAGTAGTAGTAAGAGATATATCATTGAATGGCAACCGATGGCTTTTATTAAAGTCACAAGCATTAAAAAACTTGGAAAGAGAAGAAGAATTCATGATAACCGATAAATGAAATTTATTGAGAACTAAACTACTAATTTGTGATGATGGATGACCAAGCCGGTGGTGCCAACATGAATGCGATGTTTGTTCACCAAGACAAGTTGTCGAAGTTGAAGAAGAAGATGACGTATGCAGCAAATAAATGCCATTCTCACACGCCCCTCAAAAGGAGCGATACCCCCATTGTTCGATCCTTCAAAATAAAATGAGAATCATGAAATTCAAAAAATATGTCATTTGTCTTTGCAAAATCATGAAAGGAGATGAGATTCGTATGCGCTTTTGGAATGCATAGGACATTAGACAAATGGATAGACAGGGCAGGAAAAGAGAGATGAGAAGACCCGATGTGAGAAATAGGCAAACATTTACCATCCACTATTTGGACCTCATCCATGCCATTGTATTCAGAGTGAATGGACAAATTAGAGAGATTGCTAGTAAGATTGTGAAATGCCCAGAGTCGAGCAACCGAGCATTATCATTATGAGGAGGTAGTGGTAAGCAGGTAGCATTGTTGGCAGTAGTAGCAAGTTTACGACAAATATCAGTAGTGTGGCCTAGGATACCACAGTATTGACAAACAACATCGAAATGACCTCGGAAATTAAAACGACCTCTATTACCATTAACATGGCCATAGTTAGAGAAAGATCGAGAATCCGGGCTTTGTTAAGGCTGACCACGAAATGAAGTATGGGATGCATCATTGGCTGTGACAAGAAGTGATGAGGAAGCCATATCTAAGCATTTAAGGTAAGCCTCATGCACGACAAGGATATCATGAAGTTCTTCAAACCGATACAGAGTATCGCAAGCACGGATGGGGCCTACAATATCACAATAAGCAACATCATGGCCATTCAAAACATAGAGAGTAACATCATCCGCATAGATAGGTTGGTCAATAATAGCAAGCTCATCAGTTTTAGATTTTATCAATTGAAGAAAGGTAGAAACCAAGTTAGACCCGAGAGTAATAGAGGCAAGGTCGTCCTTTATTTGCATAACTGGAGTACGAGATCAGTTGGCATATAAGCGAAAGAGAGTATTGTAGGCAACAGAGGCAGTAGGAGCAGAGGCAATCAGAGGCATGACTTCAGGCGTGACGAAGCCAAAAATAGCCGACCAAATCAAACTATCTTGACGCATCCAGTGTAAGTAAGCAGTAGAGGGACCGCAAGGAGGAGCAGTGATGGAACCATCAAGATAACCAAGAAGGTCATACCCAACGAAGAGGGATTCAATTTGAGCACGCCACGACAGGAAATTGGTAGGGGAGAGCTGTAGCGGGAGTTGTTGGTGTGTGTTAATTGCAATCAATGGCAGGCCAAAAGGACCGGAAGGAGGTCCTCCATGAGGCATAGGTGCTGGAGCAACGCCATGGAAGGCAGTGAGGGCCGCGGGGTGGGTTGCGGAGGCTAGTGGTTGTAACAAGGCCATAGAAGCATCGATGGGCGCATGAGGCGCTACTAGCTGAAGCGTAGGTGGATCTGTAGGCGGTGGAGGAATGAGGCCATGGGGCTCAGTCAACATGATGGAAGAAGGAAGAAAAATGGAAATTTTCTATTTTCTGTTAGACCTGTAAAAAATCGAATCTCGTTAGAGAGAATTAGCTCTTGATACTATAAAAGACCTTATGAATGTATTGTATTTTCCAGAAAATGAATAATTATAGAGAGTAGAGTATTTATAAATATTATCTTTGACCTAGTATTAAGGAAAGATTTACACAATCACTTTGATATAAAAAGGAAAATATGATTTAATGATATCATAAAATTCAAGGAGGAGAATCTGATTCACAATCAGATAGCGATCCCCTATTAATTTGTCCCGATCTCTTAAAGCTGCCAAGTCTTGCTTCTGAAAAATCCAGATACATGGAGAAAAGTTGAAAGCTTTTCAGGATCTCATTCTCCCCTAAACTACCTCTAATGCTTCTTTCTACCCAATACTTTGGACTCTTCAAAACCATTAGCATGGCCATATAAAAGACCTTATGAAAGGAAAGATGCCCTATAATCTTGCATGGCCATTAGTGCCAACATTATTATTATTATTATTAACGGAGATATCTCGGAAGTCGATGCAGCTTGAGAGGGCTAGGCTCAGCTTCTTCAAATCTTGACTTGTGTGAGTTGCACACAATGTAACCCGCAGCCTGCAAATAGCAAACACTTGAGAATCACTAACTAGTTATTTATTCAATACTTTAGTTAATATTAAGGCTGTTTGGATAAGTATTTTAAAATATATTTCATGTTTTAAAATGAGTGACTTGTCACAATTTAAGGATGGAAAAAATATATCAAATCATGTCGAATTTTTATTTTTTGATTAATAATTATAAAAAAAATATCCTGAAAATTTTTAATTGAAATTAAAAATATAATTTTTAAATTTTTAAATGTGTTCTTTATAATTATTAAAAGTTAACCATTTTACTACAGCACATCAGAGCAAATCTACAAAAAATGTATTTTTTTCAAAACACGTTTTGAGATTGCTAGCCAAACAGGGTCTTATTGTCTACACGTGATTGGTAAGCCAATGATTAGTTGTGACCAACCAACCTGCAAGAATTTGCCGGCACAGTAGGAGGCCTTATTGCAGTCACATGAAAACCAGCTTTCAACAAATGTCTGCGAGAGGAGTGTTTTCAGTTTTCAGTTCTTAGTTTTAGAGAGACAAACAGAGAGTAGAGAAATTGAACCTGCTAGCCTGCAAGGCCTTCTCTTCAGTCCCTACAATAAGAGAGATTATAGGACTTGAGATGGGTATTCCTGTGAGAGTGTAAAACTCTTGCACTCGTTCCCAAATTGCTTTTCTACGCCATTTTTCCCTTTGTGCAACAACAACAGCAGCTGGCATGTTAAGATGAGACCAGACATTAACTAGTGGAAAGAAACTACTCACAAAGACTAGCTGCTTCAGTTAAAGTAAACAAGTGAAAGAATAAGATTAAATTTACCATGGGCAGCAGCAACAATAGGAATAGGGGAGGAAGTGGAAAATATAAAAGAGCGTCCCCTTGATTGAATCAGTAGCTTCCAAATTGTGCTGTTCATGCAAGAATTAAGAAAAATGATATCTCTCAATTTAAATTTTGAAACAATGTGAAGAAAATATTCAAGAATCCCATCAGTAAGAAGATAGGATCTTCCATGCATATATATATATATATATATATATAAACTATTTTGTCTCCACCGAGTAGAAGCCAGATTAGAGAAGCCCCTACAGTGTTCTATGGGATATATTTGGGACTTGTCATGTTAAAACTACTGTAAATTACCAAGAGAATATTTGGTTACTTTTTTCCTCTTGTTGTATAAAAGTTATTTCAATTTTTTTCTTATTTCTTTCAACCGGAAGTTCTCCAAAGATACCATCACCTAGCAAGACAAATGAATTTGAACAATATCAATCGTCAGAATTCAAGATCTCTGCGTAAATGAAATTCATATATTTATATTTTTTATTTAAGTACTCCATCAAGGTAATCAAAGCATCTTTCCATACACCTCTGCTTGCAACTCAAACTTGACCCATCGGGAACCAGGTGGAGGGTGCTACCAATCAAGTTAGCCCCTCCCATTTCTGCATAAAATGACATTCAAAAGGATTTGCATTGGCAAAAAGATAGAGATGAGTGTAGAATCTATATCACCAGAATATTAAAGTTTGAGTAAAAATAAGCCGAATTTACAACTTCTCAGTGAGAGAGTTAGAGAGAAAGAGAGAAGGAGGGGGTGGGGGGGAGTGATTACCTGCATGCTATGAATCCACCATGGCAACCAGCAGCTTTACTCAAGGTGCCAACGCATATGTCTACATCTCCTTCACAGTTAAATTTCTCAGCCACCCCACCACCGTTTTCGCCACAAACAAATGTTCCATGAGCCTGAAAAATTCCAAGAAAAACACTCGTTCCTATTAGGTTTTATGTTCCTGAGTTAATTTTGTAAACTCGGACAAGGAGAAAGGGTTAGAAAAAATGGCAAACAAGTGATTTCAGAGATGTATTTCCGAGTGCAAGTACATTACAGATGTACATCGAAAAGGTAAACTTAAGCACTAGACATTGACAAATGTGCTTTAGAGATTTAAAAAACCAAAAAACAAAAATCAGGACTTACATCATCAATAACTAATAAAAATCCATGCTTCTTACGAAGTTTTGCAAGTTCAACCAGTGGTGCAAAGTCCCCATCCATGCTAAACAAGCTGTAAACGTATATAATAAGGACGAAACAGAGTATATAACATGGTCTTGTGATTACTTAATAACAATCACACATTTCTCTTAAATCCAAACAAAACAAAAGACAAAAAAATACAGCTAATGGTTCAATTTTTTTCATTTCGCCAGATGAAGCTCATCCCAGCAAGAAAACATATGGCACTAATGATTTTTACTTGATACCAGTTGGAGTATTACGATTGTTAGAGGCCCATATCACATATCAAGCAAAAGCAAGTGTAGATACTAGATTCCCTCGAGAATAAGATATCCCCTCATTATACCATTTAGCTAATTCACTAATACAAATCTCTGCCATACGGTCTACGTGCCAAGAAAGAACAAAAAGACTTTACAATACAAAAAATCTCCTGGTCAAGATTTGTACTGAAGGA